>JAPWGK010000008.1:0-1200000 GCA_029641185.1 Pseudofabraea citricarpa
ATAACTAGGAATTAGACTTTAAGTTTTCTTATCTTAGTATTAATATTATAGTTATCTTCTTAGTATTTATAATACCTAAAAAATAACTAGGGTTTAAAGAATATAAGATTATAACTTTAAGCTCTTTTATCTTAGTAATAATATAATAACTATTTAGTTTTCTAGTTATTTCGCCTAATTTCTATTAAAAGGTAATATTAGGAATCGATAATAAAGGTATATTTAATATAATAAGTTAATATATTATTAAGTCTCTTTATAGTTTATATAATAAAAACCTTAAGAAATATATTTCTTAAGATAAAAGTACTTTCTAAGATTCGTAAAATATAAACTCTTAATTAGTAGGAGACTTTCTAACTAAGCTATTAAGAGGAATATAATAAGAAGAATAAAATTATAATAACTATTAAGATAATATATAAATAATTTTAATTAAAAATAAATAACTTTATAAGCTTAGTAAAGTTTTTATTACCTAGCTTTTATAAATAATTATTATTATAGGTTTTATAGCTTATTATATTTACCTAAAAGTTACGTATTTATATAATAAAGGGTTTAGATTATAATTATACCTCTAATTATATATTAGTTATACTTCTAATTATATACTTAGATAATAATAAGTATATTAATAAAATAATTATACTTTATTATAATACGTTTAAGATATATTTCTAGATAATAAAAATTTAGATTATATAACTAGTAGATAAAACTAGCTTCGTCCTCTAGGTTAATTACTTAAGAAATATATTTCTTAAGGATATTTATAAGATACGACCTAAGTATATAATAAAAATATTATATCTTAAGATATATAATATATATTTTTCCTTAATATTAAGAAATATAATTCTTAAGATTAATATAAAGAATAAGATTATACTAAAGTTATATATATATCTTTTACTAGTATTAAGAAATATATTTCTTAAGATTAATAAAAAGAGTAAGATTAGATTATATAATATAAACTCTAGAGAGATTCGTAGTATTTTATAAGAGTAATATTAATAAGAAATATAATTCTTAAGCTTAGAAGTATAAAGAATAATACTTAGAAGAAGGATTATATAATATTTATTAGAAATAAGTATAATATTATAAGTATTATAATTTTTAAGGTCTAGGTTAAAGAAAGAAAAGATAAAGAATACCTAATTAATACCTAAGGATAAAAAAGATAAGAGATAAGAAAGATAATAAAAGAAGAGAATAATAAAATAAAGAAAAGAGAGATATATAATATTAATAAGTAAGAAACCTAAGGATAATATAATCTTAAGATAAATACCTAATAAGAATATTTTACTAATAAAAAGTATAACCTAAATTTATAGCTAAGTAATAATATTATATATAAGGGTAAAATATACTAGGAAAACTTATTATAAAAAAATAATCTCTAAGGAAAAATTAGTTATATATTATTTTTCAGATATTATCTAACTTTTAAGCGCCTAATAAAATTTACTTAGCCTTTTTTTCTCTTATATAATAGCTTTTATAACTAAAATATATATAAGCTATTTTACTTAGCTATAAAAATCCTAAGAAATCTTTCACTCGGGCGCTCTACTAATTTTTCAGTCACGTGACTCGCCTTAGATACTAATAGTCCTAGATACTACCTAATAAGTAGTTAAGCCTAAGTATAATTTTTTTTCTTTTTATTACTTATAAATATAAGCTTAACTTAAATAATTATATTATTTTTAGTTATAATATAAATATTAAATAATAATATATTAAAGCGATTTATTTTATATATAAAATTTATAAGTAATATAAAGAGATATTACTTTTATAATTATATTACTTATAAGTATATAAAGAATAATTTATATAACTTATTTATATATTAATAACCTAGAGGATATATTAACTTTTATAATAAAAACTTTTATTTTTCTAAGTTATTAAGTAATTATTATATTATTAATTTATTATCTAATACTTATATTTTATTCTTTTATATAATATTTATAATATCCTTTAGAATTAAGTTAATTAATATATACTTTATATATAAATTAAAAAGTATATTTGTTAGTAATATACTTTTAGTTACCTAGGTTATAATATTCTTAATTATAATTTTAGGTTAAATTATAAATCGAAAGAAGATATTTATAAAAGAATAATTATAACTAAGATAATTATATTTTAATTTAATATATTAGATCTTTTAACTTTTTATTAGATTCGATTTATTACTTATATTATAATATACTTTAACCTTAATAAGATATCTAACTTTTTTAGTTTCTTAAGTATATTAACGTTTAAAGGAATTATAATTTAATTAAAGGTTAAATATCTCTTTTATCTTATAAGCTTTTATATATACGAATAATACTTAGTAGAAATATTTTAAGCCTTTGTTTTATTATTATTTAAGTATAAGATATTATACGTTTTTCTTAGGAGCTTAGTTATATATTATATTATATTAGTATAAGTATATATATATAATATTTTCGCTAGTAAAAGTACTTATAAGAGCCGGGCCTAGGGTATTTAAGATTAAATTAATATAATCCTTAACTTTAGAATTACTTATATAAGAAGATATTATTATAAATAACTTTAATTTAGTAGGTAATAATAAGATATATAATATAAGAATTATAATAATTTATTATAATATATAAGCGTAATAGTTATTATAATATAAATTATAGTAATAGGTGCTTCCTCTAATATACGCCCTGATATTATATTATAAATACCTAATTAGATAGTGTTAAATGCTAAATAGCTATTCCTAAGAATAAACACTTAATAGTGCCAACCTTAGTGGGATATTTTCGCAGTCTATTCTAGAGAAGTTGAGTGTATGCTGTGCCCAACGCAACGCCTAGTGATAGACTGAAGGCTCGACCAAGAGCGGTAGATATCGGCGAGACCCAGGATTGCGGGATCGAGGAATCCACATCTCGTCCGTTTAATATCCAGAACACCAGGTAGTGAGCTGAAGCTAAGAGCATTCCTGACTTGGAGTTTAGCTGAACTCAGCACCACGTGTGAAGATAGAATTCTCACCTGTAATAAAGGCAGTGGCTATTAAGGTTGGGGTGAACCACCCAATTCTCCATTTGCTGACCGCTATTCCTGATTGTTGATGATCTAAATCATGATCTCTGCCGTCTTCCGTTTGGACTAATTCGAAGCGTGTGAAAGTCATAGAGGCGTGTCAACACTCTTGAAAGATTTGAAGAAATTTGAACAAAGAAATTTGAGCAATAATAAGGAGATCACACGCACACTTTTATCTGCGTAATTTAATTGAGCGTTGCATGATGCTTTTTTGTTGCGGCTGAACGCCTTGCAGCACAAGGGGGTCTCACACTTCGAGCTCTAGCCCTTTTCTTGTGTCCGTGTCCCGCATAGCCTCTAGAATCAAACGCCATCAAGGCTGTCCAAGCTGTGATCTAAAAGGGAGCGTGGGTATGATAAGAGGCTAGTGATAACAAATACAGTTTGACTTGCAAGATAGCGCATCTTCATAGCGACCAAGGCTGTGGTCGAGACCTTCTATCGAAGCAGTGTGGCTTGCTGACCGCAACTGCCAACGTAACGATAGTGAATATATATTTCGGCCCTCGGTAGAAAAGCGAATATTAAGACTGTAACCGTGCTACTATACTAGCTGTATTCGTGATCGAGCAGATTGCTCGTTCAGTGATCTAGGAGTAATTCAGGGCCTTGGAAAGAGTATAATGCTGAAATCCCTAGGATCCGAGAATGGATGTTTGATAGAATTCCTTAGCCTCAGCAGGGATAAAGCCAGCTAGCTATAATTATATTAGTACCAGCAGAAGCGTCTTAGCAATGTGGGGTGCAAATAAAGTATAAGAATATATCAAAGATTTCCGTGCCTTTATGTTTCAGATGCCGAGAGAGCTAGCCCGAAAGTGAATATATATAAGTTTCAAATTAAGTTTTCAAGTATAATACCGTATTACTATACCAAAGTTGATCTCTTCTAAATTCCCGCTACCATGCGATGACGCTGCTACAAGAACAAGGAGCTAACATGTCCGTCGAGGATGGTGAGAGCCTTCGTCTGCTTGATGGGTTGCTACCTGAGGTTTCTGCGGCTTTAAAGCAAATTGATAGTGTAAGAACACCCCGAGCAACACAGGTCTTCCTAGATACTCGCGAAATTTCCTGGGAGAGGACGTCCAAGTTTGATTTTCTTTACAGTTATAATAGTCTTCACAACGCTCTCAAGAAAGATAAAATTTGATAGTTTAGCGAAAATAGGTTTCTAATATAGGTTCGAAGTAGTGAAGAGACTTAAAAAATGCTTATATTTACCCTTAATGTATAGAAAGCGAGATGCTTTCTGATTAATAAATGTAAAATTTCAGTCCTGATAAAGGATAAATGTTTACTAATAACTAACTTTAGCAATCTTCTGAATGAATTAAACAAATGAAACTGAGATAGCTCATGTAATACTATAATTAGGTAGCTTTGTACTTGCAGACAGGAATTACAGTAACCCCTCGAGTTTCTTCATCCCATCGGTCGCTATAGACCACGATTCCCATTCTCCCTGAGGCAAACGACCTTTAAGAGGTAGCCTTCCCCCTTCCAAGTTTCCTAATTCTAGTACACGGTGTATGCCCTCTTTAATCCCAATGATCCCCCATTTCCCCACGAACTCTTCAGCCCTACTAACGTTAAATTGTAAATTCTGTATTTCTTTCAATGCTGCATCTTCTATCGGTCGCTTGTAAGAAAGCTCGAATAGCCGGGACACAGTTTTTGGGTATATCGCAGCAAGACCATCTATAACCCCAGCTGCACCAAAGAACACAATAGGTCCCAACTGCTGGCCAAATCCACTGTACACCCGAAATTTGTCATGATCGATCGACGGGTCCAATGATACCTGTACATGATGCGAAACGTTCCCGTGTGACATTTTACATCCCACAATATTAGGATGGGCCGCAAGTTTTTGATAGCTCTCGAGACTAATCATGATATTGTTCGTAACACCTGGATAGTTGTATCTGCAACCAATATGATTAGCTTAGCTTTTTCATCATACAATTTAAACTCACATTAGAATACCAAGCGGACTCCTATCTGCCACAAGTGTGTACCATTCACGCAGGTTCTCCTGGTTTGCAGCAGGACCAAAATAGCCTGGAGCAAGTACCAATCCCCATTGTGCACCAGCTTCCTTTGCATCTTCCAACCATTCGAGAGCTTCGTCGACCGAGTTCGTCAGGACGCCAGCAATGATAGGGTAATTTGGAAACCCAGCTTCTGCAAGGCCTCTACGTACACCAGCAATGAGCTCATATCGTTCGGCCCGTGAGAGATGGATGGCCTCGCCAGTGCTGCCTAGTAGAACTAAACCTCGAATTCCATTTTGTGCAAGATGCACGCTATGGCGGCATTGAGTCTCGACGTCAATGGGAGCCTGCGTTGTTGTTGTGATTGCAGTTGATGGTTTAAAGAAGGTTGGAACTGGAACGAAAACTCCTGGCGGGGGTGATGGGGTTGGCTGCTTAGTCATTGTCATGTTGCGGAAGGAACTTTGTTACACAATGATATTTTGTGCCTCATCATTATTAGGACATAAGCATACTTATCTTATCTGAAACAACTGCTCTACTTGGGATCAATCCCTCTGAGTATGTGCTCCACTTGGTCCGATATCGACGACTGCCCGGCATTGAATTTCAAAAAGCTCGGAAAAGGTATTGAGCCGGATCTTATCCGCTTGGAATAGCGACGGGATTATCCTTTATTTTCACGACTAATATCAGATGAGCAAAATGTGATTGAATGGGGTTTATATGAAATCGACATAGGTACGTCAAGTTATCTCTTTTCAGCAAAGCAACCGAAATGGCCCTCAACCGATCCTTCAAATTAAATTCCGGCTATAGCATTCCTGCTGTTGGGCTAGGGACTTGGGTCAGTGAAGAATTACCAAAAATTTGTATTCATTCATTGTGTTAATCATTTTTGTAGCAATCGGGACCAAATGAAGTCAAGAATGCCGTTGCAACTGCTCTAAATGCAGGGTACCGTCATATTGATGCGGCTGCCGTGTATGGAAACGAGGCAGAGGTTGGCGAG
This sequence comes from Pseudofabraea citricarpa, assembly GCA_029641185.1. NCBI lineage: Eukaryota > Fungi > Ascomycota > Leotiomycetes > Helotiales > Dermateaceae > Pseudofabraea > Pseudofabraea citricarpa. The sequence goes on from JAPWGK010000008.1 coordinate 6,115, forward strand.
GGCATCAAAGCATCTGGAATAAATCGTACAGATATCTTCGTGAGTTCAGAAAATAATCCTAATAAGCTTTTACTGATAAGCAAAAAGATTACCGGAAAACTTTGGAACACAGACCACAAGCCAGAAGATGTCGAGGCTGCTCTTGATGTCACGCTTAAAGATCTTCAGACTGACTATGTTGATCTTTACTTGGTGAATTAAGATGTAAATCCTTTTCAGTTTCTATCACTCATTTTCATTATAGATTCATTGGCCAGTGGCTTTCCCTAAATCAACAGAAAGATTTCCTGTAGACCCAGCAACCGAACAGATTTCCGTCATCGATGTTCCAATAGCAGAAACTTGGAAAGCTATGGAAGCTCTTGTTAAAAAGGGCAAAGCTAAGAGCATTGGCGTCAGCAACTTTACAAAGTCCAAAATTGAAACGCTTTTGGAAACGTGAGTTCTGTCAATCTTTATTTAGGTACAGGATATTAATAGGCCATAGAGCTGCTATACCTCCAGCGGTAAATCAGATAGAGGCTCATGCATATCTGCAACAACCGGAGTTGTTAGAGTGGTCTAAGAAGCAGGTTGGTTGCTTTTTTTGTGCTACAAATATTTTCCGTCGGGGATTGACTCTTTCTAGAATATTGTTGTTGCTGCTTATAGCCCACTCGGAAATAACATCTATAATTTGCCTAGATGTGTAGATGATCCTGCCGTTATTGCAATTGCCAAGGACTTGAAAAAGGAACCTGCACAGATTCTGATAAGCTGGGCTGTTCAACGAGGCACAGTGGTCTTACCAAAGAGTGTTACCAAGAATCGTATCATAGATAACTTCAATGGTATGTGCCCAGAAGATCCATCAAGAACCGTTCTAATAATTACCATAGACTTCGAGCTTCCTCAGGAAGCATTTGAGAAAATCAGTGCTTTGGACCGTAAAACGAGATATAACTTTCCTGCACGTCTGGGCGTAGATATTTTTGATGAAGTTAGTCCCGAAAGCTTGAAAAAGAGTGTTGAGGATTGGAAAGAGGCACAGAGAAAGTTGAAGAATTCAGCTAAATGAGCATGTCGCTTAGAGTTAGATGTATGCCATGTTTCTAATTTTCTAAATAGGAGACATCATTAGAGGTAGCCATATTGATAACAGTGATAGTTAAGAACACTTCTAATCAACCTTTATACTTTACTGCAAAGGGAACACCTGAGTATTATCAGCTAACAAAATTTTCAAGCGGGTTTTTGACAATTAAATTTGAACCAGGGAGAAGGGGAAGGGGAAGGGGACAGACAGTACAAGCCAGTACTCTTTTGTGGTACCCTCTGCGATGTGCAACAAATAACAAACAGTCCGGGCCTGTGAACTACCCCGAAGTTCATCTTTTCCGTCCGTTTACCCCGCATTAGGATAGCCGAGGCCACCCGTCATGATGTCCGGATAACATTTCTGTGTTCACTTTCTACAGCAGCTTGCCTTTTCCATGGACAACTGATGCCGACCCGTTTCGTATGAAGAAAGTTTCTATTACAATGGAGGTGGACTCAACTGCCCAATCTTCGGCGTCACGACAGCATGCGTACTCCCCCGAGGACAGCCTCATGCCCCAGGGACCGACCAAGCGACGGAAAAAGGACGACCATGAGAGGACGAGGGTGAGCCGAGCCTGTGACCGGTGTAAGAGGTCCGTCGGTGTCGCTTGATATTGCTTCTTCTGTGGGTCAAGTAGTAATTGTTTATAGGAAAAAGAGTCGTTGCACGGGTCGTCATCCTTGTGCTCTTTGTACCCGGGCCGGCCTGACCTGCGAATTCAACGCCACGTATACGCGAGGTAGACTTCCACCCATACCATCTGAGCTTGATGAAGTCGGTTCCGCTGCAGACGAACCTTTAGGTTTTGGATTTGGGGATTCTGATGCAAGAAAATCCGAAGACAGGGGAGCAGAAAACATGGTATCCACATTACCAACGAATGATTCAAGTCAGTTCATTAACTTCTGCAGGGAAACATTGGACAGCAGCAGCGTCAGCAAAGTTTGAACGGCGCTCCACAGTTACTACACTTGGCAGCAGAACGTACTGATAATCGAGTCTTGTCAGGAAGGAACTCACCTGAACCTACACAAACTGATCGTCAAGGCCATTATGTCGGTCCATCCTCTGGTGTTTCGTTCCTGCTGAGAGTGCAAAAGAAACTTCACCAGACAGTCTCTTTCACGCCTAATTCTTCCATTTTTACTTTTGGTGATGCACCACTTCCACCCTTTGATCCCTCGTTTTTCGTATTACCACCCAAGTCCAATGCACAGGAACTTGTTGCAAGATATTTTGATTTTGCTGTGCCAACACATAGATTTCTTCACAGACCCACTGTGGAATTATGGCTAGAAGAGTTCTATGAGAATCTGGGGGTGATGAGACAGAGGGAGGGGGCTCGTGAGAGGACAGCGCTTCTTTTGATGGTCTTTGCTCAGGGGAAGGCATATTCAGACCCCACAGAATCTAAAGTTGATGTGGACACAAGGTCTTGCTCCTGGGTTAGTGTTTGTTATTTCGCTAATAGATAAAAGCGCTCGATACTTTCAGGCCGCAGAACACCAGCTTTCTGCTGAGACTGGCGAGATACGACTCACAAGTGTTCAAGCTCGGTTATGCCAATGTTTCTACCTTCTCTCCCAGTCGCGTATCAACCACGCGTGGAGTTTGTTTGGCACCACCGCCCACTTAATTCTTGCACTTGGTATACATCGAAAACGACGTGTAGATACTATGGGGGGTGTTGACTTGATTGACATTGAGTGCAGGAAGAGGGTATTCTGGTGTGCGTACAGTCTTGATAATTACCTAAGTGCAGCTTTAGGACGACCGAGAACATTCCATGATGATGACATAGACCAGGTAAACGCCTTTCTTGCTATTAGAAATTTACACTGATTATAAGTTGTTAGGAACTCCCAAGCTGTGTCAATGACTCAGATATTACTCGGCAAGGGGTGACTCAAAACCCTTCTAAGGCACAATCTATAATGGTAGCACCTATAGCACATTGCTTGTAAGTCAAGCTGCTTTTATAGATAAAGTTTCTACCCTAAATTAACAATCAGGTTATCAAAAATCGTCAGCCCCATTTTACATGACCTCTACGCCTTGCGACCTCCTTCATCGTCCAATCGTGTAATTCTAGCAGCTAAATACACAAAAGAACTACTTGAATGGCGGAAGAATCTCTCCAGGTTTTTAGATGCAGAGAATGTCGATACGTCGCTACTGTTACCATTATTTCAGCGACAAAGAAACGTTCTTAACCTTGGCTACTATCACGCATTAATTTTGATTCACCGACCATTCATCTTGAATAACTTCGCTAGTCTCAATGGTCGAAGTAAGCGCTCCAGTACTATTGACAAAGACAAAAATGTGGCCGCATGTCTAAATGCAGCAATGCATGTTGTAGCAATTGTCAATGAGCTCGCAGAAGGACAACAGATGTTCCGCGCCTTTTGGGTGAGAAATTCTGTCTATATCAAGTAAAGTGTTACTAATTCGCAGAAGTTTACACAATACTTTGCTTTTTGTGCAGTGGTTGTTCTCTATATATACACAATTCAGCAGAGGAATTCTCCGGAGGAAACATATTTGAGGTATCTCAATGCGGCATCAAAGTGCCAGTCACAAATTTCGGCAGTGGCGGATAAGGAATCACTCGCTCAAAGATATACAGTTGTTTTGGAGGAACTGCGTCTCGAGGCTGTTAAGCAAACCCAAAAACAGCAACCGGATCCTGAACCAGCGACTACAACCGTAACATCATGGCAATACGTTGCTCCGCCAATCCAAGAAAGTGGTGACATTGACTTAACTGAATTTGCTGCTTCGGACTTGAATGCCGCTTTCGAGGCTGCGGATGCGGAACTTTCTGGCAATGTCACCACTCCGTCAAGTCTTATGGCAGAATTGACTAGCTGGGGAGAATTTGATTCCTTTGTCACGGCTGGTATGGGAGGGCTAGATTTCATGTTTATGGGTGATAATGATAAGTCTTGGGAGATTGATATAAGCAATACTGTTGGGGATGTCGGTGTATCAGATGGAACTTCATCAGTACCTGTATTAAACCTATGATCGAGTAGATCTAGGGCAGTCTTATTCGCTATAGCACTTGTGTCTATATTTTGTAGTTCTAAGAGACTTGCACCATAAATAAACTGACTTGCACGAAAATATTTCTTACAGGGCTTATAATTACCACCGTGCTTCTCTTGTAAGTAAATTACACTCCAAATTTTATTACGGATAATCTAGTGCATCAAAGTAGTAGATAATCCAGCATTCAAATATACCAATTATATTAGAACTCGCGTAGAGGCTACCTTGAAAGACGTACGAAGACTTCATGTGGATATGAAATTTTAACTTTGTTAAATGCTGTTCCTAAGAACAACTTAATCATTTGATGTACTATACTACTATGATACTAAATAAATTACAACTACCAACCAGTGCCTTTCCAACTTTGAACAAACTTCCGAACCAAGCCGCTTCCCACCACATCATAGCCATCATGTATCGCTCTGCTCTTCTCTCCAGTCTTTTCAGTCAAAAGTACTAAACCTTTTCTACCCGGCTTGTCATTGTCATACTTATTCGCAAAAAAGTCAAGTAATTTAATCGTGGGGTTTTTCTCGGGGTCCTTCTCACTTTCGCGCAGTCTTTGGACCCAGTCACGCTGTGATACAACGTCAAATTCAAGACCTGATTCTCGAAGAGCTGGCAGGAGATCATGTGTCCAATGAAAAACACTCGAATTCTTGACATGGTAAACTGTGTAAGGCGGGCTGTCTTGCTCAGACGAGTGGGGATCATCGGCTAGCCCAGATAGTTCTAGGACAGACCGAGCGACAAGGTCAACAGGCATCCAAGATGGTGTCTAAGAGACTGTTAGCGTCACTGGTTTTTAAAAGTTTGGACGTGCTTAATTTACCTCTTCCAATGCTGGCAATGCATGGATTGTTGTTGCGCTTCGAATCATCAGCGGAATTGCCTCCGTGTTGTTCCAGATTCCATGTTTTGTATCTCCAACGATCTGCCCGACGCGAAGTACTTGTGCCAGCATGCCTGTTTGTTCGCCAGCCGCTCTCACGATATTTTCAGTTACTAGTTTCGATCTTGCGTAGCCCATACTTTGGGCATGTGAAAAATTGTCGATATAAGTCTCCTTGATTATGGCTGGCAATGGAGTGCCTGCAGATGCGGACTCTGAAGAGCAAAAGAAGAGTTTTGCTGGAAGTTTTGTTGTTACCCTCAAGCACAGATTTAACAGATTGAATGTCCCTTTAATGTGCTGCTGCTCAAAGCTTTGGACACCGAGATTGAAATTGACAGCCCACGCACTGTGAATGACTGTTGTGAGCGATGATTGAAGAATCTTCATGTTAGAGCTGTCCAGTCCGAGGTCCTCCCTGCTAAGATCGGACGGTAGGCAAATAAGCTTGTTCAGATTTCCCGAGTCGTTAATCTTCTTTGTGGAGAGAGTTTGCAACACTCTTTCTCTTGCTGCCTCCGGAGACTCAGCTCGCACTAAACAATAAACTGATCTAACTCTTTTCAGTTGGAGTAGTTGTTCCAGTATATGTGCTCCAAGAGATCCAGTTGCACCCGTAAGCACCTGTACTTTATATTAGCACCGCAGAGAGTAAGCATAGTTGTAACTTACAATAGTCTCCCCATCAAGAACATCTGGTCCAGATACATGCTTGCTAAAATGTGAGTACTTTCCGAGCAGCTCTTTCATAACCTCAATTTCATCCCTTTGTGTACCTTCCTCGCCAGTACGTAGGCAGTATAAATGCGATGCAAGACTTTCGACGTTCGGATGCTCAAAGACAACATTCTGTCCCAGGATGTTGCCGCCAAGATCCAATTCTCTCATCATCATTCCACGTGCTGTTATTGCTTGGAGACTATCGATGCCTGCCTCGAAAAAGTCGGTCGATGTCTTGAGCTCAGACTCGATCCCAATTTTGACTCTGAAGAGATCCAGAAGATATGGTTCCAACTCCTGAATATCCAATTGGAGGGCTCCCTCTGGCTGAGTTGGTGCCTCGAAGAGATTGTAGATTGCATTAATGAGATCGTCGAACTTTTTATAAAATGCGGCGCGTATCATTGTTCCTTTGTCGGTACATGGGTATTCTGTACCTACATCAAGGATAGCAATCATTTCTTGTGAAATCTGACTAAATGATTCGACTCTGGCATTCGCTGCTTGTACTACTGGCCAGAGTTTAACCAGAAGAATCTCCTTACTCAGCCCAGTAGCTTTCTCGCTTGGTACAATTATGAGGCCGGGCAAAGCTCTACCGACACCGAAAACACAGGCTTCTCGAACCAGCTCATGTTCACGCACTTGGTGCTCGTAAGGAATTGGGAGAACCTTTTCCCCGTTGACTAAAGTAACACGATCATCCAAACGACCGAGGTACTTCCATGCGTCTGCGATATGGGGATGGGCGCTGAAAAGATCGCTGGTGTTGAAAGAGTTGGGTGGATCGTCGGAATTTGAAACGACTTTCGATGGCAGACCATCTAAAACAACGCATTCGAATGTGTTTGGTGCCCGAGGAACCATTCGAATATACTTGACTGCCGATGGAAGAGGTCTCATGTAATTCCAGGCTTTGTCTTCCGGAGATCGGAAGGACGTCATCAATTGACCCATTTCGGTTCTATAGAAGAGTTAGCTTTAGATCATATGGCGAATAGGAGGTAACATACGCGCCATAATGGCCAACGATATAAACCCCAGCTTCAGTCAAACGATCTCCGAGATCATCGGGACAGCTACTTCCTCCAAAAAGTACCAACTTGCAGTCTCGAAGAACCTGGATGCCACGTTCCGTTTCTGCCAGAAGTTTCAAAGCATATGGCACGCCATGGAAACTCTCTGGCTTTACTGCTTCCATTGCTTCGATTAAATTTGACCCAGAAAGTGGAAGGTTAGCATTGAACAAGGATATTTCCTTTCCCGAATAAACGGCTCGGAAGAATGAGGATAGACCATGGTTGTGGTACAACGGCAGGGTTAGAAACGCGCGGAAACCAAAACTGCTCGAATAATTCATCAAGCACGCTTTGTGCGTCTGGAAAATAGGCTTCGGCAATCCTGTCGATCCTGAGGAGTGAATAATGAATGCAATACGAGAAGATGCCGAAGGACCCTGAGAAACATGAGGGTATCGAGGACCCGATGGAGTCTTCAAATCATAAACTGAGCTATCAAGTAATGGATAGCACGTAAGGTCTACTTCCTTTTGGATTGCCGCAATCGCCTTGCTATGATTTTCGGAATAAATGATGCGACTGCAATTGGTTTTTTTAAGCAGATTCACATACGCTTCTGTGGCAAGTCGGTTCGAGAGAAGTAATACAGCAAAGCCGAGTCGACTCAAAGCGAAGATAGAAGTAACGTAATCCAGATTTGAAGGTGCCAAAATAGCAATGACCTCGTTTTCAGATTCGGAATCATTCTGATTATAAGTTAGAAGCTATGCCATAAGCTCAATATGGAGTTGAAGAATGACATGCCTTTTGTGAAAGACCAAGTAATGTGAGTTTCTTCGCGGCTTCGTAGGCAAAGCGATCGAGATCCTTGGCAGTATAATGAACATAGTCTGCTCGCCCCTTAGAGCTACCTGGATATGCAACTAAGGGCAGATGTGGAATATTTTCACATCTGCTCATAAGAAGATCGTCGACGGTGTAAATTGGATTTTCCTTGACCTCAATAGCTGTAGACCATGCTCCATCCTTGGTCTCTGAGCCTAATATCGACGCTGTAGCAGTAGCTGTCAGTGTAGCCATGGTTGCAGTCTGTGTTTAAAGAGCAAAAATCATAGAATGCCTTCTGTCTTTTCAATATGATTCTTAGAAGCTACTCTTTTGTCTCGATCAACCTAGAAATCGCCGGAGGATGTCTTCTCCACCAGGCCAGGCTCTTGACTGAACCGGCCCTCCGGAGACTAACTATGGAGGGTTCTTCATCAGGCTCACATCTTCTTGGTTATCCGCAAATGTCAAAACGCGGTGGAAAGACCTGCCCTGGTGTTAGTTCGTCGTGATCGGAAATGGATATGATAAGGTTTCGCGTGACCGGAAAAGCAGAGGTGGCGACCATATCACGTTACTCAACTGACGCGTGACTTGGAAGATGAATTAAGCCGTGTCTTGATGTAAGTGCACCCATCTCATCGCCGACCATTATGCTATGTATTTCATACTTATTCATACCAAAAAAGAAAGACCTCTTTTGTATTAGACAAATCTGAGCCGTGATATTATAATCTGTGTTATAACTAAACAACACGGAGCGGCATTCGTGAGGATAAACAACTCTTCATTGCTATATTCAAAATTTCAACATAGGCATGATAAGATCTTTAATAGATTCGGTATTCAGATTAGTACAATAAGTAGAAATTAACAAACAATGGGACTTTGTATTAAAAAATGGCATGAAAATCGGCCATTTTCAAACCAAATTAATCATCAAATTCGTCACATGCCAGAGACTGGGACGTCATTCTGTAAGTGGAAAATTATTTTATTCGGTATCAACATCAACTACTGCATGCAAAGTTTGGTCCTCGTGAATGAAAAGTAAAACATAAACTTCTAAATACTTCAACGATCCTTTCGCCCCCCCCAACTATTCAAGAATGATGGGGCTTCTCTTCAAATGTTCTTCAAAAGTAGTCAGATTACCGGGGGTGTTTTCGGTAGTCCATTTGAGCTTTTCTCTGGTCTCTGGGCCATAATACCCGAAATCTTGGTAGTATAAAAACATCTCAATAAAGGTGTCGGCTCCTGCGAGAGGCATGAAACTGCGAAAAATTGCTTCGGGAATCTGATTGTACTTGACAATCTTTCCAAACACTTTGCTGATTATCTCGGCAATCTCAGTGTAAGTGTAAATCTGTGTGGCTGCAGAGAATACCTTTCCCTCGTATTTTTCCTGCTCGGCTAAGATTGCACCGACGTATTTACCAGAATCTGATAATGCCTCAATCAAGGGGAATTCCGTTTCTGCTGCGACCATATTTGAGATGGCATATGTACCATCGCCGACCGGCTTTGGAGCCATCATATGATGAAAGTTCTGCATGAAAACTCCGGGTGCGAAAAAAGCGCTCTTGATCGGTTGCAAGCGAATGTACTCCTCCACCTCAGCCTTGGCATCAAAAGAAGTCACACGCCGATACTTGCCACCGGAAACCTGTGTAGCATTACAGCAAGTACTCCAGATGAAATAGTAAGCTCCGGCATTGACTGCAGCATCAACTAACGCTTTTCCCTGCGCTATCTCCCTTGCCTTCCCCTCTGGTTTGTAAATGCTGAAAGTGACGCCAAAAACGGTGTGAGCCCCCTCCATTATCTTTTTCAGAGACTCGGCATCATCTAAGTCGCCCTGAACGGTCTCAATGCCCTTTTGGGCCAGGTCTTGGGCCGATTTGCCTGAAACATCTCTGGTAACAGCACGGATCTTGTACTGCTTCAATAACTCTGGGTGATTGTTGACATGCTCAATGACTGAACCACCTTGTTGACCAGTAGCTCCGAATATAACAAGGATTTTAGACATGTTGTTTATATCTATATCAAAGGATAATTGTCGGAGAGTCTCAATTGTATAATCGTATGTTCAATGCCGACAAGTGGAGTAGATGCTGATGATGGTAATGACGTCAATCACGGGGGTACTCGGCTGTTTAACTGAGTGAAATTGTGGCATAGAAGTTTTGTTGTTCTGGTATTTTTTGTTCTGGTACCTCAGGATGTGGGAAGTGGCTCATATTATACTTGCAATCTACAGAAACTCTGCTCCCATTTTCTAATCAATCCATACTCTTAATACCATTAACTCCGACTACTTCTTCTATACTTGTAATCTCCGTCGGTCTCGGTACTATCAGCACGGACCTATCGCTACTCGCCGCGGATTTTAGGCCGCAATCTCCAGAAATCTACAGACAAGTACCTACAAGGTAGGTAGCTACCTAGCTATCAGAGTATTGAATATCACATGATTTATCCTACTTTCTCAGATGGCTAGAACCAGTGGCCCAGAACCCTTTCTATGAATTATCAGCTACCCACACAGGATTCTATACGACCGCCACAAAGCTTAATGAACATCGAACCATAGGAAAATAAAGCTCGTCAATAATTAATCGATGGAAATACGATTGTGCCTATCAGGTAGATATGGTCAATGTTGGTTTTCAGAATTGCACCATCACGGTGGGGTTGAATCCTATCAGCCCGTACTGTTTTCAGTGCATAACCATGCTTGGTTAACATCCGATTCACATATCAGGGTTTCGCTAGACGAGTCGTGGGCCATAGCTTCGATGAAGCGATTCCTAAAGCAGAGGTATTTGAATTGCTCGCGGAACGCCACATTGTCTCATTGGCGGGAACTGGAGTCTGGACAACTTCGTGTTATTAGCAAGTATTTAGTTAAATGCCCAAAAGAAAATCTATAAGCAGCCTTAAAGGGCCGGAAAATCGTACATGTAAACAGTTAAGACTCTAAAAATCCATCATTTGTAATTGCCATGTAACTGAGCTGCCGTTCGGTCAGCTAAGATGATATCAACTCACTCAAACCAGGTTGCGATTGTGTCAACTTCAGTTATTTTTTCATGCCTCACAATCACGAGTGTTTGTATGAGGTTATTTGCACGGATTCGAATAATCCATAATTCTAAATTAGATGATGCGGTCCTCTTCTTGTCATTGGTATGTTATGTCAGTATAACATAGAATATATTATCTCTAACGCCTTTTTCTTAGATTGCAATGTTGACATTCACTGCCCTTGTTTGTGCTCGTAAGTTTTACGACCTTGAATATAAGAAGGTGCTAATTTCTCAAAGAGCTGCCTCATGGCCTGGGAAAGCCAATCAGTACTGTTGATGAAGCGGACATTGTCAAGCTTGTGAAGGTTAGTGGTTATGTTAAATTTTGATCAGCTTAATTTAAATGAATAAAAATAGCTCCTCTGGTATAGCATTCTTGCATACAATATCTCACTTGCAGCAACAAAAACCTCTATTTTGCTTCAGTACCTTCGATTTGTAAGCGGACCCAAAACAAGAGCTTTCTGCTGGATCATGATATTTGTTGCTATATCCTATGGCTTTATCGCGGTCATCGATACCATCTTTCTATGCCGACCTATATCGGGGTTTTGGTATCCAGCTCGAGCGAAAAGTTGTCTAAATAAGAAAGTTCTATGGCTCTGCCACTCGGGAATCAATATTATGAGCGACCTTATTATTTTTGTCATACCTGTGCCAACATTATGGCAGCTGAAGATGGCTAAACTTCAGCGGTTTGGGGTGATTCTCATTTTCACCATTGGAGGAGTGTATGATCTCTTTCTGAACGCTGCTTCCTGTAGCTAACATCCTCCAGAGTATGTTTAATAACGATCCTCAGGCTGAATAGCTTAATTTCTGTCTCGCGATCTCCAGATATCACATGTAAGCTGACTTCAGGAGACATGAATCATTTCTAACTTGAGTTCAGATCAGAATACTTTCGCTGCAATATGGAGCAATGCTGAGATAACTGTGGCACTGTTCTGCGCGTCGTTAGCTGGTATCAAGCCGATCTTCCGTGGGGTTTTCTCTGCGAATCCCACAAAAAATTCCCGCCCAACGGACGAAAGATTATCTCTATGTCCTGTTGTGGAATTACCAGACCACGAGACGGCAAAATCGGTGGAAGCGGCCCATCACGAATTGCAAACTCGTGAATTTTGTCCGCCCTCGAGCCATTCTGTAGAATGAGAATCAATTTATTTAACGTTAACGAAGAGACAAATAATTCCGTTGTAAGCTAGGTATTATAAGTTGCACTTGAAAAAAGAAAAAAAACTTGAAGCGAGTGGATGTCATTATCCTCGCTTACTTTTTGTGTGACTTTCCAAATTTGATTCTTGAGTTCAGTTATATCAAAGTATAATAAAATTGCAAATAATGGATAATCTCTACAAATTTTAGAAGAGATGTAACCATGATTGACGTTAAATTCAAAGCTACTTACTTGCACGGCGGATAGATTTCGTGCTAAGTGATGACGGGATTCTATTTTGGTTGAGAAAAAGAAAAAGGAAATGATTCAAATATTATACTTGCAAATGAAGTTCACAAGATGAGAGGGCCGTCGATCATGATATTTAGAAATTAAACCAGCCTGCCTAACACCAGCACGGCACGAGGGGGGGAAAAGACCCAGATCTCCAGCCAGCAGCTGTGTTCCATTATTCTCTTCTCATGGCATTTCCTGCTCGTTTCGGACTTCTTTTAAGCGAAAGCGAAAGCCAAGTGTCGATCAATCAGATGGGGAGACCTACAAGACCTTAGACTACTGTGCGGGCAAACTACCAAAGTGCAGTTCAGGGCAGTGCAACAGTTAAAGCGTCCTTGTTCTTCGTTCATCATTGGCTATACTGTGACTTTCTCATGATCATAATTGCTATGTAATAAGCTCAAGCTTTGCGGGCGGAATTCAATCTCATCGGCGGCCCGAATGCCGAGAAGATCGGTCTCTACAGCATTTCCCTCCCGCCGAAGACGCGTCAACTGATGCACCATGCAAGTCATGTTGATAACGTAATCTACATGGGGGCCCCAACCCCAACAGGCCCGATGGTGTTTCCTGGTCGCCATTCTTCTAGGCATTATCTCACTGCTGAATCCCTCGAATACGAAGACATCTGCACCATGTCCCTTGTCCACAGCCTATCACGATGCCCCCAGGACCTCGTTTCCAGCCTGTGTCAACACCGCCCGCACGGCCAATATCTTGGGTGTGGATGTGTGTCCTTCCCTTTTGATACCTTTGGCGAGATATATTCAATACCATGCAGGTCATCAGTTGTCCGTTATTCTTCTGTACATAGGTCGGTGGTCGACAGCAGTGGACGAAACCTCCAAAAACACGACACGCGAACGCGACAATGCCCCTCGTGCGCCAGTCATGGACCTTGACGCGCAAGAACATCCTGATTGCCCTCAATCGCCATCTGTTCAGCACCCTCGTGCGCGCATTCTTTCTGCCCGTGGCTTTCATGGTGTTCCTGAGCTACGCCCGCAACCTGTTTATACCTCCATCAACCTTTGGCATCGGCTCGAGCCGCCCCATTCGAACTCTGAGCGATGCGCTGCAGGCTGCGAACGGCGGCAGAAACACATTGGCCTTTGTGAACAACGGGTTGGCAGGCGGCGACATTGATCGGGTCATTGACATCGTTGCGGAGCCTGCGACCGCGCTGGGGAAAACCGTCAGGCGTCTGGACACGGAAGCCGAATTGCTGAAGACATGCAGGAGCAGTCTGCGGGGCGCGACGGCGTGCTATGGCGCTGTGATCTTTGAGTCTTCGCCGACGCAGGGCACGGGCGGCTCTTGGAATTACACGATACGGGTCGATGGCTCATTCGGCCAGAAGATCAATGTCGAGAGGAGCACAAACGATGTCCAACTCTATCCGTTGCCTCTGCAGCACGCCGTGGACTATGCCATCGCATCCATCAACACCACAATTGACCAGGGCGCACTGCCAGCGATACCCCAGGAGTACGCATTTACCAGTCTCACGCCAGAGGAGCGCAGGACGAGGATCAGAGTGAATTACCAGGGGGCCATCATCAACATTCTGGGAGTCGCCTTTTTAATTGGCATGGTGGGTGTTACCTATCACTTGACTGGCTTCATCGCGAGTGAGCGAGAGCTTGGCATGTCGCAACTCATCGAGGCCATGATGCCCAATTTGCGTAGGTGGGAACCGCAAGTGGCGAGAATCTTGTCCTATCATCTCGCATTCGACATAATCTACATCCCGGGATGGATCATCATGGCAATTGTTCTGGGTGTAGGCGTCTTTGCTGAAACCTCCATGGCTATTGTGATCATCTTTCATCTTCTCACTGGACTTTCTCTAACGTCCTTTTCCATCTTCGGGGCTTCCTTTTTCAAGAAGGCCCAGCTGAGTGGTATCACGCTGGCCATCGTGACACTGCTCTTGGGTGTCCTGGCTCAAATCATTGGTAAGACGAACTCAGGAACGGTTGCCGTGCTGAGTTTCCTGTTTGTCCCATGTAATTATGTTTTCTTCATCATCTTCATGTCTCGGTACGAAAGGCAGAAGATGCCCACAGATTTAGTACATGCGGCTCCGAGAAATCCTTGGGAGCTACCAGGCATCGCTTTGTGGGTTTTTCTGATCATCCAAATATTCGCATATCCCTTATTAGGCGCGCTTATTGAGCGTTATTTGTATGGCACTGCCTCCAAGGGCAGATCAGTGACTGGAAACAAATCTGGCCTGCCCTCTGAGCAGCTGGAGACGGTTCAGCTTCAAGGCTTTACCAAACACTACACACCCAACTGGTTCAGGAGGCAAGCCGCCGGCATCACGAAGACCCCACGAGCTACAGTGGTTGCTGTCAATGATCTTACCCTGACCGCCTCCAGAGGACAGATTCTTGTACTCCTAGGGGCCAATGGAAGTGGAAAGAGCACGACCTTGGATGCAATTGCGGGTTTGAACCCAGTGACTAATGGGACAATTACTGTTGACGGAACTGGCGGTCTTGGAATTGCTCCCCAAAAGAATGTGCTCTGGGATGAGCTCACGGTTGAGGAGCATATCCGAATCTTCAACCATCTCAAGTCCTCGAAATATGACAGCAAGGAAACCATCAATAATCTGATCAAGGCAATTGATCTTGATCGGAAGATTGGCGCGAAAGCGAAGACTTTGTCAGGTGGGCAGAAGAGAAAAGTTCAACTTGGCATGATGTTTACTGGTGGCTCTGCTGTTTGTTGCGTAGATGAGGTCAGTAGTGGCTTGGATCCTCTGAGTCGACGCAAAATCTGGGACATTCTCTTAGCCGAACGCGGAAGTCGAACAATTATTTTGACAACCCATTTCCTGGACGAAGCAGACTTGTTGGCGGATCACATTGCCATTCTTTCTAAGGGTACTTTACGTGCCCAAGGCTCGTCAGTGGAGTTGAAGGATAAACTTGGTGGAGGATATCGTATTCATCTTCATACTGGCCCTGGTCATCGTCAAGCCCCTCCTATTGAAGGTATTTCGTCCCATGCTGTCTTTGACCAGACTACATATGCAGCTCCAACATCAAAACAGGCAGCTCAGATTGTGAGAAGATTCGAGCAAGAGGGCATTACTGATTATCAACTTTCTGGTCCTACAATAGAGGATGTCTTCCTCCAATTGGCCGACGAAGTTAAAGCCGAGAGTGATTCTGCCATTGATCAAAAGTCTGCTTCGGATTCCGGCTCAATTGAAAAATTGCCAGGGGTTGTTAAGACTATGGCCGTCGGGAGCTCAGGGCCTGAATTGCAGCTCTTAACAGGACAAAAGATAAGCTTGCTTCAACAGGCTTGGGTTCTGTTTCGGAAGCGGTGCACTATCATTCGTCGCAATTACCTTCCTTCGATTGCAGCATTCATGATTCCTGTCCTCGCTGCTGGGCTGGTAACCTTGTTTCTGACGACCTTCCGTGCCGTCGGCTGCTCTCCAACCTCGCAGGTTTCTACATCTGATATTGAAGGGCTCAGCACTCAAAATCGATACGACGTCGTCCTCGGACCCAGCTCAAGGTTTCCTGTTGAGGTACTTACAGCTCTCTACACTCAATTCATGCCTGGGATCACTCCGACGCCCGAGCAGCTAGCCCAAAACTTCCACGTTGTCGATACTCTCACAGAATTTAATAACTACATACGCCAGAACTATGCCAATGTAACACCAGCTGGAATATTCCTCGGGGACAGTAATTCGCCACCGACAATTGCGCATCGGGGTAATGATGGACTCTACACTGGAGTTTTTGCGCAGAATTCGCTAGACACATTACTTACAAACATTACGATTGGTACACAATACTCTACCTTTGAGATACCTTGGGCTCCTTCTACTGGCAAGGCTTTGCAACTTGTAGTATATTTTGGGCTCGCCATGTCTGCGTATCCAGGATTTTTCTCTCTTTACCCCACAATCGAAAGAACGCGTAACGTCAGAGGGCTACAATATTCCAATGGGGTCCAGTCTCTGCCCTTGTGGTTATCATACCTGGCCTTCGACTTCGTCATTGTCGTTGCCTCTAGCGCTCTTAGTGTTATAATCTTCGCAGTCTCATCTTCCCAATGGTATCACGTCGGCTATCTCTTCATCGTCTTTGTTCTTTTCGGCCTGGCAACAATCTTGCTTGCCTACGTAGTTTCCTTGTTCGCACGGACTCAGTTATCAGCTTTTGCATTTGCCGCTGCAGGCAACGCAGTACTATTCTTGGTTTATCTGGTCGCTTATCTATGTACCCTAACATATGCACCACTTAACAAGATTGACTCATATCTGCTTGTTGTGCACTTCGTTATCTCAGTAGTTACACCAATGGGTAGTCTCATCCGATCATTGTTCCTTGCCCTCAACATTTTCTCCACGACTTGCTCAGGAAAAGAATTGGCAAGCAACCCAGGGGGCATTCTCCAGTATGGTGGTCCAATTTTATACTTAATATTACAGGTGAGTTCGCTGACCTGATACCCTCTTTGAATCATTGTTCTTACTATTCAAATCCAGGTGTTCGTTTTCTTTGCTATATTGCTTTGGTATGATAGTGGTTCGATTGTTGCATGGTTCAGGAGATATCGCAAGTCACCTGCTAAACCCACAGATGATACACCTACTTCAGACGAAGAGATCGCAGAAGAACTCACTCGTGTCGCTAGCTCGAATGATGGGCTTCGTGTCCTTCATCTTACCAAATCGTTCGGCAAAGTCACTGCGGTAGAGAACCTTACTTTCGGTATCAAGCGATCTGAAGTTTTTGCCTTGCTTGGACCAAATGGTGCTGGTAAATCAACAACGATCTCCCTTGTGCGCGGGGATATTCAACCATCGAGGAATGGTGGCGAGATCTTTGTGGAAAATGTCGAGATTAATAGGCACAGAGCCGAGGCCCGATCTCACTTAGGGGTTTGCCCACAGTTTGATGGTAAGTGCATCGCGAGACCAAGATAAGCGCACGCTAATATACCTTAGCAATGGATCAAATGACCGTCCTGGAGCATTTAAGATTCTACGCTCGTGTGCGAGGCGTACCGGATGTTGAGTACAATGTTCAGGCAGTCATCAAAGCCGTTGGTCTTGAGTTGTTCTCATCACGCATGGCAGCAAAACTCTCCGGGGGCAACAAGAGAAAGCTCTCGCTTGGTATAGCATTGATTGGCAACCCGACTGTGTTGCTTCTTGATGAGCCATCTTCGGGTATGGATGCTGCAGCCAAACGTGTCATGTGGAAGACACTAGCGGCCGTGGTTCCTGGACGCTCACTTTTGCTTACCACTCACAGCATGGAGGAAGCCGATGCTCTGGCAGACAGAGCTGGGATCATGGCTAAACGAATGCTTGCTATGGGAACCAGCGACCATCTTCGTCAAAAGCATGGTGATGCATATTATATTCACCTGGTCATGAGGACTGCACCACATACTTCACCAGAAGAGATAGCTGATGTGCGAGCATGGGTGTTGGATAATTTCTCTGAGGCTGAGATTGAAACCAACACCTATCATGGCCAGATGCGCTTCTCTGTTCCTGCTCGAAAGGATGAGTTGCAAGAAGAGAAGGTTCATGATGAGGATGAAATCAGCAGTGAGATCACAGATATGAAGCCGCAAAATGGTGGCATAGGTTTTTTGATAACGATATTGGAGGACAACAGAGAGAGGTTAGGTTTAGAGCATTATTCGGTCAGCCCGACAACGCTAGACCAAGTCTTCTTGAGCATTGTTGAGAAGCATAACGTGGAAGAAGAGAATTATGGCGCACCGGCGGAGAAGAAATCTCTCTGGAGGGGGCGATTCAAGAAATGAGCTTTTAATAAGTAGATACCCGATATACCTTTGTAAATATAATAAGCAGCTTATGAAAAGTTTCAGAACTTTAATTGTACTTCTGGATGTCATTTCTTTTATGTGATCGAGGCCGCCGCTCGCCATTGCCTGCCCGGGAATTCTAGAAATGGGGTGGAAGCTCGCGTAAACGGCGATTTGAGCGATAAACATCCACTCTTGCAAGACCCACAACAAAGAGGGCGGCGAGATAAGCTCGTCTCGGCGATTGGGATTCGAGGTATAACAAGCGCACCGGTCGAGTATTTGAAGAGGCCTGCTGCAGATCAGGTTTTCTCAAACAACCATACTCAAAAGCTCACAGCCATGAATGCAACCGAGTCCGCCAAAAAAATCGCCGAGGCCATCAGTGTCCGTGATGTATCATTGGCTCAAGTACATCCTCCATTATCAGTACCTAGTTCGGTGCCGAAGAATGTCCTCGGCATTGCCAACGAGGTTTTGACGCCCGAAGAATTAAAAATCACCTCGTATGATATTGTCGAACTCTTACTAGTGATCCGAGAGAAAATCTTCTCTTGCGAGCAGGTTACAAGAGCCTTTATTCGGCGAGCCGCTCTGGCTCAGTATATGGTAAGCACCTAGCACGATTTATCCCTACACACAACTACCGCAAGATAAAGCCTGAAGTCCGACTACTGACAACTTTACCAGACGAACTGTATCACCGAGCTTTTACCTGAGCGGGCCATTGAACGGGCAAAATATCTTGATACACTAGAACAACCTCTCGGTCCATTTCACGGTCTGCCCATTTCAATCAAAGAGCATCATGGGATGGCTGGATGTACCACCAATGGTGGCTATGTTGCATTCATCGGCCAAAGTCAAGTAGCTGAATGTGCCGTGAATGAGGTTTTGTACCAAGCTGGCGCCGTATTCTATGCAAGAACCACGCAACCACAAGTACGTGAAGGCTTTTTCAGCGGCATTCTTCATATATTTTACATGTCCTTGAATGAGCTGAGCTGATACAAGATAGGCGGTGATGCATTTAGAAACTTCCACCAACATTTATGGCGTGACCACCAACCCATACAACACAGATCTAACTCCTGGAGGTAGCTCTGGTGGCGAATCAGCCCTCATTGCTTTCCGCGGTAGTATTTTGGTAAGTCTCTAGTGGAATTATTCTTGCGCGTTACTGAGTCTGAATAAGGGAGTTGGAGGTGACATCGGAGGTTCAATTAGATGCCCAGCTGCGAATTGTGGTATTTATGGCTTCAAACCAACCCCGTATCGGATGGGAAGGCAAGGATCCAAAGTAGCTTTTGGCGGCCAGGAAGGGCAAGTTACTCTTAGTCGACGTGGAACTATTAGTTAACTTGATCTAGCGTTAACCCAACCCAAGGACCTCTTTCAACATCTCGCGCAGGTTTGAGCTTATTCATGGAAACTTATCTTGGCTATGAGCCCTGGATCAAAGACGATTACTTGGTACCAATTCCTTGGCGGAAGGTTACACTTCCAAAACGTCTTAAGATTGCAGTGATGTGGTCAGATGGAATTGTGACGCCACATCCACCTGTGACCCGTGCAATGAAAGAGGTTACCAAATCACTGAAAGATGCTGGAATGGAAGTGGTCGATTGGAAGCCCGAAGGACATGACGAATGCTGGGATATTACGCAAGCTCTGTACTGGGAAGATGGTGGAAAGAATATGGAGGCAGTTGTTCTAGCTGGTGGTGAAGAACTGCTCCCCTTAACGAAATGGTTGGTGAAAGACAACGAGAATGTGAAGTATCGAACAGCGGAGGAAGTCTGCAACGTAAGTCGGATGTATAATGCTTGTGCTCGAAATGCTAAATATCTCTAGCTTAAAGTAAAGCGGAACGAATATCGCCTCCGCTATAATAAGCTTTGGCTTAGCACAGGGGCTGATGATGGTCATCCCGTGGATGCCATTCTTTGCCCCACTGGACCCGGTGCAGCACCTCCTCATGGAAATGCAAAATACTGGCCTTATACAAGCCAATGGAATATCCTCGAGTACCCTGGTGCGGTTTTCCCGGTGACTACTGTCAATCAAGAAATTGATCTCAAGGACACGAGTTACAAGCCTATCAACGAGCAGGACCAGTTCAACTATAATCTTTATGAACCGGCCAAGTACTTCGATGCCCCAATTGGCTTGCAAATTGTTACTCGTCGTTTTGAAGACGAGAAGTGTCTTGCTATCTTGGAAGAAGTTGAGAAGGCTATGGGTAGAAGTTAGATATAATTGTCTGTCGTAGCTGTATTTGTTAATGAAAATTTATAGTACGAGACTGAAAGTTACGAAAGCCAAACGTGATATAGAAATCAGCTTTGATTTTAATATCTAAAAGCTTAAAACCATCAAAACCACCGTTAATATTCATAGAAAAGTCATGATGTATTGATATTTATGATGGCCTCGTTACACTGTGACGCAGTGTTATCAACTTTATCTCGCTAGATATAACGTAGATTCATATATCTTTAACTATCTATAAACATGACCGACATAAATTCCCGAGTAATTTCCAAAGAACATGATCAGCTAGTAACTATACTAAATATAAAATGAAGATTTCTGTGGCTATAAAGGTAGTACCCACAATAAGTAGTCTTTCTCAATCGGCCATTGTTTTGAAATCCTTATTATTACGTCGCTTAACTTCCTTCCGTTTGATTTCACTATAACAGGTTCTCCTCAATCTTTATATAATTCCCTAGACCTGAAACGGAGAACTTTCATATTGGGGGACTTTAAACTTCCCAATAATATTACGGCTAGTTCCTAATAAAGAAAACATTAAAAGCCTCGACTCCTCAGCTAGTAAGCTTGGAGTCGAGCAACTGTTACGCGAGTGGTCGGGCCCCGGTCTAAGAAACGCAGAACATTTTAGCAGAACCTGCGGCTATCAAAGATATTTTTCACATTAATTTAAACACATCTAGTGCAAAGATATTTATATCCATGGGTAATTACAACTATGAATTGTCACCTGATTTATCTTCAGATTTTAGCAAACAGTTACAGTGGTCCAAAATGCAGAGTGCTTCTTGGATACTGCAAACGCGATTAATAGAATGTATACTGCTGCAACTGTCTTCGGCGGATTTAGGCTGAACACATCTCTAAGGGGGTATCCGAGACTAAATTTAAGATAGAATATTCAAATACCTACACCGGAAGAGCCACCGAGCTGCCATCCTTAAAGCTGAAGTTCACAGGAAAATAAAACTCATTCCCCCTGTCATTGGTGGATTTGGGAATGAATATCAGCCACGAAGAGAAGCGAGACAAATGGCGGCAGGTATGGTTTTGTATTCCTATTTCGTTTGCATTGTTCTTAATGCTATTGATCATGATTCTTGCTCGATTTTATATCTGAGAACCTGTGAGAAGATTAACCTTATTACTGAAATCACAGCTAGTCGCAAAAATAGTATAGCTAATCATGATAGTGTGCAGAGATAGCGAGGGTTAGGTGAAATGGGTGAAATATTGAATATCTAAAATTATAAAAGGAGTGTAGTTTATATGAGTTGGACATCTGTAGAATTATACAAGGATGAATAAGAGACAAATAAATATTCCGTGCGAGGTGACTGAGTGAGTGTGTGACATATCTATGTGGAAAAATCGTAAAGATATAGAATCCGGTGGCAGAGGCGGAACGAATTTCGAGATTAGGCGTTCGTTGAGAATTGTAATGTGATGTTGTGTAATTTTTGAGGATCCAAGATGTTGTTATTACAAGTGAAGCCTTCACTCTTTCTTGCTCTTCTCAGCCTTGACCTTCTTTGGCATACGGGCCAACCAATAGATTACCAAAGCGCCCACAACATTGAACGCAATGTATGCCCAAATCAGACCAAGGTTCCTCCATGCTTCACTCCAGCGGATGGAAATGGTCGCCAGATAATCATTTGTAGTACTTGTTGGGCAATACATACAGTCGACAGTCGAATTTCCATTGAGGACATACCCTTTGCTGGACTCGACAAAAGCACCCAGATACTCTGCACATGTAGATCCAGAAAGTGGTTGCATCGTAAGGTACTCATTGGCAGCACACATGACGTCAGTATTTGCCACTGCTGTTGACAGCATACCTCCAACCAAATAGGTAAATGGAGATACCCGGTACATAAAGATCCAAAAGCCAGGGAGAGACTCTTTGGATGCTAGTACACCACAGAAGATAAGGGAGAGTGAAAACAAAAGGTTGGCGATGTTTGCACCCTCCGCAGCTTGATCCATTCCGGCAACAATCATGATAGAGAATGTCGATGTGAAGATAAGGTACGTCAGCATATAGAGGAACATTAGGGCACCTCGTTCTGCAACCGTATCCGTTGGCACAGCATTTTGCTGGAGACCAATAGGGTAGTACCAGGTCAAGTACATGAAGACTGCCATGAGAACATTCCATGGCATTTCTACGATGATATTTGATAGGACGAATGCTCTCCAGGAGTAAGTTTTCGAGGGCCGTTCACGGACCTCATACAATGATCTTTGAGTGACAAAATTCGGCATAATCTGTTGGGCAAGTTGTCCGAATATACTAAAAAGCATAAAGAGAGAGAAAGTTTGGTTTTGGAGGCCTTGGCGAGTGTTATCCGCATCGAAGAACGAGAATCCAATGAACATAGCCTAAACCATAATTAGAGAAATATTTGCAGCACAAAGGTTAATTACATACCGAACCAATGGATAATGCTGCCTTAGAGTATATGTACGAAGGTGTGCGCCAGTACTGCTCAAAGACTCTTTTGGTGACTTCCCAGAACTGCAGCCCGAATGGAGCCGCAAATTCATCATACAAACCCTTTGAAGAACCGGTATTTCTTGAAGCTGCTACTTGAGGACGAGTATCTAGTAAGTTGGCAAGTTCTTTCTTTGTCTCTGTGTACTCAATGCTATCTTTCCAAGTTTGTGGCCAGTCAATGTCGGTGCTTGAACCAGGAGCGGCGCCAATTATTTCAAGCATCCACTCGGCCGGATTGGCCTCGTCCGGACACTCGGGAGCACCGTTTCTTTCAAAATAACTGGTAAGAACCTTGGAGTTCTTACCAATTTCACCAAAATACACAGTCTTGCCACCTTTCGCTAGGAATAATAAGCGATCAAATCGCTGAAATAGCATGGCCGAAGGTTGATGGATAGTACACAAGATTGCTTGTCCGCTGTTTTTTAACTTTTCCATAAGGTTGCAGATAATCCAAGATGTTTGACTATCAAGGCCAGATGTAGGTTCGTCTAAGAAAAGTAGAAGCTGTGGCTTAGCGGCGAGTTCAACTCCGATAGTTAATCGTTTTCGTTGTTCGACATTTAAGCCTTCGCCAGGTACACCAACCACAGCATCTGCATATAGTTCCATGTCTAAGAGTTCAATGACCTCGTCGACGTATTTGAGCTTTGATTCACGTGATACATGGCCAGGTTGTCGCAGAAGAGCACTAAAAGTCAACGCCTCCCTCACAGTTGTTGTTAGCAGATGTAAGTCCTGTTGCTGTACGTAACCAGTACTCCTCTGAAATGATTCGTCCCTTTGTTGGCCATCAACAAACATACCGCCACTGATGACTCCCATTGTCACACGACTAGCGAGCACATCGAGAAGAGTTGTCTTTCCAGCACCAGAAACGCCCTAATAACAAGAGTATATTAGTACATATGCATGAGAAAATATAAAGACGAGGTAATCCTTACCATGAGGGCTGTGAGAGTTCCAGGTTTGACCCATCCATCAACGTGATCCAAAATTCTGCGAGGTTCCCCCTTGATCTTGATGTCGTAGCAAACGTCCTCCCAGTGGAAGATGGCCGCTTGATCACTGACTGCTGATAGATCTGTAGTTTTGTCCTCATTTTTCTGGCTGAAAACAGGCTTCTCTCGAGGGGACTCGATGTCGGATGAGTTTTTGGCAACTTGTTTAGCAGCAGCGGCTCCACGGGGAAAAAGTAGAACTTCTCCTTTTGACTTTTTCTCCGTAATATACTCTGTTGCCAAAACGTGTGTTGCACAAAATCCGATTATGAATACGATAATGATGCCAATGTTTCTACGTTGCTTTGAGTCAATTTATCTCTAGCGGTCACAAACAATTGAATGCTTACCTCCACTTATTTCCATGCTCGTATTCAAACGCAGAATTAATGTAGTCGTCCCCGTTGACAAAGTCCAGGCCGGCTTTGGCACCAACGGCAGAGCATACTCTTTCTTGGTTTACACTCGCAGTATATGCAGCACCAGAAGGAACAAAGTCAACACAAGAAAATGTTCGCCCACTGAATTCATTTACCATGAGACTCTCGAATGCGTAGGATAGAGGGTCAAGATAGTAAATCCATTCCGACCAACCGAGAATATATGGCTTTGGGATCGCGAATCCAGAGTACATTAACAAAGAAAGGATAACGATTGAGCCGGGTGCTAAAGCTTGCGCTAGAGTCCGGGAACTTGCCGCGATTGTTCGAAAGACCATAGACATTGCCAGTGTCAGTAAAAAGGTTGTGAGAATAAAGAAAAAAAAGGACCCGGCGTTTCGCTGAAGGTTAGTCATGAAGTAGAGGGGAACATTGAAAGTAAAAGCATTTAGAATCTTGTACGGTATATCAGTCAACATTGAAGCAAATGCTTCAGCTGATGGATGGTATAAAGCATATCGCGAGTGCTTTTCGACGATGCCTCTCTGAGCATATAAGATAAGAATCTACAAGAGGTTAGCTAATGCTGTTTAAAATGAATGGAGGGCAGAAAATTATACTTCTAATGAACTAGCGATAGCATTGATCAAAACAGCGAAAAAAAGTAAAGATCCACGTGAAAAGAAACTACTGGCGTTATCCTTGAGATTGAAGAACACACTTCCCACAACGACAGACATGATGAAATTGCTGACTAATTGGGTGATAGTCAAACTTGGATCACCCTGTAGCCGCTTGAATCCGCGCCAGAGGCAAAGGTTGATTTGCTGTATGTAATCAAGGGTGTATGGTGACTTAACACTCCTATATTACATTAGTACAATTTAATCTTGGTGGTTCTGGAAATTAAGACATACTGTCGCTTAGACTGCTGTGCCCTTCTCGAATGCTTGAATCTCTCCAGGTGCTCGCCACCGATAGGGTAAGTCTTCTCGTACTCAGCAATATCTTCCAGCAAACGAGATCGCTCAGCACTAGACTTCCAGATTGCAGCAAAATCGTTGGCAGTTTTTGGGACTTTATCTTCCCATCCTGGTTTCACAACTCTTTCTTCGGCGCTCGTCATCGAGGTCAGGAAGTCACAGTCCGTCTGCCTGTCCGGGCATTGGAATCCAAGATTTTCGAAGTAGCTCTTCGCCTCATCCGTTGGACCGAAAAAGATCTGATGGCCACCGTACAAGACTGTGACTTTGTCAAAAATATCATAAGCAGCTCCAGGTGCTTGGTAGATCGCGACACAAGCAGTTGCACCTAGGAGATCTGTAGACTGACGAAGGTTTTTACAGAATTCAATGGCATTAGCACTATCCAGGCCTCTGGTAGAATTATCCCAGCATTGTAATGGGGCGGAAATCAATGCTGCTTCTGCGATGGAAACTCGCTTTCTTTCTCCTCCACTTACTCCACGGATGAAGTCGTCGCCAACGCGGGTATTAATTGTGTGACTGATTCCGAAGGTTGCCATGATTACGTCACGCATTTGAGTAGCATATGTCCATTTGTCGACATCACCAGGAAGATCTCTTGGTGCTCTCGCCATGGCTGCAAAAGCCAAGGTATCCCCCACGCTAAGCATAGGAAAGTGTACGTCCACCTCCGCCGTATAAATTGCCTCGCCACGGAAGTTGGATTTCATATGATCGGCACTGATTCCTGGTAGCCACTTTGTTAATTTACTTCAGTGAGCAGGCTGGCATTGTTCAGAAACGTACCTTGATAATTCAACTTGGAGCCTTCATCGACGTAGATACCATGCGTTTCACCAGCAATAGTCTTTAACAGTGTCGAACAGCCAGATCCAGGAGGACCCAGAACAACGAGCATCTCTCCACTCTTTACGAGGCCATCAAAATCTCGCAGGATTTCAATCTTCTGTAGGCGTTCAGTTCGAGTTATTTTTCGAAGTAATCCTCCAAACTCTAGCCATACGTTTCCAACGGTCTTCTGGTAATCTGTGGCATTTCCAAATCCATAAACGTTGAGGTTACTGAATGAAATTCCAGCGGTTCTGTCGGGAAATCTTTCTGGATCTCTTGACTTGAGGTGCAATAAAGACTTGACCCAGGCACGAGGCTTGAAGTTCTCAGACTGTGGGTCGAGTGCGGAACCTGGGATTGGGCTGAAAGGGCTATTAGTAGTGTCGACGGTGGAATGGGCAGAGCGGGATGTCATCTGCTTTGCCAGTTTCGTTATTTCAGCATCTTGCTCGGTTTCTGAACCCGAAGTATTGTCGTGCCCGAACTCAGAGTCTCCATTGTCCATCTTGACGGCAAGTACTTCCTCTAGAAGCGAGCTAGGTTACCAAGTAAATCGATTAACTGGGGGTGAATGAAGATTAAACCCCAAAATACCTGGCTTAAGAGCTTATAGCCTCGGGAAAGTAATTACAGAACGAGTGCTCAAAGCTTCGAGAACAAGTCGAATTAAGATGTTCAACCAAACTAGCAAGATATGTATTATACTCGAAGGACGCACGTCTCATTCCCGAGAGTGGTGGGCTCGATCTCATAAGCAAACTATTTTCTACCCTATAAAATGTGGAGAGATTGCAGGAGAGTGTTCGGAGTCCCGTGCTGCAGGATGCCGAAATCATGTCGGGGCTATCCCAAGGCCGATAAGTGCTCTTTGTATTAGGGGCCACAATTCAGACAAGTACAATTGGGCTATTAAAGGATATTTAAGCGATAACCTTTCCTGGGGCTTCTTTTTTATTCAAGAACAGGAAGTATTACACCAACACAACCATAATTACATAGGTATATAAGA
Organism: Pseudofabraea citricarpa; assembly: GCA_029641185.1. Classification (NCBI taxonomy): domain Eukaryota; kingdom Fungi; phylum Ascomycota; class Leotiomycetes; order Helotiales; family Dermateaceae; genus Pseudofabraea; species Pseudofabraea citricarpa. The sequence continues at coordinate 33,064 of JAPWGK010000008.1, forward strand.
CTAGGCCTTAGGGCCAATTTCACATGGAGACGGAATTTCCGGAGACAAAGTTACCTTTTTTTTATTTTCCTCCTCCATTTGCCTCTTGTCGTGGGAACTTGCATCATCCCACCCGAATAAGAACCAAACTCAACGCATATAAGGTTTTCTAGCTATCAAACAAAGTGAGAATGTCTATATAGAATACCTAGGCACACATATAAAAGCCATTGACAACTAATAACTTTCATTGCTCGAGTGTTTGTTTTTCGGCTTTAGGCCAAAGGCGGTGACTTTTCCACGGTACTAGTCTGCTTACAGTGTTAAAATAAATCGCTTGGGTGTGATATCCCAAGACGAACCTGTGGATTTGTAAACATAGCCCCTACTTTAGCTTTTTGTATCCTGTTATTCTATTGTTATCATCTAGCTAGTAGGATCCCCAACAATCGCGCAATAGCGAGCGGAGCAACGTTGTGCCCGAAATAAAATGGGCGTGAAAAGGTCGCGGGTAGATTGTTACACCGCCGCGCGAAAAGTCTCAGTTAGTGCCTCGGCTGTGAGATGTACCGTATTCCCTAACGCGAACGGTGTCAATCGATCGACTGCGTTGTTCAGTAATCTTCAAAGCTTGAGCTATTCTTCGGCCGCTAGTCTAAGAGCATATTGGTGTGGGGACTCGTGTCACCAGCACACTATAGTACTCTCAACTACAGAATGACATGTAAAGAAAGGATATCTCAACCCCAACTGTTCGAAGAGATTCGCACATGACGGCGAATGCATTTGCTGGAACCGTACCCATGAAAAGCTCAGCATGCACTGGATGTCGAAGGCGGAAGCTGAAATGCGATCGCCAGAAGCCAAAATGTGGGACCTGCTTGAGAATGAGGAACGAGTGTGGATACCCGAGCCCCTCAACGAAGGTGGTATTGAAGAGACGAAGTATTAGAGAGCTAGAGGGAAGATTGGGTATGGCATTTGAAGTTGTAACTTGCAGCTAAAGATATACTGACTGCATTAAATTAGCTCACATAGAGACTAAGTTACAACCTGGAGGTCCTTTATCAGCTATGTATACAGTCTGGGACAGTGAAGATCCACCTTCAGCAGGTCCGGCAGAGACATGTAGTGCGCTCCAGAACTCGAAAGAGAAGAGCAACAACAATCAATCAAACTTGATTTGGTCCAACAATATAAGGTCGCCGCCGCACGGGGCTGAATCCGTTGAACTTGTCAGTTTGGGTATCCAGGAACCTCTTCCCCCAGACTCGCTACAACAAGATCTGTGAGTGTAAGAGCTTCGTTGGTTGACTAGAATGCTTCGCTAAGTTTGACATAGATTTCAAATTTATTTTGAGATTGTACAGTCACATGTGCCAATGATACACCGGCCTAGATTTCTTGCGGCTTTGAGACTCGGGCCCAATCAGCGGCCACCAACATGTCTGCAATACGCTATATGGTCATTAGCGGCATCAGTTTCTCCCAAGCACGAAAGATATTGTGATGTGTTTTATGCACGAGCACGAAAATATGCCGAGGCTGATGAGTTACTTGTAAGTGAGCTGTGATAATTGATAGCAACATACTAAAAGAAGAAGAGCCGGGAAAGAACTACCATTAACATCTATCACGCCCAGTGCTGGCACCTGATAGCTACCTTCGAAGCTCAAAGGGATAGTTTGACACGATCATGGATGAGTACAGGACGATGCGTGCGTCTTGTTCAGATGATGGGTTTACAATCGATGGATATCTCTGGCGTGGAAGTGAAAAGGTTACTTCCTCCAACCGAGGACTCCATTGCGCTAGAAGAGCGTCGTCGTACTTTTTGGGCAGCATATTTTGGAGATCGTTGGGTTAGCGCTGGAACAGGATGGCCAATGTCGATTAATGAGGACGAGGTATACCCTTCCAAATTCTTGTTTATTAACTAGCTAATAAACTATAGATTTTTACGAGGTTACCAACATCAGAAATTGCATTTGACACTGGGATGGACGAGACTGGACCGTTTTTACCGGACGTTTTGGCTGGGGACGGAGGATCAAGACTTCGCTCGCCTTTCGGGGGGCTTATCGTTGCTGCAACTCTTTTTGGGCGTAACTTTGCTCATATTCATGATAATACCAAACAAAATGACCCCGGAGATACAAAAGATGGAAACTTTTGGCGACGACATCGAGAATTGGATAACACTCTTTCTGCCACTTTCATCCATCTCCCAGATCATCTCAAAGTATCAGGGGGGATTAACGACCTGAGAGTTGTATTTTTATACATGGGGTTACATACATCGGTGATCTGTCTACATAAAGCAGCCATCATTACGGCTATAAAGTATGGCCTAGATTCGAGTGTCATGACGAGGAGTGTGAGCAGATGCATGATAGCTGCCGAAGAGATTACTGGCCTGATGAAGACGATTAGTCATTATGATGTTTCGAAGGTCAATATCCATTGTCGCGAAATTAAGCAGAGCTAACAAAAATTGTAGATGAATCCATGGACAGGCTTTTCTTTATATATAGCAGGTCGGGTCTACTGTCATGATATAAGGATAGCTAGGCCATCAAATGTTAGAACTGAATCCAACCTGGAGTATCTTCTCCTAGCGATGAACGCAATTGGAAATCGTCATCATGTCATAAGACCCTTTACCCTTCAGCTGGAATCTGAATTTCGAGCAACAAAAATTGCAACTAGCTTTCCAGACAAGGGTATTATCCACGAGATATCTTCATCAACAGCACGTACTAAGGACACATATCATCTTGCTCAAAACTGCCTCCCAAACGAAAAGGAGGGAACAGGGGCTTTGAAACCGATGAACTCTCGTGCGAATGTAAAATCAACAAGATTCATTGCTCAACCACCTTTATCCGGGATTTTACTAGAAGATCCAGACGAAGACGATTCCTTTTGGCGACAAGAAGCTGATCACAGTAAAGATGACGATTACGACGAGAATGAGATTGGCCTCGAATATTCGTTACCTCCTGCTAGATCACCACAGAATGATCTCAGATCATCAGCCCTCTCTGAAAACTCTTCTGCTCTCTCCACACCAATCCCTCTATCACAAGAAATCACGACGGATACTAAAGTGAAGTCTACAAGAGCGACTATTTCCAGCTGGTTTCAAGATTCTAGCAACAGGAACTCACAGATTCTTTCCAGTGATTTGCCTACGAAAAGAGTTGATAGGCCTGGAGATGAAGCACAAACGAACACTGGGATCAACACGAGGCGGATATCAGTCGCCTTTAACGGGGAGAAAGAAGATGCCATGATGAATAAATTTCCGAATGTTCCAAACACTCAAATACCAACTCATTATTTACAGAACAGCCATGCCACTGTACGATCCAATATCCATGGAATTGATCAAAGCAGCCTTGGACAAGGTAATCAGAACTTTCCACAGTTTTTTCCATATAATCTTGAGGATGAGTGGGGTATGTCATTGGGTGGTATCATACCACACAACTATTCAATGTAAATAGATAGTAACCATCATTTTCATGAAGATTGTAGATGATTGATAACGAGTTCTGACGCGGTGGGAAATTGAATGCTATGTGTTAAAGTAACAACATTGTGAGTGAACGCTCAAGCTTTCCATTTACCATTTGTCAAAAACTGAAGCTAGGTTGTCTCATCAACTAGCAAAAAAAGAAATTTAATGATATAATGACGGAATTCTTGCTTCCCAAAATGCGTGTACACAGAATTCTGTTTTCTAGAAGGCAAATTACCTAGAAGAAAAACATGATACGATAAAATGAATTACGCATCACCAAGATATCAGGAAGGTGCAAGTGATATGTAAATAAAAGAAACCCCTTCTGCCGCTCGTGAGTTAAGAAATATTATCTTTGAAATAAAATTACACGGCAGCCGTTTTGATATATTATGTCTTGCTTTAGAACTTTTAGGCCTAGATTAGCGATAGATATACCATATGCTAAGTATGTTCTTAGACAGTGAGAATCATTCCACATTAATAATAGTGACAAATTACTCCATTGAGCTTTACTATAGACAGATAGATGATACTAGTTTCAATTCATATTACTTTATATAAGAATTTCAACAAATACGTAAAATGGCAAAAAGCCACAGAGAAATTAACTATATTATTCTACAGCAAACTATCAGAAGACGGATATTCTACAAAAGATTGTTAAGAAACATTGCAGTATGAGCCGTTAAAAAGATTCTAATAACCTTTGCTCTTCAGTTCCGCCTCGGTCCAGTTCCAAAGTTCATCGGCCATCTTGGTGTTCTCGGTCATGGGATTTCCGGCGAAATTTGTGATACCTGGAAAATAAAAGATGCCGCTCTTGACATTTGACGCCTTTCCGGTAGCAGCAAACAATTGAGGTAAAGCACCATCGTGGGTATCAACCATGAACAGCTTAAATGCTAAAGCAAATACCCATGACAGGTATGGGTAACTGTTTGTGGTGTTATTGGTGATTCCGGTTCTTACTAAGCCGGGATGGATAGCATTCGACTTGATGTTGGGATAGAGGTTAGCCAAAGACTTAGTGAAGTAGAGATTCGCGAGCTTCGACTGCCCGTATCGTGCAGTGCCACTGATTTCAGCTAATGGCGTCTTGTTCTGTGAGAGCAGGAGTCCCGCCTTGGGACCAAATTTGAATGCCTCAGAACTGAGATTGACAATGCGTACATCAGAACCGGACAAGTCGGCGGTTTTTTGCAAAGTTGGCATAAGAAGTTTGGTGAAAAGGGCTGGCCCCATATGATTGGTCCCAAATTGCACCTCATAGCCATCCTCAGTCAATCCTGGAGGAACCCCCATTATCCCTGCGTTGTTAATCAAGATATCGAGGCGATCGTTCTCGGCGAGGAAGGCATCAGCCCCTTTCTTGACTGAGGCCAGCGAGGAGATGTCAATCTCGAGAAATTTGATGTTAGCTTTGGGGACGAGCTTCTTGATATCATTGATGGCTTCCTCCGCCTTGGCTTTGCTCCGGGCTCCCATGTACAGTTCTTGCGGGTTATGCCTAGATAGCTGGAAAACGGTCTCTTTTCCGAGACCACTATTCCCACCAGTCACGATTATAACCTTCCCAGAAAGATCTGGAATGTCTTTTTCGGAATCGAAATGGATCTTCCTACCCATGATGTCGGAATTCGCAGTTTGGATAGAAGTGTTTTGCAAAGAATGAATAAAATGTCAAAACATAGAATGCTCAAAACTTCTAAAGAGCTTGGGGGTGTGAATTTATAGTTATGTAGGCTTACTATCTGATCGTTCCTGGAGCTACCTTATATATACTTAATTATAAGATGTACGTTAAAGCTTGTCGGTACATTATGGGACTTTGCTATACACCTATCGGCCTTTGAGCTTATTATTGAGTAAGCACTTTAAGGCCGATAGTAGATTTTGACACGGATATTGTTCCAAAGACTTCGATATGAGTCAAGATTGCGAGCCTAGGATTTGATGCTAGTGAATTTATAGTTAAGAAGGATCTTATCATGACTCTGGGTGGCTCTGTTTGTCAGATATAAACTCTAATAATTTTATCGTCGGTAAAAAGTCCATTTCCAGTATAGAGTATCGGCATCGGCACAACAATTGTGGAAGTCCTCAAACACTCGGCAGAAAATTGTCGACGGCAATTGTCCCGTTCCTTTAGCTCCCGGGAGTCATTCCTTGCCTGGGTATTCAGAATAAATAGACGTCGCCTTCGTGATTTCGATACTAATTAGCAAGGGAAATGAGAGTCACAAAGAGTTATAAGAGAGGTGAGAGGGATAGGTTCACTAAGCGAGAAAGGCGTCACATCAGAAGTGCAGCACCGGAGTTGTTAAGGCTAAAACAGCGGATATCTATCATATCATTATTACAATTGTAATAAGAAGCTAAGAACTGGGTGATTGGCTGGGACAAAACGCAGAACACAAGTTCCCTGAAATAGGATACTTGATCCACCTCTTATTGTGCAGTCGAATTTCTACTTACTTAATCTTGTCAACATCTACAGGTGGTAAAGCAGCCCGATAATATCAACCTGTGTGGAATGATGTCATCTAATATTTGAAATTACTTTGATGTTACAAAGTCGTGACAAAAGGTTCACAGGAGAATTTAAGGATGTGTATGCAATTGGATCAATACGGCACACCTGAATAATACTGTACGCAGTATTGGGCTGATTAGAAGCAAGCAAGCATATGTTTCGGGGCAACTGTCGGAGATGATGATAAATAACTCGTAATCTCCCAAGTTGCTCGGCATTTGGTGATTAGTGATCACTCCCTAACAGTTCCAAAATCGCGAGCTGCGAGTCCAGCCAGCGTTAGAACCAGCTTAGATCTTGCCATCAAAATATCTCCGCCGTTCTTTCCGAAAACCTCGCGCCATTTTGTAGCCTAGTCACATAATCATGTACCTAGATATTTAAATAGCTACGAACTGATTTCCTTCTATTTCAGACGATCATCTAACTTTGAGGTCAATCTTGTTTTCACCAACTCAATATATTAAGCCATTTTCGGAATTCACCCAGACTCACATATTCCACTTTAAACATGGCCGCTGGATTGATCTTTGTCACTGGAGCTACTGGCTTCATTGGAGCAGCCACCGCCTTAGCCGCGTTAAAAACCGGCTACAACTTGCGGATTTCCGTGCGCAAGGAGGAACAGATTCCCAAGCTTAAGCGAGTCTTCTCTGAATACGCAGATAAAATCGAATTTGTCACCGTACCGGACATCACTGTCCAGGGAGCTTTCTCCAAAGTTCTCGATGGTGTTGACTTTATTCTTCACCTTGCATCCCCACTCGCTGGAACATCCGACAAGAACGAAATATTTCCACCTGCAGTTAAGGGTACAGTGGGTATCTTGAGAGACGCAGCTAAGATCCCAAGCATCAAGAAGGTCGTTATTACTTCCTCTATTGCGGCACTCGTTCCTCTCAGTGGTGCACCAGAAGGAGAAGTCGTCAGAGGCATGTAATCCCCACCTTCTTTACTCAAGCTAGCCAAGGCTAACAGAAAGTCTTGTTCTTAGAGGATACCGACTGGGATTTATCAGTAGACACTGAGGCCGATTTTGATGCAGGTAGTCCATTTGCGACTGCCATGAAGGTTTATAGTGCTTCTAAATTGCTTGCAAATCAAGCAAGCTGGGATTTCATTGCAAAGGAGAAGCCTAACTATGCACTTGTGTCCATTCATCCATCTCTGGTCTATGGTCAAAACCTAATTCAAGAATCTGCTAAGGAGTTGGAGGGAAGCACCAACGGATTCTTGTTCTCTAGTATCATGAATGGCCCAACTTCAGATGGTGCTCTTCTTTCTGTTTATGTGGGAGACGTTGCAGATGCGCACATTAAGGCCTTGGATCCAAACATCAAGTCGGGCTCCAAATACTTGGTTTCCGGACAGCGATTTACCTGGAAAGACGTTGCAGAAATTACAGAAAAGAACTTTCCTGGTATCCCACACAAGATCCCCACTGATGCAAGCCCAAATATTCCAGTTGTGGACACCGCTAGAGCAGAGAAGGATTTGGGTATTAAATGGGCAGCCCCTGAGAAAGTGATTACGGAGGTTTTGAAACAGCAATTGCCTTATTTCGCCTAAATTACAACGGAATTTATAGATAAAGAACATATGCATGAGAGAAGCATATTAGAATTCAAGTTGTCCGTAGCGTAATTTCAAAATATGCCTCGAATAATTATAGACCAATTGAAGTCCAAGAATAACAACGTGCTTACTAAATAAATTAGATCTACCTCCCAGATTGAAAAAAGTGGGATTTTGAAAACTGTCTATACATCCCTTTTTATCTCTCTAGATCCACAAGGCAACTTTCTCGCAACGAATTGAGATGGGTCCTTTTGCGCAGTTTTTTGCGGTAATTACTTACCTACCTACCTAGGTAGGTGATATGATATGACCATTTATCATAGATGTCTACTTTTAATATTCCATAACCGTAGATATTTCACTGCTTGATAACTGCACCAAAGCTTAGAGAAACTCCATCATACGAATGCATTCAACATCCATTCGTTCAGTATAGGTTTACAGACATTTTGCAACCTTAATTGATCGCGCGCCACTAGAATCATAGTACTCGCTAGTAAAAGAAAGTTATTTCTAACCTCATATGACTACAGGGTTAGGGGTTGATGCATTTACTTCGTTTTGAGTTACGTCGAAAATTTCCTTTGGATCTTCTTCATCTTGATATTCATTGCAGTTGGTAATTGTTTTCTGGATGTTTGAATTTGGGTGAATAATGGATACAAGTATGCAATTTAAAGATAGAATACCAGATTAGGTATATAATTTGTCAGGAAAAAACATATATTTTGGTAAACAAATAACGTTATTTTTGATCTAGTTAGGATTTGTTATCAGAAACGTGTTACCAACTGGCTCCAGTAGAGAACTACTTCTTTCCGAGACTGGTAACAACCCTTTCAACTGTTTCTACGACCGTCTCTGTTGGTAGACCAAGTCGTTCATTCCACAAGCCACCCGGTACGGCGGTGTGGTCTTCCAGCACCTGCTCTCCAAGGAACCCAGCCTGAATGACAAGACCAGCACCTAATACTAGTTCACCTGCTTGAAGTTTCTCCCATCCTGCTGCCTGAAGATCCTTCGAGCTCACTGGTTTCTTAGCCCAAGTTGAACCCGTTGTTTTCTCAACTGCTGCCAAGACTTCTTCCTGTGTGGTTGTGAAAGATTCAGGATAAACAAATTTGTTTGCAGTCAATTCTGGATTCTTGAGTACGGCAATAACAGAACGGCCAATCTGACTCAGGTTTGTAGACGTGAATCTCGACTTGCCCTCATCAACCCAAGTGACCGTTTTATCAGCAAAGTTAAACCCGATAAAGCCCAAAGGCAATCCCTAGAAAAGAAATTTAGCAAAGACTCTAGAAATTAAAGTGAATAGATGTTAAACACACCCAGTCAAAAAACGGGCCGGTGACGATTGAAGTCCAGCTGACTTTGTGCTCATTGTTTTTGAGATACTCGATGGCCTTGACCTTTGGTGCGAAGAAAGGCAACGCGGAATTTACAGCATCAGACTAAATATATTTGTCAGTAAAGATCTCATGATGCAGCCAAGTAATATATATTTACCGCAGTATCATTTCCGAAGTCACTAGGAATGACTCGCTTCACGCCAGCAGCAACAGCAGCCTGCAAAACAACTACTTGTCCATCAAGAGCCGAGCTCGAGATTAAGCTGATTACGGCATCTTGAGACTTGAAGATTTGAGTAAGAGACTCGAGGGAATAGTCACTTTTGACAACATTGATGCTACCAGGAAAGCTAGATGTGGAACCCTCTCGTGAAAGGATAGAGACGTTGAAATCAGACTTTATCATCTCAGACAAAATTCCCCTGCCTAAATTTCCACCTGCCTAAAGAGCCCCGAGAGCAATCAGCAACTTGTCTTTCGGGTCAGGAGCGGCAAAGAATTAATTTGAAAGTAACATACACCGACGATAATAACATTCTTGATAGACATGATCGAAGTGTTTGGACTAAAATCTTGGAAGAGCTTGTTGTAAAGATGTTGATTGATTGATTGAGTGATAGTTGATGGAGAGAAAATTCACACGTAGACGTCTTGACTGTTTTTATACATTGCACCAAACCCAATTGTCAGCAGTAAGCTTGATATTTAAGGTTTGATGTGGAGCCTCGAGCTTTGTAATCTCAAGGCAGCCAGCCACAGGAGTCGGCCAAATAACAGGCCCGCCTGTTTCATGGAACATGGTCTGCTACATTAGACAAAGAGATGTTTGTTTTCCCTTTCTACCAACAACTTTATAACTTGGCTTGATGACATACAGCCAGGAAAAATTTCCTGGGGATAAATCAACGCTATATATAAACAAACAAATTTTAGACTCACAGAAGTTTCTAAGGGAAGCACAGATTGGAGATACTTCGCATATTCGCTTAACCAAAACCATCATCCCCGTTCAAGAGAGGTATGACAATGATACCAATTCTTTCGTAGCATATGGAATCTAAATGTAAAAAATCTAGATTAACCTATTTCTCGTAATTTCATAACAAATTACATAACTAGGATAACAGGACAAGCCCACTAGTATTCCGTCAAACTAATTCTCGGCGTCGGCACAATCCTAAATCCGGCTCAAGGATTGGTCAGATGGCTGAGAGCAAAGTCAATAATCACGACATCAAATACAAGGCATAGCTAGAACCTTCTTTTGTTTCTAAACCAAGTCTATTGTATGAGCTGTAATAGCTGCAATTAGCAAGCACCCGGTAGGTGGTTATCAACTTGCTCCTATAAAGTTAAGCGACCAGCCGAATGACCGAATGACAGGCCAAAGTCAGCTGATCAGAATACACTTCTGCTACGATCGCAAAGTATTATTCCAAAGGCTAGGTGAGTATGCAGCCAGATCAAGGGTTAATCATCAATATAGTTAGGATAAACTTGTGTATGATTGATCTTCTCAAATTCATAATTTGATAATGTGGAGATTCTATTCAGCTAACCTGATCAAATCAAACAGAGAACGCCCAATAACTTGAAGCAAAGGCTTGTAATAACATGAAATTTCTCAGTATATCTTATGTCATGAATATTCAGATAAAGATTTTTGACAGGACGGAAGGCTATACACATTAGGATGGCTCGAATTGATCTTACCAGAGAATCAAACTAGGATTGGGAGCTATTGCCTCTCGTGGGACTTGGCTTCCCCATGCCAATGCACATCCGTGGTCATCTGGATACCCTTGATATCTGGGATAATATGCTCCTGGCTCTCGTTATCGTCTGGGAAACCCTTCCGCCCATTGCTCGTTATATTGCTATCGACTGCGCCCCATTGATTTCCTGTCCCAAATATCTCACTTTTATCATCTTTTCTTGATCTCGCCGAAAGCTTGTAATTGCCACTGTCAAATCCTTGTGAGCGGGGACTCTTTCCTGTATATGTACTGCTTGATTCGAGATTATGGCCAGAGCGAGTAAACATTTGCATGATCACTCCAAGATATTGTTTGAGCATTGGAAGACAGGCACATATCAGCCCGGTGTTCGCTTCAATAACTGACCAGTTTGTTGCAGGGACTGGCCTATCTATTGAATTCTCGTGAGCAAAACTGCGAAGAATCTTTTGCGAACTTGAACTCACATGTGAAATCTGTTCCTTTGGCGGAGGAAGCGAGAGTAGTCATTCGAATTATTGTTGTAAAGCAAACACTGTTTGAGTATGTCAGACAATGGATTATTAGATAGTGCTGATTCTCCAGACTTACAAGCCACCCATTGCAAATACCGCCATCAATGCGTACTTGTTTCTTCTTGATAATGACAGTTTGTTGATCAACGGCATTGGCAGAATGAGAATGTAAAAGTCGGTGATTATGTTGATCGTAGCATACGATATCCAGAAAGGTGCGCTTTCGATGCAGTGGCCATCTGGTAGCCTTCTGTTCCAATAGAAAGCTATGGGAGTACACTGCCAAATTGTAGCCAAGATGTATGCTAACCCCGATGAGACGATGAAGATAAGCCCAGCATAACAGAGGATGCGGAATTTTCGATTTGGGAAGATGCGAAGGTAAAACGCCAAGAGAGCCATTTTGTTGAAGGTGATAACGACCTTATAGAATATCTGGGCGAGATAAAACCACTAGATTGATCATGTAAGTATGCTTCTTAGCAAATAGGATATTGTGACCATTAAAGACCTTGAGTGAGGCAAGGATCTGAGCTTTTGTGAGGTCTTTCATGTGGTTACCGTAACCTTCGATGGTTGCTTGTATCTCAGTAACTGATAGGACCACTGATGATATCTTCAAATTTATTAGCGCAAAGATGGATGTTCTTGTACGAGGATAAGTTACCAAAGAAAGCATCACATATAAATCGTCAACGCCGAGTCCACCAGAGGTTGAAGACGACATTCTTGCGCCGATTCGTGCAATGACAAAAACGCCCGAGATAACAACCATTACTATAGAGATAACGTAAAGTTGGTGTCCTCTTGGAGCACTGTCGCCAGGTTGCGTAGGGACTACGAGAGGAAGAGCTCTCTCCAACACTTCCGAGGGTGCCATGTTCATTTTGTTGAGGATGAGGATGTAGGTTCTAGATGGTGATCCCTATATGTACGTGGAGAAAGTCGTCATCGCATAGGTTTCATGCTCGCGTAGAAGAAACAGTTGAAAATGTCAAATGGGAAGTTTATTTTCTTCTTCATAGAAATGCGGAACGGGTTTACATCCTTGGGTATTATACAAATGGTTTGAATAACCACAAATTTCGATGGAAAAGATTCCGACAACCAAGGTTTCTGAATCAAAGGCGGTTAAATATCAAAAGTCTTGCCAGGAAGGAAACCTTCCAATGACAAGACTGTGCACAGGAGGATACAGATAAGATCGTAGCTTTTCTATGGAATAAAGTTTAAGCTGATGTTCCCCTGCATCAGTGATTCAGTTGAGCAGGTCTAAGAAGATCACTTCCATCCTGGTGCTCAATGAAAAGAAGGATAAAACCTTGATCATGATGTGCTGCCCTGGTACATTGTCCCAATCGTCACGTTTAACGACGGCCGTTTCCCGGGAAAGAGAGCATTAAGACGTGAAAATTTCCTAAATCTTGCACAACCCTTGAAGGTATTGGTATGCCATCTCATTTCGTCTTTAGGGAGTTGACAATTGATTAAATTCCCTGGGCTTTGAGACCAGTGTTACTAAGATTTTTTTGGCGCAATCTGCAAGTTCTGCTCGGAACGGAAGGTGGGCCAGGGACACCCGGTTCTTAACTCCCAGAGGGCTTGGTGATTAGTGGATTAGTGGTGATGCTGCGGCCCAAGGAATAGGTTGCATGGATTACTGCGGGGTTTGGCAGTAAATTGGATTTGCCGACAAGGATTACGGGGGAAGTTGAACAACACTCTCTTCCACAGGACCACAACCACCCGCCCCCAACATCCCAAAAAACAATCGTTGGAACAGCTTGAACTGTATTCCGTATATAGAGTAATTGTCGATTGGAAGTCGGTTTCTGTTGATTCAACCCAAATTGGTGCTGAAGTTATGGGCTACGCAAAAGCACATCAAGCTGTAAGTGCAAGCACAAGGAGAAAGGGAGAAAGGCCGACGGAGACGCGGCCGTTGACATGACAATTAAGGTTTCTTGTACGGAGAAGTTAAGATTTCCCTTCGGACTATGATCTGGTTCAAGTAGACTTCCGACAAGGTTTTGAAGCCACGAGTCTTGAATCTTGGCTTGTACCGCGTGGCAAAGAAGTCATGTCTAAATGAAACTTCGTTTTTGCCAGACTTCGGAACTCCGAAAACCTATCCAACACCAATTCATCAACACTGTCAACAGCAAATCCAGCAACAATCGCAAATAATGTGTACTTTTGAGTGTATTTTCATCCGATCGAATTTCAAGCGAGATGAAATGATTGGAACGAGTCTGGCGCCGATCTAGTCGGCAATATTACGCGAATGACGTTGGAGATGAAAGCTGTCGCGCATTCTGAGATATATAGATCAATCTCCGCACCAAATCCAATCGCTTTCTTTTTGTTCCCATTGCCTGGTTCCTCGTCTTGTCCAATCACGTCTCCCGCTGTTCCCCACCATGAAGGTTCCGCTCACCATTGCAGTGCTTATTGCACCACTCCTAGTGAGGACCTCGGCGACTTCACAGACTTTGGATGCCAGGGCAAGTGCCGCCTATCGTGTATCAACCACCACTGGCATCATACTTGGACATGCTGCCCCAAACAACACAGATGTAGTAGAATACCTTGGCATTCCATACGCAGCTGCTCCTGTAGGAGACAAGAGGTTTTTACCACCAACACGTTTCGAATCGAATGCAATCTTGAATGCATCGGCATATGTAAGGAACTCGTCCTTATAGTGCAGCGTGCATTGCTAAACTTTCTGTCAGGGAGCGTAGGTGTTGCACATCTCGTATGCATGTTTAAACTAACAAATCGAAACAGAAGCTGTCCAGCCAACGTTGCAGGAACTGTTGCCTTTCCTAACAAGACAGCAGTTTTTGACAACGTATTCTTGGCATTTACAACGCAAGGTGGCAACGTTCAGTCCGAGGATTGCTTGAATCTCAATGTTTGGGTACCAAAATCTACTTCTAGTTCCAAAGAGGCGTTGCCTGTGATGATGTTCTGGCCCGGAGGAAGTAAATATTTTCCGACTTAAATCTAAATGTGACATCTGCTAATATTTTTCATCCAGGATGGAATGTCGGAGGCTCCAAGAGTCTTTTCTACCAAGGCCAGTACTTGGCTGATAGGGAAAATGTGATTGTTGTGACGATAAAGTTTGTGTCACCTCGTGAGAAAATTCTACTTTGGCTAATGTGGTCTAGCTATCGTCTGAATATTTTTGGATTTCCGGGTGCTCCGGGACTGATTCAAAATGCTGGACTTCTGGACCAAAGAATGGCGGTTGAATGGCTGCGAGACAACATAGCTGGCTTCGGAGGAAGCCCTAGCAAAATTACGATTTTTGGTCAATCTGCAGGCTCAGTCTCAGTAGCCTATTACCCTTACGCTTACCCAAAAGACTCAATAATAGCTGGGTCGATACTCCACTCTGGAACTCCCCACAGCTGGACTCCTTTGACACCAGAATTGGGTGCTCAGCATTGGTATAATGCGTCTTCTTTTGCTGGTTGCGGCTCTTCAGGTGATGTTCTAGCGTGTATGCAGGGGCTCAGTGTGGCAGAAATTCTAGCTGCATTTGCTAGAGTGCCATTTGATCCATCTCAAGCATTGCTCCAGCCTCAATTTCAGCCTGTAGTCGACAATGTTACAGTATTTTCGGATTATAATGTGTTGGCAGCGGAGGGAAGATATGCAAACCTGGTAAGTCGCCAATATCGAAACTTGAGATTGCAACTCTTCCTAATCTATCAATTCTCATAGCCTACTCTCATAGGAAGCACCGACCTTGAATCAGGCTTCTATCGTATAGCAGCATTTGCTACCAATCGAACTTTTAATATCACTCAGCAGAGTCTTTTTGACCTTGCAGCTTTCACTTGTGCCACTGCAACTGAAGCTAAAAACCGTGTTCTTACCGGAGCTCGTGTATGGCGGTATCGCTACTTCGGCGAATTTGAAAATCTTCGCCTTTTTCCAGGTAGTGGTAGCTATCATGGCTCAGATCTTGAAATGGTTTTTGGCACTGCTCAGGACGTTTCCGGGGTACCTAATTCGAGGGTAGAGAATGAAACAAGTGCTTACTTCATGCAAGCTTGGGCTGCATTTGCGAGGGATCCTGCTCAAGGTCTTTCTCGCGAGCTCAAGTGGCCATTGTATAGTGGCTCAAATGGTAAGTTCACCGTGTTTCTCACAAATCAAAAAAAGAAGAATAGTTGCTAATCCTTGCGATAGATACAGACGCTACGTTAGTGCGGTTAGGGTTTCAGAATCAGACATCAGCAAGTTTTGCTTCACCTATTCTTTCAGATTTCCAATGTCCAACTCTAAATGGATCTCCAGCCTTAGGGAAAGGAGCTATGTAGATTATAGTTTAGATATATTTTATTGAGATGACGTGAGCAAATATTTTGGGATGTCTTCAAATTTAAATTACAAATAATGTGAAAAATACATGTTACTTAGCTTATGTTAATCTAATATTCTGAAAGATGGGAGGGGGTGAATTTGATATAATCTAGCGAGTACTCTAAAGAGACAGATAGTTCTAGAGATTTAAATTTCGTCGTAGAAAGAAGAAAACTAATATGTGAATAAACAAACTTTCGGATTCTTATAAAAGGTCATCAAAATTAGAAAGGTTTTGTACGAAAAAGTCTTGCCAAATGTTTTTCCACCAACATAGTCTTGAGAGAATATTCTCACAGCTCTCTGATACGGAATTCGATGCAGATAATACTACACAAAAATCCAATTACAACCATTTTACAGTATTATACCACTTGAGTGCGTCTAGGAGATAGCACCCTTAGCCCCGCAGTACTTCTTGCAGTAATAAGTGAACTATTTATACGAGTTAGTATTAGAGTCTTTCATGTCATTGGTGCATCTCTACCTCATCACCACCAATGTGCTTCGCATTAGAGTTGCAAGTAAAACCGTCCTAGAATCAGTTGATTAGTAAAATTATGTTTCAGCCTGAGGATAGGGGGCGTACAAAACTACAGTCTGGACAGCTATCCCACTGTTTATTACCAGTGTGGCGGTTTCGATAGTAGCCACATGCACACTGCGTAGCAGCTGTGTCAATCAAAACAGCACCTGAATTGAAGCCTTGGTCGCACTGTGCGTGGTAGTGAAGATCGGCCAGAGCACTATCCAGATACTTGTTAGTGTCTGGAACAGATTTGAAGGGATGGAAATTCGTACGTTGAAACGAGAAAGGTGACCAAGGTGAAAACGGTAGTACACTTCATCTTGAAATATTGAAGACAGATAAATGCCTGGAGAATAATTATGAAAAGCTGAGACCAAAGACGAATATAGGTGATGAGTAAAGTAGTAGGTGATTGGGAAGGGACCACTAAGATTTATATCTGCTCTTTTTAGAAAACAAATAAAAGAAAATTATAAATTTTGAAAGATATGAAGCTAGTTGTCATTCTCCTGACAAAGTGCCGGATGCCTTCGTCACCTTAGACCCATCAAGGTTTTTGCAACTATTGACGCTCTCAGATTCTCACCTTGACGTTCTTGGATAATTTCCCAATAACAGACGGCTCTTCTCCGGATTCTAGTGCGCGAATTCTAAAACATTTGGCGGCATCATATCGGAGTGTAACCTGAGAGGCTCCATAGTAGGCTAGAACACGAGATGAACATAGAATCTTAGCAAGGGCCTTGTTACTTTGACCTTCTTGGAACTACCCAAGCTTTTCAAAGGGGAAGTCTAGTGCAGGATCATTTGATGTGCTTCTTTGGTTGGCTCTCGTTGAGTATGACTGGAATCTCGCCGGGTTCATCCCACGTGTGTTAAGACTTCGCTTTTAGTTAAGCTTAATCTGGGGGCTTGGATCTTGTGCTCTAAAAGCTTAAACTCTAATCGTAGGATTCAAGGCAAGCCCTATGACCGATATGATTTTGATCTATTGGTTATATCACCTCGACTTACCAGTCCCGGCAGAGGATACCATCAAAATGAAATTCACGTCAATTCTATGCGAGATTACTTCGGAAACCCTTTTTTCGCCTAGGCATCACTGTAATTAGTTCCAAATAAAGGTCTCGGATTGCTAATTGTGACATTTTGCAGGTCATTAGTACCAATCAAACGCATATGATCCTCAGGTACCATAGATCTTACGAGAGGGAAAGGGAGACTCAGATAGTTGCTTATCTGGCTGCATAATGACTAGAACCCATTTTTACAATGTTACCTTCCTCAAAAAGTCCTGTTCTAGAACGAAGGATGCGAACTTTGATAACACTATCACAGGACCATCCAGAATTTTCATATTCTCTTCGAGGCGACATTAGGTACCTGGTACTAGTGGAAGTTGTTGAATTCCTTCGTATCGTCAGTAGGGAAGGCTGGAGAGATCCAAGGACAAGATCATAAAATGAGAGCTACACCCCTCTGTTTTGCATCTCTAGCCTCAATCTCATCAGAGTTCTGTTTTACACGCAGTCAGCACCTTTTCATAAAGATCATCAAAATTGGTTCGCATAACTCGTCTTGTTAAATTACATCTTATTCATACAGCAAAGATGATGTCCTCTTACCTAGCTGCTCTTGTTTTGACTGCTGGGGTATTTGTCAATGCTGTCCCACTCGGAGGTGGGGTCTCTGTGAGGCCTTCCAGCAGCACTGAGATATCTCTACAAGACGCTGGTATCATTTCCGTCAACAGCACTACAGAATGGGAAACTGGTGCTGTCTTGGGAAATGGCACCACTCCTCGTGTTGTACAGCCATACGAAGTGCTTCTCTACGGCAACGGACGTTTGGAAATTGTTCACGAAGACGTTTACAATGCCATGATCGAAAACGACGACCTCTTCAACGTTAATGCTTCTACACCGACCGATGGACCCGTTGTCAATGGGACCTATGTCATTGACGATGGGAATGGCACATCCCCAATCGACGCTCGCTGTACTTTCTACAGAGCCGTACAGGTCACCGAAACCCAAAACTTTCTCAACTGGGACACCCCCATGTCCTCGGTCGTACAAGGCGATCGCAATGGCAAAACCACCATATCTGTCACGCAAGGATACACCATTGCAAATGCTATTGGCGTTACCGTGACAGGAAAGTATACCATTGTTAAGGACTTCCTCGAGGCCAGTGTTGGAATCAGCTACACAAAAACTTGGACGAGCAACTATGCAGCATCATATACCTTCGGTGTTACCAAAGGCCAATATGGTGTCGTGGTATCCCGCCCAAGAACTACTAGACGAATTGGCAGAGTTCTTGAGGGATGTGTTGGCAGCATGTCTACTGTTTCCACCTTTACCGCCGATCAGCACTACCAAGGCAGCTTCAACTCCCTGAACTGGGTCCAAGGTGCCATCACAACTTGCGAGCGCTCTACATACCCTGTCGCAAGATGCTTGGGTGGCGGTGTCATCTATTAGAATTTGACAAAGAGAGCATGGGACACATCGAAGGATTTGCGCAACTTCTAGGATTCAATGTGTAGGGTGATTGCAGGCCGTATGACAGGTGGAATGAATTTCGATTGTGTCAGACAACTCAACGTGGAGGGTGGTTGTGGATTAGTTGACTGCATGTGTTTGTTCAAATTATTTGTATATATTTTAACCAATAAAAACCCAGATTTTGATAATTGAGACCCCAGATAAAAACTATGAATAAAACCTATACCAATTATTGCTAGTGAGAACTATGATAGGTAAGATGTGGTCAGCCTGTCAATAAGACAAGATTCATACTGCAATGTTGAGCACGACGGCCGGACATTCCTATATTCTATAAAAGCATTTAAAAACATACAGACACAAACGCATACAGCCATATAGGTTTACCTATACGTCTACTATCGACCAGGCCGAAAAATATTAAGCCACATAATTCCCCAATAAGTTCAATCACACTGGTCGCGGTTTTGACTTTTGATGGTTGAAATTTTGATAGGAGTTTATCTAAAAGAGATTGTGTTTTATATAGTGAATAGATTGTAAAAAGTTTTATCTTTTTTGGTTTTAATTATCTGAGTGGTTTTGAAATCCAAAATATTATCTTCGGCGTTGAAATTGAAGTCCATCTTCGGGTTGTCGAATTGAGTGCAACCGTATAGATTACCGGTTGCAAAATAATAGCCGCGGGTATTCTATTTCATGCCGATGTAATCGTGCAACATATATCTGCAAGTAGAGGGAGGACGCAGCTGTTTCTCTCACAATAACGGCTAGAGGTACGGAAGGTAGCATGTTGTGCTGATATGAGATTTGGTCATCTGCAGTAGTATGATAAAACAATGAAAATCTGCTTCAAAGATAAGGAATGTGCAAGGCAACTCATGATATCATTGGTGAGTTATGGCCAATTGACATAACGCCGGATACCCAACCGATGGACTCGCTTGGCCACTGCAGAAGTGTCGTGCAGTGACGCGACCAGCTTTGTCCATGATTCTTCGTTCGCGACCTGCACATGCAACTCGGAATCCATATGCAACTTTACAGATACATGAGATGGACGCACTTTGAGTGTAGCAGAAGAAATATCCGACGCATCCCACTCTCCCACCTCGGCACCGTTGGACCCCACCAAGATAGCAAAAAAGCGACGGCGCTACTGTGCTGCGATAAGCAAAACAAATCTGTCCCAGCTGCAACCTCATCTTCCCAGCTCAACTTTGAACGCAAGCACGATCGACGACCTACGAGAAACATGGGATCTGAACAGAAACTTAACGTGTGCCTGGTTGGCAGTGGCGGGGTAGGAACCATTGCCTCGCTCGTATTAGAAAAAGCAGGAACACGAGTTACGGCTGTCTTGAGATCAAAGTACCAGGTTGTGAAGGAGAAGGGCTGGGACATTGAGAGTATTGATCATGGTGAATTGAAGGGATGGAAACCAAGCAGAGGTATGCCAAGCTTTAACCACGGATTTCATTGCGCTGGTGGTCTAGACAGGAGAGTGCGTGAATGCTAATCCTCGTATAGTTGTAAGCACGGTTACAGACGCTGCAACTGAAGATGGAAAGCCTGTTCACTTTGATTTTGTGGTTGTCAGTATGAAGCAGTTACCAGATCTCTACTCAATCACCGAGATTATTGCTCCAGCTATTACTCCAAAGCAAACGACAATTGTACTCATTCAAAATGGCGTTGACATTGAGCTGCCAATAATTGAGGCCTTTCCGACCAACACAGTCATGTCATCTGTGAGCGTGATAGGCTCCAAGACCGTCGGCGAAAACATAGTCATCCAGACGGGAAGAGACATCCAAACCATCGGGCCCCATTTTCATGCCTGCGGTGGTTTGAGCAGAGAAAGCCAGTTGGCAAAGACAAAAGAGTTTGTGGATTTGTATAATCTAGGAATCAAGGACGTGCCTACAGAAGCACTTGTGACCTTGACTGAAGATATGCCTGCTGCGAGATGGCATAAGGTGATCTGGAACGGAACTTTCAATACAGTCTGTGCTGTAACTAGAATGAACGTCGGCGAGATTTATGCATCAGAAGGAAGAGACCGACTGTTGATTCCGATGATGTATGAGATTTGGCATGTTGCAAAGGCATCTGGCATCGATTTGCCGGAGAGCGACATACACTTTCAAGCGAACCGCGTCGCAACCAGCTCGACTTTCCGGCCAAGTATGTTAATTGATGTGGATTATGGAAGACCAATGGAGCTCGAGGTCATCCTAGGGAATGTCATTAAGAGGGCGGAAAAGACTTCAACGCCTGCGCCAATTATCAAGACGGTTTACGAGCTGTTGAGAATGCGAAAATGGGAGATGGAGCGGGCTGCGGTGTTGGCAAAAGGAAGCGAGTAAAATATAGCTAAGATTTGACATGGAAGAGCGATTCCCTATGTCATGTAACTGATGAGTTTCCCAAAAATCAGAGCTACTCATATTACCGTATCATGTTAGAGATACCCAAGTATCTTTGCATCTGCCGAGCCATCCATCGTCCCCGGCTTTGCCGAGGCGACCCGGCCTAGGTGGGTCCCGATGGTCTTCCCTTGAGTTGCCGTTTCTCAAAGCAGTTTTGTGCATGAACTTTAACATGCAACACCGAACCATATCTTGGGTGCTAGCCAAAATAATGCAATTACACCATATTGCTGTGTCTTGCCGTCATCACAACCCCAGTCTACGATACCCGCAGACACGCATAATAGCCATCAAAAGACTCGGTAGAAGCGCGGCTCATTTGAACATATCCACTTACTACTTGATTCGCGATTGAACGTCTTTTGAGTCGATAATGATGGCATTGTTCCTGCAGACAAGGTTGATGTCTAGACCACTATAAAGTAACATTTTAATCAGATCTTCGTTGAACTTCATTGATCTTCTTGGATGTCTATTCAATGTGCCTATAGTCTTTTGTTTGCTTCCATACGCTAATTCGATCCAAAGCACTCTTGATCGTACCTAAAACGATGTCTTTCTGGCGAAAACCATTCAGTAATCGCCATGGAGCTGATACTTTCGAGGAATCTGCACGCGATGATGCGGCATCAGAAATCTCGGACGGCAGTATCAAATATGTTGGCAATAAGGGAGGCAACAATGCTACCCCAACTTACCAAGAAGCCTCTGGAGCTCCAGTTGAGACCAACTCACCTATGGGCTACTCTGTCAGCTCTTTTACTATCTTGTTTTTAAACATAAACATGATGATTGGAACTGGTATTTTCTCAACCCGTAAGTACCCCACTTCAGTTATATCTTCTGGGAGACATGTGCTTATCATTATTGAAGCATCTGCCATTCTGTCGGGTACTGGTTCTATTGGCTTGAGTTTTATCTACTGGACTATGTAGGTATTTTCCGTTTCTCATGTCTCGATCCCCTGTCTAATAGTCGGCTCTTGGCTACTGTCCGAACATCTCACTACCCCTTTAGTATAAGCTGTTGAAAGGAGGAAATAAAAGCTAAGTACCCTCTGCAGTGGATTTCTCGTGTGTATAGCTTCCGGATCTGTGTACCTCGAATACACTGCATATTTCCCCAGCCGATCCGGATCCGAAGTTGTTTTTCTAGAACAAGCATACCCTCGTCCAACCTGGTTTTTTGCAACAACCTTTGCTGTTCAGAATGTTATTCTTTCCTTTAGCAGTAGCAATGCAATTGGTAGGTAAATATGTCAGGCTCAATCTTTTTGTCGCTAATTTTCCAAATAGTCCTTGCGAACTACATATTCAAATGCGCAGGCACTACTGGTACCGATTGGCAAGTGAAGGGTGTTGCGCTTGCAGGATACACAATAACTATACTGGGTTAGTATCATGGATGTGAGATTTCTTTCATAATCCGCTAACGTTACATAGTTTTGATATTCCATACTAGGTTCTCCTATCATCTGTCCAACGCGATTGGTGTCATCAAAGTCGCTCTCTTACTTTTTATAATCATTACTGGTTTTGTGATTCTAGGCGGCCACACCAAAATCGAAGATCCTAAAGCAAACTTTAAAAATACATTTGATGGTACCAAGGATGCCACAGCGTATGGTCTGACGAATGCCCTGTATAGAATTATATTCTCTTATGGTGGATACAACAATGCTTTTAATGTTGTGAATGAGATCAAGGTTTGTTGAGCCTCTGTGAATTAAAGATCACTTTTAGCATATAGGCACTGACTGTATTGACTGATGATAGAATCCTGTCAGAACACTTAAGAAGAATGCAACCATCGCCCTATTCTCGGTCTATGTCTTGTACATGTTCACAAATGTCTCATGGTTTGCTGGAGTTAAAAAGTATGACTTGCAGCATTCGAAACTTACTACAGCAAGCTTATGGTTCGACAATGTCCTTGGAACGAGTCGTCCTGTTCGTGGATTGAACTTTCTGATTGCACTTAGTGCATTTGGAAACATGGTATCAGGTACTTTAGGCTCGTCTCGAATGATTCGAGAATGTGGGAGACAGGGTGTACTACCCTTCACAAGCTTCTGGGCCTCAACGAAACCATTTGGAACGCCACTGGGTCCATATGCTTTCAAGTGGGCTATAACAGCTTTGATGATCCTTGCGATCCCAACAGGAGATGCCTTCAACTTTGGTATGTATTTAGCACGAAGATTATCAAGTAGTGTTTTCAATTACTAATCAGGAATTAATTAGTTGCCGACCTCGGAATCCTTCCTGGCGCGGCATTCAATCTAGCTATGGCTGTAGGTCTATACATTGTGCGGTGGCGACGTAAGCGAGCCAATCTTCCAGAGCCAGAGTTCAGAGCGTGGGATATTCTTGTTGTTTTTAACATATGCATTCAACTCTACCTTCTTATAATGCCTTGGTACCCCCCTGCTGAAGGTGGTGCTGATGTTAGCTTTTGGTATGGGACATATTGTGTTACTGGTGTTGGAATGTAAGCTATCCTATATCTCTGTATCTTAACGCTGGCTAACCTAGCTTCTGTACTAGTCTAGTTGTATGCGGTATTTACTACTTCTTTTGGGCGGTATGGATTCCCAAGTGGAAGGGTTACCAATTACGACAAGAACTTATAGATTTGGGAGGCGGTGCTGAGACGCATAGAATATCGAAGGTTCCAATTTCTGAGATATTGGAGTGGGACTCTAACCACGACGCATCAGGCAGGCTCCGGAACACTTCTGCGGATGTGCACAATATTGGAAGAGAGAAGGTCGCACGCACATCTTCGGAAGTTGAGTCTAAAGGCGCAGGCATCATCCAGACGACAGACCTTGTATGAGTAGATATGGACTTAGAGTTCCAAGTATAAAACTCCATTCAGAAAGCTAGATTTGAAACAGGGAAACATTTGAATGGGGACTCAATGCTTTGTTAGCCAATGGTATTATCCTAACTTCCCCGAGCAACTTCAATTGCTCAGTCACTTAGCAAATGGATATTTTTCTCCCCTTGGTTTTGCTAGATATTACCATTTTACAGAGTACGCGAAGTCTCAACAGAAGTTCTATTCCGCCAGCCCAGCAGTTATCACTTAGGGACTGTCATTTTCGACATCATTAATTAGATTATCCCATTTGTCAATTATTATTTTATTGATCTTTTTGTACCCGTTAGTATGCCCAATTCATGCCGGCAGGGCCTAGCCACTGCTATTATTTCAAATTATTCGCAACAAGACTCATCCATTCGTTTCTCTACAAATCATCTCTCGATTGTACTGCTCCACCAGTTGCGTTTGACGAACTTGATATTTGGTGATGAATTGGTGAATAAATAGTTCAAAATCCCCGGTATTGCTCACAATAGTGACGTGATGAAATTTGTCGATTTGTCGCCTATCTTGCTCTGATATGCAGAAGCTCCGAGCTTTCCGAGTACCCCTAAGAGAATCTTTTGATACTCTTCATGCTGTGGGCTACAAATCGGCATTAAAGGCGTTACCGAAAGCGCCACTTCGTTATGGAAAGCATGGAAGCTTCTGAAACTAAGCATAACGGCGCAATGCAAAGGATTCAGATCGCGTTTTGCGGATGTCAACAAACAACTTCTGTGACTTGTTCGGAATTTCTAATCTTCGAACTGACTCGGCAAAAAAGAGCCAGTGTGAAAGTTGAAATAAACCATATTGAGTACACCATCACGTAGCGTGTGTCACAGGCCTCTTGGGCTAGACAGATATTTTTATCTGGCTCTTGAATTACCTCTCCAATTGGTTGGCTATCGATGATTGGGTGAGAAAGTACTAAAGCTGAGCTGTTCGCATAGCTGCCGCTTATAAGAGATGTACCAGTTTACCGTTCCAACAAGTTCTCCGGGTGCTTGAAGCAATATGCGTAGTCCTGCTTTGCGCCCAGATTAACAGATTCACACGTATTATGACTGTCAGTATATGCACATATATTTTCGCATCAGCGGCAGATACATGAGGTACACAAGGTTGCAAAAGCTTTGTGAAAGGCCATATTCTTAGACTGTACCCTGCAAGTCCTTTAGATTTACTCTCGCTATATTTAACAGGGTATAAGGCTGTCACAGTTCTGTGTAATTTCCGGGGGGAAAAACTCAAGTATAATATTTTTAATTTGTGATATTTTTTATGTTTCCCAAATTAAAGATTTCTTAAAAGAATATCTCTCTTATTAAAGGTTCAGAATTAAATAAGTCTTCAAATGTGTGAAAAGGAAATCATATTATCTGCTTTAATTATGTTTTTTTTCTTTTTTTTTTTACCTATTGAAACGTCTATATAGTCACTAGTATTCAAAAAAGCTGCTTCTGTATCCGTATAGGCGTGCAAAGGTAAACTCCAAGTAATTCAAGGTTCTCGTTATCCTAAGACATGTGGTTAATCTACTTGATAAACGAACTTATTGCCTTAGAAACGCCATCTAGGTCTTCGAATAAATGCCAATGTCCTACTTGAGGTAATATCTCTATCTTTGTGTTTGGAATCGATCGTGCAAGTTTCTCGCACACTTGAGCAGGAGATACTTTGTCTTCCTCGCCGCTGATGATCAAAGTTCTTGCTTTGATGTTTTCAACCGCAAGATTCTCCTGAACCCCCGCCAGCGCTGTGCATCCCTTAGCATATCCCTCGGGATCCTGACCAAGCAGAGACATCCTTATAGCCACAATTGCAATTAGGTTCTCCGACTTCGTTTTCACAGATGTTCCGGCTGTAACAATACCATCTACCACAGCTGATATGCCTTTTTCTCGCACAACTTGGGCTCTTGCAATAGAACCACTTTTGCCAACTTCTGGAAGTGGGGAAGCAGGCGGGCCCATCAGAATCAGATCTGAGACAAGATCGGGATATTTATTAGCTATGGTAAGAGCGACCAAGCAACCCAAGCTGTGGGCGATGATTTTCGTTTTGTAGATCTTGGCATGTTGCACCAAACTATAAAAATCCGATGCATAACTTTCAACTGAGATTTCTGATGCGGCAGACGTAGGAGAAAGGCCGTGGCCCTCTAAATCAAGGAGGTGTATTGAATGAGTCGATTCCAAGTCGAGAGTAGTAATCAATGGAGCATATATTTCCGACGAGCCTCCAAGGCCATGGATAAAAATAATCGCTGGCCCAGACGGAGATCCGAACTGACGATAATACAGTTGCTTCGAGTTGAGAGATGTAAGTCCAGTACCACTAGGGATCTTATTAGCGTTGTATTTTGGAACACACGACAGAGCTTGCAAGCGAGCAAAAGTGTAGTTGTCAGCAGATGAAGTCGCGATGGTGTTTTTGAGAGTGCCCAATCCTGTTGTGGAAACTTCAATGACATCTCCTGATTTTAAAAACACTGGAGGCTTTTTGCCGATTCCGACACCTGCTGGGGTCCCCGTAGCGATGACATCTCCTGGTTGAAGCGTCTGGCCTTCAGAGAGTGTCTTGATAAGGAAGGGAATTGAAAAGATAAGATCTTCAATTGTCGCATTTTGCCGCTCCTCGCCATTCACACGTGTTTGGATCCGAAGAACTTTTGGTAACTTGTGTGCAGGAACAGCAATAGGACCCTTGATCTTTGTTAGCAGAAGAGAACGAATGCAACATCTCAACAGTACAGGATTCCTACCATAGGGCAATATGTATCAGGAGATTTCCCAATGTAGAATTGTTTATGGTCTCTTTGGCGTTCACGCGCTGTCATATCGTTAATGTTGGTATAGCCCCAAACGTGACTCATTGCATCTTCCTCTCGAATTTTGAAGCCCGCTTTTCCAATGATGACCCCAATCTCGCCTTCATAGTCTGCACTTTGGGTAAAGCCTGAGTGAGCGTAGATTGATTCGCCGCTGGCGATGATACTGGTCGAACGCTTTGTGAAGATGACTGGGTGTGTTGGTTGGTCGACTTTATCGCTCGAATCGAAGCCGGAAGAATTAAACTCTTTTGCGTGTTCTGCATAGTTCTTTCCTACAGCTAGAATGTCTCGACCACCGATCGGCGCGAGCAGCTCTACTGAAGACAGGGCAACAGTTTCTCCATGCGGCTTGACGTGAGCCTCACCGATTTCAATGACCTCGTACAGATTCGAGAGGCGAGCTCCTGATGCAAAATTCAACGGCTGAATCCTGCCCTCTTCGAGATTGAGATGTCCGATTCGTGGCTGGTTGACTGTTGGGTCGAGATATGCTACATAATTTGTGTAGCCTGGATGTACGCGGTTGATTTGTACTTGGGATGCCGTCATTGTGTAAGATGTGCAGTTGTTTACGTACAATGTGTGACTTCGTTCTGTGTCTGAACCGAGAAAATGTACAAGAGTTTGAGGAATTTACAACGCGTCACCGATGTAAATCAGTAAGATGGGGTTAGAGATCACAGGCGAGGATTCTGTACTTAGAAAATGTATGTGTTTTTTGTATTTCCGCTCAGTAATTTCAAACCATGC
Source organism: Pseudofabraea citricarpa (assembly GCA_029641185.1). Taxonomy (NCBI): domain Eukaryota; kingdom Fungi; phylum Ascomycota; class Leotiomycetes; order Helotiales; family Dermateaceae; genus Pseudofabraea; species Pseudofabraea citricarpa. The sequence goes on from JAPWGK010000008.1 coordinate 60,594, forward strand.
TGCCGGAGTTGGTCATTCTTCCCCACTCTTACCAAGTGATTTTTTTGGCGTCATTCTGCCTTCTCCGTCATGTCCGTGTCATGCCCGGGCCAACTCCGCTTCTTGTTCGCGTGACTTTCCTGTATGCCTCACTATATTTTAAGCGCAGGTATAAAACGGTATTTTTAAACGTAGCTAGGTCCCAAACACTATATGATGTGAGAACTACGAGTAAGTTGAATCTTCAATGTTAAGTTACAAAATGCCAGAAAATATGTAATAATAAATCTGCTTGTTTTTACTTTGTTTTATAATTTATCAATTTAAGATGTGAAATAGAAATATACAAGTGGCAAATTTCTTCCTTTAATATTATTTAATCCCATTAAACCAAACCTACCACCAACCGGTCTAGAATTTCAATGGGAATCAAAGGAATTAGCATCGGAGAGACACAGTGTTAATCATATGATCAACAGTATGTAAATTAATCTATTTCGGGCATGGGCACTTGTGGAACAAAGAAAGAAGGCGAGGGTTACAATAACACGATCTACGCTATAATATTATGGATAATGCGGGGTCATAGATGATTGCCGTCCTGGTATGTACCCCGCATATTTTACTCTAGCCGTAATGAATGATGATCCTTTGAGCTGTTACCACGATCGGAAGTTTTTCGATGTTTCTCTTCCTGACTGATAGTATTGTAACAGAAGCACATTCGCCTAATCGAATAATCCCAAAAGAATATCTACACACACTCAAGTATATTGATTCCGAGCAATCCGAAAAACGATACGCGGTAACAGTCTTCGGTCTTCCAAAAAATCCCTCTGGAAGAGATCTCCAATCCCCAACAGTTCTTGAACGATTTCAAATTCTAAGCAGGAAATCTCTTGACTGCTGACTCGCTAGTACTACGCTGAAAACTCGTTGTTCTGAAGCTTCTGTTATGATGGCGCCATCACTAATGAACGAGTTCTTGGATAGGGATAGTTCAACATTGGATTACACTGGCCCACCTCGAAACGTCGCTAGTATCAATGCACTTAAATTTGACGAAAGCCTACAACCAAAACAATACAAAATTATTGGGACTCACTCGGATTCTAAGATTCTCTTTGCCGATGTAAACATTATCGATTCGTCAGGACGAGACTCTTATCGAGGAGATGTTCTTATCGAAGGGGAGAAAATCTCTAAGGTTGGTGTCGTACCAAATATTGCCCAATTGAAGCAAGACCCCTTGGTTCGTGTTTTCAATGGTGGCGGAAGGACTCTCATGAGTGGTCTCGGTGATGCTCATACACATCTTACCTGGAATGGAGGAGATCTGGATCGACTTGGTGATCTTGGGGTTGAAGAGCATGTGCTTTTAACTGCGAGAAGCGCGCGGTGCTATCTCGACTCTGGCTACACAATGTAAGCTCTTGAATTTTCTGATTTTTGATCCAATTCAAGTGGCCCTAATGTGTTTTGTTTGCAGGTGTTATGGAGCTGCTTCGGCCAAAGATCGCCTAGATGTTGTGATCCGAAATGCTATCAACGCTGGAGATATTCCTGGTCCCCGCTATCTTGCGAATGGAAAAGAGATAGCAAGGAGAGATGGAGAGCTAGTGGCAAGCATCACTGCATATGCAGATGGTCCTAATGAAATGAGGGAGGTTATTCGTCATCATCATAAGTTAGGTGTCGATCAGGTTAAGCTTAGCATGAGTGGAGAAGAAGTTAGCTCAGGCCACTCCCAGAGAAAATTGCTCACTTGCTGACTAAAGTTTTAATTAGATTACAGAAATCAGATCCGCTCAAGACTGTTATTTTTCCAATGAGGAGACAGCTGCTTGTGTAGAAGAGGCACACAGTCTTGGCCTACGTCTGTGTGCACACGCTCGATCGCGGGATTCCGTTAAGATGTGTGTAAAGAATGGTGTGGATGTCATTTACCATGCTTCTTACATTGACGACGAGGGAATGCATTTGTTAGAATCCCAAAAGACGAAACATATTATTGCTCCTGGAATAAACTGGCTGATTGCAACACGTAAGTTATAATCAAATTCCTGATCGCGCTTTCACATAGAAGCCTCATAGATTTTAGTCCATGATGCTGCTGCGTTTGGCTATCCCCATGAGAAAGCCGAAAAGGTGGGCTATGCAAAAGAACTCAATGCTGCGATTCATGGCCTTCGGGAAATGCACAGAAGAGGCATCACTGTACTTCCAGGAGGCGATTACGGCTTTGCTTGGACTCCACATGGCACATATGCACGAGATCTTGAACACTTTGTAAACCTTCTCGGCTTTACACCGATGGAAGCCATCATTGCTGCAACATTCGGTGTTGCAAAGCTCTTCATGCGCGATCATGAACTGGGAAAAATTCAAGAAGGATACTACGGTGATTGCATACTGATTGATGGAAATCCTTTGGAGGATATTAGAATCTTCCAAAATCATGATAAGTTGAATGTTATTGTTATTAACGGGAGAGTGCATAAAGCTGGGAGACAGGAGTACATGGCTCCTCCCGTGGCCGGGCAAGAACGTAATGCTCATGTTATCGTTCCTGATTTTCCGGAAGTTAAAACGCAGATGCAAAGAAGCCTTTGACTTACTGTTGTATTGTCGTTACCTCCAGCCATGGTTAATTCCTTTCTGAAGCTAGCGTGCTCACAGAGGGTTTAGGTAGTTATTATCTACTGCAAACTGAGAAGCTTTATTATATTAAAATTAAAAACAAACGTCTAGTCTAATATAACAAGTATATCACTAACTACCTACCTAGATATATTATTATAAACAGTCGAGAGCTTCTTTCTATTATATTTCTATTTCAATTATATGTATTTCTTTGCTATAAAGTGGTAATATTTGCTAATGGAATTAAATCAATTTAAGCGATCACTTTAACAAATGCTTCAAAAGTGGCGCGATAACTATGTTATATCGGTACCTAGGTAAATATCTTTAGAGGCAGAATTTAAAACTTTACCTTAAGTAAACATATACAATACACATCTTTCAAACCACTCATTGTTATTCGAAACATTGTAAATTGACCGTAAATGAAAACCTGAGCCCCACATGGATATAAACTAATTGTAATTATAACAGAGACACTTTATCCCGATTCGTTCGACCTTGCAGATTTGTAAAATACCGTTTAACCAAATATAACAATCATGTAATTGCATACAAGATTTCACTATAAACAAAAGCCCCATAGGCCCCACAAGCCCCACGGTGCTTCTCAATTGCGACCTTGGTTGACACCAAAGTACGACGTTGTACGGATATTTATGGATATTCGCTTGGCAGTTGTTTATGCTAAATAAATGTCCAATCGAGTTCATTAAGCTGAATAAGATACATTGACCACCTGAGTATGAGTAGAGAAATCTGTAAGATTTTAATAAAGCCAGTTGACAACTCGATATTCCACAAATTGCCTTTCACATCTGATTTACACTCTCTTCTTATGTTCAAGTTTTGAATCTACCACCAAACCTTCCAAATTTTATCCTTAGTTGTCTATTTAACGTCGACTAACTGGATATAAAAGACTGATTCAAAGATGCATTTGAAATACATCACCCAACTCCTTCTTTGCCTGCCAATATACATCTTGGCTCAAAATATATCCTGTCCAGCAACACCATCACCATTTCCAAAGGCTGCAACGTTTCCCAAGATCTCTACTCTTCCAGACCCATTCATCTTTCTCGACGGTAAAACTCGTGTCAAGTCAAAAGAAGAATGGTATGCATGTCGACAACCAGAGATCGTTCGCTTTCTTCAGGAGTATCAATATGGCTACTATCCTGACCACTCAGTCGAGACTGTCACAGCGACAAGGACGGGCAATTCTTTGAGTATAACTGTTACCGCATCTGGAAAGACAAGCAATTTTAAGGCCTCCATCTTGCTGCCTGGTGCAACTGCCACACCGGTGCCGGTGATCATTGCTATCGGTGGAATCGACAATAATGCTTATCTGAACCAGGGAATTGCGGTCGTAACATTTGACTATACGAGTGTGGCTGCAGACAGCAATAGCAAAACTGGAGCGTTTTGGTCTTTGTATAACGGCAAGGACATTGGTATGCAGTTCCATACTATACCAGTTCATATAGGATACCCTTCTTTCAAAGGTCATATCATTGATTTCGTCTCTAGGTGTTTTAACTGCCTGGGCATGGGGGTTTCATCGTGTTCTAGACGCCCTCATCCTCACAGCCCCGGAAATCGACTCCAAAAGAGTTGGTGTAACGGGCTGTTCACGGCTCGGTAAGGCCGCATTGGCTGCAGGTCTATTCGACACCAGAATTACACTTACTATGCCAATGAGTAGTGGCATCCAAGGACTCGGCCCATACCGGTATCACGCTTTGAGTGGTCAAGACGAGACTCTTGAAAACTCAAAATCAGGCGCGCCTTGGTGGAGTAATAGTGGGCTGGGGACTTTTGTGGGTATCTCAGAGCAATTACCATTCGACGCGCATACAATCGCTGCTGTACTTGCTCCACGCGCTTTAATTATTGACCAAGGTCAAGGGGACCCATATACCAACTCGAAGGGTACAGCGGTGGTTGTCTTCCCTGCTACGCAGCTGCTTTACAAATGGTTGGGGGTGGAATCACAAATTGGAATGGCAATTCGCACAGGCGGACACTGTGATAACTCAGGATAGTAAGTACCATGCCAGTAAATGTCTCTTTGTATCACAAGACTCAAGTCTTGATTGGGCATATTTAAATCTTACCTGTGATTATATAGTACGAACATACTTCCTTTTGTCTTGAAAGTCTTAAAGGGGACGCCGACAACAAGACCTTATACGGACCTCGCACCCTGGACGGCAATGAAAGATGCATATCCTTGGGCTTCAAACATACCGGCATAGAGCGGTAAGAAACTTTAGTATACGGATTCTAGCAAAGGTATTGTGGTAGGGACTGGGCGTAAACGAGGCGAGGGAAGTATAAGTGAAAAGTAATAAGTACTTTAGGTATCTGTGGAATTTGCAACTTTATTCTACTACTAGGCTTAAGATGGTTTTGATTCTACTCAAGTAACAAGACATTCTACAGAGTTGTTATAAATCTTGAAGCTTATAAGTCTGACATGTTCATTATGGATTCTTGTATCTATAATACAAGTTCTATACTAGAACAAAGTAAGTAGCATCACAGCATTATTCAAGTGAAAACATATACCTTCTATATAATCTACTAAGCTTAGTGTCACTCATTGTTGAACCAAACACGATTGCCCTCACTTTCGCCACCCCTTGTTCGCTTAATTTATCAATAAGCAGCCCTGAAATATTGTTCTACTACTGATCCACTACTAATTTTCGTAGAATCTCTCTCTAGCAATGAAATCTTTGCGAGTTTTCTAGTCCTCGACGTGCAACACATTTTCATCCTGAATAAAACATGGAAGGGTGTTTTGGTAGGTGTATGCGGGGTATGCCGTTTGTCTCGGCAAAGCTAAACATCATTTGAAGCTATACCCCACATCGAAAATTGATAGATTAATTAACGAGTAAAGGACGTGATAGAGACAAAATAACAATCCATTCAACCTTCTTGAGTTCACAGCGTCCATACACGTGTCTGCTACCTTTGTTTCCTGGCTCTAAATTATAACATGACTAGAAATACCTCAACTGGTCGCAAAATCTTCCTTCGAGGTACGCCAGAGTACGAACGATTTCGAACAGCATTTGTAAACGCCCATGTACCTGAGAAATATCCTCGGGAGATTCACAAGCCAGATTGCGTTGAAGATGTGGTTTTTGCTATCAACAGGGCAAAAGAGCTTGGAGTTCCGATTGGAGTTCGCTCCGGCGGTCATTTATTCACATGTATGTCATTATGGCAGGATGGACTGCTAATCGACACGTCTAATCTCAATCGACATGTGGTTCACGATGAAAAAACCCATATGATTACGTACGGGCCTGCTGTTCGAGTCTGCGAGATCTCCGAAATGCTCGAACAAGTTGGTCGATTTTTTCCCCATGGTCACGCTCCCTCTGTCGCAATGGGCGGTTTCTCGTTAGCAGGCGGACAGGGCTTCTTCATGCGTGGTTGGGGCGCAACTGTAGATCAGTGGGTGACAGAGTTGGAAGTGGTGGTTCCAGATGGATCCATAATCCGAGCAAATGCAAAGGAAAATGCAGATATCTTTTGGGCTGCAAGAGGTTCCGGGCAAGGATTTTTTGGGGTCGTCACAAAGTTCTCCGCACGAACGATACCAGCTCGGAAGTTTTATCAGCGTCAACGAGCATTTGAGATTGGTTCAGATGGCCAACTATTTAATGAGGTTCTCGCTTTGGCAATTCAGCAAAACGATAAGACTCCTAAATACGGCACAGAAGTCGCGGTATGCACCTTTTACCCAGATAAATTCAACACAGCTATTGAAGGTGACGAAATCCTCGACCCTTCTTCTTTGATGATGTCAATTACCGCAGCAGCCTACGTCGATTCGATGGCTGAAGCCGAGACGTTACTTGGTGCATTTGACCATGTGCCAGATAACTTAGTAAAGGTTGTAGCGGGCCCTGCTCCGATCACTCTACAGACCTGGAATGAAGTGTTTGTAGCGCAAGATATGCTTGTGCCTTATGGAAGCGGCGAGATATGGCATATTGACAGTATTCTTAATGATCCGACAATTCCTCTTCCAAAGGTCTGTCTCTGTAACGTCTTTTTTCTACACGCAATCATACATCTGACTTATTACACATCGATATACAATGACAGCAGTCAAGTTACTGACTTCCAAGCAGATGATTGAAGCAATAAAGCCTTGTCAGACTATGCTACCTACAAGACAGTCAGTTGGAGTCATTTACATAGGTGACACTTATCCCGACGAGAAAGAAACTGCATTCAGTCTCCCTCAACAATATTATATCTCGACCTTTACCTGTACGAAGGACCCAGAGAAAATTCCTGCTCTCCGAGAATGGATGCGGAAAGTCTATATGGAAGCAGAAAGGGTTGCATGCGGGATGTATGTGGCGGATTATGATGTCTCGTTCAGAAAATCCAAGGTCATGACAGACTCTGCATTTGAACGTTTCAAGGAGATCAAGGATAAATGGGATCCGGAAAGCAGATTTCCGTTGACTTTAGACCAGCCATGAACTACGCAACAGGATTACATATTACTTAGTGCAATCATAAATTCTAGCAAAGAAAGAATATTCTGTTAACAAGTGCATCTTGGTTTGGGATGTCTGTAATGTTCCTCTTTCGTCATTGATATCAGCTTATCTTTTACTCTACACATATCTCATATGGAATTCGAATTCATATGAGGATGTGTGGTCTTTCAATTTGATCATCCAGATTTATGTTGAAATCTATTCTGTACATAAATATTCTCCTGCAAATTCACACCTTCTCCCGAGTGCGAATGCGACATTTAAAATTGGTCGGCTTAACGAACCAAACATTCTGCGTATTCATTCCTTCTGGCCCCATATTTTCCAACGAAAAATCATAATTAAGGACCAGATAGGGAATAAGTTTGGAAATTTCCAGCAGGCTGATATTCTTTCCAATACAGGTCCGACTCCCAGCACCGAATGGCAGCCAATATCTTGAAAGGCGTGATGTCTCCTTCTCGCTTTCTAGCCACCTCTCTGGCCGGAAATCCTCCGCGTCGCTTCCAAATATCATAGTGCTCGCGTGTGCAGTCCAGGTATTGATACCAACGACCGAACCTGCTGGGAAGAAGGTATTGGCAATCGTAACGCCCGGCTCTGGCACCACTCTACCTAAAGGTAGTCCGGTTGCAGGATGTAGCCGGAGACCTTCATTGATTACTGCTCGAAGGTATGGTAAATTTTGGGCTTGTTGAAATGTAATCATGGGGCTTGTAACAGTGCCTTCAGCAACTCCATCTAAAAGTTCCTGCCGAAGTTTGCTCATGGCAGTTGGGTGTTTGATGAGATTGTAAAGGATGGCGCTGAGACTGACACTGGTCGTGTCACTTCCAGCGCCAATGTTCGTTGCACAGACACTGAGCACGTCTGTCATCGAGAAAGCCTCCGGTGCTTGCTTATGCAGATTTAGGACCTTAGTCAAGAAATCGCCGCCGTCAGTTGAATCTGTTTCCTTGGTTTCTTGAAGGCGTCTTCGAATGCAGTATTCGGTAAACTCAGTCATGTGGTTCATCCCACCTGCTGATAATTTGGACAAACAAGCTGAGATTATCGGATGCCACTCGGAATACACCCCTACATGAGCACAATAGACCAAGTATGAATGTATGCTGTTGAAAACGCCTCCGATATCTTCACCATTATCTAGAAAGCCGAATCTTTCGTCTAAAGTGATTTTGCCGATCACATCAAACGCATAACATTGAAGCCAGTGCTGCATATTGACAACCTTGCCTGTAAATGCAAAATCATTGAAGCTCTGCGATAGCTTAGTTATGCATTCGTCGACTCCAGACTCCATTTTGAGAAGGCTGGTCATGCTGTACAAGCTGGCAACCTTGCGTCGATCTTTGGAGTGGCGCTCTGAATCTTGTTCGGAAAAAAGACTCATACCGGCATGTGGATCTGGACTTCCTGAAGCAAAATACCAAGCTGACTAAAGAGGAAGTTCAGTAAAGGATTGCAATGGAAGTATATGAGAGACCTTTGCAAATTTAGTTCCGTGCCCATAAATTATATTGACAGCACTAGCATCATCAACGCTATACTCCTGGGGAGCTATGCGAACAATAGGGCCTGGATCAAGTCAGTTAGTTCGAAAAAATGGATGGCTTGAGTAATAGATATAACAGTGAATTAAAGCATACCATATTTTCGATGTAGCATAATATTAGTCTTGTGGAAATCGCCTCGCATTATTGCACGCAGATACCACAGTCTCGTAAACCGCGCAAGGAAGGGCCCAGGGACATGTCGAAGAGGAGAAAATAAAGCTCGGAACAACTTCGTGGAGAGATAAAGTGATGTGATGATAGTCAAAACCATAAGCAAAGTAGATCGAGAAAGGCTTAGAATCACCATGATTGATCAATCTTCTGAATTATATTGATCCAGTTAGAATCTTGTCCGCTTGGGTGATTTCCTTATTTCAAAGTTACAATCAGCAGAAAAAATGCATCTTCATTCATATTGACTTTCTCCCCACGTAGGTAGCTAGGCTCATGGTGAAGATGAAGTGGGGTATATGAAGTCACCCCACATCGTACTCCACACAAAACCATACTTTTAGACACCATCCACCCAGAACACATTCCTCAATCTTCGGGTTTCAGTACATAACAGTACTATACCTGCTCGAATACACTAATAATGACATGATACAAAGACAAGAAAAGTCGGCAAATTACGCCTCCGACCAACGAACCAAAGTGACGGTCGTAGTATAGACCATAGCGACCAATCCAACACTCATCAAAATAATATCTCCCGCCTTGATGAACTTGTTCTCTGCAATGCCTTTCCAGTGCAAAAAGGCTGGGTAGATATAGACGAGCGGGACACAAGCAAAAGAACCAATCAAGGCCACAAACTTGTCAAGGTCGGCAGCTCCCGCAGCAGAAATTACCCCGCACACGCAAACAATGCCGCTTCTGAACAGATTCTTCTTCCACTTTGTAGTCGCGTTCTGTTTACCAGAGCGATGTCCAAAAAGAGAACTTTCGATGATTCTCATAGCAGGAAACAACTGAACTGGGGTTCCCACTAGAACTGCCAGCGAGTATAAGAATTGTACAGCATTGACAAGTTTGTCATTTTGTGGAAAATTGCTGATTATTTCCACGTTCGTCTTGTCTCCAAAGGTGGCATAACTCAACGCACCAATCGACGTAAAAATAATCGTAATAAGGAACATAACCCCGAGGAGCAGCCTTTCGAACTTTTGTGGCTCCTTCATCGAGGATTGGATTGGCAAGATGAGGCCAATGCCCTCAAAAGTGAAAATGGCTGATCCGACAGTCAAGGTAAAGTCTCTTGGATTGAACAGCTCGACGGTGTCGTTCATTCCTTGTGTTGCAATAGAGGATATATCGTAATAGTAGATATAACCTAGTCCAAGGAGAATGCATACATCAGCGAGTAGTGCAGAGGAGCCGAGCTTCGAGATGTTGCGAATGAGTGCCAATGGAATGAGCAGCAACAACTGGACACCAATAAGAGCGGTGATAGAAAATGGTGACCGTGGAGCCACAGCTTTCAAAAAAGAAAGCAAGTTCTCCGCTGTGAAAATGATTCCAGCACAAACAAATCCAATTTGTGAGATTGTAATGGATGCTAAAATGATAGTTCTCATCCTCTTCCCACCAATTGAGCCTCCGATCTCACCGTAACCACCTCCGTAGCGTGCTCTACATTGTAATAGTAAATGGAAAGCGAGGCATGAAATTAAGGAGATGATGATGAGCGTGATGGATGAGAAAAGAATACCACCGTTCTTGAAAGCTTTTGGGAGAAACAACACCCCAGTACCAATGAACGACTTGATCAGTAGAAAAAAAGTCTTGGTTGTTGTAGCATCACCTTGCTTCGCAGCTCGTGTGCTTTTTCGCCTCCCGAGCAGAGGTCGACGTTCCCCTTCCCGGTTATCATCCACTGCACTATGTTGCTGGTCCTCGACATCGTCATCATCCACAATGGCAGAATCCTCGTCGTCGCTATCTGCGAGGTCTTCGCCTGCAAATGACCCGTAGAGATCTAAGAATGAAACAAAATTCCCTGTGACTGGAGCAGTAACACTACTAAGCCGTTGCTGCTGCTGCAGGAATTGTCGTCGAAAGCCCCCAGGTTGTCGATGAGCTGCTGCACCTCCAGAAAATGGACTGTGAGTCCGCATATCAGAGAATGTTTGGGCTCTCTTTATAGTCCTCGCACGAGCGTCAATCTTGTATAGATCACGATGTACATCTCCCCCCAGCAATTTCAACGACGACTCCGGCTCTTGTCCTTCGGTATTCGATCTTTGTGTTGTCTCGGCGGATGAAGACGGTATGTCGGACTGCAATCCATCGTGATGAGCCGTGTATGCTGGATCGATGTGCCTCGAGACAACTTCGGCTTGTCTTCTAGAATCGTCAGACAGCGCGTCATGATTAGACATGATGGGAAAGAGAAGGAAAGTCGAAGGCGAGTGAGTTAATCTGGAGCTCTGGTAATGTTGTGATTTCTGAGCAGCTTTCGAGTGGGTTTTTCTAAGTGTTTTGAGTCAGATGCATGAAGTGATTAAAGTATTCGAAGAATAATTCTAGAATCTTTCTCTGCTTGCGGACTTCTGTTTGCGGTGTAGATTTTCTTCCCCAGGGGAAAGCCTCGGCTCCCGGAACAACATAATTCCTCGACGCACCTTTAAAGTTCACCTCTGCCGTCCGTACACACAACCACGTGGTTCTGGATATCCCTTGGGACGGAGAATTTTTCTGATTGTCATACAGAGTTTCCAGCCATTCATGGCCAGCCCAGGACAACGGTTTAGACACGGGTACATATCAGTTCTCATATCACTTTCCTTACATTTTCCGCCCCAACTTTGTTTTTACCTCGCTCCTGGTGCAGGGCGCCCAATGCAGTCGGTAGGAAATGGCGAATTGAATCGAGTGTTGTTTACTTGTTTACGATTATACAGATCTCTCGAATTGTTTACATGATAAAAATGTTGCCCGATGCAGACATCCAATTCCAAACGATATCCACCGTCGCTTATTGCCGAACAAACTGGATGTGATTTTGCGATATTAAAAAATTACAAGTCGAGTTGGACGGACAATTGGTTTATATAACAGCTTCGGCATGCTAGAATCATAAGCGTTAGCGAGATTAAAATAAGAACAATTGTTGTGGGATAAGATCAGTCTTTAAATAAATGAGTGCTAATGGTAAACGTCAATATTGCTTTGCAGTCCACAAGGTGATATACTTGATCGTTGAACATATGTAGCTTGTGAGTAATTCAGATCATGGTTACTTATGCAAGTGCATGAAAGCAAAATGCATTTTTACATGTGTCTAGTCTTGTGAGAGAAATATCTATTCCGAGGCAGATTCAACTGAGTTGGCACCAACAAACATCCTTTCCATGGATGGCCGAGAATTTCCTTTTGCATCGATGAACTTTACATAGGATATCGGCCAATAATAATGCGATTCTCCCTGATTCAAAAACTGTATCCGCCCCAGTGATACATACATCGCCTTGTAACGAAGCCCTTGTGTAGATAGCGCCTCTATTGATCTGATGGATCTCGCTTAGGTCACTGCCAGCCAGATTGCTCTCTAGGAATTTACCTCATTTCTCAACGATACTGAAGGTAGCATGGCATAGTTATATTACTATAATAGTACCAGATAAGGAAACAAGTTTTGTAGACAAAGTTATAGAGCTCCTGAGGAATGAGCCTCATTGCCGTTGTTGCGAGCCAAGCAAGAATACATGAAGAGACCACTGATCCTAAGCCGACAATAGAGAATTTATTTTAAGTGTCCCGACAACCTCCCACAGATGGAACATAACCCATGTTTCAGAGAATTTTGAGCATGATAAATGACTGAGTTCTTGTCCTACTTATATAGTCTTATCATTTCTTGGCTGCCTTCCAGGGAAGTAAATAGACTCCATGTCAAAAAGAGGTACGGTCCCTGCCATTTACCAAGAAATGATTTTGACATTGTGATTCGTTACCACCATCAAATCTCTACTTCCTCGCCTTCCAACCATTGCTTACACTGCCAATACAATTGATCATGTTTTTTCCCATTCGGTGTCTCAGGCTCTCTTCTATGGCCAGGTAAGTCCAAAATGACCTTGATACCCATAGTTTCCTCCTGGCAATACGCCAGATATCTATAGCCTGTTGGAAATTTGCTCAATTTTGTATCATCCAGCCTTGGGACCTTGGTCGGGTTGACGGGGATCAACTTATCCTTTTCATACCAATGCCTAACAAATCTCGCTTTCCAATCCCCATTCGCCTCTTTCTGCCAGAAGAAACAAAACCGGCAATCTGATTCGGCATCTACCTCGCAGTCGTCGATCACGAAGCGTTGAGTAATAGTGGCTTTCATCTTGGTCACGGCCCGTTGCCCATCTGGCGTGATGTCCGTCGTAGAGCCATGTATGCGATGCATTATGAAAGCACCTTTATCCATACCGGCCTGCGAGGCTTTGATGAAGTCGAGATGATGCGTCCTCCCCGTCCAAGTAGTGTAGATGTAAGCGGACGGATGAAAGATAGACAGGAGGTTTTCCCACTCGCAGGAATCTCTATTCTGGTGTTAGCTCAATAACATGTGGTCGGCCTATCATACCTGTAGCATGGCCAACCCTCTGCAAGTTCGCGAAGCTTATATCTCTCCAGAACAAGATTGTCGGGCCCGTTATTTCGGAACGCTTTGTCGGGCCATGACCCTGCTGGGAGACTGTGTAGATCTGGCATTTTGTTTAGCTTGCTCTACTAAATTTTTGTAACGAGGGAGATTTCAACATGTCTTCAAATATCAAAACTTATACGAGCACTCTCTGTCAAAGACATAGTCCGCGGAACCGACGGATGTTGCGGGGTGATCGGTAGTTCACCCCCCGGTAAAGTAACAGCCCCGCATTTTACGTGCGGGGATGAGCATTCCCGTTGTAGCATTGCAGCAGTGCTTCTATCTTTACCCGTATTTTTAGGGCAAGAAAACCATCATTAAATATAAAACTATGCAAGAATTTTTGTATGTGGAATTTTAGTAATAATCTATCTGGAATGCGAGCAAGGACCACGGAATCAACCTGAGTAAATGCACGGGAAGTTTAGCGAGTGCTTTCGCGAAGATCTTGAGAGATGGGCGAGTGAATAATTAGTTGCAGTTTGATTGCAGTTTGATAATCGTTCAAAAATTTATGGCTGTACTACGATCTGCCGCTTCATTCAGGACCTCCCAAGCTTGCACTTCCGGAACTGATTTCTTCCCATTCTCTCCTGCACCAGCCCAAAGCCGCCATTGTTCTTGTATCTGATGACCAATAACTCCAGTCCCTTGTGCTGTCTTCCAACCCAATGCACTAGCTAACTTGAGGGACCTTGTGACTCTTGGTTTAAAACACATATCCAACAACACACCTTTTTCCTTCTTGCTCAAGAATATCTCCAAGATATCACGAGCTAGAATTTCTTCCTTCGAGTGAGGTTCGAAATCAGGCACTGTACCAACAACATAATACGGCGCTGCTAGAGTCTCAGCCTGGGAAATGGAAAGGATGTGTACCACCCTCGGTGCTACCACTGAGGACGATGCATATGCTTTGGAATCAGACAGCAGATCTGCAACCTCTTGTGCGTCGCGGTTGACGATATAGATATCGCCACATTTCAGCTCGGCAAAAAGAGCATACAAAGCTGCTCTAGCAGCGCCTCCAGCTCCGATAATCAGTGCAGGTTTTCCACGTCCGTGGTTCTCTTGAGAGGGTGATGCGGAGAGCAGACAGCCCTTCACGCCTCTCCAATCGGTATTTGTGCCTCGCAATTTGCCTTCGCGTGTCAAATACACGTTGTTACATGCTCCTAGAGTGGTGGCTAGAGTATCAAGCTCATCGAGATGAGGCATGATGGTTTTCTTGTACGGCATTGTGACAACGCCTCCAGCAAACGTCGGCAAGCGAAAGATGTCGATGACGCTCTCGACTGTTGGACATTCTTGGGCAATGAATTTCCAGTTTAGATTGAGTGACTGCGCAATGAAATTATGCATGGGCGGTGCGATCGAATGTGTTACATTGATGCCCGCTAGGTAGAGAAACTTGTCTGCTTCGGAGGTGACGGACATTTTGAATGTTGGCGAAAGTCTCTCTGGCTTCAGCCAATTCTGGCGAAATATGCTGGCGACTTCTATGGGGAATTTTGTATGTTTGTCAGTCACAAAAAGTAGGGATAACAGAAATCCAAAACTATTGTGCTAACCTATAGATCAAATTCACATTGTCGATCGTGCTGGTAGTACGAAGTGCCCCGCCGGTAGAGACCTTTTCCAGCTTGTAACCCCGCGGACTTCCGCTCGATCCGCTTCGTAGCTTCCTTCAATGGCTCAAAATCATCCAGCTGGCTGATAATAGGTGATGCTAGATGAAATATCATAGTATAATAATCATTGTAACTTCTCTACTCAATTTTTTCCATTTACTTCATCCCACTATTCCGGGCGAATCCTTTTCCAGATCAACCTCTCTCGTCCAAACTTGAGATCGATCATTTGAGCGGTCAAGATCAAACACGCGAAGCGCACCTGATAATCAGTATTTGCAAGATGTCAAAAATATCCCAAGAGGCTCCTAAGAACTTTTACATCTTCGGACAAGGAATCTCTTTCAGCATGTCGCCAGTTATCCACAAGGCCGCATTCGATCATTACAACCTTCCACATACTTACGAGATTCTTCAAACAGAGACGGTTGACCAGTTAGCGACCAGAATCAAGTCAGCCAAGTTCGGCGGAGCCAGTGTGACAATGCCTCATAAACTTGACATAGGCACACTCTGCGATTCCTTGACCACAGAGGCAAAATTCGTCGGGGCCGTCAATACGCTGATCGTCCACACTGATTCTTTGACCAAGAAACGGTCGGTGATTGGGGATAACACAGACTGGAGCGGTCTTCTGCAATGCATCCTAACGAGTTTTGGTACTAGAAAGCCAGAAATTGGATTGGTCATAGGTGCTGGCGGCGCATCTCGAGCTGCATTATATGCTCTTCATAAAGCAGGCGTGCGAGAGATTTACTTGTTTAACAGAAATCGAGCAAAAGCAGATTCGATAGCTCAAGGGTTTGCTAGCAGATTCAAGATCCAGTGTGTAAATAAGCTTGAAGATATGGCGTCTGACGAGGTATCGCCGGATGTTATCATTAGCACAATACCAGCAGACAAAACAACTGTGGACTACTTTCCAGATAATCTTTTCGCGAGGGAAACTGGTGTCTGCATAGATATGGCTTACAAGCCACGGATGACGCCCCTCTTGCAAAAAGCCAGAGAGTATAGTAGTTGGAGTACTCTAACAGGAATTGAAGTTTTGTTAGAGCAGGCGTTCCTGCAATCGCAAGTGTGGTTGAAGCTACCACCACCCAAACAGACAATGAGGGACGCATTGACCGAAGAAGACACGAGGAGACAGCAGACATGAGTAGAAAACGAATAGAATTTTACGTCAGACTTAAGTTCCTGTCAAGTCTTACTCTGATTCTACGAAAAAGTGATTTACTTACAAGCGATCTAGCAAATGGAAGGACTTTTTTCTATGTTGATGATGGTAGAAAAAGACCATGCTAATCACCGCACCCTTCCATGAAATCATAGCTAATGCAAGACCGGAGAAGAGTGCAAATCAAATCCTTCGCACGTTTTAGGTTGAAAGTGAAGGGTGAAGTCTTATCCGACACGTGATTCACCACCAACACAGGAAAACCATAGAGAGCTTCCGACGTCAGCATGATATCTCTCTTCTTCTTTCTAAAACTGGATTCTCCTTTAAACATTCAATCGACTTGCACAGCTATACTTGTATTAACTAGACATCGCTGAGATATCTCTTGATATTCAATATGGAATACAGCCCTGCCGTAGCATCAATGTCCCTTGGCCGAGCCTGGGTCCATAAATTACCACAGAAGCTCGATCAGGCTACAAAGTACAACTTCAAAGGAATTGAAATCTTTTTTGAGGATTTGGAATATTTCACCAGGGATCAAAACGAACTTTCGAATGATCAGACGCCAACAGCAGAACAGCTCGTCAGTGCCGCAACTGACATCAAGGGGCTTTGCTCAGACCGGAACCTCACCATAATCGGGCTTCAACCCTTTATGCACTATGAAGGATTGAAAGACAGGTCGGAACATGAAACAAGAATCTCAAAACTGAAAGTGTGGTTTGAGATAGCAAAAGCTCTTGGTACCGACATGATACAAATACCGGCAAACTTCCTGCCGGGTGACCAGATAACCAACGATGTCAAGATGGTTGTGGAGGACTTCCAGGAGGTGGCAGATATGGGACTGCAGCAGGTACCCGTCATCAAATTTGCGTATGAGAACCTGTGCTGGAGCACGTACTTCGACACCTGGGAGCAAGGATGGGAGTTGGTGGAGAAGGTTGCTCGACCCAACTTTGGCCTGTGTCTCGACACCTTCAACATCGCTGGTCGTGTCTATGCTGATCCAGCGTCGCCTAATGGTCTCACGCCCAACGCAGAGGCCGACATGGAAGCGAGCCTTGCCCAAATGAAGAAGAGGATAGACGTGCACAAGATCTTCTACGTCCAGGTCGTTGATGCCGAGAAGATGCGAGCTCCCTTGGTCCACGGCCATGCTTTTCATGCCCACAGCCAGCCGGCAAGGATGAGCTGGAGCCGGAATGCAAGGCTGTTTGCGGGAGAGGAAGGAGGATATCTCCCTGTTGAGGATATACTCCGAGCCATCGTGGTTGACGTGGGCTACCGAGGATGGGTCTCCATGGAGCTCTTCTCACGGACCATGGCGGATCCAGCGTCACAGGTGCCAGACGAACACGCCAGACGAGCATCTGAGTCGTGGAAGGTTGTCCGAAGCTGGATGGATGGCTGGCAAAGCTGAACATGTCATATACAGCTGCCATCTACCGTATCTGGCATCATATATCTGGCATCAGACATCAAACATCAAATATCAAACATCAAACATCAAATATCAAACATCAAGCATCAAATATCAGACATCAGACATCAGACATCAGACATTAGATATCAGATATCAGACATCAGATATCAGACATCAGACACCTCACACCTCTGGGCGCCTGATGGATTCAAAGCACGCCAGGCAATGATCGGATTATCTTGATCCGAAGCAGTTATAAACAAACAAAATGGAGCAGAGTACAAACAAGAACAAGAAGAAACATTGGCAATTTCCAGTTCAACTTCCAGTTCCAGTTCCAGTTCCAGTTCAACTCCCATTCCCATTTCTCTGCCATCCAACATCGCTCGCTCTTGAATCGAAATCATGACGCTCATCAACCGCTTAAACAACCCCCGCAAGCTCGCGCCGCCGCCCAAGCCCAACCCCGGATCTGACCCCGGATCTGACCCCACACACGCACATCCACGCAACCCCACGCCCACGCCCACGCCCGAAAGCACTACCAAAACCAAAAGCACTACTACTACCACTACCACTACCACTACTCCCCCCTCAGCCAAGTCCTTTTGCACACCACCCGCAACACCATCATCAGCAACACCATCAGCACCATCAACACCATCGACACCATCATCAACCAAGTCCTTTCGCACACTACCCGCACCATCAACACCATCAACACCATCGACACCATCAACAACCTCATCATGCCCATCCCCGACCTCAGCGCCGTCGACCGCTCCCTCACCCTCACCCTCACCCTCACCCTCACCCGGCGCCCAAAAACACTCTATCATCCCAATCTGCATGTCCCTGTGCGACCCGCCCAAGCCTCAGGAAGCGCTTGATATCCAGCGCCGACACATCATATGGATGCCATTGCACATGGTGGGACAGTATGAGGCTGTCTGGCGGGAAGATGTACCCATCCACGAGGAAGTCATTGCGGCACAAGTTCGAGCAGCATTGCAGCGCTACGATGCTACCCTTGCGCTAGCTGATCTGATCATCCAGCCGCTCGCAAATGGCTCCAACAACAAAGTCTTCTCTGTCCAAACCTCTCCTTCACAGTCCTTCGTCTTTCGAATCTCGATGCCCCTCGATCCGTGGTACAAGACGAGCAGCGAAGTCGCGACCATGATGTACGTGCGCGAGTTCACAACCATCCCGGTGCCACGAGTGTACGCCTTCGATCCATCGTCCGACAATGTCCTGGGTCTCGAGTGGATCTTGATGGAGATGATGCCAGGCTCGACCTACTGCGATATGTTCGAGGACGGTGTCGGGAGAAGTCACACGGCAGCCAAGGAGAGGGTGGTTCGACAACTTGGGCAGTTCAAGTCGGAGCTGAATGCTATGACCTTGCCATCCGCTCAAATTGGGCAGCTTTATTACCATTGGTCGTCATCACCCTCGCCTACCTTGACCATGGCCGACTTCTACATCGGTCGGATAGTTAGCTGCACCTTGTTCTGCGCCGACCGACTTCAGTACGCATCTGTACCACGTGGTCCGTTTCAGGATTTCGCCGCATACTTTGCCTCCATCTTAGAAGTATGGAGGGCGGAAGTGGAAGATAAGGTGAATGTGGCATGGGCAGCTAAGCTTGAGAAGATGAGCTTAGATCCTGTTGACTGGACCGATGACTATTCCATCCCTCGCAGATGGTACAGAAAGCCCACTCTCACTCAGGTTCAGACTACATGTACCGAGCTTTTGCAGCAATTCTCTCACGCCCAATGGTCTAACGTACGTCCATGTGAAGGTGTACCAACTCGGCTATGCCATCGCGATATCCACTCAGACAACTTTCTCGTCCAACCTGATGGCAAGATCACGGCGCTGCTTGATTGGGAAATGGTGCATGTCCTCTCTGTTCAATTTCTTGAAGGATTGCCCAAGATTCTCGAGAGCTACGTTTTTGACGATGAAGAGGGAGTCAAGTTCTCTCAAATCTATGAGGACGAACTGCATAATACCATTAGGGATGGCTTAGACGATGATGTTGATCACTTAGACGATGATATTGTCTTCCAGGAGTTTTACGAAAGCATATCCCTGCTGCCTAGAAATTGCTCCGATGCGAGAAACTACTTTGCGTACATGAATCCGACTCGT
This sequence comes from Pseudofabraea citricarpa, assembly GCA_029641185.1. NCBI lineage: Eukaryota > Fungi > Ascomycota > Leotiomycetes > Helotiales > Dermateaceae > Pseudofabraea > Pseudofabraea citricarpa. The sequence continues at coordinate 80,358 of JAPWGK010000008.1, forward strand.
GTTAAGGACAATGGATCTAAGACAGATAGTGACTTTCAGGAAGGCCAGAGTCCCAGGGGAGAAACCGAGTCCGGAGAAGATTAGTAGTCTTGGTTGTCATCATACCTGATATCTTCAGTGGGACCGGCTATGTAACGTTTGAGTAGATTATACGGCGCAATCAATGAATGCTATAAGGGTGGGTATTGTTCTCCTTTACCTTTCTTTCGTTTCCCTCTTCTGCTATCTTGTCGTGTGGAGCAGAAAAGACTCTGGCTGACGGGCATGCATCGCTGGAAGGGAATTGGCTTTGCAGGACTTCTAAGCGAGAAGCCGAGCAGCTGGGGAATTCATACTGGGTGCCGAGTGCTGGGTGATGGGCACAGGAGTAGAGAGTGTAAGACATACTTCAAGATAGAAAAGCCTTAGTCGAATTCTTTGGGGGGGTTGATACAATAGCCATCACGTCTCGTCACGCACATGCAGGGTTTCCAGTCACTCCCAGTTCTCATTTCTCGTCAAAGTCGTGTCTACATGCAAAAACCCCAAGACGCCAAAAGCCAAAACCAGAATCCAATCTTCGTTGCTCGTCAAGAGTCGTGTGCATGCAGATATCTCAAATCCCCAAATCCCCAAACCAAAAAAGCCAAACCCCAAGAACACCAAAAGCCAGAATCCCGTCATGCATATCCCTTGCTCTGAAATCCAATCTTCCTGCCTTGTTATCGTAAAAACGAGGATGATTGTTCCTGCTCGGATGCTGTGCAGAAGAGAAGTCGAAAAGAAGTGTCGTACGTCGTGCATGGCAAACTACCCCAGCTAGCTGATAGCATTGCATCGCACCAGATTAACCTAGTATTATCTCCCCTTAGGTTTCCTTCTCGTAGGACAACTCGCCATCCAAGCTCTTGATCAAATATCTGGCATTTTCATCCTTATAACTTTGCTGAAGCGCCGTTATCAGAATATCCCACGTTGGCACTACTTCGTCAACGGAATACCATCTCACTTCAGCCAGACTCTGATCTGGTTTGGTTTTGGAACTCTTTCCACCCTTTCGGTTTTGTACGACCTGGACATTGACGAGGTATGGGGATTGCAGTTTGGATAGCTTGTTGTTGTTGGTTTCGCCCTGGGTGGCAGTAGTAGTGGTAGCCGCAACCTCGTCCTTTTTGTTTCCCTTCTGTTGTTGACCTTTCGCTGCTGTCTCGTCTGGTTGGGTGTGCGGAACAGACTTCTTTCTCATTACGAATCCGGCGCCGAAGGTAATGATATTCTGTTGAGTATGACGCGAATGGCGCCAATCAGCCAGATCAAAGGTGCGTGCCTGGGCATGCTGTCGAAGTTCTTCGAGCGCTTTATGAACGTTACTCATCGTTTGAAGATCTCGAAAGGCCACAAACCCTTTCAGGTGTGAGTCCAAATTCCTTTCTCGAGTAGGGAGAGGCTGCTGATGTTACCTGAGTCGGAGTTGGAGGTAAGGACGTGAACAAAGGTGACAAGAGCAAGCGCGACTACATGTTTGATATGTTGCTCTCGCTGTTTGGATGTTTACCAAACAACAAGAGTAACGTGAGCATGTTTGAATTGGATAATTACTTCAGGAAAACCAAACGGCTACCAACCGATAGGGCGTGATGAACGTAAGCAGATGCAGATGAGAAGATATAAAAGACGAACGCCAGGGTCATTCTACAGTGGTATCAATAAAATCAGAGCATTAATTGAACTTTATTGCATGACAGTGAGCTACAGATCTAGAGAAAGCTGGGGTAATAAGGGATCTAATGAACCCAGATTCTGGATGACGAATAACCTCTTTCGATCCTTCGATTCTTCGATTCCTAAATCTCAAACGAGACAGAGCGAGAATACCACAAGCAAAAGTTCCAGGAACGCAAACCCGCAAAAGTCAATTCTGCAAGAGACAAGAATAAGAAGTAAAGATAAGAACGAGGGTAGGTCACGCGAAGCACAATCAAACTCCTTTGGATTTTTTTCGGGATATGTTCGAGTTTCTTAACCCCCGCGGAAGAGAATGGGAGACCGTGCTCGCTTAATTTAAGTACCCAGGCTCTCCGGCGGAGAAATTCGTGGCTGATTTTAACACGGGCTACCACCACTGCAATTATACCTGAATCTGAACCTCTTGAATACTCTTTTCCTTTATGTAACTAACTTTATAGCCTTTGATTCAGGTTATCGTATACGTAAACGGCTTATTATTCTACTTCCTAGTTTATATCAAGAGGACAAAGAAGTAAAAATGCCTTAGCGAATACTTATTCTAGCAACAAAACTCCCAAAATAAGAGGCAGTAGACTCTATCACTAACTATATTAGCAAGAGCCTGGAGGTGACTCTCTCTCCTCCTCTCTCGCGCGAATCGCCCTCCGCGCACGAACCGAAGCCTTGACCTCTTAGTTAAGCTAGTCAAGGAACCTGACCCTCTTTAGGAACCACTTTCTCTTCAGGATACAATAAACCTCCCTCTTTAGAACGCGAACCTCTCCCTCCTTCTCGAACGCAACGAATCTCCCTCTTTCAGGAACGTGAACCTTCCTCTTTCTCTACGAGCAGCGAATACTATAAAAAGAAGGATAGAGGCAAAGGGACCGAGAGCAGAGATACGATACACAGACAAATATCCAAGGGAAGGAAGAGGCAGAGGGCTTGCAGGGGGGATAGAACGAAGGGTTAGGATATATAAGAAGGATCCTTCGTGTAGGGAATTTGGCAAGGATCTATAGCGCTCTTTTGGTAAAGAGTTCTGCGAATAGGATCGGGAAACGTTCTATAGAGTAGGAACAAAGAGCCTCCGTATATTACGTGATATTCTCCTCTCTTTCAGAATCTAGATCAAGAAGGATAGGAAACCAATTGCAGATCGCCTGGTAGGGCTTCTAGAACAAGAGGAATACGAAGATTGGCCAGTTCTGGTACCAGGAATTACGATTAGATGCGCACGACTACGGTAGCTGAAATATAAGGAATAAGACGAATACAGGCAGCAGGAACAGTTTGATCAGCTTTTAAAACCATTTAGAGCTTCTTCAAAGAAATTACACAAGGAACCAGAGCCTCAATATTCAGAGCCTCCTATTCAAGAACAAGCTCCTCTTACTACGAATCAAGAGCAACCTCTTTCAGAGCCTCCGAGTCAGGGACGACCTCTTGCTCAAGAGCTGCCACAGGGATATAATGATCAGGAACAGGAAGTAGAGGAACAGGAATCAAGGCACGGGATTGGTTGAACAGAGGAGAAATAACTGGTTGGAGAGAAAGTTAGAGGAATATCAAAACAAGAGCAAATCAAGGAAGGATTGGATCGGTAGATTTGTTTCGTGGGTTTTCGCCTCTTAAGAGTTGCTAGTATTGATATATCAGGTGCCTAACTAATGTAGGTGAGTAACCACTCCCATATATCCTCACGGATCCTTACGATCCTCGTCTATAGAACCATCAAGACTATGTAGGGCTACAGGTAATCAACCTCGATCACTCTACCGCACTTGGCAGGACGGGTGTATCGACATAAATATATACGGCTAAGTAAGTAAATGACTAATTATTAAATTATATACAAGGTCTTTTGTTGATTGATGTAATTTCAGCGGTCCTCCGACGGAGAGCCAGGTACTTTTGACTCCACCTCCAAAAGACCAGTTTGCAAAGTCCATAGATACCTGAGAATCATGACAATGAATGTAAAAGTTTATTGTCTATATGTCAATCAAGACCATCAAGCTAATAAGTCAACTACTCATGAAGCATTTAGGGATACCTCTAGCTTCCTTCTCCTCTGCTCCCACACCCTAAAGTCCCACGTCAGAAACCATCTTCAAAGCACACACATTACAACGTCACCATAATCACCATCACACACACCCTCGCAAGATAAAAGCTTCAAATCAACATGTTCTTTAATGTTATACCTGGCCATCCCATTTCCTTCATCTTAGGGAAAACGGCATCTCTGTCTGTGTGATTACCGTCTGGACAAGGGAAACAAAAAAGGATGAAGCAAAAAATAACAACGCGCATATGCTGCTTCTGGGTAACCCTAATCTTTGGATGAAAAAGGTGCACTCGTGACCGACCAACGCCGAACAATACTAAAATCAACCCGAAGCATTTAAATGCTGCATATTTCCCCCATCATCTCCCCATGCTTTCATTACCAGTCCCTGATCATCATCGATGGTTGCTATACCAAGGTGCCCTCTCTCAGTCCACTTGGCGGTGGCTTCACTCCACGTCGTCCAAGTAGTGTTGCTCCATCCATATTCAATTCAAAGGCTCCCTTCTTGTTCCGAACTTGTTGTCTGGCAGCAGCGGTAACAGCCGCCGAATGTTGTCCATAACCTTTTTGTTGTGGAACGCGAGCTGCTGCTGCGCTGTTGAGGTTGGTGTTCTTCAACGTCTGCTCAACGTGGTGTACATCAGCGTCACCTTGCTTTGGTACCTTGGTTGGGTTGCCAGCTTGGTCTTCGTACTCCTCCTCTTCGGCGTATTCGTCATCATCGATAGCATTGAGACCAGTGGGTGCATAGCCCTGCTTGAAATTCTTTCTTCTCTTTCCCTCTTCCTCTTGTCTGTGAACAGCATAACCGACATCAAAGACTTCTCTCAGGTTGACAGCACCAGGAGATCTGAAATCCATACGCTTGCCTGCACCTGGTGATTCGAGTAGGTCTGGGTTGAAGGCCCGTAGTTGAGCACCTTCTGGGAACTGCTTCTGTAAGCGTTCGACGGCCGGAGTGGCAATCGGTGGAGCATCGAGGGCCGCATACGTTGGCTCCTTGGTATTCTTTATCCATGGGTGATCTAAGAATTCTCGGATGGTGTATCGCTTGTTGGGATCGACGGTAAGGAGATGCGACACCAGATCTTGAGCTGACTTAGAGATGTCGTCCCACCACGGCGAGAGGAAGGTGTATTGACCCTTGGCTACCTTCTCGGTCAAGACTTGAATAGACTCATCATAGAATGGAGGGAAACCGCAGAGCAAGGTGTACAAGACACATCCCATCGCCCACATGTCGACCGACTTAGAATATCGCTCGTCCTTGACAATTTCCGGGGCCGTGTAACCGACAGTTCCGCAAGGCGTCATCGTCTGGGTATCCCAAACCACCTTGGATAGACCGAAATCTGCAATCTTGATCTTGCCGATTCCTCCGGCGCCCACACCGGGGATGAACTCGCCCTCGTCCACCTTATCTTCATCTTCTGCTGATCGGGGTTTGGGGTTCTTGGTGGGGACGATTGGAATTGGGGAAAACAATATGTTCTCGGGCTTGATATCTCTGGCATGACGTCAGTGGGGGAAATTGGTGGAGGCGCTGGCTGACCAACCTGTGAACAACGCCTTTCTCCTCATGCAAATATTCTAATGCCTCTGCGACCTGTGTAATGACATGCCTGGAAAGATCCTCGCTGAAATATGTAAGACGGACAATCTGATGAAATAACTCTCCACCTGGAGCCAACTCCAATATTATGTAGTAGTACTGTTTAGATTCGGAAAAGGCGACGAGCTTGACGATGTTGGGGTGATCCAGTCCGCGCATAATCTGCACCTCCTTCAGGATGTTGGCTCTCTGTGACATGACATGTTAGCTAGCTCTTCCATACCCCACGACCCAACGGAACAGCAGTCATGAGAGATATGACCCCGAGAAAGAATAAAATGTTACCTCCACCGTCTTCGGCTGCTTCTTGAAATCCGGATGTAGGTGTGCATCGCCCTACGTCACCACGTTGGCACAACTCTTCTGGCCCGCAGGAAAGAAAGGAGGTCAAGGAAATGTAAGCGGTTGCGCATACTCACCTGGCTGGAATTCATCTCAAACTTGCGGACCACCTTGATGGCCACCTCTCCGACCTCTCCTTGGGTGTCGCGCGCCTTGTAGACGTTGCTGAAGGCTCCGTCGCCCATCTTCTCGACGAGCTGCCATCGTTCCAGGCCCGGATACTTGGGTAACTTGCCCTTGCTCTCATTCTCCTCGGCCACAATGCGAGCCAACTCGTCATGGTCCACCGCCTTCTTCGTCTTGCTGGCGCCTGCTTTCTGCTGGTGGCCGGCCTGGTGTGCGGCGACGTTCCCTGCCTGAGCGCCGCGATTCCGATTATCAGCGTCAGCCGCCGAGTATGCGTCGCCCATGGGGACCTGGTGTGCTTGATGTGCCATCACGTTCGGGTCGCTATTGGCGTAGTGGTTGGGAGCCGCAGCTGGGGGAGCATAGTCGTAGTTGCGTGCTTGGTTCTGGTGATGGACGTTGACCGGCGAGACGTGGGTGGTGGGGTCGTCCTGGGGTTGCGATCGCCCGTTCTTTCCTGTGATCAGTGTCAGTTGTGTTTTCAGTTGCAGTTGCAGTTTGGGGCGGTCGTTGTCGAGCGGGTGCTTCGCGGGGCGCACGGCAGGAGGGAAGTCACAGCAGACACACACGTACCGTGGCGGATGAGGTTCTTTATTGACTGTGACAGCGACATGATTAGAAATGATCTTTATGTTGCCAGAGAGGACGGAATTGGCGAAAGAAGGGCAGCAGAGATAGGGCCAAGTCAGATGCTGCGAGTAAGATGGAAGAGCGACAAGGACCCGTTGTGACGAGTGGGATGCTTGCAGGAATGAACGGTGGAAGAAGCCAAAGAAAGGGTTTGAGTTTGGGGCAGCGAACAGGCGAGTACAGGAGGGGACAGTACAATGCCAGAGCAGAGTAGAGTACTATCTGGGCCTAGGCTGTGACGAGCAGCGATCGGCTCGGTTGGTTGAATCGGCGATGATGATGATGATGACGATGCGAGTGGTGTGGAGGGAAAATCAGGTGCAGGAGGAATGGAAGATGGTGGTGGTGGTGGTGGTGGTGATGGTGGTGGAGAAGAAAGAGTATTCAGAAGCAGTAATAGTACAACTTGTACATGATTATTATCAAGCAGAAAGCAGGTGCAGATAGCAGGCACAGGGATTCGCTTAGGGGCCAACAATGACGTTTTCGGTAGACCGCCCGCGTCATAAAGCCAGAGCCAGTCAATCCTCCCTCCTTGGTCTGATCTGATCTGAAGTGATGATTGTTACCAGCAGCCAGAACCCGGATCCCAACTCGATAATACTATCACCTTGGCCAACAAACACTTGCCCGAGGTCCAACGTCATGCGAGGCTCTTTCTCTCCCTAGAGTCCCCTAGAGGAATAAAGACCAGTGCGTGTGCAGTGGCAGTGGCAGTGGCAGTGGCAGTGGCACAGTGCAATGCAATTCCTGCATAACCTCAGAGAAGCCGTCCCTCCTAGCACTGCTAAAAGGAGAGCATCTCGCAAGCTATGCTCTGCTCTGCTCTGCTCTGCTCCCGCTAATACTGCATGCACCATGACGATGCTACTGGACACACTATCCGCTCTTTCGGCAGAGATGCAGTGTGACTTCATCCACAGGAATGTACAAGAGTACTGGGCACGGCAGACAGGAAATGAAGGCACTCACATCAAAGACGGGCATGATGAAATGATCGGAGCAGGGCTCGTCTCCTCTGATATACGAGTATCTCTCTCTTGTTTTCTCCCCGGGCAAGTATTATCAGCCACACGCAAGCCGCAAGGGGGTGATGCAGCTTTTCTATCCGAGCACAGCGCAATCGACTCGCAGATGGCCCGTTGTGTGGGGAGAGGAGACGAAGGTCCGGAGGCTGTGTGCTCTGTAACTCGTCGTTGGGCTGCCGCTGTGCTTTGTGCTGGCTTTGTGCTGGCTTCGTGCTGCCTCGTCGAACGATGGTGGTCGCGCTGACGGATGGACGATGAGCGATGGGCGGGGGTGACAATGGACGAATGACGCACCCGCGGCTAAAGTCTGACCGGAGGTGGTTGAGATGTGGTGGAAGTGAGCGATGATGGTGACGATGAGGGACAACGGCAGCTGTCAAGTCAAGTCAGGTCAAGTCAAGTCGTGGTGGGCGAAGGACACCAACAACAATAACATCAACGGAAAAATTCACGAGATCCTTCTGAGAAAAAGGCGGAGCTGCCGGCCAAAGTGGGCTGTTACGAGCTTTTTATTTACGCACTCACTTCTGGCCTCTCACCTCTCGCGACTCACTCGCACTCACAGCCTCGCCTGTCCTGTCTGAAGTCCCTCTTCCCTCTTCCCTCTCACCGTCTGGCCTCGTTAGTCTTCTGCATGTCTCTTAAGCTTCACAGGTATTCGCCTTCCGCAATGCTTCCAGCACAATTGAGGCCCATCAACAAGGAAGCACGAAGGAGCTCACGCTGGCCATCCACGCATCCATTGGAGCTACGTTTCAGCCTTCTCCAGATCTGCATCCATGTCCCTTGGAAGTTGGACCGTGACGTTCCATCTAGTCTCTCGAGTCTCGACATTATTACTCCCTGGCCGGGCTTGCACCTCACGCTTATCTCTGGTCCCCCTGCCCCCCACCACCACAATACAGTAATGACTGAGCCGGTTTTGAATGTCCGAAATATTGAAACTTTAAAAAATGGTGCTCGCCATGACTTCTGGGGAAATTGCTCATGAGTAGGCGCCCGACTCAGGGATGGATTCCTGCTGCGGTCCGAGACGTGCCCAACCGAGGACGAGGAAGAACAAAAAAAAAAAAAAAAAACAGAAGGAAACCAGGATCTCGACGTCACCGCAGGACCCTGAAAAAAGTCCCCTGCGACGTGGGGATGCCAGATGACGCAAACCTTGCTACCACATAAGACCCCGATTCGGGAAATGATGGACATTCTCCCTTGATCGACACGTGATGTCTTCTGAACCCAACCATGTTTGGGTATCCTGAGGACTTCGTGTCATGGCCGCCTTTCATCTGTTTAGCTTTGATTATCCGAGCCCTCGGTTCGAGTGAGCGGGAGAATGCAACTTGAGTTTTCCAGAGGGAAATCGGTTGACACACAGTGTTGTGGATTGGAAGGACGTCAACTTGTTGAGCACGTGAAGTCTGGTCTTACTCGTAAGCTTTCAGCTCCGTGTCGATCTTGTCGTGGAAATGGGTGAAGAGAGCGACGCGGATGGGTGCCAACCTCCCTTCCGACCCTCTGGTCTCTGGGTGAGTGGAAACTGGAGTAGAGCAAGAGTCAGTTAGGGAGGACGCAAGGGCGGCCCGAACCCAAGTGGAGATGGGCGAGATGGCAATGACCGGTGCTCATGGGCATTCTGCACTGGGCCATGGAGGTTGTGACATTCCCATCCGTAGATGACTTTTTTTTTTTTATCAAAAGAAAAAAAGAAATCTCACATGACTTTGATGGTTGGTCGATTTTGGTTGCCGAGTTCACTTGTAATTGATCCAGAGTCAGAGCAGCACCATGCGGAACAGGTAAACACCGTTAATTGCATGCTGGAGCCGGTAAGGTTTCTAGCATCTTTTACGCGGACAAACTCGCCAAGTTTTCTGGCCATTTTCTTTTCCTCCTTTTTCTCTCACTTTTTGTCCATTTTCGTGTGAGATGTCTTCCACGCGAGTGACCTTGAGCACCAGACTCGGAACTCTGACATTCCAAAAGTTTCAACCAATGTCTGCCCCCTGCTTATAATATCGTAAATCAAAAGCCTGCAAGTCAAGCTCGACCCTTGAGGAATTCTGTTCGTTTCTCTTACTCATTTACCAGATCTCAACTATCTACCTGTGAGATCAAGCGACGAGGTCATTTCATCTACCGAGGTGAAAATCAATGGGAGGTTCTGAGTCGTTTTTCGAAGGGACTCAGGTTCAGAAATGGTGTAGAGATTGGCAAGGTTCTCTTCTCAAATAAGACGGGCTTGAAAATGATTTGCTACTCGTGCTCAACTTAGGTTGTCTGGAGATGCCTCGGACGTGGTGGATTTCTGTTTATAGTTGTTAGTATTTATCTGTCTAGGATTTTGAGGTAGAAGAGATTGATCGGTTGTATCTTTACAGCCACCAAGCAAATAAATCACTTCCGCCCGGTGGTACGGTACCGCTTTTACACGCATGCCCTCAAATCCCTCCTCGCGCCTCGCGCCTCGCTCCTCTCTCTTCCTTCCACCATCGCACTCTGCAGCACCCGAAATCAAAATCAGGCCCGGAAACAGAAACAGAAACAGAAACACGGAGGGAGACTGACTGCTGGGACTCGGAAGACTATCGCTACAAACACGGCACCGTCGCAATCGCATCATATCTCACCTCGCGGAGAGGAAACTCCTCGGCGGTTACGAGATGCGAGCGACATTTCCGATCCGAGGTGCAGGTGTGTGGACGCAGAGAGAGAGAGAGATGGATACAATGAATACCTGGTTCAGCACATATATCCAGCAAGTAACTGTCTGTGTGGCTAAAGATTGCAAAGCGGGGGGGCTATGGTTTGAAGATGCAGGATGCAAGATGCAGGCAGCAAGTCCCGTAGTGGTGGTGAGGTTTCGGAAAGGGAAAGCGAGAGAGAAAGGGAGTGAAAGAGACAGTTCGGGCTCGGGTTGGAACTTTGTCAGCGAGGATACAGGTGGGGCTCTTTCTATGGTTATGGTCAAGTACATTATTAAAGACAAGATCTCGACAAGCATAACGATGAAAGACGAAGAGGAAAAGAAACGTGGATGCACAGACGCCTGGGAAAATCGAGGCAGCTCAGAACTCTATGTTTTGTTTGTTTTCAAGGTAGCTTGATTAGAGACGCTCGTCACATGTATTTGGTTTCTTCAAGAGCTGCCGATCTTGAGACCAACTAACTTTCTGTCACGAAGATTCGAAACCGGGAAGTTTTGAGTATAAAGCGAGGATCTGAAATATGAATTGTAAAATGACGGGTTTATAAGCCGAGTATAGATTTCATTCTCACGGCGGTATACAAATCGAATCAATCTATTGTACTTAACTTAAGTACTAGAAGAGATACTCCAAGTGGTTTTATTGTTTTAACTCCTTGAGATATACTCAAGTCCTGGTTCGAAACGTAGAGATGCTAAGTGTATAACATGTTTACGAGTCTCTTGAAAGTTAAGCGAGCCGATTAGGGAATACTACTTTAACCGCCCTCACTTTGCTTTAACTATATAATATAAAATATTATATTAAAATGTGTCTAATCTTAAGATTAACATTATCTGTGAATCTGTGCCTGATCATACGAAAATGGTATGGGAAACAAGACTTACGATCGACTAAAGGTATCCGGAGCGAAAGTCGGATGGATTAACCAGAGCCAATAGATAAAGTTTTAATATATCCAACCGAGTTTAAGGTGATAGGTTTTGTTAGCCAAAATAGCATGATTCCAATTCCCAAGGCCTCTAGTGTATATGCTTGTGCTTCCGGGTAATACTTTGAACGTGACGTGGCAAATCTTGACACCAGAGCAGAAACCAAATATCGCTTAAGAGCCTGTAGGATATCATATGGCAGCTACAAGGCCTTCAAGGACCTGGAGAAGGGTTTATTAGATCCTTAGTGCTAGAATCGAGCTATGATTATCGCTTAGGGGGTAGACGCCTCGGACCCTTTGAGAGTATAGCCGACTTCCACGAATTCTTGCAAAGAGGTGATTCTATGGATTTATCGGCCTTTGACAAGGAAGTTACAAGTCTACGCAATAAATCTGGTTCCTGCCTCACCGAGTTCGTTTGTACAAAATATCATGGTAGAAGGTAGGAAGATAACTTTCATCCTTCATGCTGCGCTCTATAACTCCAAGATTGAGCTTGGAATCAACTAAGCTGGTATAATTATTCCAACATGATTGGGCAAAAAGATCGCGTTTTACTTCTCTCCATTTCCGCAACCATATCACTAGCGACCTGCAGCTAATACAGCAACTTGAAATAGCTGCATGTCATTACGCTATTCTCGTCGAATCGAATGATGAAAACACGTCTCAAGCTTTCGATGTCGAGGACAATGTAAGAGTCAAAATAATAGATTGATGCCCACCTTCATACCCGGAAGGAACATACATCGGCCGGCTACCATTAAGTGCATGCAAATAACGCTCCATATATCCTCATATGAGACTCATGACGGGGCTATCTTATTTTCCTTGTGGTAAGGAAATATACCTTAATATTAGTCAAGATCATTGTATTCCTTACAGGTACTCTAGACAAACCCTTATCCACGCTCTTCATAACTATATAGGTACGTTATTCGATGCCCCAGTGAAAATAATCTCTGTGCTTACTAAAGCACAAAACTAATCATCTTCGAGAACCGAAACGGGCCTATGGCTCGCGGCCTTCCTATCTCTTGGATTTGTTATTTCTTGCAATTAGCACTCTTGGTTTTGGTAGAGTGGTAAGAAGGAGTGAATTCATAAAGCTAATTCAGAGCAGAACTTTTGCAACAACTATAACCAACCACCGAGGTCAAATGAAAGAATACAAGAGTTATATTTCTGAGAATTGCTGTAGCCGTCGATTGCAGTCATCGTGCTTGCAACGACACAAAATTCTTGTTTATGCAATAATCGCCTGCTAAATGCTCTCATTACCAGTCTCCAAAATTGCTATGATCTACTTCTTAGCCGTGTTCATCCTCTTCGCCACTAATAACCCATTTTACCGAACGCTTCTCTCTATTCCCTCCAAACCCCATTCATCTTCTTAAATTCCCCTTTATCTCAATTTTCAAGTATATATAGCAGTGACTTCTTACATATTACAAGGATGGGATTCAAATTCAGGCGAGTGGAGCAGCACTCATAAGGGTTCTAACTCTTGATATAATAAACCCAAAGAAGGTTGGAAGGATTGAATAAAGCCAGATATATGAGAGGATCTACTTATTAGCTGTATACCGAGGTTACGAATAAGTAAAAACTCATATTTATATGTTGCATTACGACTTACGAAGCGAAGAAACTATACTTATAGTAAAGATTTTGATGTATCAGAGGACTGAAGGGCAGCTAAACTCGATGAAGCAAACCTTGTCTAAGTAGTTAAAACAATAGATAGACTTGCGCCAGAATCTTTGAACAACCCATTTCTGCTTTTTTATAACACCTGTGCAGTTGCTGCTCTAAGTTCAGTTTTGTCTTGGGCCGCCTCTGAGCATGTCGCTAAGCTAGCCATGGCTTGCGGATGGGCTTATCCTCTAACTTCCTACAAACAACGAATTGTTTCTATGTTTAGGTATACACCTAGATTGTTAAGTGACCTTTCCTCGCTATTTTACACTTCTTTACTATCGTGCTCAAAGCAAAGGATCTAATTCTCGTGGTATAATGAAAGTCCGATTTCAAAGTGGACTGGGACCATTCAATTCCGATAGAATACTAAAAGAAGTCTAAAAGCTAGGGAGATATAATATGGCTGTATCTATTGAGCTGGTTAAACTTATTAATCATTTAAAAATCCAGCTGCAGAGCACTACAATATAAGACTTGAAATCACGCCACTTTACCTTTTCAGGTTAGCTCTCACTCGCTGTACCCCACTTCTAAATGTGTCTGCTGCTTATTATCTTGCCAAGCCATACAACTACAACTCAAACCACCACGACAATCACAAGGAGTTTCGCATCAATCACATATCCTGTGTTTCTGTCTATTTGCAAGGAATAGGTTTTAAGATTGAATCTTCAAGACTGTGTCGTGTCTAATCTCTGAGATGGACGACTCCCTATATGTACGACCGGCAACTCCACAAGCACTACTCCACCGTGCACCCGATAAACCACATACCGCCCTTACCAAACCCAATAAATACATCATTCTCCTCATCGCATCAACCTCCGTTGCCGGAAAGGTGCAGATAGCCACCTCGGTATCAAATTCCCTCTCATGCCCCTTGTTCCAAGGCGACAGTTCACACGAGAGTAGTGCCAAAGCCGCAGCTGTAGGCGCGAATCGAAGCGGCGATGGTGGACGGGGAAGATATCAAAGGATGTGGTTGAGTAAGATGACACGAACAGGTCTGCTTTTCCCGGAGGAATCGCGGCCTGCGACTGAAGGATTTTCTGGTTTCGGCGGATCGTCCTCAACGTCGACAAGCCGGAGGGGATCAGCATCATCAATTTCAAGCACGACTTCCTTCGGCGGTGCTTCTACGACTGGTTCCACAGCATCTTCTGCTGTTGATGTCGGGAATCAATTCATGACTTCGGGTGGTATACTAAGCACGAGTCAATATAGCAACCAGCCCGTTTTCACAATATCTGAAGAAGAAAGGCGCCGAAAGTCAAATCCTGCTTTGATGGTCCTGACGCATCCAGAGCTCGAGAAGTGGCACAAAGATGCCATTCGTGAAGCTACAGGAGAATATGGTATCGGTATCATTTTTGTGCCTTTGTTCAAGATTGATTCTGAGCGTGATGATGAATTTGAGATAGAGGAGATGGATGAGTTACCCGTTCTTAGACCATTAGATCCGAGGACAATAGGTCAATTCACGAGTTTCGATGCGCTTAGAGCTGCAGCAGGAAATGAGTTGAAGTATGGGAATGGCAAGGAAGGAAATCTGGAAGAGGAAATGGTGCTGGAGGTTGATGTTAGCGGTAATATTGAGGAGATTACGGAGGAGATTTTGAGGGGCGTTAAAGATGTGATGTTTGCTTGAAGATCGTCTTCTACAGTTGACAAGTTCTTTTTTGATACGTTGATTTGCCTGCTTGGTGCTTATGATATATGCAGTTTCATGGGAATGAATAGAACTATTTAGTGTAGACACAAACGCAGGTCGTTTCTATAGTAGAGTGATCAGAAAAAAGATGACAGACATAATAAGTAAGATGATAGAAATGGGATAGGTGCGAAAGCAACAGGAAGCAGACCTGTGCCCTGCTGAACAAATGTGGTGGTGTTCAAGTGAGTATAACAGTTGAAGTTCCGGTGATATAACTCAAGGTGCAAAATCACATACTTCAGTACATACTCAGCTATTTGACATTTTGAAATTGTAATGTTCACAACAGGCTTTTGGCTTTTGGCTTTTGGGATGAATAAATGAAGCCTTTTTCATTACTCACATGGAACTTGACGTGTTCAAAAACTAATCGAGTTAAATAATACATATAGGTTCAAGTGCTCTTGATTAATCTTAAATTCATATACCAGCATTTGAATAAGCTTTGCTCTTTATCTGTCACTTGACAGATAACTAAGGTACTCGGCCAACAAGATTAACCCCCTTATCACCTAAATCAGACTCGTGCCACCAACTCATTACCTACAACATCGACCGCACCTCCACACTCCGCACTACTCTACATTATCATCACCATTCCTACGACGATGGCTACTTTCACCGATACCGAGAAACTGAAGTACCGCTTGCGCTCTTTGGAGATATTGTCCAGCAACAACCCCTCATGCTTCTACTCGCACAGAGAGTGGCAAATGACCATGTTCCCGCCTGATCACCACGTCTACCCTTTTGCGTGTGAGCCCGATTTTAGCCATGCCTACGACGAGAAACTCCATCCCGCTATGATGAAGGTGCTTAAGGATCGCAGCCTCGTCGAAGGGCCGAATTCATTCAAGGAAATTCACTTAGTGCGCATGTGGTTCAGCACACGCGAAAACACCGAGCCCACCCTCCTCATCATCTTCCCACCATCAGCTTCGATTTCTGAGGAACTTGCCAAGGATATCGTGTTAGCGATTGTCGAAGCTGATACCACGTCTCTCCTGGCATCCCATAATCCGTAAGTGCATCCCCCGAGGACCTCGTCTCAAAGTCGGCGCCTTGATGTCTTTTATCTGCCCCCGCTGACACTATCCGTTGTGCTAGCCCCATCCACATTGAGGTTTGTAAGATTTATCCCCAAAGCCAAGACAGCGATATCATGAATAGAATTGAAACAGGGTTTGGGCTCGTCGGAGACCACCAAGACATGTACTTCCATGCCACTCCCCGTCCCGGATCTTCACTTGGTCTTCAAGGCAGGGAAAACGGCTCGACTACACTCTGCGGCTATCTTCGACACGACACCGAAATTTTCGGATTAACAAGTGGCCAGTTTGGTCTTAGTTCTATAAGTGCTAACAGCCCTTACAGACATGTCGAGGGAGAGCCGAAATACGTTGTTCTGTCGCCTTCGGATGCCGACCACGAAGCTAGCATTGGTCTTCTTAAGAGCAGCCTCACTTCGTGGGAACGTACGGCTAGAAAGGAACCCAAATGGCAGAGTCATGTTCAGTTGCTCCAAGGACATATACTCATGGCTCAAAGCCTTGAGCGTGTCCTGGGACATGTGGTAGCCACTTCTGGTGCTGTTCGGGCAGTAGGTGAGCAATCGCGACTTGACTGGGCGCTTATTCTTTGCCAAAAGAGAAGCAACCGTGTTTACCAGAATAAGGTTAGATGGTTTCTTTTATCCCTATTCTATTCACACTATACGTAGGTTGCTAAGCAGGTTTTTGTAATTTAGCACTGCGATTGGAGCATTTCTGGAATTCTCATTCCTTCATCACATCATCAACAGTACTTTGAGGATTCAGTGCGAAATTCAGAGTACTTAGAGAAAGAATATGGCATAGACCAACAATGGTTGCGCGATGCTTCGACCCACTTTGAGGGAGGGCCTTTCTTTGGTACGGCTAGCGATAAACCTCTTCAGCAAAGCACGTTATATGTAAAGCCACCAAGCGCACGGTCGCCATTTCAGACATCTATATGCTCCGGCACCCGAAGTACTTTGAACGAGCAACCATTTGGCATCACACGCGACTGGGCCTTTCTCTCGCCCTTACGCAGCCATCTCGTTTCCAAGCACTGCGATCACGGAAGTTCGATTCTGGACGATGAGTATAACGTGGCGGCTTTGGTCTGGGGAGGATCGAGTTGTGATTATCCTTCTGATCATATCCTTACTTTCGCTACCCCTATTTCTCAAGTGCTTCGGGACATCGAGCAGAAAATGGGTTGGGAGCCTGGTAGCTGTGTGTGGCTGGAGAAAGGAGACGTCGCTTAGAGATACTCATGGATTTAAAAACAGCTACGCTGTAATAAGCAGTTGCATTCTTTCAAGCCTGTCAGAATCAATTTAAAATGTCGTTTGTTGTTGACTGTCATTTCCCCTTGAACATAAAGCGTCGTTGAAATGATAAAGAAATTATTTTACAAAATTAAATAGCTTTCAATAAGTAACGAGTTACTCTGCCCATGAATCGACGGCTTAGAGAGCAAGAAACCAGAGAGATCTCAATACAAAGAATGATACTGATATTCACCTTACTCATGATCCGGCGCTGACTAGGTAGATATTCTAACCATTTCCCATCCTACATCTCCACACTCCCTCCGATCCACATCACCCTATCCCACGTATCCAGGGCGTCTCGAACTTCATTAAACACATACAGAACACCTCCATTGCAACAATGGCAGCTATATTCAGCGAAGAAGAAAAGAAGCGCTACATCGGGGTAAACGTGGACCTACTTTCGAGCAACAACCCAGGATGCCTATACCCACTCAAGACAGACGACGAAGCAGAGGTGAGCTCTAAGCACGTCATGGTATTCAAGCCCGCGCGCGAGTTCATGCGGGCATACGAGGACGTCCTGCGACCTGCAATCGTGGAGGTGTTGAAAGCTCGCAATCTGACCGAGTACCCGAACAGCTTCCTGCAGATCCACGTCATGGACTATGGTTTCTCGCCCCTGAGCACCAAACCCACTACCGTCGTCATCTTCCCGCGCGGCCTTGTGTCCGCTGAACTTGCTCGGGATATCATCGCTGATATCGTCAAGTCGGTCTTCTCTTATACTATCCCGAAGCATAGCCCGTATGTACGCCCCCCCCTTTTTGCTTTTTGTTTACTTCGCTAATGTTTTGTTCTAGACCGGTCTTTATTGACATCTGTGAAGGGAAGAAAACAGGAAAAAAAAAAACCTGCTGAATCTGAATAGAATTGCATGTCTGATATTCTTGCTACTGGCAAACGTGTTTGATTGTGATATCCTGGAATAAGAAACAGGACATAGGTTTGGATTTTGGTGGTACTGTTCTGGATGGCGGGAGAAGAGTAGTTACTCGCCTATCTATGTAGGCTTTAGCGACCAACTTTGGAGAGTTTCCTCTCTACTCTTCTGGTTGATTGGTTAGGGCTAATAGCTATTCTACTACGGAGATAGATTATGATTATGATAGCTTAGAGACAAGTAGTAGAATACAAGCACACGCTGGATTGTATAGAGTATTCTTTCGAATATGTGACCTTCTGCGCCTGTCGCTTAACTTCGCATTAGTTACCAGGAGGTTCAAAGCCAATTACAAGTATCTGTGCTGGCCTAAATGATCGGCAGAGAGATAATCTTATACTTCTTATCAGATCGATGACATTTAGCAACGGTCTCCATAGATTGGCTTCCGTGATATTTCGATTCGGGCAATGCCATGGACAGAAGTTCCTTGGCGTCGCGTAATTTGGATTTTACCACAGCATGGCATCTTTTGCCTCGTGACAGAATTACTTGAGAGGAGAATTGAAAGAATTGAGGAGTATTGGCCTCTGATAAGATGTAATCAAGTGCCTGTGAAATTGCTGGTCACAAAACTTATGCTATCACGAGTATGATAGATCCTTAGAATTAGTTAGGCCCAATCTGCTGAAGCTTGCACATTTTTTTCTACGCTTTTCTTCTTTTCAGTCTCTTTTCACGTCGGATTGCGTGGACTTTGACATGCCCCTCTTAAGAATGAATGCCTCATCATCTGCAAATACTTCCTCGGCCTCATTTAATTCATCTGGGGCAGAAATCACAGAGGTATATTTTCAAAATGAGAGTACTCAAGGGTAGACTTAGATTTCATTCAAAGCATTTAATTCTGGGCCGCTGAATATCCAAGTATCTAGATATATTGCCATATCTATGGATGTGGTGACCGTGAAGGTCATGCATTCAACCATTACCCGACTTTCCAATTGGCGAGCTCTACCTGGCCAGAAACGAAGCTCGGCCGGCGGGCAAAAGAATCCCCCCCGGCCGAAGTGCAGATCCCGGCCGATAAGGAAGCTTGAATGGCTCGAGGTCCACCTAACATCTCCCACCTGAAGATAACAAACGACAGCACCACTCACCTTACCAGTACTTCGCACTACCGAGCCCATACTTCCCTGCAACCCTCCATCACGATGTCTCCCTCCTCCTCGTCTCCTGTACCTCCTCTTCCCTTACACCTTACACTCCAACCATCGCAATGTCCATCCCTGCGCCTCTAACCTTCGGCCCCTCTGGTAGGGAGTGGCATTATACCCACAGCAGCAGCAACAGCAGCAGCAGCGGTGGTACATTCGACCTCAGGTCCAGCTCCAGCTCCGATCCAGCGACGAAACCCTTCACCTTCAGCACGACGGTTCCGAGCGGTGTTGCAGTCCCTCGAACGCTCGGCGAAGGACAGGTCGACGTCGCGATTGATCCCAGCAAGACAGCCTTTGTAATCATCGACATGCAGAATTTCTTCCTCGACGAGAAGTGTCGTCAGCACCCGATGGGGCTCGCTGCTGTGGAGCCGACGATCAGGTGTATCAAGAAGTGTAGGGAGGTGGGAGTACAGGTATTTGTTTTCCCTTTTGCCGTTTCTTCTTTTCTACGACGTCGAGGGACGAAGGGATGGATGGGTAGCACATGGGAAACACACGAGGACGTTGGCTTTCAAAAAGGGTTTCGACAAGCTTTGGCAGATCTGGGGAATGTGACAACCCAATCGAGAACCAGGACAGGACCGGGAATGATGACAGCCTAGATACCATAAGAAAGACGAACGGAGAGAGCTAACATGCTATGCAAACTAGGTCATCTGGCTCAACTGGGGCCTGACCTCGTCCGATCTCCTCAGTCTCCCCGCCAGCGTCCAGCGCGGCTTCATGAAGCACCACGGCAACGACAACTCCTCCCTTAGCGGCAGCGGGTTAGGAGTTGATCTGGGCAGAGATCAAGGCCGAACACTCTGCGCCGGGTCATGGAACGCCGCCATCTACCCGGCGCTCCAAGCACAGGTCGACTCGTCGAACGACATACAGTGCGCGAAGAACCGGATGAGTGGGCTCTGGAGCGCCGAGCAGCCGCTGCACCAGACGCTGGTCGAGAGGAAGATCACGACGCTGCTGTTCGCGGGCGTCAATACGGACCAGTGCGTCCTGGGCACGCTGGTGGATGCGTACAACGGCGGCTGGGACTGTGTCATGGTTGCGGATGCGTGTGGCACGACGACGGCGGGCGCGAGGGAGGTGACGTTTGTGAATGCTGCGGTGAGCTTATGTTTTTCTTCTCCATTCTCCATTCTTTTGCTCTTCCTCTTCATTCTCGCGTTTTGGGTCCTCGTCAGGTGTGAGTGTGAGTGTGAGTTCAGGTCGTCATGGATCCCATTCCTCCCCTCCACTGACGACGGCGACGACGACGAAGCTTCGTGGCTTATCGGGAACATCATCCACAGGCTTACTACGGCTTCGTCACGGACAGTCAGCACTTCTGCGCGGGACGGGTGGAATGATGGTGGAAATCTTCTTTCTCGAGTATGTACAATTCCTGCTTCTATGTGCTGTTGCTCCATCCAAAATATACCGATGCCGCCATGTGCTTTCCTTCCCTCGGCTTGCATCTGCGCTGCTCTGCCCTCTATGAGTTTTCGTGGTCTCATCCTTTTCCATGTGAGATGATGACAAAAAGGAAAAAGACAATGCCATGTATGTAAAAACCCCGTCCAATCCAATCCGAGCCGATCCAACCAAACCAAATCCGCCTTTTCCACCAGAGCTGTAGCCTTGGTCTGCAGCCGTCGTCGTAGCCTCAGCTGTAAGTGCGACCAACCACCCCAAAAACCAAGAACCAAAAAAAAAAAAAACTCCGACCCCAATGCATGCATACAGACACCCTCATTCGATGTCCGATGCGATAGTGCCCAGTCAGCCTTCGACCGTTGCCTGGTACCCCCCAAAAAATACAAGATCCAAACTCCCGCAGCTGGAACCCAAATGATGACGCCGTGTTCCCAATTTTAGATATTTCTCTTTCTTCTCCTCGTGATGGGTGGTGGTTTCTTCAGCCGCCACGGACGTTGACGAAGCCGCTGGGTACGGTTATACATGCACCGTAGTTGCAGCACGCCTCGGCTGGCAATTCGCCGCGGAGGACGAGATCTCGGACTGCCTGTTGCGTGTGTTAGAATCAGGGCTTGGGAGTCTTTGCAGATTTCTGAGGGTGGACTTACGTCATTGCATGGGACTGGAGTTGCCGCGATGAGGGAGAAGGTCGAGAAGAGGATGGCGATTGTGGGGAGTGAGAAACGCATCTTGAAGGAGGTTGTATGTGAGGGTGATTGATTGATTGATTGAGTGAGTGAGTGAGTAAGTGAGGGGTGTATATTGCGAGTACAGCGAGGGACGAAGGAGTCTGAACGAGTGAGTGAGTGGGATGGTTGAGTGGTTGAGGAGCAGAGACGAAGGTCGAGCGGGAATCGAGTCGGTGTTTTGAAGTCGTAGCTAGCCTGATGGTGTGTGTTTTGAACTCTCTCGAACAGCAACAGCAATAACAGACAGGTTGAGTTGGGAACGTAAAGAACGGACGAGCGAGGAGCGATCAGACACTAGGCTGGTACAGAGCAAGGCAGAGTCGTAGTGAGCGTGAGCGAGCGTGAGTGAAGTTCCCAGAAAGAGCCGCGGGGGAATGTCGTGAGTACTTTATACTTTATGTCTTTTTTTTTGCCTTTGCCTTTTTGCCTTTTTGCCTTTTTTTGCTCTTCGGGTAAGAGTGATGGTCGGTATAGTGGATGGTGTGTGATAAGGATATGTACTTTACTGTGTTGTAGGCAAGAGGGTACTTACTGTACTATATATCCTCTACCTGAGTTGCACCCCCCTGCTCGCGAGTGCTTGTCTTGTTCCAAAGTGAGTACGGGCTGGGTGGGGTGAAGTGGTGAGTGGTGAGTGGTGAGTGGGCACTGGGCAGTGAGAATGGTGAATGGGCGCTCGGGGGCGATGGTGCGTCGTGGCCGTGGGAGTGGGAGTTGGGAGTTGGGAGTTGGGACTGGGACTGGGACTGGGACTGTGCTGCGGCAGTACCGTCCCGGCTGAATCTTGTTGCGCTCGTTAGGCTTTGTCGTTTGGGGGGCTTGGAGCCTATACAGTACTATAGCACTGTTCCTTGCTGCCCCAAATAGATTGCGTGCCTCGCTAGCTGTAGCTGTACCCTAGCTGGCCTAGCCTGTGATTCCTTACGCCTTCCTCTTGTCTTCCTCTCGGCCGTGACCGCGAGACATTTGGATTTTCGAGGATGCCATCATTGATCTGACCTGTCTTGCGGGAATTGTTATTCTTACTGTCATGATGAGTGAGCCTTTCGCCGGATGAGCATAGGCAGACACTTTTTCTCTCTTTTTTTCTTCTCGTATTGTATGTTCCCGAGGCTGCTTCTGGATGGCTGGTGGCTGGTTCGGGAAGCACTTAGTAAGTCGTGATTGATTACTGTGCTCGTACTGGCGAACCTTACGACCTCATCACGAGAGGAGAGAGAGTTCTTCACGACTTCGTAGCCGATAGAGGAAACAAAAGCTACTGTACAATACTCGGCATTTCTACGCTTGCACTCCAACAGTTGCAGGTCGGCATTTGCAAAGTCACAATAGACTGTACTGCTCTACTCTCCACGCGTCCACGGCTAATCGACTCGATGATGCAGTAGCAGTACTGTAGCAATGCAGACGTGCAGCAGTACTGCAGCAAGTAGCAACAGAACGGCACGCACGCTACGGTATGTTGTAAGCGGGTAAAGAGACCAGCAGTTGTATCGTACCGTAGAGTAGCCCCAAGAGAATCAAATACTCTGCTGCTTGTGCCTTGGAAGCATCCCTATCAGAGACACGCGCTGTCAGAAGTGAGGGGGGCAGATCGATCGGCTTCATCGCGTTCGCCCACTGCCAACTCTCCCGGTTTGATGTTCATCGCCATGATGTGATGGAGGTTGGCGATGGGCTGCTCTGTTCATCTGATTGACCTCTTGTTCTGTTTCACCAGAACCGAACCGGGCGCTTCTTCTTTTTGACTTTTTCGCTGCCGGCGTTTGATGTGCAGTGCAGGTCCTCGCTCTCGTCCCCCCCCTCCCCCCTGGGCGTGATGAGCAGCTCTTGCTTGCAGTACCGAGCAGAGACGACAGCCGTGAGCCTCTTGTTCGTCTGATTAACTCACTTGCCGTTTCAGCTTCTCCTTCTCTTTTTGCCTGATCTCTTTCTTTTGCCTTTTCCGACCCCCCTTCTTCTCTTTTTGCTATACGCTGCGCTACTACCGTACCGTTCGGATCCTTTGCCTTCCTTTGCGAAGTCTCTTTCGTTTCGTTTTGATCCTCGCTATCCCGTCGCTGGCTGGTGCTCCAGCCTTGGCTGAGGTCATGTGAAAGGATCGCATCATGTGATGCATGGCTGGCTGAGGTTATTCGGTGCTGCGGCTCCCGTAAGCCGAGGGGCATGTCTGCCTTTCCTCGTATTCTTCCTCTGTCCTCCTCAACATGCTACAGGACCTGTGGTCATGACATGCTCAAACGGTTCATCTGCCTTGATCGCCTCCTTCCTTGCAATATATCGCAAATACTCCAAAGTTGGAGGACTGAAGGGAGAGGCTCGTTTATTGATGCTGTTTGAGGTCCATGCAAGGGCTGAGACTGCCCTTTGGTCAGGTACTTACTTCTCTCTGACTATTGCTTCACATACATGATTCTTTTTGGTAATGTGAAATTGGTTTTTCTTTCTCCTTAGAACGAGTGTTTCTCTGCTGTCCTTGTTAAAGTACAAAAACTACTTGTCCTGGGTATGATGGTGAGCAGTAATGCTGTGATGTGCTTGTAAGTCAAAAGTTGTAGCTTGAGCCACTTCGCATTTAGACTGTCAACCACATCTAGCAACCACTGAATTTATGAGATAAGACACCTGCTATTCCTCCATAATACTGATCAGCAAGAGGGCGGCTGTTCAACAATAGATCAGTCTGAAAACCATTGGCCTGGCTCATGCAGATTTACCTGTATTCAGCGTGTTTCTGGTCAATGAAGAGCCATCCCTAAGTACCTAGGTAGGTGACAAAACACTTCTCTTCTACTCATGACCTCCATTCAACATTTCATTGGCTGCAGAAATGGAAGTGCCGTTATCGGACTTGAGCATCATCATTTGATCACGTGTGCTGCACATCAAGGATTTCCATCCCTCTCACCGCCTTCAATTTTATCATTTTGCCAGACGGACACTCCCCTCCAATTTCTTGAGTCACCTTCCTTTGTACCCCGCGGTTGCTCAACTTCCACAAATTCTCAATTTCGCAGTATGACACAATTACCAGATCCCACGATCGATCTCGACTGGTCGGGCTACGATGGTTCGATCCAATGGCATTTCAGCGAGAACGCAAAGAAGTATCCGGACCGAACATGCGTTATCGAGACCAAATCCTCAGAAGGCCCCGAGAGAAGTTTTACCTATAAGCAGATCTACGAAGCTTCAAATGTCTTAGCACACTACCTCACCGATGCAGGAATCACCAATGGCGATGTCGTTATGATCTGGGCTCATCGCTCAGTCGATTTGGTCGTGAGCATCATGGGCACACTGGTATGTAATTCACAGCATACATTTAATTTATGTGCCCCAGACGATCACTTGCTAAATATTCCTTCTATTAGGCTTCTGGTGCTACATTTAGTGTCCTTGACCCAGCATATCCACCAGCGAGACAAACGATTTACCTCGAGGTCGCCCAGCCCCAAGCTTTGGTCAATATTGGAAGAGCAACCGATGAGTCAGGGCAATTGGCCACGACGGTGCGAAAGTATATTGACGAGGAACTCAAATTGAAGGCGGAGGTGCCATCACTACGCCTTGGCGACAATGGTGTCCTATCTGGAAACGAAACTGGCAAAGAGGATCTATTTGCTCAGGTTAGAACAAAAGCCTCTTCGCCGCCCGATGTCCAGGTTGGCCCAGATAGTAACCCCACGCTCTCTTTTACTTCCGGCAGTGAGGGAAGGCCCAAGGGAGTGCTAGGTCGCCACTACAGTCTCACTAAATACTTCAGCTGGATGGCCGAGAGATTTGAACTCAGTTCGGCGAGTCGATTCACACTGTTATCAGGCATTGCACATGATCCTGTGCAGAGGGATATTTTCACACCTCTCTTCCTCGGCGCGCAATTGCTGGTTCCTTCAAAGGAGGATATTCAGCATGAGAAGCTTGCAGAATGGATGCGTGAGCACAAGCCAACCGTCACACATCTCACACCTGCCATGGGTCAGATTCTTGTTGGTGGTGCAGTAGCCGAATTTCCGTCTCTCGACAGAGCGTTCTTCGTTGGCGATATTTTGACCACACGAGACTGTCGGAGCCTGCAGCGCCTCGCCATTAACGCAAACATCATCAATATGTACGGTACAACAGAGACCCAGAGAAGTGTTAGTTACTTCGAAATACCGAGTCGGGCGAGAAATCCCAATTTTCTAGAAACCCTGAAGGATAATGTGCCAGCTGGACAGGGAATGAAGAATGTACAGCTCCTGGTTGTGAGTCGGAACGACCGAACACAGATGTGCAAGGTCGGGGAAGTAGGAGAAATCTACGTTCGCGCTGCTGGTCTTGCTGAAGGCTACAAGGGAGACCAGGCAAAGAATGACGAGAAATTTGTACCGAATTGGTTTGTAGACAATCAGACATGGGTTGAAGCCGACAAGAAAAATGCCGGAACCGAATCCTGGAGAAAATACTACAAGGGACCGCGAGACAGGCTTTATCGAACAGGAGATCTTGGTAAATACTGGGAGTCTGGTGATGTCGAATGCACAGGACGTGCAGACGATCAAGTCAAGATCCGCGGTTTCAGAATCGAATTGAATGAAATCGACACTAACCTAGGTCAGCATGCTTTGATCAGAGACTGCAAGACACTTGTTCGTCGAGATAAAGACGAGGAACCAAAACTCGTCAGCTACATTGTGCCAGAGCTGAATCAATGGCCCGAGTGGCTCAAGACTCATAATCTGGAGGAAGTTGAGGATGAAGGAATTGATATTGGCCCTACCAAATACTATCCCAAGAGGTTCAGACGCATACAGACAGAGGTACGGGATCATCTTAAGAGTCGTTTGCCTACTTATGCAGTTCCAACCATCTTCATTGTCCTGAACAAGTTGCCACTTAATCCAAATGGAAAGGTTGACAAGCCAAGTCTTCCGTTTCCGGATATCGCTGAACAGACAGAAGAAGCATCAGAAGAGGATCTGAAGAGGTGGCAGTCCTTGACTGAAACGGAGCGAATTGTTGCAACTAAATGGGCTGACCTCCTTCGCGGCCTCAACCCAAAGACTGTCACGCCTGAGAACGATTTCTTCGATCTCGGTGGACACAGTATTTTAGCTCAACAGATGTTACTTCACGTACGTCGAGATACCGGAGCAAATGTTTCCATCAACACACTCTACGAGTATCCCAGTCTTGCTGGTTTCAGCGCTCAAGTTGACAAGCAAAAGAGCGGAGCCAACGGTGGTGTTACAGAGACAGAGGACAAGAATCCCGCGTACGCACAATCTTTGGATGAACTGCTTTCAAAGTTGCCATCCACATACCAAACCGCAGATCCAGCTGTACTCCGCTCATCAACCAAACCAACCATTTTCCTTACTGGTGCAACTGGCTTCTTGGGCGCTTATATCATCAAAGACGTCCTAGACCGAACTAGTAACAGTGTCAGACTGATTGCTCATGTGCGAGGTGTCAAGGATCCAAAAGCTGCATTTGACCGACTGAAGCAATCTCTACAGGGGTATGGCTTATGGCTCGAAGAGTGGTCCTCGCGATTGAGCTGCGTTGTTGGTGATCTATCAAAGCCACAGCTAGGCATTGACCAGGCTACATGGCAAAATCTGGCACAGGAAGTCGATGCAGTGATTCACAACGGAGCGACAGTGCATTGGGTGAAGAGATACCAGGAGATGATGGCTTCAAATGTCAACTCTACACTCGACGCTATGAAGCTTTGCAACGAAGGAAAACCCAAACTCTTTACATTTGTCAGTTCAACAAGTGTGCTCGACACTGATCACTACGTAGAACTTTCAGATAAAAATATCAGCACCGGGAGAAGTGCGCTCTCTGAAGATGATGATATGCAGGGTAGCCGAAGTGGTCTTGGCACTGGTTATGGCCAGACAAAATGGGTATCTGAACAGCTTGTCCGCGCCGCTGGAGACAGAGGTCTTCGAGGCTCTGTGATTCGGCCTGGGTACATCCTGGGCGACTCAGAAACTGGTATTTGCAACACTGATGACTTCTTAATCCGTATGTTGAAGGGTTGCATTCAGCTATCAGCTCGACCGCGCATCGTTAACACCGTCAACTCTGTTCCGGTCAATCATGTTGCTCGTGTGGTCGTGGCTGCTGCTCTGAACCCCATTGTTGGTGGTGTGCATGTTGTTCACGTTACTGGCCACCCACGCTTACGCATGAATGAATATCTATCATATCTTGAGTACTATGGCTTCAAGACACCAGAAGTCGATTATGACGCCTGGAAAGATGAATTGGAGAAGTATGTCTCAGCTTGGGGCCAAGAAATGGATCAAGAACAACACGCACTGATGCCGCTCTATCATTTCTGTGTCAACGACCTCCCAGCTACAACACGAGCACCGGAGCTCGATGATAAGAACGCGGTTGCGATCTTGAAATCAGATGCCGAGGATTGGACTGGAGTCGACGAGAGCGCTGGTTACGGGATCAGCAGGGAGTCTGTGGGTAAGATCTTGAGATACTTGACCGAGATCAAGTTCGTAACCCAGCCCACGGGCAAAGGCAGAGCATTGCCCGAGCTCGACTTGAGTGCTGCACAGTTGCAGGCTATTAGTGCCGTGGGAGGTCGTGGCGGTGCATCGAAGTAAAATGATACCAGCGCCATCTAATATACTCTATCTTATGATTCATGTCTTCCCAACTCTCCGTCTCTTCTGACCTCCCACCATAAAAGGACTGCTATCTTGATATGTGATGTTTTTTGAGATTCTGAACTTGGTCCTACTTTTTCTTCTCTTTCTTTCTTCATTTCTTTCTTTCTGTTGAACATCAGAGATACCCAAAGATAGGAGTTGTCCCTCCCGATGGCTCGGTGTCATGATTTATATGGACCGAAATGTTCTTTATTCGTTTTCTCAAGAGCGAACGTTTTCTTGTTTTCTTTTTCTGCGGGCCATGTATAACTATATTTACTCGTATCTCAAGGAGATATTGGGAAGGCCGATTCGATTATGGTAGCACGATTGAGAAGGGTGTCTCGTGGGAAGTCTCTCGGACTCGGAGTTTTCAGGTGAAAGACTTCGGTGCTGGTCATTTCTACTGTAGCGTTGTTTATGCCAATTCTCAGTTGATATTGACTTTATTAAGCAATTCTTAGAACCGTACTTGGGTATATTAAACACCCGAAGACGAAGTTGGCTTGAGAACCGGTGAAATTACTTCCTCTGTCGGGCAATGTAGTATTCTTGTCTTGTTGTACAGTTATATTTCTCCTTCTTTTTCAAGCACTCCGGGAATAAGTTCATCGTTTGCTTTCCTTGTTAGCTATCACTTCACGTCAATGTTTTTTTTGCTTCATTGCAGAGATCTGTTCAGGGTTCTCATTGAGCTATGGAGATCTGTAGTCCTAGTGACGAATGCTTGATGCTTCGAATTCCGTCTTCCATGTCTCATTTTTTCAAGTCCCTACACGCTCGATGTCCTAGAATTCTCTTTACCAGGTGGTTGCTTTCGTATCCCATGGCAACAAATCATCTGGGATCTCAGCACACAGAAATTCATCCTCTACTACCAAATCAGGTGATCTGATGTGTGTTGAAGGATCGTACAGATGAGTCAAAGTATTGATAGGGATAATTTCTTCTAAGAGTTCAACTACTCGATCCGAGTGACTTTCAAAACTCATGTCTGCTTTGCTCCAATCAACAGCTCGCAGCTTGTTGTATAGGTTCCGGTAGTACCTCGCATCGAGAGTGTGGGATTCAACCCATTCACTACTCAAGCATCCTGAAATCATCGTTCCAAGCTCTGAAGACAATCCCGAGTTGAGGAGTATGGCGTTGTTCATTTGTGAAACGAGTTTACTGATTCGAACCCGTTCACTTTCTAGTAATGCCATCACGTCGGAACCCAAGGTAAGGGACTTCATTATGGGTGTTTTTGTTTGAGTGGATAGTTGTTCACTGACGACGTAAATAAATGTCTCTCGGAATAGCAGGGAATTTCGAAGTTTCTTGGCTAAACCGAGAACCCGATATTTTTGACTACCCTGTAGACCTTTGAGTAACTCTGCGTTATTAGTATCAGTAACACACCCACATGAACTGTAGATTTGGGTTATACCTGGACTTTGCCAAAACGCTGTGTTGAGCGACAAAGATACGATGGGAAGAGCTCGGTAGAAATCAGCTAGAGTTGTTATTCGATCCAGTTCGTCTACACCATCGATTGAATGTGGCTGTGAATACATGGCTTTGAGGATGTAATGAAAAGCATCTTCCTCTCTACTTTTTTCCAGTTCCTTTTGCAATGAGCACTGATTCTTCGTAGCCTTCTCGGTCAGTCAGCACGTGCACCGCTAGATGGGTTTGTATAGTGTAGACAACTGGGAAGGGAAGCTGGAGAGACTCGACGAACCTTAGCAGCAGACTCCAGGCCCCACTCGCCGTCCTCGTCAACTACCGAGACATAATCATAGCGGAAAGCTGCTGATTCGGGCGCGGGCTCTTTGTCTGACGAGTCCAGGAAGACGCGGAAGAAGTCTGAGTGTTGCTTGAGCACGATGGAATGGACGCGGAATTCCTGGTTGAAGACTCGGATGCGCGCGTCAGGCTCGCCGAGGCCTGCGTTCTCGAAGATGATGGCGCGCTTGTCGAGATACTCGTCCAGCTTGCGCTTCTTGCCTGAAGACATGCTTGCGGTTGAGGGGCTGAGGGGTTGTTGGGGGAATGAAGTTGTGCAGGTGAATTTGTTGTTAGATCGAGATGTAGAAGAGGATCAGAGGGTGAATTACTTGAGGTCGCTTAGCCGAGACGAGAGCGCCCCTGAGAGGTTTCTCAAAGTCAACACTTCTAGATCGAAATTTCCTTGTCAGAATCAAGCTAATTGTTTCTTTTAGTTATTGTGTCGCTGCGTATGATTTGCAGGAAATGGGTTATGTAATGCATTTTATTTGGCTATGGATACTTAATATGTCTGAAGGTATGTCCCCGGTGTCTTGCTCAGTGCCTAGGTACACGAGCCACGTCCCTTGCCTCTCATATTTCAATCTACCAAGACTTGTCATTTAGATCCCATGGCAGATCCTCATCCGAGATGGTGATGCACAGAAAGTCAGATCTATGATCGAACTCCTCTGCGTCCTCATCGCGCCACTCGCTTGTGAGTGTATTATCCTTGACCAGAGGCGCCAAGAGGTGAACCATATCCTTAGCCATATTATTCAACTGAGACACGCTGTCGTCATTGTTATGGCTTTCGACAATCTGGCTCAGCTTGTCAAACAGTCTCCGATAGAAGAGAGCATTCGTATCGCTTGGCGATCTTACTTCTTTCACGCAGTTACGAACTATCTCTGCGACGCGCCGCGAGAAGCTGGCGCAATGCATGATCTTCTGATTTGCGGCATTCAGCATTTCAAGAAGCCGAGTGTAACCCTTGTCAATCAGTAGCATCAATTCCTCGTCAAGAATATCTTCTTCCTTCCAGAACTCCCGTATTTTAGGGCCCCATTCTCCAACGGCGAAGGTGTATACCTCGCGGAACAAAACTCGGCAGCGAAGCTTCCTGGCTTGGATAAGGATACTAGGGTGGTCGGGGATATCCGATAGTAGAGCTGTAGTGCGAGCAAGTTAGCGATTTCGTCTCTAAAATAGAGTAGACCAGTTGTAGCTGGTTGCTCGATCTCGTGCACGGACGAACGTACCTGGACTTCTCAGCATACAGCTATCGATCGACGTAGAAATTATGGGCAGGGCATTGTTATCTTTCGCGATGGCCACGATTCGATCCAGCATGCTGGAGCCCGAGATGGTGTAGCTCTCGTTGTAGAGAGCGCACAGAAAGCAGTGGAATGCCTCCCGCTCTTCCTGTCTGCTATGCTTGAGCTCCAGGGAGCTGTCGTGCTCATCGATCTTCAAATCCGTCAGCAAGCAAATAGCTGCACCAGCAGGCAGTTATGTTGGAAGGACGAACATTAGATAGGGCGTCTAGAAACCAATCTCCATCCTCTCTAACGACCGAGGTATATTCATATTTGAAAACGGATCCAGAGGCAAAGGCACCGGCTTGGTCGTAAGCGTTTAATAATCTGCGGAGGGGCGCGGAATGCGCCTTCAAGATGACGGAATGGACGTGGAATTCTTGAGAGAACACTCGGATGAGGACGTCGGGTTCGGGCCAGGAGTGGAGATTGAAGATGATCGGAGATCCTACTGGAGATAGAGATGGAGATGTAGATGAAGTGGTTGAAGTGACTGAAGTGACTGAGTCGTCGAGAGTCTGATTTGTGAGAAGAGACATGTTTGTTGTTGTTGATCTTGAAAGGGTTGATGGGTTGATGGGTTGATGGGTTGATGGGTTGATGGGTTGATGGGTTGATGGGTTGATGGGTTGATGGGTTGATCTGAAGATGTGAGGATATGAGTGTTGAGAGGAAGTGAAGAAGATGCGTCGTGTCGAAGAAGATCTTGTAGCACGAATGAGGGAGGGGAATTGATGCCTGTGGAGGTTTATAGAGAGTGGATGTCAAACGAAGAAGGAGAAGAAGATGGTGATCATTAGCGAGTCCGCTGGTTTAAGAGGGTTCGAGAACGAAAGAGCTTGAAATGTCGATTCTTAAGTATCTGCCTAGAATCCGATGGAAAACATTCGAATCTGAGAACAGAGTATCGCCTTGTATTCTTTCGGAGGGTTGTTAACTTGTGATAACTTTATAGAGCAGAGGATGAGGATCCAAGTCGAAGCCAAGTTAGATTTTGAATTTAAGCGAGCTGCGAGTTGAGAGCAGCACAAGAGCATGTCCGTTTACATGACAGCTGGTAGTTGATGGTGTCAACACTGCAATAGTGCTCTAAGCACGGTGATACTTGGCATTGATTTCCCTGAAGCCGCTCTCGTTGAATGGGAGTACCTCACGTCTCTCCTCATCAAAACAAGCCAGACTATCTAAAACACCAGAAAGTTCGTTCCCCATAAATTCCTCGAGGCAAATCAATCCAGACTATATTTATTTTACAATCAGTGGGAGCCAGACACAGAGGCATAAGAAAATCATTAGGATGCCGGAATCTGAGAAGCTGGCTTGGATCCCCTCTTCTCGCCTCAATTCTGGGCGGTATCACAGGTGCGGAGAGTTCTTTTCTGTGATCCCCCAAAAAGGAGACAATGGTAGCTCCCTTTATTTGCTCGTCTTGCTTTTACTGGATGTATCTCTAGATATGAGGAAGAGCTGGAAATGCAAACGAAGTTACTTTGAACATGAGCCTTCCGTAGCTAAGGTGTAATTGTGTAGTTGAAAAGTTCCCGGGTTTGAAAGCTGCTCTCTCTCTCTCTCTCTCTATCTCGTCTTCTTCTTTCTCTTCTATCTACCTACTGGTAGGCTTGAGGACCGTACAAATTTGTACTTGATAAAGAACAATCATTTATTTTTGTCGGATTCATTTCAGAGAAAAAGAGGAACGTGGAATTTGACACTCGTTCTTTGCTTAAAGTAATATCTCCTATTCTGTAGAATATTTCAAGTCACTGATACCACCTCTCCTTTTTATCGCTTATCTACTATACTTAGTAGCTAGGATATTATCTCAATCTACTTTGCCCTTGTTCCGGCTGTATATAATTTCAAATGTTCCGTGGATCTTGCTCGACATAATGCTCCCAAAGAAAAAAAGCTTGAAAACCAAAAGCCAGCGTCCTGAATGACTAAAATAATGCCAACATGTACCAGAGAGGTAAGGTTACCGCTCATTCTAAACGGATGCCTACTGGTATTCAATATTTTGATCTCCCAACTGTTGGGCGCAATGTATCTCGAGGCGCGAGTGTGTTTCCGTAATGAGTGACTGCTTACGGCTCCATATTCAAATAGTACGAAGCCAATAAATCACTGCAAATAACCCTAACTGAAAGGCCTTTCTTTTGCCGCTCGGATGGTTTCTACAAGCCCGGTGTTGGTATCCTCAAGGCCTTCTCGGCACGACCCACCAGGCGCTTACGAGATGAAACTTCTGTGCTCAGGCTTGAATATTACACTGGCGGCCATTCGACAATTCACATCTACTCTTTTTCAAGCAAAGCCGTATCGACGAATAGTTCCGTGAATTTGGTGCAGCGAGTTATTTGCAAATGTTCGCTAGGGTGTCTATGACTAGAAACTGGCATTCAACTCGGCCTCAACAGAAGCCAGCTGCCAGGTTTATGGGCACGACCACACGACACGTTCCGCGCTTCGCCAGGACCCCAGGGAACGCGGAGCAGCCCGACTCATACAACTCAGGAGGCTTCCATCCCGTTCATCTGCGGGATCTGATCGCGAATCGTTATAGAGTGCTCCAGAAACTGGGCTGGGGCACGTGTGCGACAGTCTGGCTGGCGAGGGATGAGAAGTAAAGAATTCCTTTAGAGCCTCTTGAGTGTAGAGCTGATGTCTTACTAGCAAAACTCGTTACGTTGCGTTAAAGATTACTGCAGCATCGGGCTGCCGCGCTCGTGAGGAAGTTGGCTTTCTTACTGCGCTTCAAAAGGGCAATTCTAATGCGATTGGTTTGTCGCACTGTCAACGACTCCTTGGTAGCTTCGAGCTTGAGGGACCTAATGGGTTGCATCAAGTCTTGGTTTTGCAAACCATGGGAAAGAGTTTAGAGAAGCTTATGGATTTGCAATACGCTGAAGATCTGAATACTGTGCCGCGTAATGCTTTCTTGAAGAGAATTGTCACGCAGTTATTGCTCGGCTTTCATCATATTCATTCTCGAGGTCTGGTACATCGAGGTTCGAATCTTACCAATGTCTGATCAAGGGATGTGTGTGTCGGAACTAATGATATGTTTATAGACATACAGCCGGCCAATGTGCTATTACAGCTCGACCGCGAGTTTCTCCCACCGAAGCTACCCGAAGAAGCTTTGCAGAAACCTTTTAATACTAGCGAGGGATTCTACCAGCTAGAGAGAATCGACGGCGAAAAAATGGATGACTCTGCACCATTATATGTTGTAGAGCCGCGACCTCTTGAAGTAGATTCAATTGATAAGCACCCGTTCTCAGCAGATATTTCTATTGCCATATGCGATTTTGGGGCAGGTAAGTCACGAATTCTCATGTTCAAATGGGCTGTAACTCGCAGAGACTGATTGCAACATTAGCATCAACCTTTGACGATGTGAACGATGGCTTTCATGCATTTCCTCGGCGGATGCAGCCACCGGAGTTAACTCTAGGATTACCTATGCAAGCACCACAAGCCGATATCTGGGGCCTTGGCTGCCTGGTAAGTTGTAACTCATAGCAACCCCTTCCAAGCTCATTAAGACTGACTCGATACACAAAAAAACAGATCTATCAAGTCTTCGCACTATGTAATCTGTTCTACGTAGATGGGTTCAGTTCCAGGGAGGAGCAGAAGAACGAGTATCTTCAAAGCATCACTGAGGTCTTGGGCCCGTTGCCAAAATCTATGTTGAAGCATTGGCAGGATAGAAATCGGTTTGTAGATGAGGAGGGAAATCTATTGAGTCTTGTGGTTGATGGGGGCATAAGTGAATCCTTGGAGCATCTTGTTATGGCTCATAAACCGGCGGATATGGGTGATGAGGAAGCATTTGTTTTTCTTGACTTTCTACAATGCATGTTGGCTGTCGAACCAGCTAAGCGTACTTTGACTGGGGACTTGCTGAAGCATCCTTGGTTGAAGCAAAAGTTCTAGCTGTAATATTAGTTTGAATATAATCATGTGAGTTGTCATTCAGCTGATGTTTTGATTCATGATTAAAAGCTGAGTATCCGTACGGCGTCTCATCTAATATTTCCACAGCGGTAATTCTATTTTATGATTTAATATAAAGAGAAATTATAATTTTATGACACTTATTAGAGCTCAAATGTCTGTTGCTCTTTGGAAACTTATTCGCAATGACGAAAAAATAGGACAAGTCGAATGTCACAATCTCAATAAACTTTTAGGATTCTATCAAACAAGAAATTCCAAATTCTGTTATCGAACTCAGAATCGATTCAAAAGTCTAAGTGACACTTTAGTAACTTGAGAGCTTGTAGCAATAGCCTGGTTCTTCCCATGTGCCGACTTCGTATGCGTTTGGGCAATCGAGATCACTAATATTAGTAGCCGAGGTCTGATTAGTATTCAACAATCGGACTCGTTAACGACCCGCCATCCTCTCAATGAACGTCTCTCACATCTAAGAGCTGTAGAATTTCTCAATATCTGTGGAACCATCTCACATTCAGCTTATAATAACAAATACCGGATAGTTTTATTGTCAGTCTGCCACCAACCAGAAGCTTGAACAATCCAACCTCAATTCTTCATACCCCAAATTATCTCTGAACATGGCACATAATGCGCAAAAGAAGCCCGTCATTGCTGTCGTTGGGGCCGGGCCTGGCATAGGGGAAGCAGTTGCTCGTCGCTTCGTCGCAGAAGGCTTTGTTGTCGCTCTGCTCGCCCGGACAGAGGATAAGCTGCAAACCATGGTGCAGGGCATTGAGGGCGACTTTGGGAAGGGCACAGCACGATATTACATCACAGATTTGCGCATTGAACAACAAGTTATCTCCAGCTTCGATACCATCCGCACCGAGCTCGGTCCAGTTGAAGTTCTTGTTTACAATGCAGGCGCCCGTCGGGTCAATGGCCGATCGATCCTGGACACCACGACAGAGGAGTTCGAGAACTTTACCAAGATCAACCTCTTCGGCGCTTTTTGGTCAAGCAAATGCGTGCTACCGGACATGTTGAAGGCTGAACGTGGCACTGTCATATTCACGGGGGCAACAGGTTCTCTTCGTGGTATGCCGGGCCTCAGCAGCTTTTCGCCTGGCAAGTTCGGTCTCAGATCCTTGGCTCAGATCATCACGCGGGAGTACCAGAGTAAAGGTGTGCATGCGGCACATTTGATTGTTGATGGCCCTGTCGATGGGAAGTTGATTGGTGGTGTGACTCGTAGGAAGTGGGAGAGGGAGGGCGAAAAGGAGAAGTTGGATGAGGTCGATGCATATATCTTGCAGCCAGCTGATTTGGCGAAGATATATTGGTTTCTACATACCCAACCACGCAGTGCCTGGACGCAAGAGTTGGATGTGCGTGCTCAAAAAGAGACTATGTTTTCTAAGCTCTGAGAGGTGGAATCAAATATCAAAAGAAAATTATGTATTATCCATTTTCAATCAACTGTTGTATCAATTTGTGCTTCGATGTGATGGACTTTTATACATAACAGGATATATGCTAAATCATAATTTGCTTGGAGGAATAATCGAAACAGGTTTGTATGGCACGCCGAGATGGGCAAACACTTGGTCCCATCTGTCATTTCCAAACCAACTCTTCTTCTTTCCACTGCCATTAATTGCTACTATCCAAGGAGCCCCAAAAGCCCCCGCACCCATTGTCAGCTCAACAACCCTTTTCTTGTTTTCCGGCGTCACTGCATTCTTCAAAATTCTCTCTAGCTCCGAGAGTGAAAAAATGGGTTTGAGAGCCGTGATAATGCCTTCGGTGGTCGAGATATTGATCCCTTTGCTCCAATACCCAGAGACCAAGGCAAGAAAGGTATTCTCAAACTTGTCGGCGGGATAATGATCTTTGACCCATGTCGCCACGCGAACCGGCTGTTTTTACATTTCGTTTCAGTTCAATCTCATTTATCTCCGTTTGGTACACTCACGTAAAGCGAAAGAATGGGAAAGTCTTCTGGCTGAACAATTTTGAGGCCTAACAACCTCCCCGTCATCTCGCTATCCTGGCTGGAAAATGCTTCCTTCCATTTGGGAGCCGGTTGCCACGGGTTTCCTACACTTTCTCGCGCTCCGCCGAGAAAGAATGGAACGATATCTACGGATACGCTGTACGCTTGAAGGAGAGGGCGATAATGGACAATGTTGGTAAATCCAAACCAAGAGTAGGGAGAAACTATGACGCAAGCGTTAGCTGTAATATGAGATGTGTAAGAATGAATTTGGACGAACCGCAGTCGACGTAGATGGTAAGCCTTTTGCTGTTTGGTTGACTCATTGCTCCAAGATTTGCTATGATATATTCCAAAATTTATCTCGTCAATTGATATGTAGTCTTGAATAACATAAAGGCGAATAAAGAAAAGGAGGTCTGACGTAGAAGAGACGTGCCCATTGATCGATGCCCGCCCCATATATGAAGAGTAATCAACAATTCGAAACATTCCCACACCGAGGCATCTTGGCGACCACTGAAGTTAAACGGTACCTGGATCCAGTTCACATTTACTAATCCGCCCGCGGTGCGGAAAGGCAAAACTGCCGACATCAGATATGGGTCTGGGAAATGATAATATATGTCATGTGCCGAGAGATAATGTTGATATAGTGGATCGACTTCCCTCAATTCACCCTGCCTCAAGCTTTTGATCAGACGAGTTTTTGTTCCTCTCGTAATTTTAATCATCTCCGATGGTGATTGTCTTGACAAAATGCCTACCAATTCTGCTCATCCTCCAATTTCTATCCCGCCAGTTGATGTCTGGACTTTTCTGTTCGACCGCACCGATCGAGAATACCCTGACGACCATGGTAAGTTTCATACTATCTTCTTCGTGATAATCTGCTGAAAAGAATTCTAGTAATCTTTGCAGATGCTGCTGTTAACAAGAAGCATACTTTCGAAGAACTTCGTAGTACTTCCATAGAGATTGGTCGAGGTCTGCGAAACCAATGGAAATGGCAAAAGGGAGACGTCATGGCTCTGTTTTCTCCAAACAGTGCGGACATTGTAACTATCATTTCTGGAACCCACGGGGCAGGCGGTGTTGTTTGCCCTGTCAACAATCTATACACTGTTGGAGAATTGGCATCGTTACTGATATCATCTGGAGCTAAAGCTTTAACCACGCACTTGGACTGCTTTGAGAGAGCTCAGGAGGCTGCTCTGATCGCTGGATTGCCCCTCAATCGTATTCTACTCATCGGAGATCCTGATCCAAAGGAGAGGCTAACACACTTCTCGTCTTTACGAGATTCAACAAACATTGGACAAAAGGTCTCCATTAACCCAAAGGAAGACCTGGCATTTTTGGTATACTCTTCTGGAACTACGGGACTTCCGAAAGGAGTTATGCTGTCCCATGAGAATTTAGTTGCAAACACTTTGCAATATAATATTCCCGAGCTCGGTATCTCAAACTGGAAGAATGATTCCTCAATTTCTTTCTTGCCGATGTTCCATATTTACGGCAAGTCCTGTCCTCAAACTACTCCTTTAGACGAAATACTAAGGCGGATTTAATAGGGATTGCTGCTATGATTTTAACCCCTATCTACTTAGGTATCACGATGTACATTATGAAGCAGTTCGATTTGAATCAGCTACTCCAGAATATTCAGGCGAACAAGATCACGATTGCATATGCCGTTCCTCCGGTCATACTCCTTCTTGCGAAGAATCCGCTCGTGGAGAAATATGATCTATCTTCTCTCCGAATTATAAACTCAGCTGCTGCCCCACTAACGACCGACTTAATCGAGATGGTTTACAAAAGATTGAAGGTGCCGATCAAGCAAAGTTATGGAATGTCCGAAACATCGCCCGCGATCTCTACACAGGTACATCCACCTTCAATTTCAAAAACACGCTCATGCTAAGTAACTTTCAGAGCTTGGCAAATTGGAATGACCCTATGGGATCAGTAGGCCAATTGATGCCTTCTATGAGTATCAAAATCATGAACGGCGATCACGAGGTCGCAGCGGGAGAAGAAGGCGAAATCTGTGTCAAGGGCCCGAACGTCTTTAGAGGCTACTACAAGAACGCCAAAGCAACTTCCGATGCCCTCACCGATGGTTGGCTTCGCAGCGGTGACATAGGCTATATCGACAGTGCAGGAAACATCTTCTTGACGGATCGCTACAAAGAGCTCATCAAGTACAACGGATTTCAAGTCGCGCCTGCACAACTCGAGGGTTTGCTTATGGGGCATCCAGCTGTCAATGATGTAGCTGTGATTGGAGTCTATAGCAAAGAGAGATCAACCGAGCTACCGAGAGCGTATGTCGTGCCTTCGTCAGGCTACAAAGCAGGAGTTGATCTGGAGAAAGATCTCAGCGCCTGGCTGCACCAGAAAGTGGCGCCATACAAGCGGTTGCGTGGTGGTATTCGATTTATTGACGAGATACCCAAGAGCGCTGCAGGAAAGGTTTTGAGACGAGTTCTGGCCGAGAAAGCAAGAGAGGAGGCTGGGAAACGGATAGGTCCGAAATTGTAGACGGAAACTAATTAATTCAATACCAAGAGCAGTTAGCTTATTGTCATCATATGCTCATTTGGTTTTTGGGCCTGAAGTAAGCTGCATGATTGACCCCGCCAAATTTCATAATCATCCTGCATAACCACCAATAGATTTCGGCCGAATATTAGAGTCCCTCGCACCTCATCGTGACGATATGTGCCATCGAAAATTAGGAAGGACTGGTGCCGCTGATTGGGTATCAAGTTATCAAAGGAGTCACTTTTCGATGACTAATAGCCTTTCATGATTCCTTTTGGACTTGTTTTTTACTAGTTGTCAAATCTAAATTTAAAAGCATTTCATGTCATCATTTTTATCTCTTTTGGTTGGCTGATTCATCGGCGCTTCTAGGCGGTGAAAGGTGGTGCTGATAAAAAAAAAAGTAATCTTACTTCTGTTGTACGATTTTGGGGGGCACAGTGATATTTGATCCAGAAAGTTCTATCTGGATCGATACTCTTCACATCACATCACAAAATCCAACTCGCTCATGGGCCGTAACACTGAAATCCAGACGAAGCTCAAATCATCCCGATAAATAGTAGGTGTACTTGACCAAAGACTCGTAGGTGATCATCGCTTTCGAAGCATTTGAGATTGCGACAGAGCAAAATGAATAACTCGCAGATTCAGGTTGCTTAAGCAGTAGACGACGGAGGCTTGAATACTCGGAACCCAAGCCGAAGTACAATTACTGTGACTCAATGGGGTTCAAATCCATGCATCAGATTGATGGAGGGGCTACGGACGATGGTGCTCTTCCATCGAGAGAAGATGAAGAGTATGCGGACCTTTTCCCTGCTGCTGAAGACGAGTCAGCCTCGAAACAGCTTTCAGGCAAACTTATCATCAGCGCAAGCTCAGACTTTGCCGGGTTGATGAAAAAACTTGCCTCCCCGCATGTTTCCACTTCGGGAGGGAAGCCAGACCTTACTAGTAGAAACAATACACCAGCTGTGCCAGACCAAGTCCGAGGGATACCATCTACCTCTGGGGAAACGCCAGCAGCCTCTTTCTCTTCGTCTTCCAAGGAATCTATTGTCGATATATCTGGCGCAGACCACGGACTAATTGCACATCTCTTGAACGAGATGAACCAGTATCCTGGGAACTTACGAGCAGAAACGGAAGAAGACGTACACACCATCATGTTTAACACCATGGGACGTTTCCACCCGCAGCTATTCCATGCCATGGTTGCTTTCTCTGCCCTTCATCTTGCTCAGACTGAAGATGGTTCGATAACTGATGCCGAACTTCGATATCAGAAGTCATTGAGTCTGCTTCTACAAGACGGCTATGGCAATACGCCCTTGGATGCTACCATCTTCACCGTTTGGTTTCTTCTGCTGTATCAGCAGCTTTCGCCGCAAGGAATACCGAGCTTCAGCAAGCTGCTTACACATCTCTCTGGTGTTCTCGACAATTATAAAGCGGACGACACCACCAAGGAGGAAACCTTCACCAACTTGGGTGCACAAACTCTTGTCTGGCTCTCGACACTTGCAGTGCAGGGTGTTTCAGCCAATGCCGTCGGTGGCCATCATTTCCTGGGAAGCCTCGAGAAATTTCAACCGCTGCGTAAAGTTCTCAAAGAGCCCGTGGAATCATCCTTGGATGGACCGTTGCCCAGGATCTCAGAACCCGTCTCCCCCGGGGAGTTCGTTGACCACAACGGCATCTTACTGATCATGCTACGAATCAATCTTCTGCGCGGCATGCTGG
The DNA here is from genome assembly GCA_029641185.1 of Pseudofabraea citricarpa. Lineage (NCBI taxonomy): Eukaryota > Fungi > Ascomycota > Leotiomycetes > Helotiales > Dermateaceae > Pseudofabraea > Pseudofabraea citricarpa. The sequence continues at coordinate 121,513 of JAPWGK010000008.1, forward strand.
TCGGGCTCTCTTGGATGGCCAAGAACGACGAGACTGACAATACGGCGAACAAAAATCGGCGCTTGAAACTGACTTGGATCGCCAAAGACTTGACACGACTAGATCACATACTGGCAAGAAACGCCAAGCATAATCTGATAGGAATCCCAACGAAGGAGCGCACTAGGAAAATCAATGTGAGCTCTTCAGGCTACAATGATCTCCACACAAAGATGTGTCTGGGCCTCGCTATCATCGAACATCATCAGCTTCTCGTGTCATCGAAAGTTGGAGGCCCATCTGAGGAAGACCGCAAGAAGAAGAATTTATGCGCAGAAACTATCATTCGCTACGTTGAATGCATTTCTAAGCACCGGCTAAGCACCCCACGATTCTTCTGTCCCAGTGTTCTCTTCACGGCTGCCATCAACTCGGATAAGGAAGCCGATCGAGCTTTGGTATTGGAGATCATGAAGGAAGCAGAGAAGTTTTCCACGCACTTTCGCCGCATGCGGGTGTTGCTCGAAGCCGTCTACGAACGACAGTTGAAAAATCCCTTGGAAGAGCTGGATATTCGCGAGATTCAGAAGCAGACTATAGGATTCTGTGTTTACTGAGCTAGGAATTGGATACAGAGAACTATGTGTTTGTGAGATTGCTCGTGGCAGGATTTTCTTACACAGGTGTGGCAAGGTTAGATGGAGGGTATCGGAATTAGCTTTACTAAATCTATTTGTCTATTCTTACACTTGAGAATAGAAGTACTAGCAGTCTGTTCACATCTCTGGTATTGGCGGTATAGGGAAAGAGACTATCACAACATGGTTCTCGGGTCAGCCCAGTTAGTGTACTGACCGTTCCATTTGAAGGACTGCCATCTTCATAAGGATCGATCACTAGTCACTAAAAAATCATTTCTTCGTACACCTGCAAAAAGGGAAATTCTGATCCGAACAATGGCCTCGTACCATATTGCAAAGCCTGTTGGCTCAGAACATAAATGTAGAACTAATCCCAGACAATGATTTCAAGGAATCTAAGGTATCCACTTGGCTTGAGATATAATTCAGAGGGTCACAGTATGGCCTTGGGACTATGTGAGTGATTGAACATTGCCAGAGGCTCGGGATAAAGAGTCCAAGCTTGCCAGGCTCAGTCAGTAGCTTTATATTTACAACTCCAGAGCTGGAGTTGGGTGAGCCCAGTCCGATTCCCAATTCTCGGTGGCATTGTCGTTCATGCCTTTGAACTATCCTGGATGCTTCAAGGAAAATGCCCAGTATAAGGGAAGAAAACGACAACGGAAAGATACAGACCCATGCATCAATGAATTAGGAGATATCGAATGTCATCAAACCCACATTGTGTATCTCGCCGAGGAGAGTTCGGCAGGTAAATTTGGTTGCCATATCTTGAAGATGGGATTTCATCTCTTGAAAATTCTTTAATCGAGGCCGATACACCTTCCATTGTAGACTCTTTCTTGGCTTTCTAAAAAGGGTGGAGAAAAAGGAAAAAGGCAAAATGATCTAACAAAGCTACCTGTAAAGCAGGACGAAGTTCCTTTGTATGCTCAAGGCAGAGCTCATACTGTATCCCAAATCTCGAAAAGAGCCATTGAGTTTGCAGGTTGTTCAAAATACAGCTTTCGGGATTGCAACTTTCGAGCCCTTGATCTGGTTCATATTTCATCCCCGAAGCTCGGCGAATGGCCCTTCAGGAGTATCGTAAACTATCACTGTACTTGGATACCAGCATCAATTCATTTTGGCAACCATGGCTACTGATTGACAAGCGACACTTGTCGGTGATATATGGCCAGCTTTTCTTTCTTTTATATTTTCTGATCAAACCGGAATTGTTTGACTCGTGACAAAAATAAGCAAGAGTTGAGAAATGCTTAATCTTAGACCAGCAGCAAAAACAACCTTTAGCCAAGTGTATGGGAATGACAGTCAAGAAATCCCAGCTCGGCTACCGCAAGGCAATGAAGGCTTGGGAGCCATGTACATTCTCAGGACTCTACCGTGCAAGCCATCAGCAATCGGGAAGTAGTGCGTACATACAAAAACACCGTACGTGTCAAAAGGAACGGAAGAGAAATTTCAACATCGGGATGACGTTGAAAAAAGAATCGGGACCGGGAGATCCAGGGGCTCCAGGGGCAGCAGGGCAGCCAAGAATAGCAGCAAGCAAGCAACACCAGCACGTGGGGGGGTTCGCTCAGGGGTTCGTGGGGAAATGCCAGGAAATGCCTCACCCACCCACTGGTACCACTCACTGACACTCGCACTCACACTCCTGTACTGTACTGTACTCACCCACCACAAGGAAGCACAGCACAGCCCCCTTCTAGATCTCCCGTTCTCCTGCCGACAGGACACCCACACCCATACCACACCCACACCGACCGACCGAACTATTCTACCGTACCGTACCGGCAGTCGAGACGAGACGACGTTACAGGAGGAGCGATGGCACTCTTCAACCGTTCCTATCGCCGTCGCTGTCACTATCACACTCATTCTCAGCCTCACTAATCCGAATTCGAATTCGACATCGACATCGCCCAATGTTCTAGCAGTTCAGTGATGCTTCTAGCGCGGCGACTTGGGCTTCGCAGCATCCGGTCCTTACCCTACCTAATCGTGTCGCTGGCGTGCGTGCTGCTGCTAATTGTGTGCCTGCCCGCTTCTACTACTTCTTCTTCGACCTCATCATCCTCTTCCGGCACACGGCCAGCACCGAAGAAAACCACACACAAGTCGACGCCGACGTACGAGCATGCCTCGCCGTATCGCCTGCTCGCCGACCACTCGTTCGAGCAGTCTCTAGACGAGCAATTGGCCACGCTCGAAGCGCACGTCGGCAAGGGAGGCACGAAAGCCAACCAGACGGTCTGGCAGATTGCGGAGCGCGACGAGGCCGACATCTGGGAGGAATGGAGGTTGCAGTGGCACAAGGGGGATCCCGATTGGGGGTATGAGCTATACACGACCTCTGAAGCAGCCTCGATCCTGTCGCTGTACTCGAGCATCCCCGAGATCACGAATGCCTACGTCCGGTTCCCGGCCATGAGGACCGACCTCCTCCGCTACCTGATTCTCTGGTATCATGGCGGTTTGTTCGCCGAGGTCGATACGTGGGCTCGCGTCGCTATGGAGTACTGCTCGCCCATCGTGGAGGTCACCACGGGTCAGCGAGATATCAGTTTAATGGTGGGTGTAGAGATCGACGAGCCATACCTAAATGCCGCAACGAAGGCGATATGGAAATGGAGCCGCAGTTTTGGATTGGGGCAAGCGGTGGTATGGGCACCGAAGCGGTTCGACCCAGTGTTGCGGCGGGCGATCGTGAGAGCAATCGCCCACATGAAGATGCAGAACGAGATGCAGCGGCGCCGGGGGTGGAAGAGGTTCTTCGGCAAGAAGATTAATATGGGCGAGGTGACGGGCCCGAGCATGTTTACCGATTGCGTCCTGGATGTGCTCAGCGAGACGCTGGTAGAGCTGCATCCGATGCGCGACAGGGAGGCTGGGCTCGCGCGCCGCGTGACGTGGAAGCAGTTCCGCAAGCTCGAGGAGCCCGTCTGGGTTGAGCCGTCGGGGGCCCAAGAGGGCAAGTCGACAGAGATGAGGGGATTGGCAGTCTTGCCTATTAATATCTGGGCCAGTGGCCAGCGACACAGCCGGTCGGGCTCGTTCGATACCGACGAGGCTTGTGTGGATCATGTATATGGGAGGGTGCCTCTGGGGTTTAAAAAGGGCTTAATCAGTAGAATATTTGGATGGTGACATATTTTTCGGTGTTGGCGTTGGCTTTGAGTGAGAGGGTTGTGGTGTCCGTCGCTTAAGGCGGATTTGATTCTTGTGCCTCGATGATGTGACTACTGACTCCCTGCTGCCATTGCGGCTTGACTTGATGCTCGCTTCTGCTGCTTGATCCCCCATCCCCATTTTCGGCCTGCGACATCTCTTGTCGATTGAGGGAAACACAATGGTGAAATTCAAGAGGGAAGGAGATAGGTCTCATGCTCTTTCGTTCATGCTGCCAACCGCGCGCTCGCAGTCGCTTGGGCTACGGTAGCATCCGTGCTGCAGCGAGCCAGCCAGCCTGCTTGCTTGCTGCACCCAATCACGCTCAAGCCAACTGATGCATCTCTGACGAGCAGCGGAGATGCATCACACTCGATTGACGAAGCACGTTCCGGGTGTACATACCGGTATGTAGGTACGTATCTTGAACCTTCAGCCTCAGCCTCAGCCAGGCCAGGCCAGGTCAGGTCATGATGACATGCATGACCCTAATCTAACAAGCTCTTGCTGATAAAGTTTCAGACGAAGCTTGTTCTAAGCTTCTCGGGATGCCGTAATCAGATCCGCAAGCAGAAAGCGAGCAAGAAATATCAAATGTCAGCTAAGTATCAAGTCACTTTGCTTCAATTTGATCCCATTTCAATTCTTGACTAAACTCCCTACTGCACATTTGAAAGAAGGAATAAAATCATCAAAACGCCAGCCCGGCTGACTATTCCCAGAAATCATACAGAAACACACTATGCATTAAAACGCCGCTCAGATCAAGCCTGCTCGTGCAGCTTCTCCTCCACCATCCTCGAGGACTTCCTCCATTCGAGCTTTGCCACGACCGATTCCTCCCTCGCCTACGCCCATTCTTCGAGCTACGTATCTCTGCGCGACAATTCCTGTTCCGAGACTCAGGAGCTCCTCTACCCATTCAGCTACCCATTCCCTAGGGTCAACACCACCGCTCTCGATAATCTCGGCGATTTCTTCTGGGAAGTTGGTTTGAGCTCCCTCGTCGCCAAAGAAGCCACTCTTCTGCTGAGATGGAGAAGTAGGTGATGCTGGGGTCATGGGAGAAGGTGCGTCCAGCCACGCGATCCATTTGGCTGGGATAGCTTGTGTGAGGGTGTGGAAAGTGATACTGTGGACTGGGTCGTGTAGATAGATTGCAAAGGAGATCAACTCGTCTGGCTTTTCCTTCTCCTCAACGAGACCACTTTCGCTCTTCTCTTTTGTTGGTCCTTGAAATAGATCCTCTGGAGCCTCGTGCGAGATGGCTTGAACAGCCAAGAAGATGTCACTGCTTCGAACTGGGTTGGACTCACTAAGATCTTCTGTCGCTCGTTGCGCAGCGAGCTCAAGACCTCCATGTGAAGTGAAATGTTCGTTTGCGTATGCCTCGGCACTCACTCTGACGAGCTTAGTGCCTTCGACGAGGCCTTTGACAGCACCCAAGTCCCGATGCTCATTGCTTACGCGCCACCATGGCCCATCGCTCCAGCCAGCACTGCTGCCCCCAGCATATCCAACATCTGAACTCCGGCGGGCTGTTGATTCATGTCCGCGCTGGATTACAAGCAAGTCACCACCTTCCACCTGGGCCATGACACGAGAAAATGTAGAATAGATCAAGGGATCCAGGGAAGGATAGCCGATAAAGTCATGGGTAATATGTATTTGGAGTCGTTCGTGGGATGAGATTGGAGGAGCTAGAGTATGTAGTATATTCGTAAAAGTCGGCAGAGCTCGAGAACGTAACTCTCCGCCTGGGAATTATCAGTACGGTGTAGAAAGATATATCACGTCATAACGTCATAACTGACCAAAACCTCGGAGGACTCCAACATTTCCTTTGACCTGCTCAGCCCACCTCTTTGCCTCTTCGTTCTGCTGGATCTCTTTCACAGCAGCTTCGGCAGTCTTGACTGCAGCACTGGCAGTAGCAAATACGCTTCCCCACCAACCTCCTCCCGCAGCAGCAGCGGCAGCTGGTTCTGCTGGCTGAGCGACAGGAGCCTTTTCAGGATCTTGTAGGTCACTGCTAGTAGCAGAGGGTGTGAAGCTTGTGTGAAATGACCGAGAGCTGTCGCCAGACTTTCTTGGGGCAGCAGGCTTCTCTTCGCTTGTTCGAGTGGAGGTTGGAGGAGGGGTTGCTGTGTTACGTTTGCCAGGAGAGGTTCTGGAGGCATGGGTTACAGGAGCTTGGATTCGTGGGGTGTGTGGTCTACTGGCAGGTTGGGCACCGAGGTTCTCAAGTTCGGCCAGCATGTCCTCCTCGGATTGCGAGGGGGCAGGCTTTGCGGTGGTGGTCTTGGAGACTCCCTTTGGCGCAGGCTGGGCCGGGGCATCATCTTCCCCAATGCCCTCGAGCAGCTTGTTCAGCTCCTCGTCGGTGGGGGCGGGTTTGGATTTCCTGGTGGCCATTGTCATCAGTACGGGAAGAGGGTGGCTATTGTGGGTGTGAATGGGAGTGTGAATGGGAATGGGAATTTATGGACAATAGCAAGGTCAATAGGTCGATGTTCGACTGGGAACTCGCTATTGATGCATTCGACAGCTGCGCCAAGCGAGGTGGCCATCCTCGGCTCTCATTGGCTGCTTCCCCAGCCTCGCGCTCACGTGAGACAGTCGCATCCGAAGAAATCGAAACTGGTCTGAATAGAAGAAAGATTGTTATTGTCTTGTAATGCTGAACCATCGACCACGCACACAATATCAAGCGCCCGATTATTTAATTCCTGGCCTCCTCCTCGCTCTCCTGACCACCACCATCTCATTAAAATCTTTCTCCCTCAACCCCCTTCGTCACCTTCACATCTGCCACTCCCTTTCAGCGTCGAACAATTTCCGCTTCTCCTGCATGGGATCACGGAACCATTGCACTGTGAAGTCCAACAAACAGCAACACCAAACCACATGTTCTCGCTACTCAAGAAAAAACGAGACGAGGCCTCTGGTCCCAATAACCCATTGCCATCTTCAACAATGGCTGCAATAGCACATGCTGCACCACCGCATCCGCCGCCCGCTGACGATGCTGCTGCTGCACCTGCTGAGACGACAAGCTTGGCAACCAATTCCATCGCCAGCGTCCTCAATCCCTACCCGTATTCGATGCCTCATGCCACCGGCGGTTCTCTCACCAGCTCTCCCTCGTCTACATGTACTAAATGTGGCAAGACCTTTTACGAGACTCCCATCGATGTAAGTAATCCATCTATCCCTTCACTTTTATCGCCTTCCATTACTGACTAACTAGAAATTCAACCATCACGTGGCTTCATGTTCTCACCTCGACAATGATGATGACGATGATGATGATGATGATGAGAGCGAGACCAGCAGCGAGCTGTCTGAGATGACTCGGAGTCCCATCACCCCAGCCCACGGCCATGGTGCTGATGACAAGGTGGATGCCTTTGTGCCCGCTGATCCCTTCAGTGTCTATGAGCCCGAGCCGGTCAGCGAGCACGCATTACAAATGAATGGTGCATCCAAGAAGAATGTACTTGTAAACTTTGAGTATGGAACCCACAACTATGCCGTGCGCCCCTACCAGAACCCTCAAAAGTTATTCGACTACTACAATGAGGCCGATGGTCATCAACAAGTCGACGTGGATGTCGAGGATCCAGACAACTCGGCAAAACTCCGATTTCCGACATTGACGAAACTTGACGATTTCACTGAGTATCTCGGCAATCCCGAGGACATGGACGAGATGACTTTATTTCAGCGCACCAGCAAAGTCACTGAGATTCTCCAAGCGTATCAAGTTGAGTTCGATGCCATCGATAAGCAGGTCGTCGCTCATGAAAACACCATGAAGTCGGATGCCGAGGCAGTCTTGATTTTAGCTAAAGAGCAGGAGGCGACAATCAAAGAAGCCGAAGAGGCCGAAATCAAGAGGAAAAGATTAGCGGCCAAGAACAACAACACCAGCGCAGCTTGGCACCTTGATATGGCAGCCCGAAAGAAAGGTTTGGAGGCGCTCAAAAAGAAGAAGACTGAGTACGATTGGTTTTTGGCTACAGCTGTCGGCGATCCTGAAGTCAGGGAGCTCTCAAGACCGGATTGGGAGGACGAAGAGAAATTTCGGAACAGCAAACCACCCCTTGATTATGCCCCATATCCTGATTACAAACCCACCAAAGATGAAGAGTTGGATGAGAAGCGACGCGCTGGACGTTTGATGCCTGGATGGAAGTTCAACGATATGAAGACCGCTGATGTCTATGGTTTCGACTACAATCCACATGTCAAGTACCAAGGAGCACAGCCACTGATCCCCGTCGTCAACAAGAGAAGAGGCGCCAATGGCATTGAGGTCAACGACACCGGCCGACTCCGAGCTCAACGTCAACCAACCCGAAAGTTCTATGAGGAGAACTCACCTGAGACTGAGGGTGACAGCCTCCCCGCCAAGCGAGCCAGAAAGCCTCGGAATTTCGAAGACATGGAGAGCACAGCTGTTTCCAGACCCGCGAGCAGAAACCGTGACCATTCTCCAAAGAGATTTCCCTCTGGCAAGAAAATCGGACGTCCCTCTAGAGCTGAGGCTCTCGCCAAATCCAATTTGTCAAACTCAATGATTGCAGCTTCGTCGCAAACTCCAGAATTGAGCCAGGACGGTAGTTCACAACAAGCTCGCGGAGCGCAAGAGCTTGCCGACGATGTTCAAGACGACCTCGCTTCAGCAGCAGCTGGAATTGTTGGCTCTGTTCCCATCAAACCAAAGGGCAAAGGTGGTAGGCCTAGAAAGAATGCTCCAAAGGCAACCGCAGCCAAAGGTAAAGCAAAGGGCAAGAAGGCAAAGGGGCTTGATTATGTCGAGGATGAAGATGATGCGGGATTTGGGGCTCCCAAGAGCAATGGACGTCGCCGTATCAAGGATGAGCCTGTCAGTCAACCAACCGACATGAATGGGTTCTTGCAGTCTACAGAGGAGGACGATCAGACCAGACAATCTTCAGAAGATTATACATCAAGACCGACTACGTCATCGTCCAATATGACATTCAGTACCGAAGGAAGTGGTCGTGGTCGAGGTCGAGCCAAGGGAAATGCAGATCAGGGAAACATGTCAGCTAATCGTGGATCATCGGCAGTTGGAAGTGCAAGCAAGCGGAAGAGAAATGGCGATGACTTTATTGATCCTTCGAATTCTGGAAGAGGCAAGCGCACCAAGACAGCACATCGACCGTTCGATCCTTCATCATCTATTGAAGGTGAGGGAAGTCATGGCACGAAGCGTCACAAGCAAGATGAGGATCAAGAATTGGAGTTACCAGAATTGTCAAAGCCAGTCCCAGCAGGCAAGAAACGCAAGTTTGCATCAAAGATTGAAGAGGGCGATGACCAGACTGATAGTGAAGGTAAAGGAAAGATGTCTCGTGAGGAATCCATTCTTGCCCTCACTGGAAACCCAAGTCTCACACCGACTACAGATCCCCCTGCTAAGAAGAGAAGAGGCACTGCCAAAGCCAAAGGCGAAGTTCCGATTGAAGAATGGGTTCAAGATCCTCGATCCGAAGATGGACGCCACTTGTCTCTAATCACAGACCCTGGTGAGCGAGAGGAAGTCCGCAAGCGACGAGTCAAGAGAGGAAAGAGTGACAAGCTTTCCAAGTCTATGCGAGCACGTTGGGATGATGGACGTATGAATGTCGCAATGGAGACGCGCAAAGCAAACGCTGCAAAGAAGAAGGAGGAGGAGAAGGTCACCACTACGGATCCACAACCTGAGCTCCAACCTCAACCCGAACAACCAGTCTTCAGAGCTGCATCTGCACCCAAGACGGTAGCACCAAAGCCCGCCTCTGCCACCAAGTCAAACAGTGCGACAAAGTCCGTGACTTCAATCAAGATCAAGAAGAGCAAGGGAAAAGCCAAGGATGATCTTGAAGAGGACGCCATTTATGACGAGTCTGAGGAAGATGAGGATACCCCTGCGCCACCACCAGTCTCTACCCGTCGCATGAGTACTCGGGAGAGAAAGAAGCCAGCTCGTGTTCTGACTCTCGATGGTACGAATGAAGAGGACACAGAGCTCCAGCGACAGTTCAAGTCTGAGTATGATCGCTATCAAGCTCTTACCAGTCCTGGAACCCCAATCCGTCTTGGCAAGCGAGTCCGCAAGCAGATTAACTTTGCTGAGCCAGCTGGAGGTAGCGAAGAGGATGAATATTTTTGAGTTATGATTTCACTTCAACAGCTGGAGACGAAAACTTTTGTGAGGAATAAGCAAATCAACTTGGCTTCATCCGCAAGAGACTATTACTTTCAAGGGGAAAGTTTGAAGAAGCAAATCATCTTTGACGCATTACCTGGAGATGATTGTTTTTGAGGCAGATGATACCAAGCAGCTGAGTTCTTTGGGCTCTCTGGAAAGTCGTCGTCCATTTTGTTTTGAGTGTTTGGGGATGGAAATGGGAAGTGAGCAAAAGGCAGGATATGAGAAAGATACTCACACGCCAGCCCCATCCACTTGTGTTTGTTTGTATATTCAGGGGATGGAAAGATGAAAGGGGAGAGCGGAGAGCAAAACCCATGTGTTGATTTATTTTTCCTTTTTTCACGTTAATTGTTTTTTCCCATCGGTTCTTTGCGACTTGATTTGAGAGTCGGTGGCGTTTGGCACGCATACATAGATGAGCGAGCGACCGAGCGAGAAAGAGACTCTCCTTCTTCCTCGGCATTAATGGGGACATGGGAAGTCGAGAAGCATGGCGGCGGATGGTTGGTCACTACTGGTTTTTTTCTTTCTTTTTCTTGTTGATACGATACAGCATGATCGGGAGCCGTCGTATGCGATGGATGGCTTTTAGTTTTTTAATTGAGCGCTCAGGCTGAGTAGAGAGCGCAGCAGTCCATTGAGGAAATGAAAAGTTCTTGCTTCAAATATATTGTTGTGTTCTAGCCTCGGGTGATTTTGACTTTCTTGTGATGTAGTGGATGAAGGGTCTATTCTTGGGCAACTTATGTGGAGTGGATGTCAAAGAGGCAAGGTACTGAGCATGCTCGATTGGTTTGGACTCGTTTGATCTTCTGAGGGCGAGGAAGCCAGCTTCAGGTAAGAGGAGGTGATGAACTTTGCGATTTACTATTGTCTATCTATGTACATGCATCGTACTCGTTTATTTTGCTTCTACATCTCAGCGAGGTGGGAAAAGGTGAGCTGAGTATACCCGCCCCCTTTCTCTTCTCCTTTCCTTCGTTCCTTTGTTCCTTCCTTGCTGTGTGTGTGTATGTGTGTGTATCCTCCTTCTCATCCTCCTCATCCTTCTCCTCCATTTGTTTACTTGTAGGCGAACGTAGATGTACATGTAGACGTGATTGGGATTCCGCTCGGCTCAGCTCAGCTCGGTTCGGTTTAAATCGTATTATTTGATGGAGGCAACTTGGGAAGTTGTGGATGTGTGAACCTATGGAGGAGAGAGATATCAGCTCGTGAAACAGAATCGAGGAAAGGAAGGGGTTGGATAAGTGTTTGATGTGGAAAGTGCCGCTTCGCTTATGTCGTGGGATGCGTGAAATGTAATGTTGGAGAACGCAGGAGAACGAGAGAGATGCGGCGATTGTATTCTTGACGAGACCTGAACTGGTTTGATAAGAGCTCCAGGAAATACAAGACTTGGTTTGCATTGTCTGCGGTGTGGTGTTTGGCGAGATGAGATGAGATGTGATGGAGTCGAGAGAAACGGGAAGAGGGAAGGAGCTTGGCGTGGAATTGGGGACGACAGGATGGGTTCGCCTCTCGAAGCCTCTGATGTATTGACAAGCAGAGTAGGTAATGAACGCAATGTGGCATTGCTGCCGCCAAATCAGCAGTCGCCAGTCTCCAAACTGCTGGAAGTCTAGCGAGGCGAGGCGAGGCAAGCAGAGGATGAACCGAGGGAGAAGTGCATCATCATCATGGTGACAGGGCTGTAAGTTATGTAATGGAGATTTGAAGAGTCAAGCATCCTTCTGAGTTTTATCGGGAGTAAAGCACGTACGTTACGTGGAACACCTCGTTCCACTCGTCTAAATATCAGGTCTTGCTGAGACGATGAATAAATTCTGTCCACTGATTTTCTGCTCAGCAGCAGCACCACCACCATCAAGTAGTAGGTCCAGCTTCTCTGTTAGATAAGTCTGTGTTAGGAAGTTGAAGTCAGGGTAAGGGATATCTCATGGGGTATCAATATGGAACTTCTGATATTAAGCGAGCACTGCCATTTCGATTGTCTTGCATCCATCTTTTACTCCTGCTCCAGACGAAATATCGAGCCATACGATTCCTATGTCTTTTCACATGTACTGCGTTTTTTTGCAGTGCTCAATATCTTGAGGCCTTGAGAGTTTACTGGGGTCGTATCTCACGACCTTCGAGACCTGGACCGCCCAGATCTCATTTAGAACTATGACCGACCTCCCACCCAGAGACAAACTTCCAAAGTATATCCTCCCATCCATAGAACGTTACAAAAGGTTATCATCCCACTCCTCAAAGATCCAATTCAGAGAGTTGAAATCCCCCGTCGATGGGTCGAGAGTAAAATCCATCGGCAAGTCTAGATTGACACCAATTTCCGGTTCCTGATGTAAAAATCCAACGAATCAGCGCTCAACTCAAACAAGACTGACCAAACGTCTCCACTTACCAAATTTTCCTGTGGTTGTGGTTGTGGTTGTAGCTGCGGTTGTGGTAAAGCCAACCCTGCCAATTCTGCAGCACCGCCAACCTGCCCTTGCACCTGGGCATGCGCTTGCTTCTCAGCCCTCAAAGAATCCAACCTCGCCCTCAGAGTCGCCAAACAATAACTCGCAACGTCAAAAGCCTCCTTCATCGTGTCATCGCCATGAAATTGGGCAAAGAGAAGTGAGATCAGAAAATGCGCTTTGACGTTATCCTGGGCCGACGCGATACGAGTCTTCGAGACGGCGATGAATTTCCGCAGCGCCGTGAAGAGCGGTTGGTTTACCTCGGCGGGAGAGGGGCCCAGCAGCGAGGACTCGGAGGACCGCAGGTGTAGCTCGGTGAAGATTGCTGTGCAGGAACTGAAGAAATCTGTTTTGTACATTCCCCCTCCTGAAGTGCGGAGCTGTGCGATCTCGTCGTTTGTGTTTACTGGGTATGCGAGCAGGACGAGCGAGGACTCAAGGCAGATCTTCCTGGAGAAGTAGTACTGCGGCGTTTCTCTCGATAGGATGGCAAAGGGAAAATGTAAGTAGAGGAGGAAACGACGGGTACAGAGATCGAGGAGATGTTTTTGAAATGACGAGGGCCGGTTTGATTGGGGATCTGATGTGGAATTATGGAGATGGAAGAATGGAGGGATGGATTCGTACGACATGGTGAGGGAGCTACTGAGTTGCAGAACGGATTCATATGACGGATTGGAATGGATCTTCTCAATCAACTTCGTGATGGCGATTCTGGTGGGCATGGATTTGAGAAGTGCAATCTGCCAGGAAGTCTGCGTTAGGATACCTCCTGGGTGAGGAGTCGGTGCTTTAGTTGTCCATTCGTCAAAATCTTCATCGTTCAGATTTAAAGGAGGTGGACAATCGTAATCATCAGTAGAAACCAAAGGTGGCATACCCGATCCCGGGCTTGACTGAACAGCCAATTCCAATACCGTAGCCCACAATCTCTTCCTGGTCTCTTGATGATAGAAAGGCAATTTTCTGAGAAGCGACGGATCCCGATGTAAACCGATTACCATAGCAGTACGCAAAAGTGTTGAACTGAGGAGCGGGATGGCGGCCGTGGAAATGTCGTTACTTTGACGAGCGATAATAAGTAGACATTGGATCTGGATGGATGCGATGTTGAGATTCAAATCCTCGGCCGAAGAATGAATCCAGGATTTGGCCGTGAAGATCCAACTCATAACCGTAGACCTGGAGAGACATGGAGGAGGAGACTGATGGAAAGCCGCACCGATAGCGAGAACGAGAAGTAACTTCATGATGAAAGCTGGACTGGAAGACTGAGGGTCATTCCAATGAGCTCCATACTCCCTCCAGAAAGAAGGAACATGCAAGACCCTAAAGGTAGTCTCGAAGGTTTTCAGATATAGATCAACCAGATCATCACATAGCTCGCGGGGAGGAATACAATCTTTCGGGTCGAAACAGATCAACTGCTCAGCCTTGACTGATGTCCTGATCTCTTTTATGGTGGCCTTGCATTGTTTTAAGAGGCCTTGAACCTTCGCCCACGGATGGTCTTGCCTGTGAATGAGCTGCTTAACAATGTCAAACTGCTCTTAGTCAATATCATTTTCGATTTTCATAGGAATCTCAAATCAAACTCACCTCTTCACATCTTGCCCTCCAGTGACTATGCCCCATAAACTTAATCTTGTTGTCGTTACTATCAATTCTAATCTTGGAAGAGAACAAATTCGTTTCCTTCTTTTCTCTACCCTTCTCAACCTCGGGTGCAGAATTGAAAACGATAACACCAGGTGGGCCGGCTCTCGCTTTCACGCCTTCCTCCTCATTCCTCTTTTCAATCTCAGGAAGGGGAGCAGGAACACGAGAAGATGAGGATGCATAAGTACAATTCTTGTTCCCCGAATGGACACATTGCCGACACGGGGCGTTCCGATCACACTTCACCTTCCGCTGTCGACACAAGACACATGATAATGCGGGGCGACGACGGTGACGGATTGGGAGTGATGAAGGTGGCGGTGGGTGCGGCGAGTGAGATAAAGAGCCGGTCGGGGGTGGGGTAGGCGACACAGATGGTCCAGGATCCATAGTCTAGATCTAGATGAATTGTTACTGAGGAACGGTTTAGACTCCGGATTGTATTCAGTTCAATTGTCCGAGGAGGGGAATCGATGATGTTGGCTGCGTTTGTCTTATCTCCGGACTTGCCGTCACCAGCTGCTCGGCTATATCGGCTTCGGTCATACGCTTTCCCGATCCGGGATCAGGAACCAATCATGAGTTAAGTTAAGCGACGAGACATATTTCCATGTTTGTATAAGTCTAGAGCAAATGAAAGGTCTGTTGTAATATCATAAAATACCAATCATTTTTAGGACCTCTTTTTGTATCATAGAATTTCATGAGTACTTAGGTCTTGGTTTCCGCGTAAGGGTCCCCGTTGATCAAGAAATAGGAAAAAACAGAACCAAAATAAAAATATAATTAGAAAAAGACGAGACAGAAAAACGGTAAAGGATGTGCGAGAAAATTTAAGGCAAATCCCCACGGGCTGTTCAGAACATTAGCATCCAATTCTTACCGAATTTGAAATTTTAGATGGAAGATCAAGCGACGGTGAATTATCAGCTCGTTTGATTTTACAGGTCGCTTACCTAAAGAAGGTTTCTTCATCCAGAGTAATCGACAAGAAAAGAATGTTCATACCAATCTAACAAACTAAAAAAAATCTATGTTTCTAATCCCGACTTACAATTCATCCATTCTCCAATTCCACCTCATACACCACTATCATTCAACATGAATGTTCAAACAACACGATTCGGACCAGAAGGCAAAGGACCACCATGCGTACAATTGTCTCCATGCACATGAGAATCTTCATCTTCAACCCTCTCCTCCTGCTCCAGCGCATGATTCTCCGTGCTTTCATCCGACTGACCTGTTGGAACAATAAGTCGGTTTGGTATTGCAGCACTGTCGGGACGAGGACGACCGTTGCCTATTACAACATTTGCTTGAGCTTCCGTTAGTGGAGGGAACGGTTCCCAGCCTTTGAGTGGGTCATAAGACTCATCAGACTGAGAAAGTACATACGAATCACCCAATGAACCACCCGTTGGAGCAGCCGCACTCGGTGGTTCCGTGAAATTACCGTGTTGATTTGAAGACGAAGATTCCGTGGTTTGATTCGATTCCTTCTCCTTGCCTTTCCAACGAGGCCCCTTGGATACTGACTTGGAATTTGAAGCATCTTGCAATGCTTTATGAGGTATGGTATCTCCCGGCAGAGGATTGCCAGACTCTGATGGTGGAGAATAAGTCGACGACTGCAATGACGGCCGGAGTTGTTTTTGGCCCGATTGCGAACAGTATTGCCTATAGCTTGTATGCCCCATCTTTCTGTCAAAGGTATATCTTCTGCCATCTTGACTTTCGGAACTATTGGTATGTACATGAGTGGATTCAATGTTATTGCGACTGCTTGATTTTGAGCTTTCGGGCCCACGTTTTGATCTATTGGATGACCGAATAGCGCTCATTGAAGCACAAACACGCAGTGACCTTCCAATTGTATCAAATCTTCCTGTTCGTGGATGAAGAGTCTCGTGTTCGCCTGCGAGTGTTTTCTCTATTGCATCTTCCACTTTATATGACCATAGATCTTGAATAGAATTCTGACAGAACCTTCCCTGATCGCACAGTTTTCCAAGGATCGACTGCATGACAGACCATCCACGACATCGAGGGCACTTTTTTTTTGTCCAGTTCATAATCCACCTATATCTCGCATAACTGATCTTGGAGTAGTCTGAAGTAGCCATAACCATGGTAGCCAGAACTTTCTTCTTTTGTTCGATGGGGAGCAGAGGACTTGAACTCGGGTACGGCTTAATGTCATTCAGCATAATTGTGAATTTGTGTTTTAACAACATGGCGATGGTCTTGGCATCCTCGATCGCAAGACTAAGTCCTTGGGTTGTTTCCACAGGCATGCTGTGAGCTGCATCTCCAACCACGACCAATCTCCCTCCGTAACCCCAGTACCGGTCGAGTTCTGGCTGTTTGGCATGTCGTTTTATGAAAGTCCCATAGGATGTGGCAGGCCGTGGTACTAGAATATTCCCCTTTGGCATGCAACCAGATGCTCTCACGAGAGCCAGAAGCAGAGGGTTCACGTCTTTTTCTTGATTAAGACGCCTTAGAATCTCGTCTTTGACCATGTAGAAGTTCCACTGGCTGACTGGGATCTTCTTCAAATACCTGGTGTGAATTGTGCACCACCAGCCTGCGAAAGGGAAATTGTGGTTTGGGTTTTCTGAAAAGTGCCACTCTTCTTCCGGTGGGGGGTTCTGCATTGAGAAGTTATCGATAATAACGTGCAAACGACAGAAGGAGGTTTCTATGAGCGACAAATTGTGAGTAGGAATATAGGCCATCTTCGATTCCAAATTTACAGCCATGCGTGTCGTCTTTTCATCCAAAAAAGCCCCGAGGGTTATGCACTCACTTTCCTCACAAGTCAGCCCGCGTGCAGGACGGAAATTCTTTTCTGGACTTACGTAGCAACCCGAGCTTGATCCGAAAGCAACCGTTTTCTAACAATGCTATCTGGCCCATCTGCTCCAATCACAAGATCTGGCTTAAGCTTGCGTTTTTCTGGGTCGTTGGCATAATATAAGCTCAGCCTATTCTTGTATGGAGAGGAGGTTCTCGGATCCTCGCTAGGTTCTACTTTCACACCGTAAGTAATATCCTTCCCATCAACATTGGAAAGCAGAATGTCAAGTAGATCAGCTCGCATAATGAAGATACTTTGATTGTTTTGGTCATCGGTTCCGATATCGTCTGTGACGAGATGATCGCCGGATGAAGAATAGACACCGTACTCTCTGAATTCGTGGCCGAACTGCTTAATCCTGTCGAGAAGTTGGGGACTGAGCTCCTTCAGGCATCGAACACCATTGGCAGCAATCTCCACAGCTCCTGTGACGGTATGCATTAAGTCAAGGCCCGACCTTTGATATGTTCTTTCTATGAATGTCTGCTGGGACAATGTGTGGTATGGAGGAGCATTGAGCTTTTCGTACATGCGGATTCGGATTCCAGGGAAGATTTCGGAAATGTACTTCTTCAGAAAGAGGTAAGTAATACTGCCACTGATGCCAGCTCCAACGATGGCGATTTCGTTCATGGTGATGGATAAAGCCAGTGGGTGGGGGATACTGTTGGGGATTGTATGCCAAAACAAATATAAAAATACAATAGCTGAACTGGAATACTTGAATTGTGATGATTGGAAGTGATGAAGTTGCTTGGGAATGAAGAAGAGGTGGGCAAGAGTGGTCTGGGAAAGTGCAGTCTCGTCGCTTCCCGAGTAGGAAAGAGCATATTGACGAAGACAATCAAGAATCCTCGCTTCAAGGTTAGACTGTGCCTGTTTCAACTCACCCACAACTATACATCTCTCTTCAACCAAGTTGGATTCAATTATCTGATAGGCTCTGTCGTCCGTCAAGCTGAAGAATTGAATACATGCTTAGCGAGCAACCAAAATACCCCAAAGAAAACATGTCAAACTTCACATTTTTCTGCGTCGCATGGTGCGGAGAATAGCCCATCCGAGCGTAAACGGAATATGGTTGCTTCTGAAACGGATGTATAGCGTAGCAAATACCAAAACTTCTTCGCAAGGCCATTAACCCTTTTAGAGATGATTTTGAAATGCAAAAAGAAACAAGCCTTCATTTGATGGTTACGGTGGGCAAGCTTGTCAAATTGTGTACCTTCAACCCTCCAATCATGCTTCTGAAGAGTTAATTGCCGGGATTGGCCGAGGAGAAGCATATAAACCACATCTCATGTCGCGATACTTCTCGACTTCCATTTTCTAGCGGTTTAATGCAGAAATGCGAGTTTCTGTACAGGTTAGCAATCGAGGTCTAATTATGATTCTGATTACGGCAACTTTTTCTCCCGATACACAATTGCGACTGGTAAGCCGGCCTCACCCTCTTTTGCTGCATGGCATGAGTAGCATCGAGAACCATATAGCCACAGAGACAAGCCCAGCCTGTTCATGTGATCAGTCATGCTGAAGCGAAATGTGTGGGATTGGGCCGCTTCCAGCCAGCTATGCCGATGGTTACCTCGATTTCTGCGAACGCTCGCCAAACCACGAAACGATACTGAAGGCGCGCTCACAACTAAAGCGATATTTTAGCTGTGCCTGTCATTCATATTGTGCAATACCCTGAAGACTACTTGTCTGCTGCGTCAGTGGACAAGTCAATCTATCTTTCTCTGTACTCTCTCATTTGCATTTCTAGCCCATGGAAGTGCGACATTACTTCATGTGTGAGCTCGCGAAGTCACGCAACAGGATCCGGAAATCGCACAGCCCGTTGCGCATTTGATGGCTTCTAAATACACTGGGTCGATGCCGGTGTCACTCGATACAAGCTTCTTTTGCCACTGCTATCCCGTGGCATAATGCGATGTTTCAACAAGATCATCTAAGCAGGCAATATGCCCATCATCACCCCAAAGCCGAGCACCACAACCGCCAAGATGCTACATTTGACAACGATGATCTTTGGTACTGCTGCTCCAATTTCCATGCGAGCATCTCCATCAGGATCGATCATTGTCCTGATTGCCAACACCGACGCTGTGAAAATTGCGCCGTCGAGTCGATAGAGCACTGGGCAGTGGATTTATCTTTTATGACCTTGAAACTATGGAAGCCGGCCTTGACGACTAGCCAAGATCACAACTCAAGAGTTTCATTCAACGAGTTTCTAAGGTCATACCAGTACGTATGCCATGATCTTGTATATCGAATATTAAGACATTTCTAACATTGTAAAGTGGGATTATACCTGAACCCTCCACACCCAACAAATGCAACAGACCAAAAGGATACTTGACAGAGTCCCAGATAAAATCGCTGCCCTTGGTACAAGATTCTCAAAGTGTGCCTCTTCAATTTTTGATTGACCGATGGGAACTCGCAGGAGATACTAAAGAAGAGATACACGACATTTCGACCAGCTGTACCAACTCACCAGTATCCACCAACTCTTCAGAATCGACAACATCATCTTCATCGACAACGGATACCTTTACAGACGAGGAACTCACACCTGGAAGTGACACAGATTTAGATCAAAACAATGTGGGATCCGATGAGGGGATGCGGAGAAACCAAATCATTGCTGTCTTGGATACTTGCATATTGTCTGCTCTTGGTCATAACCTGTCACTGGCAGCGCAGATCATCACACGAATCCATGCGACAGTTCCGAGACGAGTTGACAATGGCATCCTAAACAGCACAGCTGCAGGTTCCGAAGCAATAGAAGGGAGTGGAGATTCAGCTGGTAGCTCGATCTCCATTGAATCGCCAGTGCGCCATTCCGGTGCAAATGCGAGGGAGTCAATCAATGGACGGCATGGAAAGCGAAAAAAGCATTCAGACCTCGACGACTCTGACGAGACGAACCGACCTCAGGTAAAGCGAAGGCTTGGCTCTGACTCGACCCAGTCGCCGACCTTTGCCTGTCATTTCCACAAGAAGGACCCAGAAAAGTACTGTTCCTTCAAATCCGAGATCTACCGGAATTGCGTCCATCCTAAAATCCCCGAATTGCGCCGCATTAAGTATGATCTGGACAGCATCTGATCCTATGAGTACCGTGGACTGATAGATAAACAGGGATCATTTCAAAAACCACCGAGTTGCCCAATGCGATGTCTGTTTTGCGGTAGTCGAGAACAGAACCGAGTTAGTAAATCACCGGCGATCGTCAACGTGCAAGAACGGAAATCCGAAGCTCAAGGAGGGCATCGATGATGGCCAATGGGAGAAGATCGAACAGCTGCTCAAAGCCAAGGCGTGCCCGGGAAAACAAGACTTCGAGAAATGGTACGATATATGGACAGTACTGTTCCCAGAGACACGACCACCGTTGAATCCATGTAGGGCATTTCTCCCTTCCCCCCACGCCCTTGATCAATACTGATATCCCCAGGGAGTGAACCAAATAAGTCTTCTCCAAACTTTGCTCCCGACCCCGAGACTATCATGACTAGTATCTCAGCAAATGTGGACCGCAATATGCAGTGTGGGCTTCTACAACCCTATAGAGACATGCCTCAGCTATATGATATCATACGGCAGGAGATCGAAAAGTATTACCGACATGGCAGCGATTACGCTTCTGGAACAACCCCAATGGAGCAAGACAACCCCATCGCAGTTGCGGGACCTGCTGAATCAAGAGGTTCAGATAGGTTAAATGACAACGCCGCTGATGGAAGGTCTGCAACGAGTCGATCCAATTCTTTCTCGAATTCTCAACTTACACCAAGCCTTGAGGATGACCTGGGATCTCTGGCTGCCGTAATGGATGATCCTGTATTCCAATATATCGATTTTGCCTCGGATCCTGTCCCGGCCGAAAACCACACGTACGATTTGGACAACATCGATTCTGCGTTTGTGAATGTGTCCTCTTCTGCCACCTCGACAATTGAATCGCGTGATGATGCTGATGGCAGCCGCAGCCATAGAATTGCCAGTACGCTCTCTCGCCCTTTCGTAGCAGACATGGAACATTATAATGTCAGCAACATCGACCATGAACCCATTCATCTTTCTGCCTCGACTTCCTTTGTACATGATAGCAATACCCACGACGACGAGTTCGAGCCAGCAATTGCAAACTGGGACACAGGGGATCTGTCAGCCATGCTCGAGAACGAACTTGAGCTACCTACGGCTGGTGAGCCGATAGAAAAGCCCAAAGATAGGAACAGCGGGTTGGCCGGGGGCTGCTGGAATGGTCTTTTCTGAAAATATGAAAAAGCAACGATGGACCAGGTGGAATGTGCAGGTATGATGGCATGGCTCTACATATACCTGTCGTGTGTAAGTACCTGAAAATATACATACACGCACATGCATGCTCGCGTGTACGAATGCCCGATACCGCAAGATCCTCGCTTGCTCGAGAAAGGAACAATAGATTTCTCAGTCTTTGGTCAGGAAAGACGTCGGGTTAGCCGCCGATAGAACTACCAGACTAGTAATGGGTACAGGAGTCAGAATACACGGTAGGCTGCAGATCCAATCATAAGCGTCATCCTATAGACACACGGCGAATCTCAGTCTCGATTAATTCGCAGCTTACAGCGAGAAGCCAGCCCAGGGCTGAGAGCAGAAGCGATAAGCACATTTCCAACACTTCCCAAACCCCGAACCAACAAAATTCTCATTGCGTCCAAACCCCGAAGAGTTATTCAAACAGGGATTCTTGCAATCCCTACCCGCACGGTGCACTGCAAGAACATGTACGGCATTTCGCCAGAAGAGAGCTTGCACCGGGACTCAGCGATGGCGGAGGAGAAATAAGTGAACCCCCACCCAAAACGCCGTGTCCTGGCCTGGAGCAAAACGATCGTCTAGAATTAGCGAGCGAGTATGCTTTTCTTCTCGCTTGCAAGTTACATTTCCGCCGACTTGACTTGAGATGAGAAGCAGTAGCTACCCCATCATAAGCTAAGGCGATCAATTCACGCATCGCCTGTGAGATTGAAACGAAGTTCTCGGACATTGATTGATTCACGTACGTTTTAAAAAATGGGTTATCAAGACTGTGGTTCCAACAAAAGACAAGATCTGTCGGTTGGTATTTATTGATCTGCCTAATGCAAGAGAAAGGGGACCCTGGCAGTGAGGGGCTTGACTTGGAGTTTGAAGACTCCTCAACTTAAGTCTTCGCACTCTCGTGGGTTAGGACGAGTTGGCGTATCGAAGGCTTGTGTTGCTATGTAGCCGAGCACATGCGCGCCATGTCGACTTGCTGACATTGCAAGAACATAGCATCTGTAGCTATTGCTCCTTGTATTTTCACTTTTTGTGAGTAGACCCTGGCGATTAGGGGCTTGACTCGAGCTCGATACTACTCTTTTCCTTTCGAGACTTTGTAATGGTTTCTTCCTTCGGGAGACAATGCCAAGCACGAGCATCGATGGCCTTAGCCGAGCACGAGGAACTCGGTGTAGCGATATCATCCCAACCCGGCATTCGGAAAGACATGCTCTTTCATAGTTCAGTTGACCCTGGAAATTAGGGGCTTGACAATCCACAACCTCTTCCTCGACCAGCACGTTACGTCGTTCAAGAACAACCGCGGCTGATCAAAAAAAAAAGAGGTCGCAGAGCACCGGCTCTCAGCCGGTCTTGATCTGCATGGTTTGCGAAGACGCCTCTTCCGCCACGATGGTGCACTGGCTCTGGTCGAGATCTTGCAGGATGAGTTCTTGCAGTTGCCGCTTCTTCCTCGTCACGCGCCGGAGCTCGACCAGGCAGAGGCTGGCGATGATGTACGAGAGGCCGGAGAAGATCTGCGGGTATATGTACTCGTTTGACATTGAGGGGCGGCGGAGCTTGAGTGCGATAACTTCGGTGACTGTTTTTGTTCAGGACGATAGAAGAAGGGGGTAAAAAGAAGACAAGACAAGAAAAAAGCATGAGAGGAGGAGAGGAGAGGAAAGGGGACGAACAGAGGGTTGGTGGAACGATGATGATCCATGTTATGGATAAGAGGGAGGGAACTTCAGGGACTCCAGCGACTTCTACAGCGATGGGCGCAACAGTCTACAATCCCAATCAGCAACTCATCTTTCTTCTCAACTCGACAGGGCACCGCGATCACTTACCATCCAGAAAACCCCAAAGATCCCACCAACGACAATGGCAAAGAAAATAGCCACCGCATACGTCCTGGCCGGAATCCAGATAGCGAAGCAAGCCAAGCCACCGAGAAAAGTCAACGACGCCGCAACCTCGATCCTGCCGAAGCGATCACTCAAGAAGCCCACAGCCGGCCTGCCAACCGCGGTGCCCAGGTTCAGAAAGGCAGAGATGGCGCCGGCCTGAGACTTGGACAGGCCGATGGAAGCGGCGAAGTTCGAGAGCGAGTACAGCAGCGTGATATAGCCAAAGACGCTGACGAAGCCCCAGGCGAGAAAGAGCAGCACGTCGTAGCGGACGAGCAGCTTGACGTCGAAGCCCAGCTGGGGCGGCTTGACGGTAGCATTGCGATTGCGCACCAGGGCGACGGCGAGCAGGTTCATGGCGGCGCACGTCAGGGCCGTGAAGCGGAAGGCCCACGCAAGGGAGACGCGGTGCATGATGGCGCTGCTGGCGAAGGAGAAGATGAGGCCGCCGATGCCTGAGCCCGCCGACGCAATGCCCGTCGCCAGGCTGCGCTTCGTCGAGAACCACTGCGACAGGACCGGCCCCGCGGGCACCACGATGAAGCCCAGCCCAGCCCCGATCAATACCCCCTGCGTGATGTAGAGCTGCCAGATGCGCTGCACGAACGACGCGCTGATGAAGCCCGTCGTTTGCAGACCGATGCCCAACAGCATCGGGACTCGCATGCCCAGTTGACGGGCGAGAATGGTCACCACGGGCGCGACGAACAGAGACAGTGCGAATTGCAGTCCCCCAATAAAGGCATAATCTATGGACGTGGCTTCGGGGAATGTGTTGGTGTCGAGGTAGTAGGCAAGATAGACGCCGTAGGACTAAGTGCAGTCAGCAGATGAAGTGAAGCGAAGAGAAGAGAAGAGAAGAGTGAGAGAGAATCACGAACAGCTGTCTGACCCCAAGTAAAGCCATTGATCAAGAAGATGGCAAACACCTGCACCCAGCCAAATCCTCCATCCGGAATCTCGAGATCTGCTGCTGTAGGATGAATTGCCGGTGCGGGTGCGGGTGCGGGGTCGTCCCTCGCGTGGTTGCTCTTGAAGCCCAACATATGCCTATGCTCTCACGGCGATGATATAGCAATTTCGCAAAAGCAAAGTGCCTAATACGGCAGTAAGAACTCGAGACCAAACTCGAGAGTAGAAGGTTTTCTTTTTTTTTTCGTTCTCTCTCTTGCAGGCTCAACAAGAACGACGCAGTTCTTAAACCGGTATAAGAGAATATGCCATGTCGGACAGAGCGATGCCTCCATGACGGCCGACGCGATATGTCACCGCTCTCGGCCGGAGATGGCATTTATTTATGCACGACACGACACGACATGACATGGCTTCGGCCGGGGAGAAGCCATCGTCGTGTGCCGTCAGGGCCGGCCGGGAATCCTGCCTGTTCTGGTCTTGACGGAGAGTGGGGAATTTAGCCGCAATAGAAGGGCCTGAGAGCCAGAGAGGGCGAGATGATCTGATAAGATAAGATATCCTGGGTCTGAAAACGGCAGAGTTACTGTACCAGCTACCAAGAAGCTGGGATGGTACGGGTAATAAGCTCTCGGAGAAGTGAGTGAGTCAGATAGCTGGAATTCGACAACCCCGAGTGCTTAGACGAGCGCCGACATCGATTTCCGAAGCCAGTATCCGACTCACATGCATCCAAAGACTATATTTTGTGTGTTGGTCGGAAAGGCCAGCCACCTCAAGTAAATATCAGTGCTCATTGCAATGCTATCTATAATCCTCGTCGCTCAACCTCAATGATTTATTCGTACATGGTTTAAAATAATATCCAACTCAAGATCTGTCCCACCGCAAGATCATACGCTACCAAATGAACGCCGAGATATGAGAAATAGTGCCATCCAAGCCCCTGGCCCCTGGCCGTGAAACTCCAACGCTTGATCCCATCGGCCAAATGCAAAATAACCACGTATGAGAAAACACAAAACATTAGGTATATAACTTTTTAAAGTGGTCGTTGTTGGTACAGGCTCTCGTCGAAAATTTGAGGCCACGTAGCATTGATGTTGACGGGAACATGCCCGTTCAGAGGTCCAACCGACATCATTCCTGCGTGTCCGTTCATCATGCCAACATTGGCCGCTACCGAATTCACATCTGTGATCGTGCCGTTGGGCATGGTATTGCTACCTTGCCGATTAAGTATAGGTAATGCTACTGGGGGTGCATATATGTTTTGGTGATCGAAGTTCGTCGCCACCGTGTTGGTCCATTGTTGCCAAGCCTGGGGTCCAAGTGGCATCGACTGCGACTGAGGTCGGGAGACTACTGGATAATTATACGACACTTGAGAATCTGGCGACGAGAAATTGCCCATCACTGGTGCCTCGGCCGTTTCCAAGGAGCCCGGAGTGTAATTTGGAAATTGGGCATACGAATTGTTGGCGTTGGAATAATCCGTATACTGCGCTGTAGGGTAAGATTGCTGGTGATTATTCGTGACATGAGTGTTGTTTGGCATGTAGGAGGTAGAAGCGACATGACCATCGGCTACACCACCATTGGGTGCATAGGCCATGTGGTTGTTGAACACATTGCTATTATTCATGGGTATTAAACTTGTTTCCGTACCAGGCTCAACTTTCAACTCTTCCTGTGTAATATTGGGGCGGGAGACGGCTGCAGGTCCACCGGGTGGCCGGCGAGCTAGAAGTCCTAATGTTCCATTCGTAACTTGACGGACTGCCTCGCGAAGACGATTGCCGGAGCCTGCATATGTTAGTGACATGAAATCAGGCTGTTCTGATGTACCTACCTAGTAAAGCTCCTATGTCACCCATGACATCCAACCACGAATCCATTTCCGCTCTCAACTCAGCGAGATCAGCTGCCGAAGTTTCCCCGCGTCTCTCCCACTGGTGAAACAACGTTGTCGTGATCGCCATAACATAGACAGTACAATTATACCATGTCGTGTCCAAGCTCTTGAGCTTCTGCAACTGCTTGACTACCTTGAGCATGTCTCTTGCGGCCTTCGCAGAGCTGCTCATATTAGCCGCATTGAATTTTGGATCGGTACTGAGTGAGACGGCCGGATGACGCAGTAAAAGACGAAATTCCAATACCCAGGCCTGGATATACAGTGCATGTACCTGACCTTCTTGCTCACTCAGTCCACACCGGCCCTTAACGAGGTCAGGCGGAAGACCTTCTTGCCATGTTTGGATCAAACCCTCGAGACGGTTAATCTGCGGTACATAGTTTTCGGGTTTTCTCTGCACGGCATATATGGTGCAATACAGCTCGTTATAGATAGGTAGAATTGAGTATACCGCTAGGCCAATCTGATGCAGACATCTTCCTGGGCCATTAGAAGTATCCAAACCCCTTTCGGAGAGCAATTCGTCATCCATGGCCTCCGGAAGTTCGACGTCAAAATCTTCATTTCGCATCGTCATCGGTCGACCAAGCTTACCACTGAGGGTAAGATCAATAGCAAGTAAGGACCAGAACGTGCGTTTCCGCATCTCAACCTCGAGCGGGTTTGGGATTGTATCAGAAGCCCATCGCTTAGCTGATCTATGAAGACCGAGCTCAATAGCCAGCGCCATGGTTGTCTGCGTCATGATCCAGCTCGCACCTGGTTTTGGAAAATTCCTCAGATGTGCACAGAGAAGCGTGAGTGCTTGGACGTCTTGGAAAGTATGACTGCAAGAGAGGTCGTAAAATTTGCTGAGACAGAAATGATAATGCCTGTTTGATTGATGGTTGAACCGAGCCTGTTCGGATTTGTTCTCCCAGTTTCTGGTTGCGTATTGGAAATACATGATAGCGAAGACCATGTGTGCCATGACAGTTTCGGCGACCGTTGGGTGGAAAGAGGGATCATCATACATGCGATTCAACTACACTCATTAGATTTGATCGAGCAGGTGAGCACGAGAGCTACTTACTAGTCGCATGAAAGTTGGTTTGTGCAATAGAGGCATGAATGGGGCAATAACACGAAAGTACCACTGAGCATACTCTAATCCTTCTCTTCGTGATGGCAATTCTATAGATTCCATCCGAGGGTTGGTATTCAAGGCAGATTGCAAAAAGGCCTGGTATGATTTATTGTACAGAGGTTGATGGAGTGATGATGGCTGCGGCTCGTCCATATCTATCGAATCAAAATCGGCAATATCAATCTCCATCCCCAGGATCGACAGAGCCGTGCCTTTGATGAAGCTCAGAGGAGAATTTCCCGGCGATACCCCCAGATAGTTGTCGCCCGTACATCCCGCTCTGAAGGCCGGCAGGGTCTTGTTCTCATCTTCCGTATCGGTCACTTGCAACGCCGTGGACGAGGCAGGAGGCAGAGATTGTCGCGGAGGGCTCCACGACTGACCATGGCCGCTGGAAGAGGAATTCGCGTTTACATATTCATATTGCGGCACATCCGCACTGTGGTAGCCGTTCTCAGACTTCGCATCTGCGCCCATCTGCCGCAACTGCTGCTCCAACTCACGAACCCGCTGCGACAAGCTCACATTCTGTTTTTCGAGGTTTTCGACATAGCCTCGCTGGGTCGCGCGACCACTGATCCGGTCCGTCGTTCGACACCCCGTCTTGACCTGGTTGCACGGCGAACACCCGCCGGGCAGGCCATCGCAGCGAATCTTGCGGATCTGAAGAGCACATCAGCCTCGTCACTGCTGTCGCACGCGTCAGTTACCAACCTTGCACCGATCACAAGCCTGGCCGGTCCTCGAGGACGCAAAGACCTTCTTCTTGACGGCGTTGGAGAATTCCTCGGGGCTCTCGTTCTTGGAGGTGGAGGTTGCAGAGTCGCCGTCGCCCTCGAAGTCGCTGGCAGAGCGCTTTCGAGGAGGCATGGCCATGAGCCGCTGGCCACTGGTATCTACGTATATGTACGTAGGCGTGTGGGTGGTGGGAGAGGGCGTGCGCAGCGGGGGTTGCCGCAGATGTCGATGGAAGAAGCCGTGGAGGATGCCAGCCTGGTGTGCTGTGCCTGTCTATCTTTGCAGATTGCAGATTTATATCAGGTCCAGCAGCTGCCCCTCCCTGGTGATATGCCGAAACACCACTGGCGTGTACTGTGGTTGTCGCATGGATTGGCAGCGGGACTCGCAATGAAGGGACTCGGGAGGATGGCCAGAGGGTGTCTGGGGGGGTGGGTAAGTAAGAGAGATGGGGGAGGAGAGGAGGAGGAGGAGGAATGCTGGTGAGAAGAGAGCTGGCTGGCTGGCTGGCTGGTTGGTTGGTTGGTTGGTTGGTTGGTTGGCGGACCCCGTTCCGAGTACGTTCGGGCTGAGGAGCGCTAGCGAATATATGGGGGGCAGTGGCAGTCGCCAATAAGGCAGTTAGTTCTTTGTGCTACGGCGTGATTCCATGTCATGTCCATGTCATGTTCCCCCTCATCAAACCGAACTCTGTGCGCTATTATTGCTAGCTGCTGGCTACATGCCACTGCGTCGGGACCACTTGAGCCAAGCCCTGGAGACAGGCCTGGAGACGCTGGAGACGCCGAAGACGTGGAGAGAGAGAGAGAGAGAGAGCGAGAGAGAGATTCCCATCCTCACTCAACCAGCACAAACAAGCATTTACAGCTCCATCGACGATCATCAGTGCACACACAGACACACATACCACCACCACGCACAGTCGTCAACGCGGGGCACACTCCGGGCCTCCCATCCTTCTTCCTTCAGCTCATCATCATCATCATCCTTCAGCGCCGTAAGCAACAAAAGCAACAGCAGCAGCAAGAGCCAATGGTACCCGAGCCCAATGTTGACGGATTAGGCCCGGATGAGGGGAGCGACGAGTTGTGTCTCAGGGCTCGTGTGCTGTATCACCAACTAAACCCACCATGCTTTTTGCGAAGATCACACACTACTATTCGGATTCCCGACCTCTCAGACAAGACATGCAGTGACAAGAGCAAGAGCACTCGTACTGTACTGTAGAGGACCCCGTTTCAACTATAGGGCGATTAGGGGCGATCCAGCGATCCAGGGCGAGAGGTCGAAATAGAGTTCTAGAGTGACCAGCCCTGCAGTCTGCAGATGAAGATGAACGCGAACAGACGAAGAACAGACGGCCTCGATGTCTTTGTCTCTCACTGGGTCGCTTGGCCATGATCGATCAAGCTTCTTTTTCCACGGTGTCCGCTTTCATTCCGAGAAAGCAGACCAGACTCCAAACTCCAAACTCCAAACTCCTCGTTACACAACCCTATCCCCTATTCTGCAGACCGTCGGCTTCCATGCGTATTGCTTTTTCGGCCTCACCAGAGATCGATATTCCAACAGGGCAGAAGGATCCCCGAGAGCTGAGTCCATCCATTGCATAGTACGAGGGCTGAGGAAACAACAACAACCCTCCACACATCCACCCATCCACCCATATCCAGACGCACACACTCATCCCATCCCATCCCACCCCATCCCTCGCTTTCCTCTCTTTCGACTAGCGACAGATCGCCGGTTAAGGCTTAATTCAGGCAACGCAAGGCTGAGGTGCCGTACGATTCAGGACCTTTTTCTTCATCCATCCAGCACAATCGACGGGACCATCAGCGACCGCGATTACTATTCACTGCTGTCCGCATACTTGCCCAAAGCAAAACAGATCAGATCAATCCTGCGAGATAGCACGGCGGTCATTCCTCCGCAACCCAATCATGGCCCGCCCGCTCCTCCAAACCCTTGCCCTGGAACACCTCCCCGCCGACCACCACATCCACGTTGCCCTCTTCCAAAACGTCAAGAACGCAGCGTACCTGCATCAGCAGCTCTTGAGCGGGAACTCGGATTTCGAATATGCATTTATCGACGCTAGCGTGGTACGTACCACGAAGCCGAACCCCCTCTACAGAAGATCAAACCCCCACCACGCAAGGAAGATTTGGCATGTGATGTAATCCCTTCTAATCACGTGAACACCGCAGATCCTCTCTCAACTACACGCCTTGGCTGCATCCTACCGTGCCATCAATGATTCCCTCGAGCAGCGCATGAAGAGCCGGAATGTCCACAGCGAGATCGTCTTCTCGCTGAGTCCCAACAACAACATCGCTGAATCCTTCCGCCGGTTCGGCGTCACGGCCACAACGCAGAATCTGCTCGTGGTCAAGGTCTCGACTCCATCCGCACCTTTCTCGTCAGAAGAGGTCCAGACCCATCTCTCCAAGTCGGTGGAGGGGGAACAGGTCAGGTTTGACGATGAGGTTCTGGCAGGCATGACGGATCTCGCGAGGGTGAGGAAGATCTATAAGCTGAATTCGACGGCGGCGGGGGCGGGAGGGAAGAAGGCGGTGGTCAAGGAGGTAAATGCGCTCAATGAACTGGAGGTTTTAGTCCTGGGGGCGATGGCATTGCGGGGGGCTACGAACTAGACGAGTCTAAGAAAGAAAGAAAATCAATGATTGTTCACGAAGGTGGAAAGTTGCCATTCAAGTGGTCAGATTGGACATTAGACTTGATGACCAGCTTTGGTTTTTTCCCTTTTTTTCTCTTTCTTCTGCTGTTTGCTTGTACTTGGCTGAGTTCCTAGCATACATGTGAGGAGGTCAAGGTAGAAATGGAAGCCCATTACACCACAAGAGAAGAGATAAGCACCAAGTAGAGCTCTTCAACCCTCGAGTTCCTTCTGGGGTCAAAAAAGAAGAAGAAAAATCTCATCGTGAAATTATCTTCCACCTCCAATCAGATCTGCTGCAAGTCCAGCAGCCAACTGAGAATCGGCACGCTTTCAATGTAGCCTGGAAGTGTTCTCGAGGAAGTCGTCTGACAAGAAGCCTTGGTGAGAATGCAGATGCTGGCATGGGTTCAGTTAGTTTCTTAAGTAAGAAAGGAAGCCGGCTGGGGTTCGACTCACCTTGAGATGCACGCTCGTTAAATTGGCTGTCTTTTGTTGGTTTGGGGGATTTTATGCTGAGTTGGAATCAATCCGATCTGATCCTGTACCTGGCTGCTAGTGCATCAATCACCATTCGATCTCGTCCAAATCCCATGGGAGAAGGTGGTCGGGAATATATTCGCACACAAAACTATGCATAAGATAGCCCGTGCCCACAACCGCCGAGTCTGCTGGGCTGAGTGGAAGGGCATTGATCAAGACAGCATCTAAGCTCTTCGTCAACGCCGATGTGTTCAAGCCTGGCAGTGGTGATATGCCTTGCTCAAGCCTATCATACATTCTCCGGTAAAGAACTGGAAGCGGCATCGGCAAATCCTGCGTATAGCAGCCCGGTTGGCGCTGATACCATGCTGTAGCATCGGCGGTCACGTCGGAAAGAAAGGAGCAAAACTCTGGATGTCGCTTGAGGTTCTCAATCTGCTCGCGGACGCAGCCCAGCTTGAAATCAGTCACCAGTCGGATCTTGCTCACGAGCTCCTGCACCTTCGCATCGCACGTGTCGAGTCGCTTGACGCCGTCCTGGACATGCTCGATGACGGGATTAGTCCACGGATTAATGACAGCCATGAGCAGATGGCGGAAGAGAAACGGGTTCCGCAACAAGATAGCCGAGTCGAAGAGGCTGAGGATGGAAGCGCTCTCGCGGTCCGGATGCACGCCGTACCAGGTCTTGTAGCACACCTCACGGCACAGCGACTGCGACACCGCTGGCAGGCTGCCGTACTGCTCGCCGAACCGCGTCAGCGATGGCACGATCCTCTCGGCCCATGGATCGGCCAGCGGCAGCGACCGCCCGTAGATGGCGCACAGCAGACATGCCACGAGCGTGAAGTGTCGAGATACTCGGTCGCGCTGCTCTAGGCTCGGCCCTGGTGTCGTCGCTACGACCAGCTGTGCTCCGTCTCCTGCTGCCAACATCCACTCCCCGCTGCCGTCGTCTTTGATCTTGGACACCCACTCGTGCTTGAACCTGGCCCTTGGTATCTGCGGTTGCGTTTGCGATTGCGGTTGCGCTCCTGCTGTTGCTTCTGATGTTGCTGTTTCCGTTGTCTGGCCCGCAGAAGCACCGTCGAGAGCCTCCCGGAAGAAGGCTGAGTAGATCTTCAGCATGGCCGAGTGCACGTGGAACTCCTTGACGCCGAACTGATCGCCGAACACCACGTCGCCCTCCTCGTCGGTCCACTGCACCGAGATGGTCGTCACTACCTGGATCCGCATGTCTGGCTTTCCTAGCCCGCCTCTCGCGAACGACATCACCTTGCTCGCGGCATCCATGTTGCTCTTCCAGCTGCCCAGCGCCATCTCCATCTCCTCCATCTCTTCCATCTCTTCCATGCTTTCCATGTTTTGCTGTGTGTGTGTGTGTGTGTGTCTGTATGTGTTTGTGTGTTCTCTGTTTGTTAGGGTGCAGAAGTTGAAGTTGGTGGCGAGTGGAAGTGCAGATGTGGATGTTGCTTGGTTGGTAGGCAGAAACACGCGAGTGCTCGTTTGCGTGTATGTGTGAGCAAAGAAAAATCGCTTGCTACGAGATAAGATAGGGGAATTTTCCATGCTTGCTTGCTTGCTTCTTTATTGCTTGCTTCTCTATTTCACCTTGATTTGACACGGAAGGCAGTAGAGACAAACATAATCAAACCCAGATTGGTTTAAAATCAGTACAAGCCTTGATTTTGATTTTGATTTGATTTTGATTTCATCATGGCTTTGTAATCAAGGTGAAAGTGGAAATATCATCGAGCTGAAGTGGTTTCTGCAGAAGTACCAATGCCTCCGGTCCACATATATCTATCGCCGAACGAACGAACGATGAATCAGATCTCCTAGTGGTATTCTCGTCGCTATGCTCTCCGATCTTGCATCCAGCTATAGTCTCTGGAAACCATGCTCATTCACGGCGCGTCTCCACCGTCCAAGGAGATGTGACCGATACGCGCTTCTCGACCGTGAGCCGAATCGGGTTGCCCCTTTGTCTCAAGGCATAGACAAAGAAGCAACTATAATAAGAAGACGGTTACTCTGAAATGGACACAGTTGGCGAGTTTTTTTGGTTTTACAGGCAAGTAAACACTGGGCTTGGGGAGTGTTTGACTTACCTCGAGAGACGGAGCTTTTGTTGATCTCAAGTGCAGCGTACCTTTGTAGAATTTTAAGGTACTCGAGTGTCTACCAGTATTCTACGTCTCGTTCGGGTGTCTGATATATCCTAACTAGTTGTAACAGTGGAAAGCGCGAAGCATTTGGAAGATAGGTCGAAGCCAGTAAAGCTAGCAGGCGAGGATCTTGCAACCAAACACCTGGCATATTAATCACTGCTGTTTCAACTACTATAGTTATTAGCAAATCCCAAGTTCTTGCATCTCAAGAATGCTATGTACCCAGCTGCGTGTACGCTATCACCAGTCAAGTTGATCCTCATCCCACAGAAACCTCTCTAAATGCAAACTGTATGCACATAAACCTGTCCCTTAGATCACTTACGAGGGGTTCACAGTATAAAATAAGAATTAGATGGGACTCTCTTATGCATGCATCTTTATTTCACGTCAATCAAATACACGAGGTATACGTAGGAATCTATCGAACTAGAATATTTTTTTAGGAGAAATTCCAAGTGCATTAATTCACTAAACTACAGACACTCCAGTGCTAAACACGTCATCTGCTAGTCTATGTTTAATTATCAGAAAACTTCTTCTTCGTCCCATGGAAGAACTAACGCCTCGAGATTCACGCATGTGAAGCTGGTCGTAAGATTATCCTCCTCCGACATCTCTGCTCTCTGGTTGAGCCTTAGGTTGTTTTCCAGAAGTTCACCCAGGCTTCGCTCTAGTTCCCATACATTGATACTTTTCAGGAGTGGTGAGGTTCTAAGGGTTTCGTACATCTTCTGGTAGTAAATGCGA
Organism: Pseudofabraea citricarpa; assembly: GCA_029641185.1. Lineage (NCBI taxonomy): Eukaryota > Fungi > Ascomycota > Leotiomycetes > Helotiales > Dermateaceae > Pseudofabraea > Pseudofabraea citricarpa. Next base: position 155,528 of record JAPWGK010000008.1, read on the forward strand.
AGCGGCAAGATACCTGGACCGTTTATATGTATGTCATTGTCATACCATTCTGTAGCTTTAGCAGATACCTCCACGAGAAATTGGCAAAACTTTGGATGACGTTGGTGGTTGACAATTTGTCCCTGAATATCGACGAGTCTCTTCTCGACTTGGTGTCGTGCCATCTCGATGAGTTTCCGCGCTGCCGATTCGTCATAGTTCATGTATATCCTATGCCTCTCAAAATCGGTAAATACTGGCCTATTCCAGGGGTTGATGCCGTTCAGGAGCGTTTGTTGAAGCAGAGTATAATTCCTGAGCTTCACGGCTGATTTAAATAAACGAATAATCAGTGGAGGTTGGGAAATTACATCCTCATTCCTCCATTGCTCGACCACCACACGATCTACTACCGCTGATAATGCAGGCAAGCAGCGATAATAATCTGCAAGCCTGGTCAGGTCTGGAATGTTCCCGATTAAAATCCGATACCGACGAATCGGATGTCCATAAAGTACGTCCAAAATGATTCGAAACAACTTTGCTTGAAGATAGGAGTCAAAATCTTTATCTTTATCCGCACTTGACACAACTTGTTCGACCTCTGCATCACCTCCTTTGATTGCAACGATTGACCACCTGTCATTCTCTCCCCCTCCATATGTAGATACAGGATCCATCTTTGACTCCCACTCGTACTTGAAATCAGCTGTGGGCGATGCAGGTGTCTTATCGGCGGAATCGAGGAAATTCCCGAAGAAGGGCGAGTTCATTTTCAGGACGGCCGAGTGAACGTGGTACTCATAAATGCCGAAGACCTTGATCCGCATATCTGGATTTCCCTGGCCATGTCGCTTGAATTTAATGATTATCGGTCCGTCGTCCGCGCCAGACGAGACAGACGAGACAGACGACATATTGATGTTTTGCGTCGTTTTGCGTCTTGGTGCGGAAGTTGTTGCGAGGTTGCTGTTGAGGTTGCTGTCGAGGAAGCGCAGAACTGGATTTATGTACTGCAAAAAAAAAAAAGACGACAGTACTATCTGTCCCTGACAGTGAATTGCTACAGGTGTTGTGATCTAAGCGAAACAGTGGCACTGTAATTTGTGTTGTATTTAAGATTTCAACATGAGATATTGTTTCTACTTATATGAAGATCTACTTTTTAAGATAGGCAAGGAATCCCCGAGAAAGTGTTACCATTGCATTCAACAGATAGATGAGGCATTAGCCAGTGCTTGAGAGCTTCAACATAACTGTTATAAGTCATTATCAAGCTGATTGCTTGTGGTCACGCAGGACTTTTGCTTTCTGTTTTTAAATTGCTTATTTACCTATAGAGGCCTGAGTTTCCAAGCCACAGAAACCAGAAATTGAAGTTTGTTGACTTCATCTTCCCTTCCAAGTACTTCTTGAAATACAAACCAAACTACCTATGTGGCGCCCATGCAGCTTCCTCATTCTTCAATTTACGCTATTTGTATAGTTTAGCAGTGCTGAATTACCCCGATCTCCTGTTCTCTAACAAGAAATAATTGGTGAGACCACGCTCCTAGTTATTGTCTATAGTAGTTATTCTAATCAGCTCTGGCTGACCTCTGTGGTTGAAAAAGAAAATCGGCGACGCTGCTCTTGTCTTTGGAATGGGTTTTCGATGCTTTGGAGTTGTATTGTTCTTCTTGTTACGCAAGAATATTATTGGAGAACCACACAACTGATTATTCGAGAGCCAAAGAAAACTTGCTGGTGTTTGCATTTCTGAGGTCTGGGATCTGAGGAATGTGTCATACCTAGCCGTAATACCCACGTCATTACCGTTCAATCTCTTTTTTATCCCATGGCAATTCGTCATCCTGAACAGAGGCACACAAGAAGCTAGCCTCTAGCATGCCTACACCCACCATTTAACTTTCTTCTTCCGTTGACTGCTTGATTGACAGAAGCCTGTCTAAGCTCTTCGCGGTAATTCGTATATCCGATAAATTACACTATCGCCGTCAGCTAATCAATAGTGCTCAATCATTCCATTCCATCTATTAACAACTTCATGTTGAATTTATCGCTCAGTTTACAATAGAACAGCAATAGTGGCATAATCCCATCTCTTAGTCTTGTGTTATAGTAGCTTGTGCGTCTTCTGCTTGTAGCTTTCTTTAGAATCTCTGAGAACTTGACAATGTTAATCCTAATTATGAAATATCAAGGGTTTCCTGAAGAGCAGTAGCCTTCCTTTTGATTCTTGAGCTCACTTTCGCGATATCAGTCGTTGCTGCAATGAATGAGGATATTCTTGGCAAGATGCAGTAGTGGCCGGCAAGATCTGTGAGCTAAAACAATTTCTCAGCCCTGTATTACATGCTTAGACGGTCATATAACATAGATAGGAGAAATTTCACACCTTTCGTAAATCTTTCAATGGTTGATTCTCTTCAACTTCCATTATATCCATTTTTTCATTGGGCCCATTCTAGCATGAGATCAAAACTTAGCGGTCATTCCATAATTATAACCTAAGATTAATACAGCAGGTTATTACCTAAATTGGTCTTTATATAGCTAACCAAACTCCAGTTGCTATCGTCTTTACTCTTAGAGACCCACTCACACCGGAAAGGGGCAATTAGCGAGGCAGGTTGCTGACTGGGAATTTAAGAAAGTTATGAAAGAAAGGTGAATCCCATTTGAGAATCATAAAGTGGAGGTGCAAATTCACTTCGGGAAATTCAACATTATTATCCAACGAAAAGTGCATTAGACTTGCCAAAACCAAGCCAATCAAACATGATACTAAAGCTAACCTGTGAAACGATGTAACTGAGACCCGGCTGTCTTGCTATCCAAATGTTCAGAACCTGCAATTTGCAAATGACGAAATAGTCTTTAACTCTGCATAAATTATATAATCATCCTCATGTGGTGTATTAGTTTTGATTGGAAACCATCAAAAGCCCGCAGCGTTTTAGATCTTGGAAATCCACTCCTTTTTACTGTCTCAAAGTATACATACTGTAACTATAGTGTTATTACTTGTTGGATCTCTTTTGCCACTTATAACACCCACATGTATTATAAGTTAGGACTTGATAGTAATTTTGACTATGCCCTTAACTATGCTTCATAAGAATATTGGTTAAATGATTTGATATAACAAAAGTATTTTAGAATAGGATGTTTAATATATATATAATCTCTGGATTTGGATAGAGGAAAAGAAAAAGTGTTATAATTTAATAAATCAAATATCACAGAAAACTTAAAAATTGAAGAGTTGCATATGCTTATTTCTGGTAAATACGATGCTTTAGAATTACATTGACAAAAAAAGAACAAAACTAATATGCTCACTTGACACTCTTACGAAAGTCCTTGCCACACATAATTCTAGGTTCATTCTTCTGTGTAGTTCCTTTTGGGGATTTTGTGCTTTGCGTCATCATCGGTACTGAAATATCCTTCCTCTTATCCGTCTTCCAAATAGATATCTCGAATAGTCGTCAATTTTCAAGTGACTTTCAAACCACTGAACTATAGTGGTCACTTGTGATTTTACCAGTGAGCTTGTTTAATATCCCAAGGAAAGTACTCTTCTCCAAAGAAGCCAAAACTCCTGAAGGTTTTGTTGCAGTGGTCCAGCTCATGTGTAGCGTCCTTAAATCTGATGTCAAATGAGATTTTACTGACAATTACTTCCCCTAAGATACTACCAACTTTACTAGCAAGAGCCACATTACGGTTCTTGACCTTTCTCAGTATTGTCTGAAAGTACAAGGGCAATGGAGCCTTGCTGCCCAGCTCCATCCGTGTCTTCGTCGCAATGCAACGAAACAAGACATTCTTAGCCTCTACTTCTGCAAGTTCCTTCTGGGCCTTCGTGATGATTCCACAGAGAGACTCATGCGCAGCTTTGAGAACCCTTTGGAGTTCCGGGTCGTAAAACGCAAGTAGCTTTCCGCCACGTGCCACATCTTTGTAACGCGGTTTATCCCATGGATTTACCGCGTAAATGAGAAAGTCCTTCCAAATATTTTGATTCCTCAGCTTCATTGCAACTTCGAGGGATCTGGCGCAGTGGTGGTCAATCATGCTAAATAGTTGTTGTCCCTGGCAACGTGCTGTTTCCGTGAACAATGGTGCCAAGGCAGGTAACGCACCAAAGTACTCTCCAATTTGCACCAATTGCTCGAACTCTTCAATGCACAAGTATGCGTAATCGTAACGACTATAAATGGCTTTTAGTAAACATTCCATCTTGCAGGCTAACCTGCCTGCTCGTCGTGCAGTCACTTCCTGGTTCTCTTCCTGGTTCTCTTCCTGAGTACCAGCTACTAACAAGCACCAACTGCCGTGGCTGTGGGTCTGGGATACCCATTCGTATTTGAAAGACGCTGTTGGTAGATCGGAAGGCTGGTTGGATTCGAGTAGCTTGCGAAAGAGCCCCGAATGCATCCTGAGGACATCAGAATGGACGTGGAACTCTGCAAATCCGCCAAAAAGCGTAATCCGCGTATCGGGACTGCCTAGACCAGGCCACTCAAATTTACAGATCCTGGGCACAGTCTGTGCTTGTGAGAGTGGAATTTCTATCATCCAGATCCAATACCAGGGTAAATTCAATGGTGCCAGTACAGCGTTTACCTGGTCCAGGTATTCGTACCTTGTCTGTAGATTGTCTTCATTCCTGGGCCTATTCAATGGTGCCAGTAAATTGAGTATCTGGTCCTGGTATTGGCGCCGCCATGCCTCTTCATTCGGAAATGCGTATGGATTGTCTGTATTCATGATGAATAGAGGTGAGGTAGAAGAGAACGCACTACAGACTCGGACTGTACTATGAGGTGTATTTTATATTGCGTGTAGGTTGAAAAGCAAGCTCAGATACAAGGATCACCACACTAAGCTTGACAGTTTGTTTCTGCTTCTATCTACGAGTACTGGGGAAGGTAAGTTTATATAATAGATCAACGAAGCTAAATAGCTCTGTTCTCCTTTGTCTTCTCACCCCTGATGTTGATTGTTCCACACAATAGCTATGATCCCATAATGGCTTTGTTCAACACAATGTCTCTACTACCTTCTTTGAGGAAGATCTAGAGGAATTCACGGGTTTGGGGAAGGAAGTATCCAGGTTCTTGAAGAGGAAAATACAATTTTCAGATGTTATCGCACTACAAGATGTTCATCAGATTCTTCCAAGCCTGTCTTTGCTTCTATCCTTAAAAACAAAAGGGAGGTCTCATCGTCAAGTCCTTTTGTCGCAGCACCATTCCCCAAACCATTTGTAGAATTTTAGTTCATCTGCCAATTTTCCGCCGCCAGTCGTGCTTGGATAGCGAGGCAATTTCTGCTGCCTGGTCTTTGTCTCCATGGTGTTACGATGTCAGATCTAAGTAAAACCCCCAAAATTAGTATTGTAGAAAACAAAGAACTTGAAAAGGCTAAGCTTACTCGGACTTGTAAGAGGTTTTCTTTGTTCTGTATTTACCAGTGTTTCTCGTTGATATCCCAAGGAAGATCATGATTTCCCAGAGGAAATGTCAGGAAACTTTCGTCATAATAGTTGTCTGGGAAATTGTTTGACTTTGGAAATGATAGATCCTCCCCCAAAAGAAAGTGAAATAGATCAAAACTCCTATGACTATAGGAGTCTTTCATTTTGAGAACGTGCTTTTTGTACAGTATTTCCCTTAAAGTTCGCAAGTAAAGAGGCTGTGGTAATGGGAATTCTTCGCCCTTTCGCGTTGCAATACAATGCCTAGTACTCTCATTTACGGCATCTAGAAACCACTCGTTCTGTTGAAGGGCTGTGAGCTCTGTGTGGAGCTCGCCAACTTTAATAGCCATGATGTCTCGTGCTTTTTCAAATGCATTTTGAAGTTTTGGGTCGTAGTCCGTGATTGGCTTGCCACCATACTCTGGATCTAGAAAGCGCGGGTTATGCCAAGGATTTATGGCATAAATGAAGCAGTCTTTGAAGAAATTGTAATTCCTCAGCTTTGTAGCAAGCTCAAGTACTTTAGCTGGTACTATTCCATTGTACTTCGCATGGCAAAAGAACGAATTGGAATTGGCAACTATGGCATCGGTGATGGAAGTGGATAACGTGGGTAATACACAGTAGTAGTCGGCTAGATTTATCAATTCTTCCAGTTGCCGAAAGATCTCTAGATAGAATGGGCGGCTGTATATAACACAACACAGTTGTAGTAGCGTGTGGTAAGATTGTAACTTTTCAGTCCAATCATATGTTTGTTGATTGACCTATGACATAATGAAATGAATGTTAGTTCACTGACAATATGTCTTAGCAGAGGTACGGAGAGGGTGGGATGCTAGCAAAGACATTGACGTACCGCGTGTGGCCCAGCAGCGACTACACCTTAACTCCTATCTACATCAATCATAGAAACCCATTCATACTTAAATCTCGCTGAAGGTGGGGCTGGAATCTTGTCCGGAGAGTCAAGAAACTTGCGGAAGAATACGGAATGAAGCTTTAATAGTGTAGAGTGTACATGCAGTTCATATTGGTCGAAGAGGATGAATCTGGTGTCGGATTCACCTAGACCTGGCCACGTAAACTTCTTGATGCATTTCTGAGGCAGTTGTTTGGGGGACTCCATGGTTACTGGTTCTTTGAGTGTGGGTAGTTGACTGTCTCAAGTGTGTCTTGTGTATGGAGAAAGGTTGTATGGAATGTATGAGAGAGAAAACAAACAAAGAAGGGAATATTATTACGCGCTAAGGTGTTTGACAGTAGTGAATATGTTGCCGGCTATAAAATCACAAGTGAGGAGTAGCTTTTTAGTCACTATTTACTACCGTATAGTAACTAGGTGCTACTTGATACAAAAGACTTCAAGCAAAGTAGATACTTTGTAGTTACTATTACTTCTAGTTCGTATATGTTTTCAATAATTCGATGATTTTTAGAGCCACAAGTACTCGTTTACAGATTACAAAGTTTCTTTTAGCAACTAGAAGTTATCTTAGTTCTTAGTGTTGTAGAAGCAGCGCTAATAAATTGTGGCTATTGGACATTATCTATATTGTGAAGGTGTGTATTTTGTATTTGAAGAAAATTCGAGTTACAGGTTTTGACTGTAACTTCGAGATATGAACACAGAAATTTCCGCTGTGGACAGTCTAATAAATTTCTTACTTGTGCATCCAACACTAAGTAATCTGTAGGTAGAGTAGAAGTATGCTTAGTAAATTCAGCCACTTCCATAGAGATTCCATAGAATTTCAAAGTATGATAGCAAGATTGCAAGTTATATAACACGTTGCTTGAACATGCAAGATATACTCGCTTGACTAAACATTTTAGCGAAGAAGTAATTGATTGTCTTGTTACTAGAAACTCTAGAATTGAATAGATAGGGAATTATAGTAATAAGCTAACACATTTCCTTGGTATTTCAATCCATACAGAAATTTTATACTATTGCTAAGTACTTAATTATCTGTTTTTATGTGACGCCTAAGCAGTTTACAGATAGCCGAGGAGTTGTGGGTGGGGTTAATATTCTGCAAGCCAATTCTAACCTCTCAGGTGGGTTCAAAGTCAGGAACTTTCAATTACATATCACTGTAATGGTCTTTCTGGTGAATTTCTTCACGTCCTTCAATCCAGTCACGTCTGCCACTAAATGGGATACCTCAAAATTACGCGACTAAGATCGAGTCACATGAACATGGTTTCTTCTGTTTACTTTCCGCTCTAAAACCTTCAAATTGACTAGTTTTTAGACTCAACATGCGCACACGAGATTCTCCGACGCCAACGGATCACTACAGCTTTTAAACATGTCTTCACGCGACTCGATCGCAAGTGATTCATCAGCATCGGACAGCTACCCTCTGGTTTACAAGTTTGAATGGCCGGGCTTGGGTGTTCCTGATACGCGGTTCAGAATCTTCAACGGCCATGCAGAATTCCAAGTCCACTCCGCAATCCTTAAGCTACATTCTGCATTCTTTCTCAAGTTTCTCGATTCTCCCGATAAACAGCCTGCCCCTCCAACTGCTCCCTTCCGATACGAGTGGGTATCGAAGATCGAGAGCGACAACAAATGGTGCTTGGTATCGGCTAGTGTGGATCACGTAAGTCTTTGGCTTCTATGTTCCTCGCCATCATTCCCATTCATAGAGGGAATATCTGCTAAAGCTCTATGCTTGCCTTAGGGAGAGGACAATGTACTTGATGAGAATGATAAAGCTTTGTTCACTGATGACCTCAACAAGCTACTGCGAGCATTCTACAATCGCCCTTATCATGTAACGACGCTTCCGGAGCTCGAAAGATTAGTCGAGTTAGCAGACTACTATCGCGCGTTGCCTGTGGTATCATATTCGTTCATCGCAGCAGTGACTACGAAGATCAATATTCCGTTGCTGCATGAAGTCGAAACGAATTGTGCATTAATGCTCGAACTCGTTAAAAAGCTGAGAAATCCTGCGATGTTCAGAGAGCTACTTATCTATGCTATCAATCCTTGGCATAAACCACGTTACTCGGATCCAGAATGCGGCGGCAAAGAACTTCATGAATACGATCGAGAGATGCAAAATGCCATTAGAACTGCGCGTTTATCTGTTGATGAGTTGTTATTGAAAGCTCACGGAAAGCTCTTCTCTCTTCAAATTAAGGAAGATTGGTGCCGTAAGATGGCGAAGAAGGCCTGGACCGCATGCGACAAGCTTTATGAGGAAGATTTCGTACCGATGCCAATACTTTTTCGTACCTTAGACAATATGGCTGCAATGGAGAGCTATTACTTTCAGCTTCAGGACGCTATGGGCAAGTTATTGACCGATGAACGAATGCTATCTACGCCAGCAGATCGGAAGATCCTTCAATATAACGAAAGCTTCCACGTCCTTAATCTCTCTGATGAAGAATTTCTTCCTTGGGACAGCAACCAGATCGACTGGTGAATACACTCCTGTTCAACAACGGCACAGAAAAGCTTGACCACCAAAGGTGTTTTAGAGCTTTAGTATGCAGAAAGAAACTCCACAACTTCCGTAGCCATTGCTTATACTGCTTCCACAGCTTGGGACAAGCACACTTTCTTCCATCATGGCTTGTAATCAGCAATTCAAATCACAAAGCACATTGAAGTTATACATCTTTTTCGCACTTGACCTCGTCCCTTGAAGTGAGCTTTATCGTTTTATAATTCACGACTAATTATGATAACTTGCCACATGTCTGAGATATTTGGTTGACACTGATGATACCAACCGAGATACTTAGCAAACCAATAACTGCGGAGTAAATCCAGATCACTAACCACCACGTCGTAGCCCACACCTTCTCGAGGGCTTTCCCAAAGGCCATTTCTTCACCGAACCATCCCTCGCATATAGCCCTTCCCACTAAACAGTGTCGCAAATTATAATTTCCGTATTTGTCCTCGTCGACAACAGCGACACAGGGCATATTTCTACATCCCAACGCATATCACTGCTTTCTCTGTGGAATTCAAAAATGCCTGAAAAGAATGCTGCCCAGCAAGCATGTCGACAGCATTGAGCTTGAAAGTAGGTGCTTCAAAGAGAATCTCCCAATTCTTGATCTCAGTTTTGAAATGCTTAGCAGTGTATGGGACCCCCATTTATTCTATTATGATAAATGGGAATACATGACTGCAATTCTGTGTTGATCTTGTGGGGTGGTATATTGAAAATGGGTGTGGAGGGGGGGGAATGAAGTGAAGCGCTAGGTCAATGGCACATTGAGCAAGCCCATTCCAAATACTTGCAAGAAGAAAAGCCAAGAAAATGGAAATGCAGAATTGTCACTTCGAGGAAGCGCCTGTGCGAACAGCTCAGCCGGGGGTAGGGATGTAGGAATTTCGGACACGGGGGAGATTAAGCGATCTTCGTCGCTTGATTATTGGAAGGAAATCTTGAGCACAAGCAGATGAGATTATGGAGATGAATCACAGGGAATTAAAAAAGTTTGAAGGCACGCAAGAATTTTTTCAAAAAGAAATTTCATTTCAAGAACCACTAATACACAATTCTGCGTTGTGTGACAGCCTGGCCACACGGCGCGCCATTTTTCTCTATGCCAGTCACCCACACTATTTGTAAGGTACCACTAACAATCTTCTGCCGAGAGCTTTCCATCGATGAGGTATCAACCGGAAGAGTGGGTGCTGATTGAAAAGTATCACTTCTGGACATCTTCAGTATCAGCTCGCAGTAAAAGCTTCAGGGAGTTCAGGCGAACCTCGGCCGTTTACCACTTGGTTTCGTTCAGGTCCCACGGAAGATCTTCGTCCTCAACGTAGATGCAATGGAAGTTTTGAGTTGAAGTCTGTCCATTCATAGAACCTAGCGCCAAGTGGCTCGAGCAAAGAACGGCAAGATCTTTTTGTAAGTCTGACATAATATTTGGATGTTTTAAGTCTGACATAAAAGCCGAACGTCTTGCTTTTGAGAACTCATCTTCGTTCTTCAAAGCAAAGTAAAAGGCTGCATTTTCGAAAGGGCTCTGTGCGGTAATGTTCATATAACGGAGGCTTCTCTTCAAGGGAGCTTCGAGTTCAGGATAAAAAGTTGATGCGTACATCAGTTTGTAGTCTACGCTTGATGCAAGTTGAGTGATTTTACGCTGAGACGTGCGAATCACGTCGTGAATTGCGGGGCATTCTTTAATCTTCGCCGACTTCAGCGGTTGGTCGTCGCCGCCTACAACGTGATTCAGGCACTCGCGAAAGAGAATAGGCTGTCGGATCTTGTATGCGAGAACCAGAAGCTCATCGGCGTTCTTATCGATGTTCCTGGTAAAGCTACGACTGTCGAACAGAGCTGCTGGGAGAGATGCTGAGAAGATGGGCAAGGCGCGATAGAAATCTGCAAGGCGGAACATAGCCTCAAAGTCGGCAATACCATTGACACGGTACGGCTTGCTGTACATTGCACCTACGAGGTTAGTGAAAGCTAATTCTTCTTCGGGCGCGATGGCGTACGGCTTCCTGTACATTGTACATACGAGGTGAGCGAAAGCCACTTCTTCTTCAGGCTCTTCTTCGATTGAGGAGGAAGTGTATGCAAAGGGTTGTTCCTTAGATACCTGACATTTAGTTAGTATGTGCACATCAGTATAGTGAAGTCATTCACGGAGACACCTACCATCGAAACAGGCTCTAAGCCCCACACACCATCGTCATCGAGAACCGAGACATAATCGTACTTGAAATCCTTCTGAGAAGTATCGGGCTTTTCTGGCGAGTCCATAAATGTACGAAAATATTCGGAGTGCATCTTCAAGAGGAAGGAGTGGGCAAATAAAGTAGTACCAAAAACCTGAAGGCGCGTGTCATGCTTGAGGCCAGCTGCATCGAAGAAAATTTCTCTGCTCGGAGAGGGCTCTGAAGTAGTAGGGGCCATGTTGGAAGTTGATTGCGACGATGTTGCTAAGTTGTGTGGTGGGGATGAAGATGGAAGACGTGAGGTGGAAGGAGGAGGGCAGAGGTTAATATACATTCTGAGCTTGACTCTATCAGTAGGCTTGTATCTCAGACTTTGATGAATAAAGCCTTTGATTGTGTTTAAAAGCCAAGCCCATCGAAGCGAACACACAAAACAATAAGAACATAGAATATGCACAAAGAATCAAGAGTACACAAAACAATAAGAACATAGAACATGAACAAAGAATCAAGAGTTTCTCTTCACACAACCCACACCAAGAATTTCCCAATCCCAAAATTAGCGAGGACAAACAACTTAACCTCAGCACTATCAAAAACATCCAGGACGCCATAACGCGAGAACTTAGCCAGAAAGCTGCTATCCGCACCGACGAGTGTGCCGAAGGACGCGAGAGTGATGAAGATGCGTACCCGACCGAGCCTATTGAAGCAGGCTGAAGAAGTCAAGGATTCAGGGACGAAGATGAGGCCTGGGTCGTCTGAAACCAGAAGTGGGATCTTGACATCTAAGGTCTAGCAATGGCGTGCGTCGCAGGATGTTTCTATCAAACTCATTGTACAAGAGCGTGATGCAGCCGCACGCTTCGTATCAATTGACGACCATCCAGCGGCTGACCAGGCTGGACTGCTGATTGTTAATATCGAGTTCGCGTACTCAGGAAAAGAAAAGAAAAGAAAAGAAAAGAAGAGAGAGGAAAAGAATTAAAAAACGAAAAAGATACCTTGCAATAAAGAGTCCAGCTCTCATCGTCACCATCGAGAATAATGGCATCACCAAACCAGATACACTGGAGTTTGACATCGGTAAAGTGTATATCCTGCACGATGATATTCTAGGCCCTATTAACGATTCTCAAGCCCTTGCCACGAACGACGGCTTGCCATTCGACGCCAACCAGAGACTTGTTGGCTTTGACCTCGATGGACGACATTCCGGCATTCCATGTGCCTATTACGGTGTTGAGGGCTTCTATGCTTGACGAGGTGATAGTAATGCTTACACTTATCCACAAGCTCGAGCTAGACCGACAATGAGTAGAGCAATACCAGAAATACTCTCTACAGCAGCAGCAGCAGTGCTACTTGCCATCTCCGCAACGTCTCCCTGCTCGCCCTCGCGCGAATCAGCGGGAGGAGCGATCAAACTCCAGCAAAGCGAAGAAGCGGAAGCAGAAGCAAAAAGAAAAAGCGTTTGAGACGAGAGAGAGAGAGAAAGCAAAATCTAGAGCAGGCTACTGTGCGATCTGAAAGAAACGTATATCTCTCCTTATACAGAAGGGTGTTCGTGCTAGATTCTCCATACGTACGCACATAGCAAGATAGATACATACATAGTATAGCATAGCTCTCAAAGGAAGCAGCTTTGCTTGACGACGAGCCAAGAAAGTAACGGGCCGTTACAGTTAGTGGTAGCGGTAGCGGTATCTATAGGTATAGGTATAGGTTATTTATCTCTCTCTCTCTCTCCCCCTGGGGATTCAATCACAAATCACATCGCAGCAGGTATAATACGTACTTCACGTCACCCAAACCTCCCCCTCCCCTTTCTCCCCTTTCCCCCCTTTCTTTTGCAGTGTGGTTTGACGTTGACGAGGTCGCTTAAGTCAGTCGACCCCTTACCCCTCCCCTCCCCTATCCTGTGTGCGTCGTCGCTTGGCTTGGCTTGGCTTGCTCCATTCCGTTCCGTCCTATTAGCTCGAGTGACAAGACCAAGGCCACCATTTAGGCATGCTCAGAAGATGCAAAGAGTACTGTATTCGAGATAAGGCCAAAGGTATCGAAACACGAAGCACATATCATCGAATCGTCGTGCCGGGCTCACGCTGTGGTGGGATAAGCTTCTTTGCCGGCTTGTGCGATTGCGTTATGGGGGCCAGCCCCCAAACCCCCGTAGCGCTGCGCGGCCTCTCTGGAGGAAGAAGCAAGACGCAAGCAAGATGCAATCACAAACATGACACAAAAAAACATCACGATATATTTTGAATATGTATTTTTTTCTTCTTTTCTTCCTTCTCTCCTTTTAAAGTCTCTCATCTCGTGCTACATACGAATCTACAAGGTCAGATCTTCGCTGTGCTGTATACGACGTCTCGGAATCTCATCCTAATGAAAAGATATACCCCGTCCGTTCGTTCCCTTCCTGGGATTTCCCGTCCATGCCCGACCGACCTGATCGGTCCGGATCCCGTACGCCGTTATGTTGGTTAGGTGTGTCGCCCCAAATTTTTATATGTACAGGTTGAAAGAATAAGAACAGGGTGAAAAATGCGCCGTGCCGTTGTGAGATGTTCGCCGTCATCTCGGACTCTTTTGTATCTTACAAGCTCTCGATCTTTTTGTGTTTCTGTGTTGTGATGACTCGTACTTCAAACAGACTTGGGTATTGTTACGTTGTCGCATCGAATATCCAAGACATCTCTCGCACTGCCTTCGCGAATTCAACTTCGGCGTCGTCTCCAAAATGGCGAGAAGTTCCGAAAAGTATCCAATCACTTACGAATCATTTGATTCCGGTTTCTGATTCGCAAGCTCTTCCGCCCTCGGAGTCATCGTCTCTCCTGCTTTCCTCTTCTGCGTTGCCTCGACAATCTCCTTCATAGCCTGGTCTTTACTCACGACCTTCTCGGGCGCGAGATTCGGTTTATCTTGGAGGTGGTCAGTTGTCTGCTCGGTTGGGAGGATGGTAGGAGGTGCGGACTTTGCTTGCTTTGGAGGATCGACTTCTTGCATCACGGGGATCCACTCGAGCTTCTGGTCATCGAATTCGTGCCTAGCCAATTGATTAGCGAAGGTTCGTGTAACGGGTCCTTTGTCCACTTACCCCTCGAAGCTCTTTAATGTCAATGCCTTGGGCTTGTACTCGGCCTCGAGAACTTCCTTGTATGCGTAGGGGATCTTGGCTGGTACGCCCTCGAAATAAGTGTCTCTCAATGGGAAGATGAAGGAATCCTGTCGTTCCCGCGTTAGCTTGATCACTTCCCCGATTGCGCCTCGCATACCCTGTATTCATGCCCATCCTTGCAACTCAGCATTCCTGGAGCATTGGGGTGAGTCTCGTTGTATCTGGCCGTGGTGATGTCAATAAACAGTCCGCTCGTAGTGTCCACCCATCGGGCATCGATCACATTCAGCTTGTCCGTCTGCTCCCTGTTGGTATAGTGCGGGTTAATCTCGAGCATATAATCGCGACCGTCCGGGATGCGCGGTGTCTTGTAGTGGAAAACCGTCATGTTGTAATACGAAGCCAGGTAGTGCATCGAGGACTCGGAAACCTGCACGTCGGAGTCGGAATCCCAAGGAAGGATCTGAAAAGAGGGCGCAGATTGTCAGCCTTTGCGATGCGACCGAAGGAGGGAGGGGCGCCAAAAATAAATGCTTGCTTGCTTACCTTGCGATTCCACCACCAACCCAGAAGAGTCCCATGCATCAACCATGTCTCGACGCCGATATCTGAGAAGGTCGCCAGGTACGTCTGGATCAGGTTCGACAGCGCCTTTCTGCGCTCGGTGTACGGGAGCTGTTCGCTTGCGAATCTACCCGGGAGCTGTCAGTCTTGGGTCGTCTCAGGTTCAAAAAGATAGGATGATCTCATACCGGCCGTCATAATGCGGGTGGAATCTTCAGACGGAAGCATTGTCAGTATATCGGCCTTCGGAAATTTTCTCGGTGCAAAGAAATGTTATTCGTGGTGAGTGGTAACGTACATGCTTTCATCTAGAGTCGAGGTTAGCAAGCATTCCTTGTGTCTTGGCCAAACTCAATGCCACAGCGATGCTCGTAGCCCCCTTTTCTTCTTCTCGGAGAAGTACGAGTGCCGCGAAAGAGAGAGAGGGAGACTCAGGAGAAAAACTTACGGAAATATTTTTCTTTGGGATCTCCGCGTCTGCCACTCATGTCCTTGTGCATCTTCGTCCGGACACTCAGGAAATCGGCATCTCGACGGTCGACGACTCCAGCCGAGGCGACGGACAGAAGCGCTGGTAGCGACAAGAGCCAGGAAATGTGCATGTTGAATTTGGAGTTGAGATCGATCTATTATCCTCAAGTGATCGTGATAGGAAAGTCGGCACACGAGCAGGTCGGATTGCAAGGTGGTAAGCCGTCTTGGCAACGGGGGTCCTGCTGGTGAGCTGTGCGTGTGGTGGGCGAGTGGGCGAGAATGCAACTTCACAACGTGGGCGTGATATCGTGGGGATGAGGTTGATGGATGACAGAGAACGAATTGAAGTTTGTTGTAGAGAGGGAAGAAAAAAAAGAGAAGAAGAGAGGGGAGGGAGCACCAGATAATAGGATGCGGCAATGGAGCTCGTGAGACTGAGACCCCATACCGACACCCATACCCATACTGTAGCCATAGCCATACAGTAGCCATCCCTATACCCTGCCCTGCCCTGCTTCGGATAACTGGCAGAAGCGCGAGGGATGGGAAAAGGTGGGAAGAAAAGTGTGGGTTGAGTGGGTCAATGGCTGCAGTTGGACCAGGTCCAAGTGCTAAGTAAATTTAGATCTCACAGCCTGTCTCTGGGAAGAGTCAAGATGGTATGTAACCAAGCATGCCAGCCACAAGTACGTTGGTAACCGATGGGTTTGCTAGAGCCGACACGTGGCTGTTGATGGAATGGAAGAATGTGCTGTGTTTGCTTCGTACTTCGTAATCCTCACAGCCGCCGTCCTGTCCTGTAGCTGTACTGTACGTGCCCCCTGTCGTAATCGCTAAAGGTGCCCTGTATTCACTGACCGAAGCAGACGAGCATGACGACGCCCAGCTGAGGATCTCACCTGACGGGCGCTTCAGCAGACCCAGTTGTAAAATATATGGTTAAAGACACGACACCGCACAGGCGAGTTCCCCGTTTCCTCCCCCCCCAAGCCAACCCCCCAAGAAGCCCAAGATGCCCAAGACTCCCCCAAATCCCCGACAGCGGCACATCCCAAGGTTAGTTGTCGGGTGTTTCGGAAGGGCCTGGCGCGTATTTACCAGTCAGCCTAGCTCTGGGACCTGGTGCAATTTCATCTTGTCTATCTCTCTCTCTTTTTTTCTTCTTGATGGCGTTTCCCGAGGTGGTCTGGATTCCCCCCCCAACTATTGACTTGCTCTCTCCCCATCTCCCCTTTCCCACTGCCGTCGGTCGCCAACCCCGCTCTGGTTGCATGCTCAGTGCTCAATGCTCAATGCTCACTCAGCTCAATAATAGGTGGATGGATTACCATGCGGCAGTTGCGCAAACCCAGCAACCAGCATTTGCCATCTTTCCTCCAACCAAAATGCCTCAGCCGATAGGGGGTGACGACGAAAGAACGCGTAAGCCCGGTCAGGATTCTTCGCCCTGCAGAAACAAGCCTTTTGACGAGCCTTGGCAACGCATTCCGCAAAAGCTTGGTATCTCTCCCCCCCACGTGCGCACCTACCTCTGCTGTGCTACTGCTCCTTTCGGCCATCACCACTACCACCACCACCACGTACAGTAGTGACAAGAGTTGCACTACTGGATTTGCCAAACTCCCCTGAGAGAGCCATGGCTGGTGGCCCATTTGATAGTGCGAAGCTTGTCTCGTCCTGCGGCTTGCGGCGTGCTAGGGGAAAGCTTGTAACTCGAGCTATTGTCTGCTGGCGTGGACTGCTTGCTACCAGCACTACCACCAGCACCACCATGCACCATGCCGACCAGACCAGATAATCCGGAAAGCCTCACTTTCTTCCCGCATCGGGATCCTTCACATGTCACTGTATTGAGGCATTTTCATTTTAATTTCAAATCTGATGGATTGACTGATCGATCAGCTGACCAAGCCATCAACACACAGACTTCGACAGAGGCCTTCTGGCACTTCTCTTCTCTCCTCTCTCCATCTCCCTCCTCCCTCTCCATTATTTCTGAAGCGCTATGTACCGTCGATCCGCCCATCATCGTTCATCTCAATCAAACTCCCCTCGTCTCAGCTCATCCCATCTACCCAGGTTGACCGTTCACGACGCCGTTGCCCCGAGAGAGAAAATCCCCGAGATGCCTCCTGGGCGCTCCCTGAAGCCCTGAAGCCTGAAACCTGCAAACCTCGGCCATCCCACCATCCGATCACGACATACCCACCGCAGCGCTCTCAGCTCTGGGAGATCGACAACGGCACTCCCAGCTTGCGAAATCAATGGGAAACCGGGACTCTATCTCTGTCTCGCGGCTTTGACGGATTTGTCTAAGCCACCCCGTGATCCTGATGGCTTGTCTAGTCATGTGACGCGCACGTGGTGCGAATGCGAGGCGCATGCAGACACGAGCACGAGCAATGCATCTGTCTCTCTTCTCTCTGCTGTAAGGTATCGGAATTCTCAGCCGGCCCTGTAGGAACACGCCCCCCGAGACAGGCAACACAAAAGGGCGTTGGGTACCAATCTTCATTCTTTCTCCCTTCCCCGCATCGACATTGGTTGAGACTGTGGAGATGTCTAGCATTTCTGTGTCTCTCCTCTTCGAATGTCTCGGGAAAGTGCCATCGAGCCCTGGGTTTATACCGGTCAAGTGATCGATCGATGGGAGGGGTCGAGATGGCTTGTTTTGCTTGTTTATCATAACAAAGGAGCGAAATACCGTCTCCAAGAACGACAAACTCGTTCCCGGATATCATGATTGTTTTCCTCCCTTCCTCGCTTGGGACAAGTGGGAAATATTACTTCTGTAATTTTACCTGCTCTTGACAAAACCATCTGCCCCTAAAAGTCGAGTGGTTTCTTGGGCTATGCTGTGTCAGATGCTCGCACTGAAATCTCACTCCCTCGCCACTGTCTCGTAAACAGTGATGACCGATCATCCTTCGGGCATCACATTTGACTTTCATACTGCTTCCCTCTTCTTCTATTTCCTCTCTCTCAGTTCTTGCAGCAAAGAATAAAACCGAAACCAAAAACAGACAAAAAGAAAAAGAGAAAAGAGTTTCGGCCGAAAGCCTTCGCCGCGAGATATCGGGCGTGGTGCTTCTTTCCTTTTCTCTCTCCCGTCCATTTCGGCCCGGGAAGTCTATGGAATTGCTATTAGGACACGGATATATGTGAGCGAATTGCCCAAGGGCGAGGAGACCAGTCCCATGTGTATTTGCTCTTACAGTACGGAGAAAAGGGATTACATGATATACAATCTACCTCGTTCAGCGAACCAGCATCATGTCTCGTCTCGTCCCAGCTACTCACAAACCCCAAGAGAGCTTTAGTTTTCCCGACTTGCATCAACGCTCTCGATGAACCTTAAGACCTGCTGAGTCATAATACAGTTCGCTGGGACTGAGAAGGCACGACAAACTTGTTGGGCTTAAGCAGCCAAGATAAAAAATAACAAAAAGCCCTATTTCCATAAATAGCTACTAGAACAAGTACGATGGTTTTCATTTCCTGCCGAAAGATGTCGTTTGCACACGGGTTCTGGTTGGAGGTTCCGGACACCGGTGTACGGTTTTAAATGTATAGATCAACACGGTACCTCTCACCGTCGTTGAGAAAGTGGGTTAGTTGCCTCGAGTGCGTACAGTGGAAGTACATCGTCGGTATCGAAAGACCGCGTTGCCTACTTCATCCCTGATACCATCTCAATACTTAGATTTCAAAATGGTTGAATTCAATCTCAGCTCTCATTATATAACCAGGGTGGTAGCCATCGCTCTTGACAAGAGTTACGCACTACCTTGCCATATATCCCATCAAATCCCCAATCCACGCAGCACAACATACCACCTCTAACAATCCCCATCCTCCCAGCGTCTATCTCAACCAGCGAGTAAGCCAGCATCAAAGACATAGAAGCTGCATCAAGCAGCACACCAGAGCTATTTCTGAGAAAATCATATCATGTTATTGATGGGGATTACCCGAAAAGACAAGATATACCTTGGCTCTGCTTGGGAGGAAAGAAAGAAAGAAAGAATAAAAGGGGGGTGTGGTTCATCGGCACTAAGAGTTCGCTAATCGAGTTTGGACCGCGCAGAAAGGGGCAGCCGAGGGGTTCATGACGTCGAGACTCTCGTCGCGCATCGCCTGGCTTGATCACGAAAATGGCAACAGGTCAGTCTAGAGACGCGATGGTATGTGACGCGTCGTGAGATTTTCTTTTTCGTCTCCTTGTCTGTAAATCTCACATCTCTCTCTTTTTCTTTCTTACTTCACGAGCGCTCAATTGATGTTCTATCTCCGCCTCGGTCTCCGCCTACCACTTCACCTCGCAAAGCAACCATTCCTCTCCCCAGCCCTTTCGATCCCCAAATCTAACACCTCACGCCTCTCCCAGTTCAGCACCGTCAACACGCTCAAGATGCCGCCCAAGAAAGCAACAGGCAAGAGAAAAGCCGGTCCAGCTCCCGAAGCACCAGACACGAATGTGAAGAAGGCCAAGATCAGCAACAATAATGCGTCGTCTGATCCATTGCGTCAACCGCACCACGGCGCGCAAGAAGCTGAGGACAACGGCATCGTGCTGCGGAAGTACTACCCGCACGAGATGAGCAACGCGCGCGCGGTGGCATACAACGCGGATTCGCTCCCGCGGCCGTACGAGGTGCTGCAATCGGCACTGGAGGACACGAGAGCGGCGCGAGAAGAGGTGCAGGTCAAGAGCGCCGTGGTGCATTGGTTCAAGTGCGATCTGCGCACGTTGGATAACCATGCGCTGCATCTGGCGAGTCGGAAGGCCAAGGAGGCCAATGTCCCCCTCATCGCGCTGTATATTGTCAGCCCGCAGGATTTCGAGGCGCATTTGACGGCGCCTGTCAGAGTAGACTTCATACTTCGGACCCTTGAGATTTTGAAGAGCGATTTGGCCGAGTTGGATATCCCGCTTTATGTTGAGACGGTGCAGAAGAGAAAGGCGGTCCCGGGACGGGTATTGGAATTGCTGGAGGAGTGGGACGCGAGTCATCTTTTTGCGAATGTGGAGTATGAGGTTGATGAGTTGAGGCGGGAGGCAAAGATGGTGCGTGAGTGTTTGGACAAGGGCATCGCGATGGATGTCGTTGATGATACGTGTGTGGTTGCCCCTGGAGAGCTGAGCAGTGGAACGGGAAAGCAATATTCTGTCTACAGTCCGTGGTTTCGAGCTTGGGTTGCACATGTCCATGCGAATAATAAGTTATTGGATTTATGGGATGCGCCAGGCAAGAATCCCTCAAGTACGAGGACGAAATACGCGAAGATCTTCGAGAGCGAGATCCCCTCGGCACCAAAGAACAAGAGCTTAAGCGACGAAGAGAAGAAGCGATTCCGATCCATGTGGCCCGCAGGAGAAGCCGAAGCGCATGCGAGACTGAAGAAGTTTGCCGACGAACGCATTGGCAAGTATCAGGCGAAGAGGAACTTCCCAGCTGAGAACTGGACATCTTCTCTGTCGGTCCATTTCGCCAGCGGGACTATTTCAGCCAGAACAGCGGTACGCACAGCGCGCGATCACAACAAGACGAAGAAACTCGATGCCGGGAGCGATGGTATCAAGACGTGGATCAGCGAAGTCGCATGGCGGGATTTCTACAAGCACGTCCTAGCACACTGGCCATACGTCTGCATGAACAAGCCCTTCAAGCCCGAATACACCAACATCACATGGGAATACAACAACGAGCACTTCCTAGCATGGTGTGAAGGCCGGACCGGCTACCCTATCGTCGACGCCGCAATGAGACAGCTGAATCACTGCGGCTGGATGCACAACCGCTGTCGAATGATCGTAGGTTCTTTCCTCGCTAAGCACCTGCTCCTCGATTGGCGCATGGGCGAGCGGTACTTCATGGAACATCTGATCGATGGCGACTTTGCCTCGAATAACGGCGGTTGGGGATTCTCGGCCTCGACGGGCGTCGACCCGCAGCCGTACTTTCGCATCTTCAACCCGCTCCTGCAGGGCGAGAAGTTTGATGCTGATGGCGTGTTTATCCGCAAGTGGGTCCCCGAGTTGAAGGATGTCAAGGGCAAGGCGATCCATGAACCGTATGAGCGAGGCGAGGCGAAAAGGGCTGAAAAGGTGGGATACCCGAGGAGGATTGTAGATCACAAGGAGAGTAGGGAGAGGTGTCTTGCTAGGTATAAGGAGGGCTTGGGGAGGGAGACTGCTTGATATCCTCTACATGGTCGGTGTTTGGTGTTTGGGGTCTGATGAGGGTTGGAGTTGAGGTCCTCATTGTTTTGGTGTTAACAAAGATGGGCCAGGTGGTTGGGTCTGAATATTCTTTGTACTTGTTGTTTCCAAGAAGAGAAAAGAAATACAAGATATTAATAATTCACAACCAATCAGTTTGTGAAGATGAATCTCTATTACATTATTGTGATATTAAGAAAGGAATTTAACACTGAGACGATTGAATATGGAATTGGATAAATACCCAGCTAAACTAGAATAACTCAGCAGTACAGATATTATTATCATTATGTGTTATCCAATTGGCTCGTTAAGCATGGTAGCAGTTGATGTCGCAAAGGTGTTTTCTTACACGATAGGTAAGCTGATGATGACTTCGCTTCACCGATTCCGTTTCGGGAAGCGGCGAGGACGCCGAGGAGTCAATCAAGTCGACGACATTGAGGATTACTGAGCAGATGGGAAGGTTATTAAAGCACCTGAAGCAGCAAGCTGATGAAAGTTTGAATGAACATTCTTCCACAATCACCTCTCGCACGCTGTTTTGTTCTTGCCCCCCAAACCAAACAATTAACCAAACAATCAATCATGACTGCTACTTCTCCGCCGCATCACGTTCGCGCGACTTTGGGATATTATCAACCCAAAGCCGACGGCTCGCCGCCGGACCGCGACGACCTGGCCATTATCCTCGGGGCGAAGGATATGGATCCCCGCGAGGTGGTCATCAGCGATATCCGCGGCAGCGAGGACCAGTACCGGCTCGAGGAGCAGGGGTTCCAGGTGGTGAAGCACAGCAGCAAGCTGGAAGACTTTTCGGACGAGGAGAAAATCAAGTCTACGTACTATCCGGAGGTAGAGGAGCTGTTGCTCGCAAGGTTTGTGCTCATCCATCTAGTTCTGCGTACTCTCTCTTGACGGATGCTTCTTTTTTGAGACTCTAAACTAAACGTGGGCTGATTCAATATGTTCTTCTATATGCAGTACGGGAGCTACCAAGGTCATCATCTTCAACCACATCGTGCGCACAGGACCGTCGACGCTGATCGACGACAAGGCGTACCTGACAGGCGTATCCGGCCCAGCGCCACGGGTGCACATTGACCAGACAGCCAAGGGAGCAGAGCAGATGCTATTCCGGATGGTGGGCGACGACGTCGCGCGCGACATGTCGTCGCGGCGGTGGCAGATCCTCAACACGTGGCGGCCCGTCAAGACGATCGCGAAAGACCCGCTGGCCATCGCCGACGCGACGACGGTGCCGGCGTCGCATCTCGTCACGGTCAAGCGCTTGTATCCCGGCGGCAAGGAGGGCGAGAACTGCACCGTCGTCGCTGGTGCGGCTCCCGCTGACGAGGTGGGGCATAAGTGGTACTACCTCCATGGCCAGCAGCCTGATGAGGTCTTCGTCTTTAAACAGCATGATAGCGATCCTGGTGCTAGGACCAGAGGCACGCCGCACTCGTCTTTCCCCTACCCTGGCGCGGAAGATCTGGAGAATCGCCAGAGTATCGAGGTTAGGGCTTTTGTGGGCTATTAGCTTGGTTCGTCTGAGAGGGGGGAGGTGAGATATCTGGGGGCGGATTTGTACTAATCTGTGTGCTTTTTGGGGCGATAGACGATCGTTGTTAGCCGATGAGAGGAAGGGAAGGGAAGGGAAGGGAAGGGAAAGGGGGAGAGGAAGGGGAAGGGGGAGGGGAGGATGGAGGAGGAGGATAGAGAAAGCAAGAATAATAGATCGTTCCTCTTTGAGCGGTGCTACGTCCTAATCATTAAAGCCGTTTTAGCAGCCGTAATATTCCCAAGTTCGTTTTCGAGTCTTCGAGTTTTCGGTGCAGTTTCTTCTTTAGGCGAGGAGGCCTCGAACTCAGTGATGCACGTCGAGAACAAGAAAGCAAGAAATGGAAGCGAGATATTCCGTGATTGTTTTTATCCCGTTGTGATCTATCTACCTAATGCCTCAATCACCAGAAGACGAGCAGAAGAGGGTAGGTCGGTGTGTGTGGGTTAGGTGTATGCCCCTGAAATCATTGCATGTAATCAAGCAGACTCTTCGGTCGGTGACTAACTCGCTTCACTTACTTTCTCTACCCCCTGCCTCGTGGTGCGCGACCTTTACAGCTGAGCACGGTCATTTTAGAAGTATCAATTAGTGTGATAAGTCGAAGTAGACCCAAATGTCATGTAAGTGATCCATTGATAGAGATGATGTAATATCTTTTTCACTTTTTCAACAAGCCGAGACTAAGTTTGGGCAGAAAATACAACTCACAGCCCACGTCGCACATATACACACGCGTATAAACCAAATCCTTGTTTGTTATCATAGTTCATTACACGTATTCCAAAACACATAATTCTACACTACTAATACCGACTCCTGGTGCCCCCTCTCAAGTTGGCTTTCCATAGACAACAGATACTCTTAGACTCACACCACTTCTTGACCTCCCACGGTGCCACTTCCCCATCCCAGCCCACTTTTTCCAGCGCGCCAGTATTGAGCCAGATCGTCAGGTCCTCGAGGATGATGGGATCATACAGCAGAATCTTCTCGTACCAGCCGGGGTTTACCGAATCGGCTGATTGTGGAGCCTCTTTCACAGCATGGCTGATGTGAGTAAAGAGGCGTGCTCGAGTGGCATTGGGAGATAAAACAGGACTTGCTTCGTCATCAATATCTATTGGCGCTGAAAGAGATAATGGTGGTGTTCGTGCTCGAGAAGTCCGTCGGCGTTGTGGTGATTTTGAACGTGCCTCCGGGTCCGCTTCCGAATTCTTCGGCACCAATAGCTTGGATAACGGTGTGTCACTGTCGAGATCAATGT
The DNA here is from genome assembly GCA_029641185.1 of Pseudofabraea citricarpa. Classification (NCBI taxonomy): domain Eukaryota; kingdom Fungi; phylum Ascomycota; class Leotiomycetes; order Helotiales; family Dermateaceae; genus Pseudofabraea; species Pseudofabraea citricarpa. The sequence goes on from JAPWGK010000008.1 coordinate 179,885, forward strand.
CCTTCATGACTTGAGAAGCTCTCGGCCGGCCCCGAGGTTTTGCTAAAGGCGATGCAACTACCGACAAGCTGTCTTTACGTGGCCTTCCCCTTGGTCTTTTGGGAGATAGGTCCGAGACTGTGGCAGTCTTTGCTGCAGCTAGTTTTGTCGGTGAGGTACAAATTGACTTATTAGTGCTCAAAGTACCAAGTGCCATCCTCTGTTTCGATTCCCAACATTTCTCAAGCAGATCGATCATCGCTTCTCTTTTCTTGATTGGTTTAAAATGGTAAGATGCTATCTCTTTTGACAATTGTGCGTCTGTAAGCAATGTGAAATCAGGCTTCTCTTGAGGCTTGGCTTGTGATTTACGACTTCGTTTTGCTGGTGCCTTTTTTGGGGAAGTGGGTTTTTGTGCCTTTGGTCTGGCTGGCGATTTTCGAACTGAAGGGCTACTCAATTCCAATTGTATAGCAGCTTCAATAGGCCCGACTTTGCGTTTCTCAATTTGTAACTGTTGAGAAGGAGGAGGGGCTGCTTGAGTGAGATCATGCCATGATTCGTCATCATCCATTGGAGGCGGGACATGCTCAGGTACATTTGATCCAGAGCTTCTATCTAAATTCGGTTGTCCGGAGGCTGGCAGGTCTGATATGTCAGCCTGCTTGAGGCTCGAGTTCTGCTCTTCCAGTTTCGCCTGCAGCTTTGTCGCAGCTGGTGAGTCTACTAGGTCGATCATTTCAACTTCCAATAATTCCCCATCCTCTCCGCGTGATGCTGCCGACCACAGATTACTTTTCATGGCTTTACGTCCTATGCCTCGTCTACTCTTCTCCGCAGAGAATATAGAATCGCGTAGGACGTCCTCAAAAGGATCATCTGTGAATGGGTCGTCGCCTACTTCGTTGGATGCTTGTAAAGCCTGATGAAGATCACGAAGAAAGGTTGGTGATTCCTCTCTAGCTAGCTGGCTGGAGGTGCCAAATACAAAGTCTTGGGTATCTACTTGCTTCAAAGCAGATTCTGGCGAAAGAAGTATTGGCTCCTGAGCGGAATTCTTTGACTTTAAAGTCTTTGGTGCACCTTTCGCGGGACTCCGAGATCTTGATTTCTTCGGCAGCTTAAAGCCATCTTTATCGGGTCCACCATCTTCACCCGAAAATGAGAAATACTGAAGAAGCGGAGCGGTACGTGTGACACTGCCCTCTTCATTCTCGACATAAGCAGCTGTTGCTTGCTCAGTGATTGTCCGCGGTTTTTTCCTTATCGCTTTCGGCTTCTCCACTGGTGTCTCACATGGTATCGACGGTTGTGCTGATACCAATTCAATGAGTTTGCGTTTCCTTGTAGCACATCCATCAGAGACTTTCTTTGGGGTAGAATCCTTGGTTTTTGTAAATCCGTAGTTACCTATTAGTTCACTGAAATTTTGGCATTTCTCGTCTGACAGAATTGATCCACCTGACGTGAGTTTGGCATCCAATAAATTCAATGGGAGAGGCGTTGTGAGTGAAATAACGTTGGTGGTTGGAGCTGGCGGTGTCCAAGAATTCCTTCTCTTTACTGCCTTTTCCAACATCAAACCTTCGCCTTCTGCCATCGCTTCCACCTTTGAGCTGAAATGCTTGCTTACTGCTTCAGATAGCAAAGCTTGTGCCTTCGTCGGTTTTGCAACCTTCGGCCCCGTATTCTTTGTAACTCGACCTGCCGCCAGCTTGGGCTGTGTCTCGGTGTCTTTTTTCTTCCCCTTTGCTTTGCGCCCAACCTTCTCCTTGACTACCACTTCCCCATTCTCATCCACCATCACATCATTTTTCTTCGCGCGTGCTTTCCTAGGAGCCTTCTCCTTTTGCGCCCCTTTGTCTTCTTTGGCATCTGCCTTTTTCGCTCGAGGTTTGCGCACGGTCTTGGGTTTCGTAGATTCTGTCGCCACTCCGGTGTTCTCTGCAGATTTGCCACCCAACTCAAGTGAGCCTTTCTTCGCACTAGGTCTCCTTGCATTTTCTGCTTTTGTTTTATTATAGAATATATCCCCCTCCGAATTATCTGCCTGAAATGATGGGAAAGCATCCAATCCCTCAAGTCGTTTGGCGTCCGATGTGCCATTCGCAAGGAGGCTTGCTGCGGTAGTGAAGCCGGCATCATTTGTTGGAATGGAAATCGCCTTGCTGCCTGCTCGTAAAGCTTGTGGCCTCTTTCGTAGTAACTGACTCGGCGACGGAAATTCGGGGGACGAAGACATGTTTGCGCATAGTTGTAGTGGTGCAGCAGGGGACGATGAGAAGATGTATATATCTGCGGAAGCCATTTCGACGATGGGCAAGAACCAGCGAATGCGGCTGGCGCATCGGCTATTAAAAAGGAACGACAGTGTTGCTATTGCTGCTTGTTACATTGCAAGGAAAAAGTGAACGTCGCGATGGACATTTGGTGGAGGTTTGGTCGCTGGGTGGTGATGCTTGCAAGTTGCAACTCACAACACGAGCCGAGACGCCCAAAGTCAACAAAGACGCGCTAGATCGCCGGCGGCATTCTCCATCCTGTCACGCGAAACCACGCAGTCAGGTGACCCACAAGCTAGCCCGAATTCTAGCGAAAATTGGAAGGAGGGCAGCAAAAATTGGGAATTCGAGATCCCACCTTTTTTACAACAACCCGCGACCAACTTTATCACCTTCACCAGCAACTCATCCAAACAAGTCGCAAAAATGGAGAACGACAAGGGAGAACTCGTTGACCTGTAGGTTTATCCTTTTCCCTCGCAGTACCGATGCGCAATGTCCAGTGGAGATGTGTGGTTCTGACATGGTTTTGTGAACAGTTACGTCCCACGCAAGTGCAGCGCAACCAACCGTATCATCAAGGCCAAGGATCACGCCTCTGTCCAGATCTCCGTCGGAAAGGTTGATGAGAACGGACGCTTCACCGGCGAGTCGCAAGTCTATGCCCTCTGCGGCTTCGTTCGTGCTATGGGAGAGAGCGATGACTCCTTGAACCGATTGGCACAACGTGATGGTCTGTTGAAGAACGTCTGGAGCGGAAGCCTTCAAAGATAAATGTACTCAATGATTTTGGTATGCTACATACATGCTTCGGAATCGGGGTTGGTATGCTGACAATGTGGTCGCAGATTTGCTGGTTTTCGGGGCTGGGCTAAAGCGGGGACATGGGATGGGGAATCTGAATCGACGGGGATTGTGAAGGATATCTGTCTCATGCTGAGATAGTTTCATACCATACAGAAAACGCAATCGAGCCAACCTTTGACCTTGCACACCTCCGACCACCTTTCCCAATGTGTGCGAAACTCCCCACCGGCTCTTTCAAAAGACTCCTCGTGTCCACTCTCAGGGTGATATGCTTTTCCTTGCGCGAGGGGTCGGACGAGGCTTTCAATAGCTGAGTAAACAAGAAGCCGGAGATTGATTTAATGCAAATTGGCCTTCTGAAGAGCTGTGACGTTAGAGCATCTCGTTAAAGCACAGATACGGGCTGGACATTTATCGTGAACAAACTTTTACAATTTCCTCGGCAAAAGCACATGTGTGAGGATGCATTGCCCTGTTATACTGGTGCAAGGTATCGAGAAACACAGCAAGTAGCTGATAAATTGATGCATCTACAGATTGAATGTATCACTGTCTTCTCTTCGAGTTAAAAAAATTTAACCCCCTGAATCTGTATATTCAGGCTCTTAGGCTACGCTACATATAGATCGTCTTGCCTTGTGAGGTAGGTCAAAACAAGCTAAGCCGTAAAATCAAGAATGGATACAGGTGACGAAGTGAAAAACGTATATTCATGTTTTGATAGGACATAATTTGGATTTGATAGGACAGGTTGATTTCCTCTGCAATTGCAGTCTTGGTGTTGCATTGGTTCCTCACTTGTTGCCGGAAATTCTTATTGCGGATACAATTGACTTGTTAAGGAAAATATATGCTATTGTAGGGTATTTCACCAGATGGCTAAGAAAAACTCAACAGAAAGAGGATGAGCAGATATCTCGATATTGCTTGGCCAACCCGTACTCTGTTCTTGATACAATATAATCAAACCTCTGTCTCATACCCAAGAACTCCATGAATACCTTCTTGATACAACCATTGACAATCGTGTCCTAGTGTCTAGCTCGGGAGCCAAGGTGTGATCACTTTATATAATATTTCTCGGTTGTTAAGAGCATGCAGAGGTATGAAAAGCAGTTGCGAGAGGTGTTTATTAGTACGTTGTATCAGCAGTGTATATTGTCACACTGAATTTCTTCTTTTCTTTGGAACATAAAGTTTTCGTTGAAAAATGCCACTGACTTTTTAGTTCCAAAATTATTTAAATAGATTTCCCCACTCCTCCTCTGCATTTAATGCTACTACCCGTGCAACTTTACAAATTTACAAACATTGAAGATATAAATATATGCGTGACTTGACATTATTCTAATATTTATTGCGGTCATTTGAGTTCAGAGATATGTGTAGCTGGTCGCTTAACATCTGGACATAATGTCAAAATTTCCTGCTATATGATTTAATGCCATTAGTTTATCATATCTCCACTTTTTAAGGTGACCGAGCCTGAACACTACTAATGTCCCAATGTAGTGTTGCTGAATTTAAACTCTTCGTGGCTGATCGCCATATTGAAGTCGAGGGTAAATTTCCGACTCATCCTCCATTCGTACATCGAATTTTTACTCAACCCCGTAGACCATATAGTTATATGATAAACACCCCATGTTAGGTGTAAATTAGCAGATAATAGACTAGATGTTTTCGAATCCCTAGGCGAGTCACCCTTCGCTATTACTAGTCATTTCTAGGGTTATTCTTCCACGTACTTCTCAAATTAAGTATATAAATTAATGTAATTTCGCCGAGACTGAAGAGCTACGGAAGCTGCAACGCGTTAATTGGCATGAATGAGAAATCACTGGACTCGAAACGAACGTCACACGATCACGAATCACGAGATGCCACAATTGGGATTTGGATTTGGACACAAATTTAATGGTCTGCTGGAAATATGCTCTGTTTGCAACTCAATGTGGTGTTCGAAATATCCTGTCCATGAGCTAGCAAGACCAGTGATGCGATCGAAATGTCCATTTAGGCGAGTCTTACAGTTATTAGCGAGCGACGAATTTATAATCTGTTGGTCTCCGAGAAGCCTCTTTGGTACTATACGATATCTCGCTACACATATTAACAAGAGTCTCCTATCATTATCGGTCTTCTCACTATACAATTATGCTTGAGCTTCGGGGTACAGGCAATGCTGGATCGCTTCGGCTAAGGACCACCGAAAGAAGTTAGCTGTGCTCTACATACGAATCTTCGATGACAATATGAAAATTGAAGCATAAATCAGAAAAGACCAGTGTATGTTGATCCTATTGCTTAGGAGTTCTTAAGCACAAAATCCAAGCTAGATATCGGCGAGTGATGGTATTCATCATAGAAAGTGTTTTCGGGTAACGAGAGAAAGGAAACAAAACCTACAATAGGTTGGAATTTTAATAATAGCTATCCTCTATCAAATGATTAAATCCCGTTGTTCCAATAGACATAAGTATGAGCGATGATTAAATGAAGATTCAAAGGGCAAATGGCTCCTTCTATGTATTAAAAATTGACAAGCCTCTCAAGTCCCAGAGAGTTTTTGTTCTCATCATCGGAGGAACTGGCTCCGAGAAACCGTTGGCTCGGGCACCCCTTGGTCCCAACACCCACACCGAGTGACTCATGGCCGACCTAAAGCTTTCAGCTATATCAATCGTCAGCCTCTCAAAAGACAAGCCCTTGCGAAATATCACTCAGGCCATTGAACTCAAAGTGGTATCGAATTTGAGATATGAAGTCCAATCAAGACGTAGAAATAAACAGAATGCTTTAGTTACAAACCAAGCGTTATTTGATATTCATAATGCAGAGTTGATTCCGTCCAGCCAATTCCGTTGAGGGATAGTCAGTGTACTTAGTAAAGGGACAGTGAAGTCGGTTCAACTCAATTCATCATGCTACTCGCTCATCTCATCTGCCAACTCATCATATTAGTTGGCACCAGTCGAAGGTCAAGAGACTAAAAATATTGCTCTATAATTATCTTGTCCACGTCTCAAACTCAAATCTTGAATATCTAAGAACTTACCACATTGCCCAAGCGAATCGACCCAAAGCTTAGAAGCGAACATAGCTCCATTGGCTCAGACAATGTCAATTTGATAGTTTTCTGCTACAGCTCATCTCCTCGGAATCAATTATCACCTTCAGTTAGTTTGATATTATTATTTGTAAATTATTATTGATAAATGATGACCCGAGTCTATGGATAACACCACTTCTGCTTGTGAATACACGACTGACAATATCTAACCACCCCCGATCCAACAACTTCTCACATGCTTCCCATCGCCGAGTAGTATGCTTTCATTAATGCAACAGAAGATCCACTAGAACGAAAATATACAGATTAAACATTTCTATCGGTACTTCCAATTCCTTGAGTTTTACAACTGAGTTGTTTCCTGCTTTTGCAGTTCGGGTGGCCTTTTCGCTGTCCTTGTGCAGCAAACCATTTGAAGCCCGAGAAGATGCAGTAGTAGCTACAAAGAGTTGTTTGATATATTATGATGAAAAGAATTCTCAGTCTTGTTTGCCCTCCGCTCTAACGGAAATTTATCCCGTTTCTATTTGGCCTGGAGCGAGAAATGTGGCTGTCGCAATATGTTCAACCCGCTCTTGCAGAAATTGCACATAATCAGTTAATCCTAAAGGAACTAGTGGTATAAAATTAAGTCTGTATATAATTTATATCACTGAATATTGCTTATATATCTTCTAATAGCGAAAAGAAAGCTGGATGCCTTCGTAGACCAAGAAACATGCATTGAATCACTGGCTAATCTTTGATAGATAGACTTTGCTGATGAGCGAGAAGCTGGTATTATCCTTTTGCCTAATCTCCCAGTATTCAACAACAAGTATCATTGTTGAAATGTTGACATCTGCCCATAGTGTTATCGACATGTGTTGAGTTTGTAAAATTGGGCGCTTGGAAGCGCACAGATATTACCTTGGGTCAAAGGATTTTCAGAAAAAGACTAGGTTGGAAGTCGCTAAAGTTGGTTTCATGAAACTGGTACTAAATAAATAACCACCTAGGTAGGCAGTCTGTCCGGCTATCTGCGGGCGGTATCTCTCTCCACAACAAGTGGCTTTGCCTAGCAAGTATTATGTTATTGGATTTTAGACGTGCTGTGGAAGAGCAGTCTATTTACTGTATCTAGTTGGCCTGTGTAGATTACATTCCAAGTCTAATCCCTTGCTATTAGAATTTTGTAAGGCCGTCATATTGAATTCTTGAGTTCGTGATGATATTAATCCTTCAAGTAAGGACTCTCTGTTCTTTCCAGTTTCCGACTTAGAGCGCTAAAGAAGCTGAGGCCCGCTAACGGCTCATGTCTTTGTTGTGAATATAGTAAATATAAAAGTCAGGAGCGGAAAAGTAACGTGATCATGTAATAGTTTTGACTTCAGAGTCGGGAAGTCGGAAGTAAAGTAGACGTATTTGTCGGCTTGCATGTCAGCTTACGATATTGGATTCCCGGTTTAGGATTTCTCCGGCGGTGTATTCAAAATAATCTTGCCATTGGTACATTAGCGTGAGTCATATCCGCAGAAATTCTAGTGTAAGTACAAAAGTCGGGTTCGGGGTAATATGAAAAAGTATAACATAACATGATTTAGTAAGAGTTTGTTCAGCAATATCATCAAAGCTCAGGTAGTCTGGATATTTGAGTGCCAAGATGACGACAACCTCAGATAATCTATATACTGGAACCAATAATACACAGGTTGCTTTATATTTCGTCATCACCTACTTGACAAAATATTACCCTATGCTTAGAGTATTACTTTGCTAACTACAAGTCAGATCACAAACAATGGGTCTACAGATCAAACCATCAATGTTCAATTAATCAAGAACCGGCTGCGGAATATATGGGCTCAGATACTCCAGAAAGATACCTCAAGCTTCTCTGATCAAGATTCATTTTTTGAAGTTGGAGGTACGAGAAGTTTGGCAGCCGATCTATCTCTAGCAGTTCGAAAGCAGGGATTTCTTCTCACCGTCGAAGAAATATTTACGCACGCTTCCTTGGAAGACATGGCAAAAACAGCTCAAGTTTTGGTTATCAGAGAAGACAACGTGACTAACGATGAATCGAAACTCGAGCCCTTCAGCTTATTGAGTACAAATATCCCAAGGGAAGACCAAATTGAGATGATTTCATTGAAATGTCATGTTGCTCGAGAAAGAATCGAGAATGCATACCCTTGTAGTCCGATGCAAGAGTCCTTGGTGGCAATGTCGGATGGTACCAACAATCTTTCTATTCGGCAACTGGTGTATAAACTTCATGGAGCTGATCCTCCAGACAAACTGTATCGTGCTTGGAGATATACGGCCCGCGCAAACCCAGTACTACGTACACGAATCTGTCGCTTGGAGGGGGGAATTGGTTATCTCCAAGCTGTGATTGACGAGGACATATTATGGAGCTCCGTTCATATGGACCTTACTCAATATTTGCAAGAAGATGCGAGGGTTTATATGCAAGAGGGTGATCCATTTTTTCGGTACGCGATAGTAACAGAAGATGAGAAAGAAAGGGGGACACGACAATACTTTGTTTGGACCGTACATCATGCGTTGTGCGATGGAGCTTCAATTTTGGAGATCCATGACGATCTCTCACGGTTATTCCATGATGCGCCAAATTTACACCGTGCGCCTTTTGAACTGTTTATCAAATCCCTCAAAATCATAGCGGATCCATCCTCAGAGCAACAATTTTGGCAGCAGTTTCTGTCTGGTATCCATCCAACTTCATACCCTCCAGTTCAAGTCGATCCAAATTTTCGTGCAAATCCATCCTCCACACTTTCGCAGGAGATTACCTTCGATCGTCGTCCACCTCCTGGTTTAAGTAGAGCTCTGTTCCTTCGAGCTGCTTGGGCCATTTTGTTGACGCACCACACTGGAACAGAAGATATAGTATTTGGAACCATTAATAATGGGCGGAAATCAGCTGTGCCTGGAATTTTCCAAATGACTGGTCCAACAATCAATCTGACTCCTGTTGCCTTACATGTTGACCCAAAAGAATTACTCTCGTCGTTTATTTTGCGTGTGCGAGCTCAAGCTGCTGAGATGAAGACATTCGAACATTCTGGCATATCGAGGATTCGAAAATTCTTGGCCGGAGGAGGATCCACAGCAACCGAATTTCAGACCTTGTTCGTTGTCCATCCAGTGAACTTTGGTCACGCAGCAGCACCTTCATTACGGAAACTGGAGCTTGACTATCTGCCTCACCTAGGGAAGACGGAACAGCACTCTTATCCGCTGGTTGTCTCTTTCACCCTCTCCGCTGGTACAGTGGTCACACTTGAGATACAATATGATCAGTTGGTTTTGTCGACCAAACAGGTTCACAACCTCATGAATCAGTTCCAAGCAGTGCTAACAGGGATGAGCAACGCATCAGAGGATACTTTGCTGGAGTCTATATCACCATTAAGTGATCAAGATATGACTCAAATTTATGAATGGAATAAAACTACGCCCCCAGCCGAGCAGATATGCATCCACAATCTTTTTCAGCAGCAAGTAAATAAACACCCAAATGCGGAGGCTGTTTGCTCTCTGGAACAAACACTAAGCTATGCGGAGGTAGATATTTCTTCCACTAAACTCGCCCTTCGCCTAGTAGAACTCGGAGTGCATCCAAACACCTTTGTGGCCGTCTGTTTCGAGAAGTCAATTTGGACAGTGGTTGCAATCTTAGCAGTCTTCAAGGCCGGGGCTGTTTATGTCCCAATTGATCCTACCCATCCTCGAGGCCGTATTACTGAATTAGTGGAAATGGCTCAAATTAAGGTGACAATAGCATCTACTTCCAGTGCTCGCGTACTAGCAGGGCTTTGTGATAAAATTCTCGGCGTCCATGAATCGCCACTATCCCCTGCCACCTTGCTACCCGAGTGCTTACCGTCTAGTACTGCATACCTCCTCTTTACATCTGGGAGTACGGGCAAACCAAAAGGAATTCTTATGTCTCACTCAGCAATGTGTACATCAATTCTCCATCATGGAGCAGCATTCGGGGCGGGTCCAAACTGGAGAACACTTCAGTTTGCCTCGCATACGTTCGATATTTCGTTGTCCGAATTCCTTACCACTCTTTGCTTCGGAGGATGCATCTGTATTCCCTCAGACCACGAAAGACTTAACAGCTTGGCTGCGACAATTACCCTTTTGAAAATAAATACAGCCTTGATTGTTCCCACTGTCGCCAATTTACTTTCCCCGGAAGAAGTCCCAACACTAAAAGCGATTGTCCTTGGGGGAGAGCCCGTCCACAAGGATACAATTATGAAATGGGCAGACCATGTTAGTTTGACTAACGGCTATGGGCCTTCTGAGACTGCAGTTTATTGTGCTGGAAATGTCAATATCTCGGCAGATGCTCATCCAGCAAATATCGGCAGAAGTATTGGGGCTAATATGTGGATTGTAGATGGCGAGAACTACCATCAGCTTTGTGCGATTGGTTGTATAGGGGAGATAGTTATATCTGGAGCTATTCTTGGAAACGGTTATTTTGGTGACAAGGCATCTACTGATGCTGCTTTTGTACCAGCACCGGACTGGCTGAAGATTTTCCACCCCGAAAGTCCTTATAAGACTTTATACAGAACTGGAGACTTTGCACGGTACAATCAAGATGGAACGTTTCACATAGTCGGCAGGCGCGACACACAGGTCAAATTGCGTGGGTTTCGCATCGAACTGGGCGAGATAGAGAGCCAGATAATAGAGCACAGCCCAATAACCGCCGCACTCGCCATCCTTCCAACACAAGGGCTTTGTGAACGTCAAATTGTGGCTGTAGTGAGCTTCAATCGATCAGACTTGAAAAACCACGGTGGCTCTGAAATAACCTTTGTGAAAGAGAAAAATACCGACGGAATACTGGAGAAGCTTAAATCGCATCTCTCGCTTACTCTTCCTGAGTATATGATCCCCTCAATTTGGGTTGTCTTGGAGGAAATGCCGCGTTTGTTCTCTGGTAAGATCAATCGGAAAGCCGTTATTTTCTGGGTGCAAAATATGACAGAATCAACATACAAAGTGTTGGTAGACGAACCCGATCCCAGCGACGACGCCGAATTCGTATCTGGAACAACAGCCAATACATTAAGGCAAATCTGGAGTGAAGTACTTGGCGTTCCTACTAAACAAATAGGGATGAAAACCTCTTTCTTCTCACTTGGAGGCGATTCAATCTCTGCCATTCAAATAATTTCTAAAGCTAAGGCAGCAGGCCTTCCTGTTACAGTTCGTGGGCTCATAATCTCAAGAACATTAGGAAACTTGTCGAGCTTTGTTGAACGAAGCCTACAAACAGCTCCCCAAAGTCTCAGGCAGCTTCCTAGTCCCCAGTCAACTACCAATATCCTCCTTGGATACGAGCAGAGTCTCAAGTCACGCCTCGGAGCTAACCCTTCGATCAAAATCGAAGATGCATATCGTTTATCTCCCCTTCAGCGTGAGATTATGAAGCAGCGGGCCGTCAACCCAGCAGTCTTTGTATTCTCTTGGCAGATGGAAATTTCTTCGCGGACGTTCCAGTCAATTAGTCTACCCAGACTCGTGCAAGCATGGAAGCATGTGGTTCAAAAGTACCCAATACTTCGAAGTATATTTTTGCAAGATCCAGCCGGAAACAAGCCTCCAGTACAAGTGGTTCTGAGAAAGGAAAGTGCAGAGCCGGTGGTTGGTACAACTTTGCATGAGACATTGCCTCATGTTGACGACTGCTTTTTGCCTCACCGAGCCCGCTTCTTCCACCATGGAGACAAAATCGCAGGTCGTATCGATCTCGATCATCTGGTGCTTGATGGATGGTCGCTCAGACTTGTTAAAGAGGCTTTGCTAGCCGCATATGATGACACAGACAAATCACGGGAAGAGCCTCCCTCGTATAAATCATTTATTTCTACCCTTCGGCCTGACCGTGTTGATGGAGACAAGAAGTATTGGGCCTCGGTTTTCCGCAATCAACCACTGTCTTTACTTTCTTTTCCAGTTATATCGCCAAGTAATTCAAAGTCATCGCCAAGCTCCAAAAACACAATTCTACCCCTACCGCATCTGGAGGCACGCTCGCTTAATAGGTTTAGTGCCCAACATGGAATCACCACTGCTAGCATCTTCGATGCAGCATGGGCACAAACGCTAAGCATTCTTACGCAGTCACCAGATGTATCATTTGAGTATGTCGTTTCAGGGCGTGACCAGGAACTGTCCAATATCTTTGACATTGTCGGCCCAGTATTTAACGTTCTCGCCTATCATCTCCGAAGCATCTCAACTGAGAACAGTTCTATAGAACTAGCACATCTAGCCCAGCGAATCCAAGAACAAAGAATGCATGACGCGCAGTATATCTCGTGCAACATTCGAGAGGTGCTTGAGAATGATTTAGCGGTTCGAAAACCGTTCAATACAGGGCTAAATTTCCAACGACGTCCCAAGGCCGTTTGGACGGATAACATAAGGATAGACGAGGATTTGAAACAATCAGTGGATCCTTGGCATGTAGGTGCTTTTTGTTTTCCCATCAATTTCTTGCATCTCCATCCTAGAAACTTTGTTACTAACTCAACTTCCAAAAACTAGTTCGATGTTCTGATCAGGATATTGCATATTGTCGACGATGATAGTCTTCAACCGTTCATAGAATTTGATGCTCGAGTCTTTGATCAAGATGAAATGAAGAAAGTGACGAGATTGTTTTGGGATAGAGTTCAAACTGCCATCTCAGAGACTTGAGATTGGAGACAGCGCTTAACGCCAAGCCTTCGTTTGCACTATCTTACTTTTGGTTATACCATTGCCTAATTAAGTTAAGCTATGGTGCAATTTGATGTTGATTTTCTGATCTCGGACAGACGTTGAGATGGCTTGGTCTGTCTTTTCTGTTACACCAAACGTCTAAAAGTATCGGGTTTTATTGTTCGAAAACATCTAGCCGAAGGTTCTTATCAAGCCACAGACCCTAAAACATTTCTTTCGAACAGCCTTCGAATGACAACAGCTTTAATTCGAGAGATTTGACGAGCTGCGGTTCCTGTTTCGGTAAGCTGCAGGTAGGACATCAACTGCGCCTCGTTCGCTTATGACCACAGCCTCAGCCACAAGACCATAAGCATTTAGTTAAAGCTTAGACAGCAGCGTCTCTAGAAGAGAGAGCTGGATCAATAGCTTTTCAAACCACCGCAAAACTAGCTAGCTGTCAAAATGGCCTCTATCGGGAAGGTGGCACTCAGCTTAGCAACTGGCCTCCAAGAAACTACCTTAGCCCTTGCGAACTTCAACTTCGACTTTGCCATGATTAAAATGGAAGCTCCACCAGAATATCAAGGCTTGGGAAATCGCCTTTCTAAAAGAAGAAAGCTAGAAGCCGAGGAAGGGCTCGTTCACACTGCCGCCCGTCAGCTTGGAGCTTTGTTCGCCGACGAACTCCCACCAGTACCAAACTTAGCCAGAGTCTACGGTTTACGAGCGTCTGAAATATCAGCAAATCCAGTGATCAATCCTACTGGCACTGCCTTAGATGGCCCATTGGCTAGCCACATTGGCCTGGATGGCACCTCCTTATGGGCTGCTGCGACATCTGGCAGGGGTGCTTTGCAAGTCCATCTTCTGGCTTGCATTCTTGCCCGAGTCTGGTCAAACCCTGAGGCTGTATCTATATGGAGTGAACTGGTAACCGCAAGAAAAGCTCAACTTAATGAGCGTCTATCAGAGGATCAATTCCATATGGGGCATCTCATGGCTTCTCGTATCGAAATAGGGCTTGAAAAGTTAGCCGAGTGGGATGCAAGTGCCAGGGCAGTACGTTGAAAAATTTCATTTTCCTCTGATATTTAGATAGACATGGAAGAAGCGTCTCGGATCGTTTTATTTTCTAGTATTTGCCACTGATTAGTTCCAAAAAGGCAAACCGATGCTAATCTAAAATTTACACAGTGGCTCAGCGCAGCGGATAAAGCCAAGTATGCACAGCAGAAACAGCTAATGCTTATCATAGACAATATTGATCTTCAAGTTCGATCATTTCCTAGGCTTTATGATTCAGTGATGAACGTTTGGAAGAAAGCGCTGATGACTATGGAGAACATTGTTTCAGGAGTCGCACAAGGCGTGGAAAGCCCTGAAATGCTTCTGGGTTTGACATCATGGCATCTATATCCGGATATGGCTGTACTTGGCGATGAAACTAGGCATGTCATTCAAAAAGATAGCCTTATACCCCAAGGCGGTCTAGTCACTATTGGAATGCATGGTTCGAAGGCTAGGAACGAGACTGGAATCACATGGACCATGCCGCTCGCTCAGATGAGGTACTATGGCGACCCGATTCATTCAACAAGATCTGTTGGAACCAAGTCTCTGCGCATCTCATTTGATAGCGTTGTTCTCATTTCTATGGGAAGCGTCATCAGTACTTGGGGAAGTTATGCCTCTGATCTGGAGAGTCTTTGTAATTTTTGGATTAGCCTTGCCGCTAGGTGTGTTCTAGAGGGTTCAGTGGCACCGGTGATTGATATACGTAGCTCAAGTCTGGCATGGCTAGAGATGTTCTCGCGGGATGCTAGGTCTTTCCTTCGCTCGAAGGAAGCAGAGAAAAAGGAGGTGACTCGTCTTGTAAATCTCGGTCGTGGCCGCTATCAAAAGTTCATCGGTGTTCCGACAGATCATCCTACACCTGCTTTTGGTCTGGCGGATATACCCAGATTTCTATCGATCTTAGACGTTGAGCAGCAGATCAAAGCACTTCGGCGACTTGTAGCCGACTACGACCTAGGCATGAATATGCAGGGTGCCGTATTATTCTATCGTCCTGAAAAGGCAACACACGGAGAATTTGCAACCCTGTATCCTCAGAAATTCAATAACTCTAACGGGTTACAAGAAAGACATAGACGTTGGGTTTGTCCCATTAGGAAACGGAGTGTCCAATCGGATGCTCTTGACGAGGGCACAAATCTCCAGATTGATACAGAGGCTATAATATTGCGAACTATCGAATTAATGAGGTCTACCTGTGAACCATGTGGAATGCTCCCGGATAATATAGTCACTGATGGTAGTGGTGCAAGCATCGAGAGTCACTGGAAACAGACCTTTGCGCCCCATAGTCAATTGCTCCGTTGGAAGTATCACAGTGGAAGTGTCCTCGACCTTCCTGGATTGCAGCGATATTGTGCCAGAAAGGGGTTTAATGAAGAAGTGACAACTCAGTTTGTATTTGGATGGAATGTGGGGTCATCACGGCACCAGTACGAGGGTGGGAAGTTCAAATATTTGTTTGGTTCGGAATCGCTCAGGGTATATCAACCGGTCACAGACTTTAAGCAGTCAGCAAGCGTCCCCCTGCTTCCCCTTGATTTCTTATCAAGCGCCCTAAGTTTCCTGCCAGAACAAGAACCAGTAATGCTGCAGCATTTTGGACTTAAGAAGTACATTGGCGAGCATCTAGTGCAAACTCAGAGCTCGGTGGATTCAAATTCGCCGCCTTACATACAGTCCTTGGCAAATCTTTATCAGGCATCACTTGTATATTCTCGGATGCCCTCAGCTACTATCGACCCAGCTATAGCATCCCATCCGCTTCATTTGGCAAAATGGGGTAACTATGACCCTGTACGTTCAGCGCCTATTGAGGTACGTACAAAGGTGCATCCGAAAGATCTTGGGCTGCAAGACTCGACCAGGTTACATACATCAGATGTAGTCGAAGAGCCAAAAGACACCGAGACAGATCTTATGCCGTCGAGAAATGTCGCGTTAGCATTGATTGCAGCTTTTGACTCGGGAGGGATACAAGTGGACCCAGAAGATTTCAAGGATGTGATAGCTATTTCGTCTGGAGATTCGCTATACGTTTCTGAGTTCCTTTTGAATGACCCAAGCTCAACCCACAACACTTTGCGATGTCTTGTGGGCAATATTGGAAAACCAGGGATGACTTTGATGTTGTCACCTCAGGACCCGATAGTAAAAATCCCTGATGCCGAAGTATGGGAAATGATCAATCACAACGATTTTGATGGCCGGTGGGAAGACAATTTTAGGGGCACATCTATGCACTTGAAATTGACAGGCTATGAGATGCCGATCAACATTGGCCAACACGGTGGACGCTACCGTGAAGTAATTTACGCCGAAGCAGTTGTATCAGCCCATTCTCATGGTCAGTGGGTTGCCGACATCAACGTTCTTGGTTTATATAACATAGAATCTGCCCATGGCCAAACTTGGTTGGAGAAAAGACTGATCCCTCCCAGCTGTCATCACAGCACTGAAGAGAGGGATAGCCATTCGGAATTTGGATTGCTTACTTCTATTGACAATTGGCCAGAGCTTCTGGACCGCCCCCCTAATACCTCCATCATTCGCGCTAAGGGTAATTGGGATGCTCGACTGGCAGTATCTGCTGTTATGCATATGAGAAACGACAATGCAGTAATTGCGACGGGTAATGTTTGCTGGGCGTGCGTGGGTGAGATCGCGTCGGTTCTCAACATGGATTTGCAGCAGTTGCTAGTTCTTTGCTAATTCTCAACCTAAAATACTCTTCACCACTTGCTATAAAAGCAAGGGCTTCATTTTGATTAGGGGGAATACATTTTGATTCTTTATGTTAGACAGATCCTCTATTGGAGTGATATGATGCTTTGTTCAATAATAATTCTAGATTTGTACTTTTCAAGTGGTGATGGTATTTCCAGTTGCGCTTTAGAATTTAATTTGACCCATGCATGGTATGACAGTGTCTCAATCAACTGATGCAAGGAGAATTATATTTTCTTCTTCCAAAAAGTAACGATTTTAACAATGACAAAATGAGTAATTTAATGCTCTGACGTTGCTCTGTTTATTATATATAAAATTAAGATACGAGAGTCTTTTAAGGCACGATGATATACCTGCATGATTGGCTGTGGTAGCCAAGGACTAACACGGGAAACTGCATGAGTTCACGTGCACGGCAGTCTTGCAGGCTGACTGTCGTCAGCGCTGTTCGGTAAGCGAAATTGTCAAATATCAGCCTCGTCCTGCCAACTCAGACCTTATCTAAAATAACCTCGGTCAGCATGGCAGAGGTTTTTGGCGTCGTTGCTAGTAGCGCTGGGGTAGTTTCGCTCGCGTTCCAGCTCGCAGGCTACCTCAAAAAGCTCAATGACTTCTACGACCTTATGAACGATGCGCCCGAAGATATACGATGCGATCTCGAAGAAATTGAAATCTCTAGCCTTCTCCTGGGCGACATCGACCAAGACCTCCAACAGCAAATCTTTGTGTCTCCTAAAATCAAGGAAGCTGCTACAAGAAGTCTGCAGAAGTACAAAGCTGCCATCGACGCTCTCGGTAGCCTCGTTCAGGATTTAGATTGTTCGATGTCCAAGAACAAGAAGAGAGGCTCTTTTAAAGTCGCTTTGAAGAAGAGTAAGGTTGATCAGATACGATCTCGGCTAGAAAGAGCAAAATCCAGTGTTTTGTTAGCCAATCAACTCTATTTGATAGCTACGCAGCGGCAGGATTCTAGCATCTGGAGGGAGAATTTTGCCGAGATAAATGTTGCTCTGTTGCAGCTGGTACAAAATACAACAAATACGGCCATGCTAGAAGGGACAGAGGCTGGGGAATTAGCTATTGGTACACGCGAAACGGGAGACAGCCACAAAGATATCATCATACAGGGCAAAGTTGGAGCAGAGAGAAACAATTCTAGCTGCCGAACGGGCCGGAAAGTTCTCAGTACGCGCCACACATTCTTGGCACAGTTTCTCAACGTTACAACCATAACCGAGGACCGCAGCTCGAATACATCGTTCTCTTTGAAACTCCCATACTGGCTTTGCGCTCGAAAATTTGTTGTCGCTCTCAAGTCTTCTTACCGTGGTTGGGATCAAAGTTTCAGAGTGTACAAAGTTAGCCCATGGCATTCTCTCGTATTTCAGTACAGTGCTACGGGTGATGTTGTAAGCTTACAACGTCTTTTTCAAGAGGGCATTGCATCGCCATTTGAGATTGATTCAAAATATGGATGGACACCTCTACATGTAGGTTAAAAATAACTGTCACTGGGTTTTAACTAAAAGCTGCTAGGTAGCAGCTTATTTTGGAAATCCGGAAGCATGTAGCTTTCTCATGGCCAACGGAGCGGATGCCAATGCTCGCACAGATAATTCTGGGGGAAAGACCTCATCTTACCTACGCGCGTTATTTCCGTATCGTAATTGGATAAGGGAGGTTGCGATATATTCCCACCACTATTACGAGTAATCATCTGCTATTCAAATTTAAAAATGCAGAGCCTAATCTATCGCAGGACACCTCTACATCTCATAGCTAAAGGTCGTCGGACTAACCAGACTGAGTGTTTTACTCAACTCCTACCAGAAAGCTACAAATTCTTTGACCCAAAATTAGTTCCGGGGAGAATGTCTGCTACTTTGGAGGTCTTGCTAAAGGAAGGCTGCAGCGACCCCCTTTTTACCGATGCAGATGGACTCAGTGTCCTGGAATCATGGATGGGATCCCCGAAGGATTTCAAAACACTTTACTCCCAAGAGTATGATAATGCCATTTCCTCGGTGGAAATCATCAATATGTTACTTCTTCAACTAGCTTTCCCGCAGGAATTCATTGATATAATTCGCGTCATCTTACCGGAAGGCAAAGTGACTAATGTTGTAACTCGGAATATTTCTGGAGGTTATGGGGAGCACCCGTCTCTTCTTGTCTGGATGTATCCAAGTATTTTGGCCAAGCTAGTGGCTAAGTGGGCTTTAGATTTTGAGGAGATGGATAGTTGGCATCGAAGTGCATGGGCCGGTCTTCTAAAAGAATTTGTTCGTGCCGGCTCAGATATTCATGTGGCCATGCCAGCCGTAAATGAATTGGGTGAGAAACACAGCTTGCTACTCGTAGTGCTTTCTAGGTCTAAGGGATTCCCTGAACTGGCGTTTGGTGCCGCTGTGTACGAGTGGTTGAGAATTCTTGACTCTGTTGATATTAATCTGGAAGAGTACGGAAAAACAGAAACATCTTTGAAAGACCAGGGCCAATATACTTGGGATTTCCGGCAGCAAGTTGAAAGAGGCTTCTTGCCGATGCGAATGACGACACTTCATATTGGCAGACGCCCCATTGACTTCAGATTTGAATTTGATCAGATGCACACAGCTTTAGAGATGTTTGGGAACTTTTGGGCTAATGTGGAAGAAGAATATGAGGACACAATCCAAGAAATCTATAAGCCTGAGGAACAGACCTTAATGCCTGGGGCATGGCTTGATTAATCTCAAGAGATTTTCTATCCAGATAACAGGACCACACTGTATAATACATTAAAACTTGCGAGAAGAAGTGATTATCAATACACCCGTACTGCCAAGTACAGTAGACTGATCGAGGGGGGGGGGGTTACCTGTAGCCCTACGTAGAATAGCGTGGGGTTGACTGAATGATACACCTTAAGCTGGCAGGCAATATTGATGATGATATAGAGGAGGATCGTAAGGAGCCGTGAGGTTATATAGGAGTGGTTATTCACCTAGTCCAGCCAGAAACATGAGAGGTTTTAGTGTATCTGGAAATACAGAACCTGGCATTTTAGTTCATATTTTCCAACATATACAACAATAAATGCTTTTGAGACCCATCTGCACCCTTCCCCCCCAAATATCCGCATAAAACAGACCATATTGAACACCACATCTAGTTGTGGGGCTTTGAAAGCCACAACAGCTCAACCGAACAGAGTATCTGAACTAAAGAAAAACACAAGGTTAGGCGAGCAACCCCATGCACGCCTCATAGCAACAATCAAATAACAGCAATTCTTTCCTTTCAGCTTGAATAGAACTCCAATCACAATGGTCAATCTTCAAGATTCAAAACAAATCTCAGCAGCGCCAAAATCTCACTGCGTATGTTGTGGCGGGCCAACAATCACACCGGCAAGCCTTCGCTTATGCCCCACCCAGGAACATGATCAGATTTCTGCCGTGCCACATAAGTACATATGCATGCCTTTTTCTAGGCATATAAATTCTCCAGAAGCGCAGCCTGGCCAGAAGGTCGGGTGCGCAGTTGAGAATTCTCGACTCGGCTTTTTGTTACCCATAGCTCGTCATTATAATACCACTGAAAAAGAAACCATGAGTGCGAATCGCGGTGCCAAGATCGCCTTAAGCTGGTGAGTGATTTATCTATTCAACCCCAATCCAAACTTCAAGAAACAAGCCACATAGAGCATTCCTCGTTGACATCCATCCTCCTCCTCCATAAAGGCTCGAGAACTCACGAGCCCAACGGATCGCCTGGCTGCTAGAAGAGCTCAACCTAGACTACACGCTGCAAGCGTACAAGCGGATCGACAAACGAGCACCACCCGGACTGAAAGATGTGCACCCGCTCGGGAAATCGCCTATCCTGACAATCACATATCCAGGTGCAGCAGGAGAGCCGCGAGTCGTGGCGGAATCGGCTGCGATTATAGAGCACGTCGTTGAGAATTTCCATGGGGAGAGGTTAGTCCCGCGGCGGTTCGAGGCGGGGGGAGCAAAGGGAGAGGGAAATGGTCTGGGGTTTGCGAGAGAGACGGAGCAGTGGCAGAGGTATCGGTTTTTCATGCACTATGCAGAGGGCAGTCTGATGCCGCTTTTGGCGACGCAGATTCTTATGGATGGTTCGACTTGTCCTTTCTTTTTATTTTCCTCCCTTGCTTTTACCTCCCGCACTATATTATCTCTCCACTCGCCGTGGACCGTGGTTAACCAAAGAAACCCACTAACCCTGTTTTTTCTTCTCCTCTCTAGCCGTAAAAGACGCACCGGTCCCCTTCTTCATCAAGCCGGTAACGAAGCTCATCGCAAGCAAAGTGTCGAACGAGTACCTGGAAGGGAACTACAAGACGCATTTCGGATTCCTCGAAGCCCAGCTCGCCTCGTCACCGGACGCGGGCGAGTTTCTCTGCGGGAAAGATCTGACGGCCGCCGATATCCTCATGAGCTTTCCCGTACTGGCGGCCTTTGAGATTGCAGTCAGCAAGGAGGCGTATCCGAGACTTGCTGCGTATGCGGGACGCTTGCAGGCCGTGGAGGGGTATAAGAGAGCTGTTAGGAGGGTCGAGGATGAGGAGGGTGTGCCGTATAAGTTGCTGTGAGTAGTGGAAGGGAGGTGGGTTGTCTGCCTGCTCTTTCGCTGTAACTTAGTGAGTTATAGTTGTAGATGTACGAAAAGAGATTTCTGTATATACCTATAGAGAAAGGACACAATTCCACTTAAACTCTTGGCATGTTGGATCTTCAAATCCGCTTCAACCTTGGTATCAAATTCTTGTTTTGTATAACAGGTTTCGTTGCAATGAAAGGATTAGGGAACTCGAAATACGTATTTTGTTTTCTAGAAGGCGAGAAGATGGCGGTGAGCTATGATAGTAGCAATCTCTAGTTATTTGTATACTACTTAATACAAACGTCGGTAGGCTAGAAGGATCATCTTGTCACGAAATCGAACTTCCGGAGATTTGAATATCTGTTTTTTGTAATTAATGCGGCCGAGGAAGCCCAATAGTATAAAGTGAAGTCAAAACAGAAAGGACAGAGGAGAGTCATGACACTAAACTTTTCAAGAGATACCTAGACGCAGATTTTAGACTTGAAAATACTTACTAAAAGAAATAGGATATCCGGAGCGAGTTCTCGGGCACGCTCATCTTGACTTATGAAAAATTGATATTTCTAGCAAAATGTGTGCGTCACTTAATATGAGAACAATAGCTAAACTCGAAAAAGTGAAACATAGTAACCGAGCTAAGGATAGACGCCTTCTCCGGGTTTCTCCTGGAAGAAATTCACAGGTAATTCCCAACCTGGAAAGTTTTCGGAACTCCCTTTTGTTGTGTCCTTCACAACATCATATCCAAAGTTGTACATGAAGAAATCTTCTTGTGTTTCTATGATAAAATAAGTCGATGGATTTCAAAAAAGGTAAGACTTTTTCACTTACTCGGTACTTTGTCTGCGTCGATAAGCTTGGCAGCTTCGACGTGGATCTTCTCGGGTTCATCTTGGCCAGCATTGCTAAATACTTGCATGACACTTGCTCGCTTGATACGCAGTTTCTCCCAGAGTTCTATCCGGGAGAGAATCTCGTCAGCTGGGCAGCCTGATAAAGCCATGCCTAAAGCAACACCATCTTCAATTGCTTGAGCGCCACCCTGTCCTTGGTCTATATGGGCATTAGCAGTCATATCTAGTCATGGGATATTTTGAAACATACGTGGAAGCATAGGGTGAGCGGCATCACCAATCAGTACCAATTTTTGTTTGTGCCACGTGGGAATTGGCGCTCGATAAAGCAGGGGCCATTGCTTTACCTCCTTTGCTTTCCTGTACCCATCAGTATCTTTCAGAAAGGTGGCAGTTGTGATCTCTTACTTCAGGACGGCTAAAACGCTTGGATGAAAGTCTTCATAACGCTTCAGTAATGTCTCCTGGTCAACTGGTGTATGCCAATCTAAAATAATTAGCCTTGGCCCAGCCACAGGACGGATGATGAAAGTGAATCTTGTTACCTTCGTGAGAAACATTTTCATCACTGTGGAAAATGGCCACAAAGTTGTGCACTTCGTTACTATTTTGTAATTAGTATTCGATCAACTTCAATGCAGGCAAGATCAGCCCCCAGCCTTACTTTCTGCATGGATACCAAACGAGACGATGACCATCCCCAACAAAGAACTTCATAGCCCCGTCGTCATTCTCGGTGAACTGCACTGTCTCTGGATCTGCGGCGATCTCGCTTGTTGGTATCAAGAATCGATATGCAAAATTGTAGTGAGTGGTCGGAATCGCCGGATTTGGGTAGCCCAGAACTGCTTCTACAGCACCAGAATGAATCCCATCGGCAGCAATCACCAGATCACCAGTGACCACCTTGCCGTCTGGCAAAAAGACCGATCCAGCCTCGGGGTCCTACCGAATGATCAGCAACGGATGCAGCAATAGAGGTGCTGCTCAGCAGACGTACGTAGCCCTGGACCCCAGATTTGAGATGGATCTTTGCAGGTCGCCCTTCACCGTTGGGATCGGTTGCCAATCGCTTGAGTTCTTCGTGCAGATCAACACGATGAGCAAAGTACCACGGAGCACCAAATTTTGACGTGATGTAAGACTCGTCGCTCTCGGCGAACTTCTCCAGAGTGGTGCCTTTTGCCCTGTAGCTGCGTTTGACGTTTACGAACCGTGCTTTGACAGGATCGAGTCCCCAGGCCAGAAGGCCACGCGATGCATTCGGACACACGTGGATTGCAGCACCGAATTCGTTGTTTAGGGCTGATCGCTCGTAGATGTTCACATTATGGCCTGCACGACGACACGCAATGGCGGCTGCAAGGCCTGCAATGCCTGCACCGACGATTACGATTTCCAGAGGCTTGGGGTCTGCAGAGGGCATGATGGAGGTAGATGGATGGCGCTGATCCTATTAGTCAAAAATGGTAGAAGGTCTTCTGTCGAAGTACAGCTCATCAACGCTCAGAGCTTCCAGCAGTCGGAATCGCAGCTTGGCCCCTACACTTTGTTGCGCAGCACTCACTCAGTAATATTGTGAGAGCCACTTACAAACACACAGCTGGGTGTGCTCAACACCCCTGCCTTCTGCACAAGACACCAATTTTGTCATAGATCGCCGAGACTAATGGCTGAAGGACACCCACGAACCATGGCCTGCTCTGTTCTAAGCCTGGGGCATGTGTACGTCTTGCTGTAGCCCAAAGAGTGGTTGCTAGCCGCAGGAGGTGTCCAGGACCAATAATGCCAGAGAATAGCCATTGTTGAACCCTGGCTGGGCGTGCAGAGTGCATCGTACGATAAGAGTTGTGTTATTGCTTAGCGACAGGAGGAGAGGACAAGAGAGAGGATGAAGATGCCGGGGCACACCTCGTCCTCGTTCGCGTCCAGACAAGGTTGGCGACGCGAGCTCTTAAAAGTGCCCTATCCCGTACACGGTTAGTCTTCCGGCCCGGCGCGATCTCTCCGGGCTGGCTTGAGCGCGAGCAACGAAGGACACAGACTCGAGACTTTTCCTTCCATCACATCTCACGATGCAATCTTCACAACACAACTCTACTCTGTCGCCATGGACTTTCGATATCGCATTCAACCAGCTGCCTCATGCGAACTCGCGGCATGCTGCTACACTGCCGTACGCAATGCATCGCCCTGGGAATATGCACTAGATTCAGCGGTGCTCCCACCCCTGGCCCTCTGCCAGACAAGCCCCGCCGCAATGCTTTGCAGGGGCGCAACTGATCCCCGTCGTTTAGTCCAACGTCTCCCCAGAGCATCGAGTGCTCGCTGCCAAGAATCGAACGTGTGGACGGCCGATGCCATCGCAGCCATCAGAGACTGACGGGGTCGGCTCTCGATTGCCTCTTTGATCGTTGCTGGGTACCTTGACCAAGGGTACTGACTTACACCTCAAACACTATCAAGCCAATATCTTGTTATTCCCTTTCTCGAGGCCATCCTACCCCATGAATCCGAACTATGGGCCCGAATCTTGTCTGGCTTGGGACGACAGAAATTTCCAATATCGCGGACCAGGGATAATTGCCTCTGCAATTTACCTTTCTCGTGCGACTACCGGCATCTGCAATATCATTTAGCGTGTTAATGCTCTTCAAGTAGGCTCCTGCTTCCTGGTTGTCCTTTGTAAGTAAATACGACATTTCTCTTTTCACCCGGCCGGGTCTGACTTTCATTGACTTTCATTACTTTCTCTCCTCCCGCAATTCAACATGGAGAAAGACGCAGCAGCAACCAACGTGGTCGAAACTCCCCATGACTTGAGCACGACGGCTGTAGATCCTGTCAAGACTCCACAGTCTTCACAAGGCCAGCAGCCTTTGAAAGCAACAGAAAGTAGCATCGAAGACGACTCGGAAAAGCCGCAGCCAACTGGTCCAAGCAGCACCCACGATGATCTCGAGCTTGTTCCACATCTTCATGCGAAAACCTACCTCACTGTCTTTACCGTCTGTTTGATTTACTTTGCTCAACTTATCAACGTTGTGGGTGCAGGAGCAGTAAGTATTCGAGGTCGTAAAGATTGAGCGAGCATTAATCCTGTGATAGCGAACACAAGACATCGCCAAAGTCGTTGGTGGCTCGACCAACAGTGTATGGATCACGTCTGCAATCGCCATTGGTACTGTGGTTCTCAGTCCTCCGGTTTCTCAGGCTGCCGATTATTGGGGTCGAAGATGGTTTCTGATTGTTTTGACGGGTTGTGGTGCTATCGGCTGCATTGTTGTCGCGCGTGCTAATAGCATGAATATGGCCATCGCTGGTGAAGTTGTTGCTGGCTTCTCCTATGGAGCACAACCACTGCTTCATGCAGTTGCTTCCGAAGTCCTGCCTCGTAAACAAAGACCATTTGCCCAAGCAGCTGTCAATGTATCTGCAGCCCTGGGTGGCTTGACAGCACTCCTAGTTGGTGGTGCAATGACTCGAAACTCGAACCCAGCAGGATTCCGCAATTATTGGTACTTTGCCACTGCATTATATGTAGTTGCGACGGCCCTCTGCTTCGTCCTTTACACGCCACCACCACAGAAGTCACAGCTAGAATTCACAAACGGGGAGAAGCTACGCAAGTTGGATTGGATCGGTTACTTCCTACTCGCTTCAGGATTAGTTTTGTTCTGCGTTGGACTCTCCTGGTCGCAGAACCCCTATCCATGGACTGACGCTCATGTTCTTGCACCATTTTTGGTTGGTGTAGCCTTGATTTTTGGACTCATCTTTTATGAATGGAAGATCAAGACGGATGGCATGTTCCACCACGGATTGTTCCGTAATGGACGCAACTTTCCAATCGCGCTTTTGTGCGTTTTCGTGGAAGGTCTCGTCTTCTTCGCGGCAAACAATTACTTTGCCTTTGAGGTCGGAGTGCTTTTTGAAACCGATGCTCTGCGAACTGGCCTTCGTTATGGCATTACCATGATTACATATGCAGTATTCTCTGTCGCTGCCGGCATTTACTGCTCGAGCACTAAGACTGTCCGCTTGCCTTCAGTGGTTGCTTTCGTTTCTATGATCATATTCTTCATCTGCATGGCTACAGCTACACCGGCTACTTCACAGCCTGTTTGGGGTTACGCAGTCTTCTTAGGTGTTGGTCTTGGTATATGTCTTTGCACATTAGTTACTGTGGCCCAGCTCAGCACTCCACCAGAGCTCATTGCCACCACAAGTGGATTGATGATCGGTATGAGGTCTCTCGGAGGCTCCATTGGTCTTGCCATTTGTGAGTATAACTTTTCCATGCATTGCAACGACTTGTACGTTCGGAGCTGACTGAAATTACAGACAACGCCATCTTTGTTGAGAAGTTAACAGCAAATATGGGAACCAAAATCGCCGGTGCTGTTTTGCCTCTTGGTCTCCCAGCAACATCTCTTCCAGAGTTTATTGGCGATCTTGCTGCAAGCAATACTACAGCTCTGCCAACTATTGAAGGCGTCACGCCGGAGATAATCGGTGCTGGTGTGCATGGCTTGTTTGTGGCATACAGCATCGCATTCCGCTTTGTCTGGGTTGCAGCAGGATGTTTCACAGTCGTGGCCGCAGTTGGTAAGTTTCAGGAATTGTCATCCATCCATCATCCAAGAAATGACTAATGCCTCGTCTAGCTGCCCTCTTCCTCATCGATCCCGCTAAGGAGTTCAACCTGCGCATCGATGCTCCAGCCGAGAAGGAGGAGGATATCTTCGAGAGACCTGCCTCTCGCGATGTTGTTTGAATTTTGCGTCACTTAGAGTTATAGACTAGTACCGTATTGTAATAAATTGTTCTTCCGCTCATACCCCATGCAGCAGGTCTTAATGAATCCTATTTCTCGTTTATGATGCTGGTGGAGTGCATGGTGGATCGAACTTGTGCAATGCTACGGCTGGTAACTCAACCGACTCGGAATAATGATTTGACGAGGAGGGAGTGGATTGAATTAAGCTACCTCACCAGCCTGGGCGTGGGAGGGAACTCAATCACGTAACGATACCACATCACTCCATAAAAACGACTTTCTCTCAGCTCTAACAAGCAAACATGGTGGAGGTATCCCATTTTTTCTTTCCTGTTTTCTCCCTTCCCGCAAAGAGTACTGGTACAGCACCACTCAAAAAGCAGCACTGTGCTTGCAGCATCTCAAATGCTCAAACACAAATTACATAAAAACCCCCCCATCTGTACCAAGTTCTGATAGCCGATCTTTCCCGGAACCACACGGTCCCTTCCAGCCTTTCAGGCGGGGGAAAAGCTGGCGAAAGAAGAGAAGAAAGAAAAACGTTCGATCTCAGGGTCCTGGGTCCGTTTGCAGCATCGTCAGGGTACTGTACTGTATCTAGGGTACATCCAGGGGACCCTGGGGTTGTGTCATCGGAAGATTGATTCAAGCTATTGACCGTGCCTCACGGGGAGGAAGACAGGAAGACAGGGTGGCTGGGCAGAGTGAGGAGAGTGAGTGAGTGAGTGGTAAGTGGGGGGCATCGTCGCGGCCCTCTGAACGCCCGAGAGAAGAAGGAAAGTTTTGTGTGCAGACACTGCAGAGTAGGCGAATCAGAAGACTGGGCAGGAGGTACGTCCGGGGTCGCTTGATCGGTGGTCTGTCCTTTTCTCTTCCCACTTCCCACTCATAAGGCGTTGAACCCGCGATCCACTTTCCGCCATCGCACCCTGACCTGGCCCTTGCGGATTAAGCGACCAAGGGTTCGGAGTAGCGTCCCCGGGATCTCTTCCGTTCCATCGGTTATCAAGATTTTTCTCTCTTCTTGTTTTTTTTGCTTGTAACGCAGTCTTTGGTACGGAGTTTACTTGGCCTGCCAAAACCCCGCGTGCGTGCAGGTGGGTGAGATGGCTTCAGATTGCCAATCAACAGTGGAGCCGTGGGAGATGCTCAGTGGAGAGAAGCTTGCGAGATTGAGACCATGTCTTTCTTTCAGGGTCTCATGCCCTGGCGGTTTCTTGCTGGCTTGTACCTGACGAATATCATTGGCAGCCGCCTGCTCGCTTGGCAATACAGCACAGTATAGTACTAGTACAGTACGGAGTAAGTGTTCGTCCAGCACGGTTCTATATGCTCGCTTCCGTTATTGCTTCCTTCGCTCGTGCTCGTGCCGACGGCAGGATATTTGCACCGTTGCAGTCACTTTGTTGGGCATAAATCCGGCGGAGAGACAATTCATAACAGCACCATGGTTCTCCCTTGTCCGTGGCGCAGAGGATTTCCCATCCCGGATGGAATGGTAACATCGAACACGACCTATTCCCGGAGAAAGCACAGTCGGCCGTCGCAGTCGTCGGGAAGCCGCCAATCATTGGTTCCAACTATTGCTTCTCTCCCCAGTTCCAAGTGCCAACTTACAGTTCCCAGGGCGATCCTGGACAGTAGGCTACTTGAAGGCTGAGAGATCGGACTCACGAGTCGTATCGATCTGTGTTACGGAAAAGAGCTTGTTGGACGATGGAGTTCGATTCGTTGCAAGTCATTTCGACACGGAAATGTCCATTTGAACAAGAGGATTGGACTCTGAATATTAAACGGGAAATTGAAAGCCGATGCTGGTGGTTAACACTCATTCCGCTGATTAACCTAAATGGTAACATACATCATAAAATGATTCGTGTACACTACGTCGAGCAAGCATGGAAACCCATGTATCGCAAACGACTCTCCGTACTGCATGAACGTGGGTAAGTCGAGCTTTCTGGAAACTAATCAAACTGCAGATGCTGCAAGTGGCCTGATGTAGCCCCTTCGCCCGTTAGATGCTCGGGTCAATACTTGGAAAGCATATCGAGAGCACGCTGGAACCTGGACACTCGAAACAAATCAGGGGGTTTAAGGGGGCTCGGGAGAACGAGCACTGAAGGGAAAGTAGGTCATCGATCGTGACAGGTCCTGGACAGTTGGTAGCGACGAGACCCTGAATTGTGATGCTGGTAGTGATATGTATTGGTACGGTAGTACCAGTTGCTATGGCACAGTACCTAGTACCTAGTGCTGTATGTACATGTACCGTACTCGTACCTGCATCATTTCATACGCTCGCTTGCAATTGAGGAGTAGAAAGTCGAGACTCTTCCTTTTGTTATATCTGGTGGGACCCTTCTCGAAGCGTATGCGATCGTCACGAATTTCGACTCAACCCCTCTATACTCTCTCATTGCTGTCGCTACTATCGCCATCGTCATCATGGTCGCTGCTCCCGCTGTGCCGGTCATCGTGACGAGTTTAACCTTTACATCAATTGCAGCTATAATCGTTCTTTCGCGACTGTATACACGGGTCGTCATTCTCAAGAATGCTGGAGCCGATGACTATCTCATGGTGGTTGCGCTGGTAAGCTATATCTCTTAGGCAGCAATAGTGCAGCATAAGAATTGAAAGTTAATGTACTGACACCTTCTAGGCCGCTTCCATTGGGTTCCTGATTGTCGTCATGTTTCGTAGGTTTTCTTGTCTCGTTGGTGCTGAAGCTTAAAAAAAACTGACTTTCTGCAACAGAAATCAGGTATGGATTGGGAGAGCACTTTGCGGATATTCCTCCAGCTCACATCCCCAAATTCTTACAAGTAAGCCAATGCCAGCTTCAGAGTCGATGGGGGCAATCTTACTAATTAAACCTCCTCAAAAAGTGTTTATGGGCAACAATTCCAGTATACAACCTAGCACTCGTCATGTGCAAGCTCTCTATCATATGCCAATACATGCGCATCTTCACGGCGCCTAACGTCGCCAAACTGTGCAAGATCATGATCGGGATACTGATTGTGTACGGCTGCTGGACAGTTATTGGATCAACATTTATGTGCATCCCCGTGGCATTTTTCTGGAACACGGAAATCAAGGGTGGGCGGTGCATGAATAAGCTCGCGTTCTGGTTTTCCAACGCGGCTCTGAATATCACGACTGATATCATGATCTTTGCTATTCCTGTACCGCTGTTAAGGCAGTTGCAGTTGCCCAAGAAGCAGAAGATTGGTCTTATGTTCGTTTTTGCTTTTGGTGCTTTGTAAGTTCTCGATCTCGGGTGACATATTGCAAGTAGAGTGAAGAGGTGTGGCTAACCAGTTTCTTGTCCAGCGTTTGTGTTACAAGTATCATCCGTCTTAAATCGTTATATGAGATTTCCGTCTCTGTTGATACATCAGGTAAGCATAGGTCATCTTGAGCCCTGACATACGGAAAGCTGACACCTACTCCCAGTCGACGGAGTCAACACAGCCATCTGGTCCGGAATTGAGATCAACGTCGCAATCGGGTGCGCCTCGCTGCCAGCCATCAAGCCACTGATCGGCAAAGTCTTCCCACGGCTCCTCTCGAACGGCAGCTCGAAGAATCGCTCGAATATGTATCCTTTGTCAGGCAACGGCGGAGGAAGCCACCACATGGATACACTGCGTAGCAAGGGCATGCCCGAACCCCAACTCAACCACCAGAAACAACGTTCTCGGTCAGAGCAGGACCATAATACGTCGGATTTCAAAGTTACGGT
Source organism: Pseudofabraea citricarpa (assembly GCA_029641185.1). Lineage (NCBI taxonomy): Eukaryota > Fungi > Ascomycota > Leotiomycetes > Helotiales > Dermateaceae > Pseudofabraea > Pseudofabraea citricarpa. The sequence continues at coordinate 210,573 of JAPWGK010000008.1, forward strand.
TCAGCAGACGGTGTATCAGCAGAGCGACGATATCAACCGCAGTAATAGCCGTGAGGGCAGCGAGCGCAGCTTGGTCGATTGGAAAGCAGAGGTTTATTGCGAGGAGCCGCGCGCGAAGTTGCCGCATGATCATGTGTAGATGACTGAAATGAGTTGGCTTGTTGGGATTTCTGGAGTTGTGTTCTTGGATGTTGTAATAAAAAAGATATACTATTATTATGAATCGGCTTTCCTTTGTAGATGGCATGTTCTGGGCGATTGGGGAGTATTTTGGGGTGGGAAATGTATGTTGTACCACCGGAGTCTACGTCAGGTAGCCACTTAGGCGCACGTGAACTAGTTCTACGCGGATTTTACTTAGTTCAGCACAAAGTTTTACCTAGTACCTACCTAAGTATTCAGCCATCTACAATGTTTTCTTCCACCTGGACATTCCTATAATGACCCACCTCAAGCACAACTTACGCCACTGCTCGTCTCGCCAGAACCAGAAATCGTCAACCCTCCTCAAACGAGGCAGCAGAAAAGACGCCTTCGAAAATCTTTAATCTCTCATCTTTGCCAGCCAGGACTCAACCCCAGGTAGTATCCAAGTGAAGGTGAGCTACTCCGAGCTTCATAAAACCTGGTTCTAGCTGCAATATAGCAAGTGGTTATATCCTGAATTCCTTTCCTAACTTTTCTAGGTTACCCTCGCATTTCTAATCCATTCTCTCTGATAACGACCAATCTTCCAACACACGATACCCTTACATCATAATGATGGACAGACTCAATATTTTCAAAGCCTTCAAAAATCTCCGTCGTCCTCAGAAAGTCGACGACAACGGCGTAAACCCCTTTCATCTCGCATATGGCAGGCGAGGGTATTGGTTCGAGTCGCAGATCTTACATCTCCCTGAGAGAGTGGGCTTCTTCTCATCTGGTCCTCCTCACCGGCAAGCATATCAGGGCCGGTACTTTATCGAGTTTCTAGTCATGACGTCTGCACACTTCTCTGCAACAATTCTTCTTTTTGCTACAATGCAATTAGCTGGCCATCATGGCTCACTGATTTCTTTAGCGAGAAATTCCATCGTATTGTATTTTTCTGGCCTGTTGTATCTGTGGTTTGAGGCATATTCCAATAAACGCCGGGCGTCAGATCATGATTTGGGGAACTAGGGATCATAGGAGGGTCGATAACTAGTCTTTCGGCTGTATCACAAAATTGTATCATCTTTGAAAGTAGCCTGTGTGATTAGAATTCATCTAGTATTTCAAGGACTGGAACAATGTAGTGGCGTGACACAATAATATGGCTGCTCATAATATTCCTCTGAAGTCATCAAATTCTATGTTATGATTTGGAGATTTTATTAAACACTGGAGATGCTGGTCGGATAGTATCTTATTTGATGATCGAATTTGCTTCGAAGCAGGCATTTGATAATACATGTATTAATTAGAATGAGATTATGTTTGTATATTTCCATGTTAGACTGATGAGGTTATCATCGAGGTGATAACCGAAGACCGTCGCCAAATTTAACGTGGAAGATTTTAGTACAGAGCGGTTAATTTATCGGGTTCGACGAACGTTTATTGTGAAGCTAATTATGGGAAATATTACACTTATTAGTCCTCTTGAAAAACCGAGTTGCTTCTGCTATAAATCTCTGCTTTTGGGAATGTTATACGATTATAAAAACCTCTGCAACGAATTCACTCTCTATACTGATAGCTCGCTTGTTACTTATACCACAACTTAGTTGAACAACGCATAAACTATTCTTAACTACGATGATATTGTTAGCTCTTTTATAAATCGTATTTAGAGATTTTCGTATGATAGAGTAGGTAAGTATGGGGAGTAACGAATTATCCCAGCCTCAATTATATTATAGTGTTAATAATAATCTTCTCTATACCAACTCATTTGTTTTATATTACCAAAAGACTCTAACAATCTCAGTTACACATCTTATCCTTATATTATGCAACTCGCTTTACAATGGCATTTGAGATGCTTAGCATCAGATGACGAGTAAAGAAAGTTAGTTTTAGTCTACATTTTGAAGAATCTCCAGTCTAATATGATAATTCCCAAATGACTAAAGCTAGACTCATGAGCGGACAAACAATAGAGTTTTGTTTTGGACTCTAATCAGGTTTCAAAACAAACCGACTTTTGGGAACAGCATTTTTTGAAAAGCTGGAACTTAGCTCGGAAAATGAAATGCTACTAACTGTTGAAAACCCCTATGATGTTCAAGTTCCCGTTGTATTTTGCTAACGATTTTCAAGTAATTCAATCACTACTTAAAATGCATCTTCTATAAGAACACAATAAACAAGTCAAATAGGTTCAGTGATATAATGTATCTCGCTCCCAAGAACCTAATTTACCTATGTATTCAACGCGATTATATCTCAGTCATGGTAGCTATGGCCCTATTATCATTAGTTCAATAGCCAAAGAGAGTTGCTTATACAGATTGACCTTTTAACAGAAGCAGATAGTTTGTGGGGGAGTCAGGTTAAGCAGCGTATAATCCTTTTCTGCGCGGACATTGTTTCCACTGCGAAACTAGCTATGAAAAAATTGTGGACTTCACGCTGTTGAAAATACCTCATAAGAGTGAGAAAGAGAAAAGGGGACTTTGTGTGTGTAGATGGTGCTATTTGAGGGGGTAGAGTCTTGGCGTTTTACCAGTAGTCAAGATGTTTGGAATGGTATTCTTTCCCCCGTTGTTTCTACCAAGTAACAAAATAACACACAACGTAACACAAATTCATCGGCTTTTTCTGCGAAACTTTTACTTACAGGGGATCCTTTCTCTACGACCATAAAATTGAGGATTCAAACAGCAGTGGACGAAGATCAACTTCAGCGAGTTCTTGCTCAACTAGTTTACTGGGAGAAAAACGCAAACGCCAAAGACCCAAACGTTTTTTTAAGATGAAAGTACTGTAGCATCGAAAAAGCATAAACAGGCTACAGGGACATACACAGAGGAGACAAAATTGAATTGCTTTAACAATTATCGAATTCAGGTCTATAGCCACTGCCCTTCTATCATATATCACGCAAGTTTGCCCAACATAGCCACACCAATTGTCAAGATCTTTTGCCTCTTTGATTGAGTAGGGACTCCTATGAGAACTGTCTCCGAGTCTGCCAAAGACAGCTAGCGGCTAGCATTGAGTCTATTAGAGTTAATACGCCCCACACTCCGGTTAGTTCCTTTCAATGAGATTGATTCTGATTCTTAATTTCGACTCCCAAGGACGACGAATTTGATGCAGATTCTGGATGCACCTCTTTCAACATCTTCCGAAGATGCTCAACGTAATTGAAGTGTACTAGAGATGGCAAGGGGCTAATACCGCATCTTCTTGCCTCTTCGTTCAGTCTAGCCCTTGTGTAATTAGATCGCCAGCTTAACTTGAATCCAGACCTAATAACTTTCCTCGGGAATCCGAACCTCAGAAAAGTAACAAGATGTCTGGTAGTGATCATAATAAGGAAGGAAAATACAAGAGAAACACAAAAAGAAAAGCTGAAGCGAATTAGAGGATTTGTAGTTGTTTTAACGACATGAGTAAAATACCGAAATCCTCTTACTTCTATGAACTATGTTATGCTTAATATACCACAAACTTGATGTTTCAATTGAAAACATGATTTCACCTGAATGCCGGAAGAGACATTTAAGGACATCCACTCTAGAACTGGTGCTGATCCTTTGAGCGCCGCTTTTCGGCGTGTTTCCGGTACCGGTGATAAGGTATGTGGCGTGTGGAGGCAGTGAGAATTACACTCAAATACCGACTCGGGGATTTATAGTGCTGATCTGTGGATCATCGGGCTAAAAAACTCTTAAGTGGTAAAAAAGCTATTTACTACGAGTACCAGATCTTAATAGCAGCTGTATAGAGCCTAACATTAGCGAGCGAGAAACGGTTAGCATGTATCTAAGTAATATCTACCAGAATACTCTCTAAGCTACAGTACGAACAAAAAGAAATCAACAAAAATTCTTTTACCTCCTGATCATGACCAGAGCTGGCACCAGTGGTCACATTTTCGAGTGGAAGCATTTTTGTTTTCACGATATGGATTGACTGGAGCTCGCAAGATGAGGCCGCGTGTACATTTCGGCCGGTACAATCGCCTGGATCCGCTTCCTACGTCACACAAAATTGCCGACCACAGACCACGTTTTCATTTAAGAGGAATTTGCATCTCTTGCGGAAGTTGCGGTGAAAAATGAGGATAAATTTGGCGATTGTGTTTTTAGGTCCTGGGTGAGCAACCTAAGCTAACTTCTGTAAAGGGTTTTCGGGCATTATAATGAAGCTTGTTTGGGTACGGCCCGTCTACCGTGACTTTTTACCGGGCCATCCGTACTTCGTACTTACTTGTAGAGGAATTTTCACTCATTCGCCGCATCAATCATAAATTGTTGATCAAGCCCCCACTTTCTTTCGTTGTATTCTCGTTGTCACCCCCCGTTGGGTTTTGCCCCTTTACTTAAATCTACTATCTTTAGTTGTATTTCCACTTATTATGTGCTGTAATTGTACATGGGGGAGTCCGATGTTGCATCAGTTCTGCTATTTGACACAATTATTTTTTTATAGATCATGCCATTGATTCTTTTTGCAGTATACTTAGAAGTAAGTACGGGATTCTGAATCATCTGTAGATAGAAGGAAACCAACTCTTTGCAGCCTAATATTTCACATATGATGGATTGAATCCAAATTAAAGCTTAATAGAGTTCAGATATATGAGTGAGTGTCCACAGATGAAGTTACATAAAATCTATGGGTTGGACCAGGGAAAATTTGCCTATGGAGACCGTCGTCGTCAGGTCGTCGTCAGTTAGCTACCAGCCCACCAGGTCCGCAAGTGTCCAATCACTTCAGAATCGTCTTTGTATTAAAAGACAGGTCAATCCTCAGTTTGTGTTCGCACCGCCACAACTATTGTCTGCACCACTTCTGGGCATTTCATTCATTTTATAGTCATTCATTTCTGTCCTAGTCTTTTTCAGATATTACTATGCGGCTAATAAGCACATCTCTCCTAGCCGTGCTCCACTTCGGAGTAGGTGCTCTGGGAGATGCATCCAGCAATTATACAGCGCAACTTCTTAGCTCGGGTACAATCAAGCTTGGTGACTGGCAAGCAGCCTACGATAAGGCGTACGCCCTGGTCCAGACCTTGAACACTACCGAGAAGCTCTCTATCATCACGGGGGGAAATGGAGGCAACTTTAGCTCTTTGGCTATGTTGGATTCATCTACTAATCCTCTCACTTACTACTATGTCACCACTTGGCCTGCCGGATTGGCGATGGCCATGACCTGGGACAAAGACGCCATTCAAGGCCAGGGTAAAGCACTCGGCTCGGAGTTCCGTGGAAAGGGTATCAACCTTGCCTACGCGCCAACACTCGAGCCCTTGGGACGCTCGGCCTGGTGCGGGCGAACAGGAGAGACTTATGGTGCGGATTCGCATCTGAATGGTGCCATGGGTGGCAACTTCGTGAAAGGAATGGCCAGCGCAGGTGTTATTCCTAGCTCGAAGCATTTTATTATGAACGAGCAAGAGACCAATCGCGACGGTAGCAGCAGTAGTGGAGGCGGCATGGGAGGCGGAGCGCCACCGAGTAGCATCTCAGCCAGACAGAGCAGCAACTCAACCAGCAGTAATTCAACGACTAGCGAGGACTCGGAGTCTTACAATGTTTCTATTGGCGACAAGGCCTTCCATGAAACTTACTTGTCCCCATTTTACGATGCAGTCAAGAATGGAGTTGCTGGAACTATGTGTGCGATGAATAAAGTGAATGGAAGTTACTCATGCGAGAGCCAGGATCTTCTTGGAAAGTATCTAAAGGTTGAGCTTGGTATGCCAGGAATCGTTCACGCCGACGTAGGTGGACAACACACTGGAATCAACTCGGCTAATGCAGGTATGGACTACGGATCCTCATCAGACTGGAGCGACGATACTCTAGGCGTCGGTTTGACCAATGGTAGTTTTACCATGGCTCGTCTGGATGACATGGTAATTCGCAACATGATGGGTTACTTCCACTACAACCAGGATCAGGAATATCCCACCAAGGCCGGTGTCACTGACTACGTTGATGTCCGTGGTAATCACAGCAAGCTCGCAAGATCATATGCTGCGGAATCCTTTGCTCTTTTGAAAAACACAAACAGTGCATTGCCACTGAAGGACAAGAGATCTATTAGTATCTTCAGTTCTCATGCTATGCCTCGATATGTCGGTGCCAACACTGCACTCACTGTCTATGATGGTGTGGGACCAACCATGTACGGACACATGACTACAGTGGGAGGAAGCGCCATGGGATCTTTGGCCTATGTCACTACGCCATTCCAGAAGTTCTTGGAAAGAGCCGAGACTGATGGCTTCATGTTGAAATGGTGGCTCAACGACACTACTGTCTCGACATTCAGCGGTATGTCGGGCCAGGGAACCGAGCTCGCTGAAAGCACTCTTGGAGTAGCTTCCAACTCAGATGTGTGCATTTGCTTCTTAAATGCCTGGTCCGGTGAGGGTGGTGACCGCTCTGAGCTGTCCAATGCCGATCAGGATACTTTGGTAAATGCCGTCGCAGATAACTGCAACAACACAATTGTTGTTATCAACACTACTGGTACGTAATTCCCCTAGATATTTAGGTTTGCATATGCTAACTTCAACATAACAGGTCCCCGTCTGCTTGAACAATGGATCAACCATGATAATGTGACCGGAGTCATCTACAGCGGCCCTCTAGGCCAAGAATCAGGAAATGCCATTGATGACGTTCTTTTCGGTGCTGTCAACCCTTCTGGTAAACTGATCCACACAATCGCTAAGAATGAGTCCGACTATGACTCCAACACCAAGATCACTGAAGAACTGGAGCTTGACTTCTCCGAAGGAAACTACATTGATTATAAGTACTTTGACAGATATAACATCACTCCTCGCTTCGAGTTCGGCTATGGTCTGTCTTATACCACTTTTGAGTACTCTACAGAAGTTACTGTGTCCCCCAATAGCACTGCAATCTCTGTAGCCTAGTCAACCGGTGCCCTCGCAATCGGTGGACGCGAAGATCTGTGGGATGTTGTCGCTACCGTTTCTAGTAGCATCTCAAACACAGGTGATATCAGCGGTGCAGAGGTTGCACAGCTCTACGTCCAGTTTCCAGATGCTGCTGACGAGCCTGTGAGACAGCTGCGTGGTTTTGAGAAGGTTATCATTCAGCCTGGTGAAAGCCAGCCTGTAACTTTTGATTTAAAGAGGAGAGACTTGAGCGTCTGGGATGTGAGTGCTCAGACCTGGAAGATTGAGAAGGGCGATTATGTTTTCTATGTTGGTGCAAGCAGCCGAGATCTTAAGGCGCAAGCTACTCTGACTGTTTAGTCGCCTTTTAGGGGGCCGGGGGTAGGGGGAGGAATAGACACCTGACGGTACCATATCTTCTTGTAATTTACCAAAAGAAATATATCCTCTAAAAATAACAGGTAGTCTCATAACATGATTTTCCGGTCGGAATTCGTACAAATCGTTCTCGGATCTAGTTATAGCTGCTTTACATCAATTCTTTGGTAGCTAAGCTTGAGCTAAGTCGAAGGTTACCTGATATCATATAATGGCCATAACCTTGACATTCAAATTACTCCAGGAGTAGCTAAACTGAGCTACATAAAAGTGAGCACTTGAAGCTTAGTAGGAGTGCTGAACTATTCAAGCAGTGGCTACCTGAGATCAAACATTATGAGTTTGATAGGTGATAGATATGAAAAATTCCAAAGCGATGACGACTCTTATGATGTGGCTGATAATAAACTTCTCAATTATTATTCCGTGCTACTGTAGTATAAAATCACTTCTCTGGAGGCAGAGCCTGAGCCAGCCACTTTGCAAAACAGCGATTCTCCCCCAGTAAATTCATTGCGTACCTGTTCTTTCATAACAATATTCAGAGTATATATAATGTAAGTCGACAAAGAAAATATGCTAGAAGAGAAATCCTGACGTGTTACGTTCTTCGAATGGTTTATACCGGATTCCTACCCAACACCATAGTCCACACCCTAGCCCAAATCCTACCATTTCCAACACTCACAGCATACAATACACCTCAAGTCCGAAAGTTTGGTCTAGAATTACTGGCCGTCCGGGCGGGTCTGATTCTTCTTCTTGGCCTCTTTGGCTGCCGCCACTCGTTTCAACTCCTTCTGGATACCATCTTCCAGTCTAGCTCTCAGCTCAGGTCTATACCCCAGTTTAAACAAGAACTCCATCCACACAAACAGTGGAGCTAAGAACAAAGCCTGGAATATGTTATCTAACAGGGCCGGCGCCCTGCCTTCAAACTTTCCGTGGCCCAAAAACTGCAAAAGCCACGAGACGACGTGAACCCCAATAGAATACTTGGTCGCACGCGCACCGAACTTGGCGGTGGCTTTGTTGGCCAAAGCTGCAAAGCCGATTAATAGTGGCGAGAGAGCTGTGCCGGCTACTGGCTCAAGAACCATGTAAAGTCCCGAGTATGTTATTGCGGCGATGGTGCCGAGGTTTGCGGGGAGGTTCCGCGTGGAGAGCCATTGTGAGTTAAAGAGACTGGGTGTGTTTGTTCCCTTGATTTTAGTTTTGTGTAAGTCTTCTCAGATGATATGTGAGGAATGGGGGGACTTACGAATTGGATACCAGTCAACAGAAGGATGGGCACACATGCCGTATGGATCGCGATATTTACCGGATTATGATGATAGGCTCCGTACTGCAGTCACATAAACAGGTTAGCTCTTGCGACAACAAGTCATAGAGGTTCCTTACAAAGAGAAGCTGTTTTTCGAGATTGAAGACGCTCATTTTGTGTATGGCAATTCCGCTTATCTGGCTTTTATGTTTGATTCATGATTGGAAAAGTGAAAGAGGTGGTTTGCTCTTCAGATAAAGGATTCCAATAGCCCCCCTTCCCCGGATGACCGGGCCTCGGCCGTTCGTCTCTCTTCGTTCACCGCACCGTATCACGTCGTATGATCGTAGCGACATGTGACATCTAAGAATTTAGCCTTGATTGAAGGATGTGACATCTTAAACCTTGTTGATACCAATCAGTGTCATGTTTGCAAATCAATGCATCAAGGGGTTAAATTTACAACATCAAAGTAAGGCTATTGGAGGAGTCATGTGCTCGACAGTCTAGACAGAGCCGTCGCGTAAATTCGGTCGAGTTGCACCGACTTAATGCGAACAATGCTATGTTTTGGCCGCCAGTCGATGTGTAAACATTGGCTCGAGGTCGAGAACAATGCGCCGCCCTTGAAAATCGCCCGAGGTAAGGTTACTGTAACTATTATATCCTCAATTAATGAATATTATCTACCTAGGTAGGTATAGGTAGACAAAATTATATGTTGTGACCAAACAATTCAAATTTCGTTTGGAGAAAAGCGAGTAAAGTGAAAAAGACATGGGAAATTGAATTCATAAAATTGATATAGAAAAACCGAGTTCCCGGAATTACATCATTTACGGTGTTTGCATCCATGATAGTCCCAGAATTTTCCCTCAAAAGATCTAAGTTCTGCCTTCATCTGTCTCTTCCAGTACGCGGCAGATTCATTGATTTCTTCCAGCTCAGCAGCTTTCTCAGCTTCAACACTAGACTGCAGTCGACGAAAAATAAGCTCTCCTCCCTGAGCCTCCTCAAAGCCTTCCCGTAGCTGTTTTCTTGCTTCTCTTATATCGAATGCCTCTCTCATGCCTTGATCAATGGTTATGGCTTGCAACCCATCTTCGGATTCCTTGATGTATATCTTTTGCGCAATATCCCGCACCAGATCAAGAATTATCTCGTTTTCTGATTTGGGCCCAGAAGGTGGCACAATTAGAGCCTGCGATGCTGTTGTGCGAGCCCGGTTGCGTTGCCATGCGTGGGAGGGTACAGATGATCTATCAGGGTCTTCCTCGTCGCTTGTAGACGCCTCTGTCTCTGCGGTCTCTGTTTGAGAACTGCCGTGAGGTTGGAAGAGTCGACGATTATGTGGACGATTCGAAAGATATCCGGGATATCTGGAATAAGTTCCTGGTGTATGCATCATTGAATTAGAAGGAGTATGGGACGTTTCTTGATGAGAAGTTCTAGATGTTGTATCATTGTACGTAGACAGAGGCTTTGGCGATGGAAGTATGCTGGTATCAGGATATCGGTTGAAAGATTCGTGAATTGATATTTCAGGACCATGATAAGAAGTTGGTTGATGTTGATTTTTCAATAATTCGACATCCGATGATCGTCTAACTCTCTCGCGAGAATCGCATGGAATTATTGCCACAGTTCGTCTAGAATCAGTCGTCGGTTCAGGTCTCTTTTGGGTGGGCGAATTCTCAGGACATGAAATCTTTTTATTTTTATTTCGTCGCGACAGAAAGCGAGAACGCAGAGTGAGCGCTGTAGCTCTGCTACCTGTCGAAGAGCCCTCTGTGGAATCCACTGGGGTCTGTGCCAAATTAACATGACTTTTGTTCGCGTCTTTTGCTCTCCGCCGATCTGAAGATTGGTCTTGCTCTTGAGGATCAGATGATTTCGAATTTGAGGATGGCACGGCAGAGTTTGCCTGAGGGTTTGTCAAGTGTAGCCTCTTGCTCAGTTCGACCTGGCTCTGAATTTTATTTTTGGTCGGTACCGAGGTCTTCTTCATGCTAAGATATTCTGCCGGTGAGAAAGGTAGATTTTGAGGTCCCATTTTCGTTGTCCGCTGGTCTTTTTTGAAGCCTATTGTACACCTCCCGCAAAGGAAATGCGTTTCCTGCTGAGATGGTGTGCTTCCTTCCAGGTTTCTAAAGATACATCTGCCTCCAAACTTTACACAAGCGATACATTTCGAGGAAGAGTCTTTGCCGTCAAAGGTACAGATATCCCCGTGGTCCAAACAAGTTTCGCAAGCGCTCTCGTAGAAAATTGAACAGTGTGGAAGTCGATAATCTCCGTGGCCCTTCCTTTCCAGTGGTATCTTGTATTTCAAATACGGCTGAAGATGTGGGTATTCACCCAAAAGTTCATCCAATTCGGCTTTCATTTCAGATGCTGACAGAGAAGCACTAAATCCCTCTGCCATTTTTGAAGGTGTCGGAAATAGTGAATGTTTTGTTATGCTAGACCTGACGGTTTCGGATGATCGCGAAGAGCGAGAAACGTTGGTGGTATAATGGCTATCGTCATCGGAATCATCATCCCGTTCGCACTGCATATCGAATGAAGATGTATCGGTGTGGTGCATATTCTGTAGTGTCGGTGGAGGAATCGCATTGTTTCTGAGCTGAAATTTCTTCTTCAAAACTTCCCCAGCTACGGATGTCCCAGGGGGTGCTCGCTGCCGCTTCCAGTCGCTTGGGTCGGCGGCGCCTGTTGCAATATCGAAGTCCATTGCTCTTTTGTTGAATGTCGGAATGATCTTCTTAGAGAAAATGAAGGGCTCCTTTTGGCCGAGTTTTATCTGGAGATACCACAATGCGTATTGTTACCATACGAAAGTGTAATAGCATTTGGATTCGACAAAAAATATGTGGGCAAGGCTGTGTGATTAACACCATCGTCAAAGTCGGTGTAGAAGCCACGCAAGTAAGCTTCGTAATTTTTCTGCATGCAAGTACGTGGCAAGTAAGCCTACCAGTTCTCCTACCTGCGCGGCTTTCAGCTTTTTACTTTGGAAAAAGATTAACTGCCTTGTTACATTACCGGGGCTGCAAGGCCTTTACTGCGCAGCCAGTAGGATAAATCAAATACTCCAAGAGAAATTCCATGAAGCTGAAAACCAGGTTTCGTCGCTCTGATTGGGCTTTCTATCTGCATGCATGGTTGTGGCTAAGCTGTGCACCCGCGGAGTCCTGCCGCCTGATAGAAAATTTTACGACTCGGAAACTTCAAAAGCAAAAGATAGCTGTGTGTTTGATGATTCAGCTCTAAAAATTAATACCTTCTAAGTAATAGGGTTTTCTCTCTCATAGCCTTTTACAGTATCTTTGAATCCTACAATCAACAGAATATTTCCCAAAAGCATCATCGCAGATGGCGTCGAGAACGCCGAGCAGAACCACAGGTGATTTCGCTGCTAGGAATCCAGCTTCTGATTCATTGAAAGCAGATGCTGAAGCTCCTTCGGTATTAAAGCAAGAAGAAATTGAGGCAAAAGAGTGGAAGTATACTGGGTATCCTCACTACTCCCGATTCATCGCGTCAGACGATGATTTTCTCCTCTTCCGACGGTTTTCAGTATTGAATGCTAGGGTCTCTCTTGCCCTCCAAGATGAGATAATAATTCTTGAACGAGAGCTTGCTGCTTTGGATGGGGCATCAAGTAAATCAAGCGCACCAGATATTCATAACGGATCTTTTAGAGCAGATGAAGGAAGTGCAAGGTCAAAATTACTGAACAATAAAATATATATAAAGTTAAGGAAATATAGTGAGAGCTTGTTCAAATAACCAAGGGCGTTTATACAGCTAACCAATATGTAGATGAGTTTATGTTCCATTACTCACACCTCAAGGCTCGACCACAGGTTCCAGATAAGGATGCAGCTAGTGTTAGCAACTGGCATGAAAATCATTTCAACGCAATTCAAGACGAGGAAGCAGCATATATAACTCATGTCAACGATCTTTTTTCTGTTGTTCCAAAGATTAAGTCTCCGTTGCGGAAGCTCTTCGAAATGTCCCTTCATTTTCGCATATTCCAGCCTTGGCAAGTCAAAAGAGAGGATATTGAACTGGGCGGTCATGATGCCAAACATGAGCTTTATATCTCCGATGAGCGGATCGATGGCTTTGTGTCAATAGTTATTGCCTCGGTTGGATTGGCTATGTTAATTGCACCACTTTGGATCTTGGGGTTTACCAAGAGCACGGTCGCGAGCTTGGCCTGGATTACGGGCTTTATCATATTATTCCTTTGCTTGGTCACGTATGCGACCGTTGCGAAGCCTTTTGAAACTTTGGGTGCTACAGCAGCGTAAGCATTGAATTGTTTATCTAAGTTACGAAAGATTTACTAACAGATTCTAGATACTCGGCTGTTCTCATGGTGTTTTTACAGATTGATAAATGAATAGTCTTACAGATGTATTGGTACTAGCCTGAGATTAAATACCTATGTTAAGTAGTGGGAAATTACAGCTCTTCATATTTGTTGCAGAAGAATGACAACATGACAAATTGGAAAAGGTTTCCTGCAGCGTAGTATTGACACCAGCGGTCCACCAGGTCCAAATACTAATCTTCAAATTTGAGCTATTGCAAAGAATACTGAAAAGGGATCCCTATTTCCTGTTGTCTTTCTTCTTATTTTTTGGTTCAAACGTCACCAAAATGCTTTCTCTACAGAATTCAACAGGTAATTTGATAGGGTTCTACAATGAATAATATCTACTGTTGTGCTGCAACAATACTTCAGACGATTTTTTAGCGCATGATTGAGTACTGTGTCGAAAAGAATACCAACATTATCTAGTGAACATTTGGCACGTCTAGCCCAGCCGTACCATAATTCTACCATACTAACTAAGTGACCTAGCTGTAGTAGTACCAGATGACCTAGAATGACGGATCTGCTTCCCATATTTTAAAGTCATTCTATCAAACCGGCGACGTACAATTGGCCAAGCAAAGAAAGCGATTAGGGCCCAAAACAGATCTACCAAGATATTATCTCTCGGACTTGAACCTCTCATATTATTCATTATCAAAGCACCTTCCCAATCGGATGAAATGAAGAAGTATCCCTTATCAATCCCCCTAAGGATCTTCTCTGCAACATTGGCAGCCGACTGTACTTTTTCTTGTATGTGATTTTCAGGTATATCACTTCCCTCTATCATCTTCGTTAATTCTGGTTTCGAAGCTTGTTCCGCAAGAAATGATTCCGTAATGAAAGGTCCTGGGAATGCACAGTGCACTTGATACATGTTCTTGTCTCCGTATAATAGCATTTCTTACCGAAGCGTGTCGGCTAATGATCGTATGGCTGCTTTTGCGGGAGAATGGGCTGCATACCCAGGAACACCTACAAATGCAGCACCGGAAGATACAAAAATGACGTGGCGGGTCCTTTCAGGCTTAGAATTATGAATCCATAGCTGTAGACATTTCTGTGTAATAAGCACAGCAGAATAATAGTTCAGCTCAAGGCATGACGTGATACCTCCTATAGAAAGGTCGGCTAGAAATCCAATCTAAGCTGGGCTTGAACCCCCAGCTACACAAATAAGGGCATCTGGAATGATACCGCACTCTGATAGAACAGAATTAACCTGTATCTGTTAATACTAATGGGTAGCAGCTATCAAATTTGACGGACCTCTTCCGGTTTACAGAGATCAATGCTCAGAATTTCCACCTTTTGTGAACCCGATATTCTGGCATCTTGGACTTCCTTCTGGGCCGTTTCAAGACCGAGTTTTCTTCGAGCGATAAGAACAACATGACCTCCTGAAAAGCTTTAGTTATTCCTAATAATACGGAAAGCGGCTCAAACATACCCCTACGTGCAATTTGGATACCTAGCTCCTTTCCAAGTCCTCGAGATCCGCCAGCGATGAAGACGTACTGACATTGTGTTAGTCTTTCCCATTTTGCAATGAACGACAATTCTATATGAGGGCTCACCTGATTTTCAATTTCGAAACTTTTTATAGTGTTTTTGAGTTTCTGAAATTAAATTTAGGTGACGAAAGCCATCTTGTCGCGGGGACCCGATCGCTTCTCATTCAATTAAGAAGCGGGTTCATAGCTCGCCGAGTTTACGAGTTCTTACTTGCTAGCATTAAGACACGTCATAACATCCGAAACGCATCGTCGCTAGAAAAGGACTTTTTTCCCACTGAAAGATTCAACGTGTCCGATTGACGATAATTTCAAGTTCTGGTGTTACCAAAGGCACCAGAGCCTCAACGTGGGAACACCTACTACTTTCATGCGAATTTCATCTTGTAGTAGAATACCAAAAACCGAAATAAGGATATAAATTTCTGGAAATGCAATGAATAATTTAAAACTAGATATCTGTTACTTCATATATCTGGATCAAAACTGACACCCCGAATCTTCTCTCTCTCCCAAAACTTCTCCTCGTCTTTAAGGTCACGTTTTACAATTGTGATTGTAATCGCCGTCCAGATACTGGCCCAGAGAAATGGAACACACCAGCCAAGCTTTCATAATCATATCAGCCTTGAAATTAAAACATATTGGGGAAATGTACATACCACATAAGCCAGATTTTCATCCACGCTGTACATAACAGTCGCTGTGGCAGTTGCTACTAAAATGGCTGGTATCGTCCACGAGAAAGAATACTTGTGAAGCATCTGTCTGAACTGATAACTTGCTTCATATCTATCATTTAATCGTTCTCTGTATGCTGTTCCGCCTCCGCCGTTCACTGCAACAACATCTTCTATGACCGTATAAAGAGATGGACGGATGATACCCCCACGAGGTACCGATGAAATACGAAAGGGGGCTCGAATGTGAAGGAGTCGCAACATATCGATGAATAAAAGCTGACAAGCAAGAGTAAAAAGAAAAGCTGGGGCAGCTAGAGCCACGAGCCGAACATCGGGTTCGGTTGGAAATCCACCAATTACGACCAGAGTGATGACGGTCAATAAACAGATGGTCATGATCCAATGGTACGAATCAAACTATGATGGGCTTTGTTAATATAGTTCTTCATCTCGCCATTGAATTGACAAGCCTACAAAATATCTTGGAGCACCTGTGACCCGACATGTTGAGGCTTCCTTCCACAATCTCCACGTGCGCTGAATGGTCTCTAGAACAACAGTGCCGCCAATGGTGAACGATATTATTGTCATGACTAGATGCAGAATCAGAGTCTGAGTAATGGAGGAAAGCTCATCTCCTATTCTCACCTGTACTATGGCTCAAGTCGGTTACTCGCCATAGTGCGAAGTACAAGATAATTGGTATTATCATAGAGTCCAGCAGTATCATAATAACCGAGATAGAGATCTTTTTCTTTCGCTCCCATAAAGAATAATGAAGCCTGGGTAGCTCGGCATCGGAGTAAATAATACGTTCATTCTCGTGGAGGTGCATGGACCCACGTAGAATGCGCTCATTTTCGAAGAGAGGCATCGCTTAAGAGAGGATTTCCCGTAAGAGAAAGACACCTGGAAAAGATTGAAATTTCCCACGAAATGAAATAATGGACCAAAGTAGGCCCTGCTGCGTTCATACGTGTTTTCAACCCACGATTTTGGAACGGAGGCTGTAATTTCCAAGAAGCTGAGCTGGAGCTATTGCCCGAAGTTCCCATGCATGAAACTGAGGGATCACAGTGCGTAACCTTAGACACTAGCCGAGGGCCGCCCATTCGTCGATTCGCATTTCGGATCAGACTTTGAGACGGCAACGCGGTATTCGCAAAAGTGGTGATGTCTTAGGCCCGGGATGATGAAGCTTTTAAATAGCAAAGCTTGAACGTGGGTGCTGCAGACTGGCTATGAACCATTTTTGTATGGGAAGTTCAAACGAAATCGCAGAACTCAACCATGATAGATTTGCGCTCGGTTCATATGTCAGGGAGTATAATAAGTTCTAGAGTGGCAAAACTTCCACGAGTTGGCTTGGAGGAAATTGCTTGATGAAGTTACGAATATGCTCCAGTGGTTAGTCACATGATAATATATCCAGGTAACGTGATTACACCGGTACGTTCTCGCATCGAAAATACGCCGGGCTTTATTACAATATTTCTGGGAGGATCTAGGTCTGAAATTATCTTGCTTTCTGTCAAATGGCAAAACTAAATTCTTAGTCTTCGACATTTCGAAGTATATCACGTGGTAGTTAAGCGACACCATCAGCCACCTTCTTGCTTTTGGGAAATGAAGCTCCGGTTTTTCACGACATATGTCTGTAAGTCTATGGTCCCTCAGTTACTATTCTATAGTTTAGTGAAAATTGACAAGAACTACAATCTAAATAATCTATATCCTTCGCTTGTGAGAATCGGTATTTTGTTGCGCCGTGGTAGCCAAACCATTTGCTATAGCCAAGATTGTAGACTTTGACACTTGTTCAAGTACTCGGTTTGGAAAATACAAGACAGCTGCTTGCAAAGCCTTGAGCTTGGACTCTCCTTGGATAGTACCAACTACCTATAGTCAACCAAACATGGATGTGTATGCATTAGTTATAGATTATAGCAAGTCCTTGATGAAGGAATGGAACACTGCTTATGACTGGGAAATCCAAAACAGAATATGTAACAGAAATAAGGACAACCGTTTGTAAAATTAATCATATGTTGTGGTATAGATGAAATTTCCCATTCTGTAGAAGTTAGTTGCTCGAGTTTCATTACATGAAATAAAGCATCCTGCTGTATATAAACTATTCATCAGTTGCGATAGATTCAAATATTGATCTAAATTATAGAATCGAGTAGATAAGCTTTGAGAGCATGTGTCGCTTAGACAGGGCGTACTTGGGACCCTAGAAGAGATTCCAAGGGTCTTATCCTGATATTGGAGTTTTGCTTTGACATCCTGCATTGTTTACTATTGGTTTTTTGGGGTTTCAAATTTGTTCTAGAAATAACGACACAGTCTTCCACGTCATCAAATTGTTATTTGCGAGACTAGTTGACAGTGAGCATAAGAAGAAAACTCCGAACTAGCTTCTTGTTACCAATAAAGGTAGAAGGATGAAACATGGCCACGTAACCTAGTACCACACTTTTCTTTAGCTCAGTTTAGTTCTTTATTTATGCGAGGTTTCGTTCAATATCGGCCTATGTCGATTCTAGCACTCGTTAGCGTTTACTACAATTATTAGTTGCATTTCCCTCGTAAAAAAAAAAAAAGGCAAATTAGACACGAAGTCTTAGCTTAAGCTAGAAGCCACAGACAAAAGGAACCTATAAGAAATTTCTTCGATAGATTCTTAAAATGGAACCAACAAAGTCCTCGAACTTGCATCCAATCTGACAGCTTCGAAAATTTAAGCGAGCACATTATCCTCCATCATAGCCGTCTCAACTCATCAAATCGTGACTTCTTCTACATATCACGAGAGACAATAACAATACTTTCAAAAATATTGTCTCGCACTCTACATATATCTTATAAGATACTAGCTTTCATGTCGCGTTTAGTTGGCACCGTGCCACGTTATACTTTACGTTGTTAGAGAAAATTGAGCACGATACCATTTCACATGTAAATGACGCATCTTATGATATTATACAGTTACAGCCAGCCCCAAAATAGTGTTTTGGGCCCAGTGCTAGGGGTTCTCTAGTCTTAACAATGCCGACCCGTCCTCTTAGTCTCAAGCTTTACTCTGTGCTGATGCATATACGTATACTAGCAAAGTTCCTCACTCAATCTCCTACAGCCCACTTTTTATGAATTGAGATTTAAACCATTATGAGATGGATGGAATCTCAAGCGTGCGGCGCGCAAAAACAATCTTTGAACTCATCCTAATTGCAGAGCGCTCTCTGTTAATGCTAACTTCGGATATGCGAATATAACTTTGTATTCAATTTTCTGGGATCTTTGCTGTGATTTTTCTGATATTGGTTCACAGTATTTAGGCTCACGAAAGCAGGCTTGCAGGTTGTTATACTCAACAATAATTTTGAACAAAGCTGCAGACAGCAAAAATAGTTATTTTGTTTATTTCCAGTACCAATTCTCGTTATAGAAAGAAGTTACACAAAAAATAAAACGTTGTAGATACTACTTATACAACCATCAGAATTATATGCAAATGTTTATTCCCCAGCTTCGAAGACAGGGTTCTGATGTATGTCGTAATCAAAAAGACTGGCGAGCTAGCTCTATAAGTAAACGATACATGAATATTCTCATGTCTTCCCTTCTCAATGCCTTTGCAGCCCAATCTTGGCTTTCAGCAGCAATAGAAGCTATGATATGATCCCCATCAGTAAACAAATATTCAAGCATGCCCTCCAATTCAGACATCCCCATGCTTAAAGGGATATAATGCAGCCATGGAAGCAGACGACTATCATGCCATTCTCTCACAAGACCTTGCTTCATGACTGCACTTCCAGACTGCAGCAGCATGTAAAAGCGACCACTCAAGCCATGCCCGTCCATATCAAGCACAATTTTGTTCTTGAAAGTATCAGAGAGTTTTTGGTTCTCCACAGGAGGAAGCTCCTCCTTTATAGTCTCACAAGTCTTTGCTTCACACCCAACAATAGCGGTGAAATGTACATCAAGCCATTGCTGTAACTTCTGCGTAGATTTGACAAGGTAAGGAGCGGGGGTGTTCAAACCGCTTGCCAAAGCTACCATGCGATGACGTTGAAACTGTCGCCAGTTGTCCCCCAAAGCATATCCTCCAGTTGAGGAGCCTCTCCAACCCACAATGTTCACTTTCTCTTCCCATGGAGTCTTGTCTTCTGTCTGTGCCCATTTTTCGCTCATTTTGCTGTCGAATCTCCATCTCCACAGAGTGGGAAATATGACGTCGCTAAAAGTTGATAAGCTTGCCGCAGACAGTACAGGTCGAACTACACTCGTCACTGAAAGATTCTCTGGGCATCTTAGCATGCCAGTCGGGGGCACTTGGTTAAAAGAGCAGAGGTTTGTTGCTTGATGCCAATTCTCGATCTAATAAACCGGATTTATTCATTAGCAGGCAGTCATGACTATGAAGCCGGGGAACTCACAAGTCTACCGTGATCTGTAACATTTAAGTACATTGAGGAAGAATTGCGTGCAGGAGCAGACTGTTCGCAGGGGACAACAACCTCATCCCAAACATTCTGGCGTTTGAATCCTGTAAAATTGTGCTGCTCACACATGGGGTTTGATTCTGATCCCATCAAATCCTGTCTGTTTCCAAGGGGAACAATATTGCGAGGCTCATCAAAAGTGTTAATGTAAAAGCAGATGTCAGGGAGTGCATGCAGGAAGTCGCTCGTAAAATCTTTAAAAGGGACAGCTATTTGCTTATTATCGTATCGACTTGGGTTTCCAACATCAATGGTTTGGTTAATAATGCATACTGGTAACATGGCAGGTAGCGCATCGCTGCTGTGTTTAAATTGGCAGCCAGATTTTTGATATGCTCGAAAAGGCTGTAGATTTTTCATCAAGTCGTCGAACTCATCAATGAGAGGACTATCGTGCTTCGTCGCATATGCATACCATTCATCATAGCCTGGTGGAGGTGGGATGTTGTATCTCCGTTGATACTCGCTGCGTGCATCTTCAAGTGTTCTGGATTGTCGATTGAGGATGATTTGTTGGGTCTCTTTCGCCTTTTTCCATAGACTATTGATCTTTACACTGTATGGGTTTTCGCTCGACTGAGGAATTTCTTTTGGTGGGTCCTGATACCCGAGCGTGGAATGTTGGTTTTCCTGGGTATCCACCAAAGGGTGTTCAGTTGCTCCAAATGAGTCTTCGATCGGAGGCTCCTCTTCCGGTTTGAATACTATTTCATCAAACGTTGCTGGCTGTATCTGTTGTATCGGAAGCTGGGCTAGTTGGGTCTTCAACGCAACCAACGAGGCAGAAAGACTTTCGAAGGAAGGCCCCTGGTAGAAGATCAAAAGCGCCCAACAAAGAGTAGCAGCAATTGTAAATTTCCAAAAATGAGAAAAACGAGTGACTGATGGCATTTTGACTTAGCGCATCGAAGCTTGTAGAAAGGTGAAAGATGAAAGAGCTGTGTTATTAAATGATTGACCCCTAGGGAAGCATTTATTGTCATTGAGGATCAGAAGGTCCTTCAGGTGTATTTTCAATAGGTGTGGATGGAGCACACATTGATGTATCCTGCTCGGTGGCTTTGGTTCGCAAGCAAATTCAATACACTTTGTTAGTGCAGGTACAAATGACGAGAAAGTAAAATTTCCACTACCTTATCAAGTGGCGCAGAAACAATGCTTTGTTCATGGCACGGCAGGAACTTGGGATGGCTACATGTCTCAAGCGGCCTCGCCTGGAATACGATAGATCATTTCTTAACCCGCCGAGTTAAATGATAAGTCTACCGAGACATCGATGTTTCTGAGTGATAGGTCATGATCTGGCATGGCAAGGGGCATGCATGGCTGATACCACCGGGTAGATTCGATCTGATGGTTTGGTATTGCCAAATTCCATTTTGTAGACTCCAGATGAACCAGCACACATCTCAAGTCACGTACAACGAAATTCAGATTTGCGGATTATTTCTTTTTGGAGCTTTTTCGTTCAACGTCTAAATTTAACATCTGGTGATAGGTTGATGCAACCATCCAATCAACTAAGAAGTTTTTCCATCTCAACTTGTACTTGGTAAAGCCAATAGCTAGAAAATATACAAGACAAAAAAAAAAAAAAAACACGAACAAATAAATGGCGCTGAATCAAATACGAAAATCCTGCGCTGTCAAATTTTGACAAGCTAGCGCTTTGATCGGTCTGGCGAATCTCCACCAATGTTCAGAACCAAGACAAGGAAGACTCTGCAGCATCTACACCCTGCCAATAGCCTTCCATCATCCATCTTATCTGCATCGCATAATCACGCAACTTGGGATCATGGTCCAACTCCCAGAATTTTGAATGCAGACTCGCAATTCCATGCTCAGTGTCATTAGAAGTAGCCCAATTGACATTCCAGTCATGATGTAATTGCGTCCATGGCATGTTGCCATCTCTCCTATGCGCATAAGACCATAGACTCTGCTCGGGTGTTCTACCAGGAAAGCGGTCTTTTAGTTGTGCCAGGTTCATATAATAATCGAAAAGTTCTTTCGATGGTCGGAAGACCATACACCCAGCGTTGAGATTGTTTCCTTTCGGCGGCGGGTAAGCATGGTCGTATCCCCCAGATCCCGCGTTTCCCGCAAATATATATGTGTCTGGTTGTCGGCCTTCGTCTTCTGGTGCTTTTGCGCCGGTCTCACCAAGATTTCTTTGCTCCTGTGCCGCAGGGTCATCAAAGATATCATCCATCCGTCTAGTGATTATCGTATCGGAGTCCAGGAACAAGACTTTGTCATATTGATACAACTCAAAGAGTCGTAGTTTTGTGAGAACATCCTTCCACGCCTTCCGAGTTTTGGCCCACTCCAATGATAGTTTCTCTACTACTTGTACAATTGCACCATCCTTTTCGAGTCGGTCTCTCTTGCTCTGTGCTGTCAAAATGTTAATATTGCAAAGAGACTGCGGCACATTGGAAGCTAAGACTTACTGACTTCCTCCGTCACCAATACCACGAAAGGATAAGAATTGGTTGTTCGCGTTGCAGGAGCATGAAGTAACTGGTAGATGATTAGACGCGTAGCAACGAAGTACAAATCATCATTGTCCTCCTGTCCTTCCATACTCGGAGCCGCCAGAAACGCGGAGAAAGCATAATTATTGACTGGTTTCTTGTTTTCTTCGGTGGTCAAGGAAATGCCGCTGGAAGTCCGTTGTAGGCTGTAAGGATTCCGGTCAGAAGTAAGCCAGAACAACAAGATGAAAGAGACCGCGAAGAGAGCCAGCGGTGCTCTCGCAAACGGGTTCATTGAAAGCATTGCGAGTGAACGGAGAAAACACAAACAAAAATCTGCAGCAAGAATGCAAAAAAGCGAACGAAAAGTTGACGAGGATTTCCTTATCCAATATATGCCCCTTGCATAGATTGAAGCGGCCTGCCGCTCGCATTAGCGATCGCTTGTTTTATTTAGTGTTTTGTTACGATCACACCCTGCATCCCACGCTAAGGCTGAAAATGGGATAACAGCTTTTCTTTTCCGGGAACGGCTTTCTCCATAGCTAAGCATGGCTGCTTTGGAACCCAGTGCCGCAATTACGAGCTGTGCCGGCCTCATCCGCCAAACCCGCGTGGTTTTTTGGAATCCTATGATTCCGACGGGCGGAGCTAGTTTAGGGCAGGGAACTGCAGTTGCTTTCGAGCCCTTGCTTCTCGAGAAGGTCTCAAAACCCTGCCACCAGAAACTGATTACGGTGTGTTGGAGAAAGTCATCCATGGAAAATTGAAATGTGATGTATTCTCAGACAGCAAGGCTACTCAAAATTATTCCTAGTATTATCATTACAACTACATTGCCCAAGCCGACTTTCTCTCACACCCCTTGCTCTCTCGCATCGAAAAATCCTTCCATCTTCCAACGACTTCTTAGCAAAACATCTCTCAGAGGCTTGTCTCTTGAACATCCCCAATACTTCTCGTGAAAACTTGCTATTCCGTTCTTGTAATCGTTGTAAATTGGTGTGTTGACAGTCCAGTCGGGATCGATTTGCTTCCAAGGCATATTGCCATCTCGATGATGGACATAATTCCATAGATCCTGCTCTGGCGAGCCGCCAGGGAACCGCCCCTCAATTGAAGCTACCGAGATATAATGATTGAACATATCGATGGAAGGCTTTACAATCACAAATCCGGCATTGAGTCGGCCACCTCTAGGAGCTGGATAGGAATGATCAATTGAGGAAGGACCAGAATTTCCTGCCATTATGTATTCAACAGGCTGGGGAGCTTCGTCGTCACGGATCTTGTCGGTCATTGCTAAATTTGTTGAAACTTGGGCGGCCGGATCTTCGAATATCGCATCCAATGGCTTGACGATAACGACATCTGTGTCAAACAAGAGAACTTTTTCGAATTGGGTCAGCTCCAAAACATGTAACTTGTCCATGACATGTGCCCATCGCTCTCTGCCTGGTTTGATCCAATCAATCTGTACTGGTTCTACTTCAATGACTGTTGCTCCATCCTTTTCTAAGCGATCGCGATTTGATTGCGGAACATCTGTTGTGACAAGAACGATAAATGGAATGCCCGACGTGGTACGAGTGATTGGATCGTGCAGAAGTTGGTAGATGAGCATTCGTGCACCAACGAGGTAATGATCTTCGTCGCCCAGCTCTGCGCCTGTTGCTTGTCCGGAAGCTTTTGAGGATGGAGCTAAAAATGCACAGTATGCGTATTTGTGATGTGGTACTCGCTGCATCGAAACTGCAGCTCCTATCCTCAGATTTGTTGACTGTAGGAGTTGAAATAGGTAGAGCAAGCCGAGAAAGCCCGCGATAGCTGCTGCTACATTGTAAGAACGTCCTCGAAATTTTGAAGTGCTGTTGGTCTGGAAAGGCGTGTAGGTGTTCATTATCGCTTCGCGGGTGTATGGCTATGTTTGACGATTGCTGGATCGGAATGTGAAATCAATGACGAGGTACCGAAGATATATTCTCACAGAAAATAATCACTTGTGACTAAAAGAACCTTTGCTGATGCTTCAGCAGTAGAGAAAAGAGATCTCAACGGAATGTTTGGTGTCTTGACTATGAATGATCATTTTTTGATCCGAGTACTCCGCAAGGAACAACCTCCGGACTTGATTAAGTAGACATTTCTTTTGGATCGCAAAGAGAGTTTGTGATCAGGGAGAGGTATGGCTTGCCGCAGTCTTTTGGAACCGCCTAGAATATTCAGTTGTAAATTTCTAAAATGACCTGTATCGCTCATGCCTCTGTTTTCGAGCTGGTTACACTACACATAACTATTGTTTTCAGCCACGATAGTGATAATAATTACGTCTGTTATGGTACATTAAGTGGATCTAGAATTGATGATAATTTCTTTTTCATAATTTCTGGTTGCCACAGAAAATAGTTTCGTGGATCCTTGCCATGACTCAAGGATATCGGAAGTTTGAATATAGCACTAAACATATTCATAAACAAACTGAGTTTTTACGAAGTCTCCTGACGAAAGAGGTCATTTTGCTTCATCAATTTCCAAAAGAATAAGAAAAAATCAATCTCAAGTGCTACTATCTCTTGTCTTTAATAGAACAAAAGAGGACAGGAAAATCATATTTCCTGCTAGGAATCTTAGATATCTGCTCGGCAGAGATGAATAATATATCAAGAACATGTTAAAGCCGCATGGCTGCAGAAATATATTCTGGTAACAAATAATGGGGCTTCCCAAGTTCCTGCGTCTAGATAATGCAACTGAGACTTGGCATCCGGGTCGGATAAGTTGTTCGCTTGACTTCTTTAACCCTCAGTGCACGTCCACTGCCTCACAGCGCACATGGCGCTACAATTATCCCGTGTGGTGTCTAGATCATGATGACTACATCACCATGCGACAGAAGAAACGAAATGCATCCCGGTCGCATACTATTTTAGATACAATGATTGATCACATTGGAAGAAGTAAAACAAGAGAGAACGTAAATCGTGGACCTCTCTTGGTCCGAGGCCAACGAAAAGAGGAGCGTGTAATCTTTCTCCGTATCGCGAGGCTGAAGATCGATGCAAGCCACAAAGTGTACCTGTGACTTAGTCGTGAATAAGGTTTTGAGTTATCTCAGGTACCATGCAGTCGGCAGCTAGTCGTTGAATCGCAAAAAACCTAATGCTTCAATTTGCCTATCAGTTCATACAGTATGGACCCGAGCAACAAATTGACTTTTCTCTCAATCACGACCATATTTCCGCAAACTCAGTTCCTGTACCTCGCATATCGGTGTTATTCTTGATACACATGTTCAACCTTCTTTCTATGACTGGCCAGTTCTTTTACTGGTGGTTTCCGTTCCTCGAGACGATGCTTCTCATTCAGAATTTGTTGTCGACAGCCAGAAATGATGTTGGTCAATTTCACGCGTCAAGTCAACCTGACTATCGTGACTTTCACGATCCTTATCCTCATCTTCATATTCCAAAGTCATCAGGGCAGCTTCAGCGATTCGAGATTCAGCTTCAAAGGATCACCTGCTCTTTTGAACACGCAGAACGGAACACTAGGTGTATGTTTTGTAACTCCCCATAAGATTCTGTGCTGGTAAATCCAAGTAATCCCTGACACGACATTTCACAGTTCCAAAGAATCTTTGTACTTTCACTGCCTGAGCGAACGGATAAAAGAGATGGCATTGCACTTGGAGCTTCCTTGTCAGGATTCCAGGTAGAATTTATTGATGGGGTGAGGGGTGAAGACATGTCGCCCAAAGCAATTCCACAGGTACGAGTGATACTTCAGTATACGTGGCCCTTTTGCGTATCTCCGACTAATTTGTTCATAGAACTGGGAGATGAGTCAGAGTCCTGCAACCTTGGGATGCTGGAGGGGCCATATGGACATTGCACAGAAGTAAGAAGTTCCAAGATAAGCGCTATGTCCAGCAGGAGAACTAACTTTGCTTGTAGAATGGTGACAGAGGATATCCAGAGCGTGTTGATTTTTGAAGACGATGCGGATTGGGATGTGATGTTCAAAAGCCAACTCTACGAGTTCGCAAAGGGTTCTCAGATTATACAAGAAGTCCGAGGGTCTCAGAGGTCTCCGTATGGAGACGATTGGGATATATTATGGCTTGGCCATTGCGGCATAACGTCTCGCACCACAGAAGATCAGGTTTATTATATCATTCCCGAAGATCCCACAATGGAGCCAATGAGTCACGTTTACGGCTCACAACCTGATCGAACACCTCCAGCGCTTCAACCGAACAACAATCGACTAATATTTCGAGGAGTCAGTGGACGTTGCTTGACAGGATATGCGCTGTCTCTTCGCGGTGCGCAAAGACTGATCTCTAAAGAAATGACGTCAGCAACGACCATTGACCGTGCCGTCAGTGGGTTATGCAGTCAGAAGAGAGAGGACTTTAATTGCATCTCTCCATGGCCGGCCTTGGTAGGGACATTCAAAGACGCAGGTGATGTGTCTAGGGACTCTGATCGCGTGGATGTTAAAGGGGAGACGAGGAAGGTGGCGATGACAAGGGATATCGCTTATCCAGTTCGACTGAATCTCGATCGCTTGTTGAGTGGTGATCATCCTTTTAGACCACAATGGGCTGAGGATGGAGCGCAGTTACCCGAGCTTGCAAGAGATGCTAAAATCCCTCCAGGACATGCGGAGTGGGTAACCAAAGATCAGTACAGCGTGGTATCAACATGAGAGTGTGAAGGAGAGTTCTGTGGAAAATATGGAGTTTGAATCTTGTAGGCAGTATTAAGGAGCATAGTATTAAATAGCTAGCTATATAGTTGATTAATTTTGTATTTAATAATAGTTTGGTAGATCTTGAAGAACTGAATATCTTCGTCTAATTACCAAAACATCAAATCCAGATTCCAACCTCGACAAACATGCTCAAGCAGGAAAGCAACGATAAAAAAAAAAGAGGAAAAAAACCAACTCAACATACACGTTATGTGCTATAGAATATTCTCATCTGAAAACCTCACAAGTATCACCTGGAACCATTTCTCCAAGGCTGTTGAACCCAAATCTCAGACCCCGAACATAACTAAACCGCCCTACATTATCTTCCAAATCACAAACCAACAAGCCAGGAAAAAAAGAAAGAGAAAAAGAGAACTAAGAACAGTGCCAACATTTCATAATCGCACACCTTCACACCCGCTCTCGTTCAGCTAGATAGAGTTCTCAGCCGTTCAGCCGCTCAGCCGCTCAGCCACCAAAGCCAGGAACAAAGCGAACAAAAACAAAACAATCCACTTTGTCCAAGGCGGGAAGAAAGGCAAAGATATCCCGTCCGATAAGACGCAAGGAGAAAGCTGTGGGTGCGATGACTAGTGCGGGGAGGTAAAGAGAGTTTTATGATCTATCATCTCGACCCAAGGCACCCGCATGGACATGATACACTGATGCGAAAAGCAAGGGAGAGAGGAGAGAAAGGCTTTGTCTCTAGCTGACAAAAAAACTCACGCAGTCGATCTAGATACCTTATCAATCGTGCGGTCCAGACGGAAGAACCTGCATATGTCTTGTTGCCTTGTTTTCTCGATCACATGGGATTCATCAATTATTCTGTGAGCCACTGGAGATGATATATCTTTCATTTGATGAGAGAAAAGTAAAATAGCAGACAGGACGGGAGAGATTCAACAAACCGGATGACCTTCTCAGCATGATGGATGCCGTATCTCTAAAAATGCCAATCTCTCAACTAACCGCCGCTAAAAGAAGCAACACAAACAAGGTTGATGCGTCGCCTTTCTCGACAATTCCAGTGTGGAAATCTTGATTCAAGTAAATATGGGTATTTTGTGAAGAAACAGTTCCATCAACAGATAGTAACAACGGGGAAAACTTCAGAACTTGTAGGCTGTAACATAAGGTGATGTAAATACATATCATATTCTCTGACGACCTGAAATACAGTCTGCTACCTGACATACAAAAGTTTACCCAAACCTCCGTATTTATGCCCATGCCTTGATCCAGTACGCCATCATCTATGACCAGAAAGTGAACAACGAATGCTGCAAATATGATTCGCTCCAGAAATCAGATTAGCCAAGAAATCAGATCAAAGAATTTGTTCATTGCAAATTCTCAAGCCCAGGCTCCAACAAATGCCATCAATACAGCTCCTCCAAGGACCGCACTAAAAGCTTCCCATCTCCTTCGCCCTTTCAATACCACATAGCTTTTATCGCTCAAAAAATCTGCCGCGAGAAGTTGAACTAGTCCTGCAAATAGGAGAAGGCCGCTGCTGATAGCGTTCATAATCCCAACCATGAGCAATCCTGCTGCGCTTTGTGGATCGTATAGGTTATGTACGACCAAACCAATGGCTTGACCTATCGGCGTTGTCGTTCCGTATGCCAGTACCATCAACCAAGGGCGAGGGGATGACCGGGGGAAGTTGATAGCTGCGATTCGAGAGCCAAGAGCAAGTCCTTCGAAAGATTGATGAAAGCAGATAGCGATAAGAAAGACGACAAAGGGTGGGCCAGTTGCAACTGAGACAGCCATCCCAATGAAGATCGAATGAAACAAGATACCCGCTTCTAGGAGAAGGCATTGAAGAATCTGTCGTTTCTGTTCCTCCTCGGGCGAAAATACACCAGTTGTAGCATCCGGATTTGTAATTTCCACGTCGGCTTGGTTGCTAGGAAGCGTTGGAGCGCTTGGGTCGAGTTCGTCAAGGTCAAGGTCGGAGTCGTTATCTTCATCTCGATCGTAGTATTTATGTTGATCGCCGCCGTTTCCGTTTGGCACCGGTGTCGACGCGGGAAGAGGTGAAGCTCCTGCAACCAATCCTTCACTTGCATCTAAATCTCCAAGTGATATATCCGCAGGTCGATGATTCAATCCCATTGTCCCTAATCTGCCCTTGTTCTGTTTCTTGCGCGGAGGACTCCGCGTATTGCGAGATCCGTGATTGTGCCCTTCTCCCTCTCCATCCGGAACCTCATCCCAAGGCCCTCCATGCGAGTGCGAATGTCCCGCACCTCTTGTCGTCAGGAACATCTCCAATCCCACTACGATCAACGCCGAGAACATAGCAATCAACCCCGCTAGCGGATTGTAACCTTCGCTGAAGAAGTATGGTAGACATGGGTCTGTCAAAGATGTAAATGCGGTCGGGAGGAGATGGACGAATGCTGTCGCTATGAGGACACCTGTACCGAAATGTTGTGAGATGAAAATGAATCTGCCCGGGCCGGCACTCTTCGAACTTCGCCGCGATATGAGGGGGAATCCGCAAGCTACAACACAGTTAGCTACTGACCGTATGCATATCGCATATTGAGGCAATCTACCAATCGTGCTCAAAGCCAGAATCAACGCGAGCGCAAACACATGCGCCGGCGTATTATAAGAGCCCTTCACCCCGGAACCACACTCAGGCTTTGCAGATGGCTCTGCTGCATCTCTCCGAGCGAGTTCTGCCAGCAGCAGTTCCGTTGGGATGCCGGACCAGGACGGAGCTGTTTGGAGGTTAGGAGCTGTTCGGGTTCCAATGGACATTTCTGAAGATTCTTACATCTAGCTTCAGCATGGCGACTGTTCATGGTTATACTGGTTGATCACAAGGGCCCGCAGGATCATTGTGCAACCAGAATTGCGTTCGGAGAGAGGTACACTGAATTAAATATTATTCGGCCTTGGGCCAGATCGTGGATGCCAATTGCCGAATTGGGATGTTTCGGCATCACCTAGCGCAAACACGTGAAACGTGACGTATGGGGTCCGACTTGCGATTTCATTTTGATCCCATTCTCGTCCCAACCAAAGACAAACTTGTCACTTGATTCCTTAAGCGCCTGGGTTAAGATTGAATCTTTCGCTACGTTCATCTGTGGTCTTACACGAAAACAGAAGCAGAAGAATAAATTGGCCGTCTCCAGAAGACAAAGCCACATCTTGAAATGCGGTCGGTCACATCTTTATCTGAAATTACTACTTGGTCTCTCAAATCGGTAACAAATTTCAGTTATAGAAGAAGCTTTCCTTTTACCACTGTTACAAACGATCGAATCACAGAATGCACATAAGTTTTTCTTGAGAGTAATTCGGTAGCACCTTGAAGAGGATACTCACGCAGTTCAATTTCTCGTGTTTAGTAAAATGTTCCACACTACAACATCTACTATAAACCACTTTCGATCCAGATGATCACCGCTTATACCTCTTTTTATCTGTGATAGAAAATACCCAGTCTATAGCCATCTGGTGCAAGAAGAATGGTGCAAAGGATCGCTTACCAATAACTCAAGGCCCGTTGGATTTCAACACGCCAAAAACGTTTGGTCTGTCACAATGATTGGGTTCAAATGCCACCCGAGGAAATATTCTCGTGGTCGCCAAGTTTACAACCAGAAATGACTTCAACCAACCATCGCTCTGTTCATTATCGCGCAATGGCAAACCATGGAAACCAAACAATCAACCCAATAACCCTTTTTGCACGTCGCCTGGGGCCGGTTGAGGTAAGTTGTTCGGATCTAGGTTGCTTGCAGCTCTCTTTGCTGCAGCGATATCAATATCAATTCGCTTGAGCGCCCATTCAAGTTCCGGATATCTCTTCAATGCAAGTCCAGCGTACTGTATGTTCAGCTCGGATTTCCTTGGTTTTATTACATTGCAAAAGCGACCTTCAAGCCATCGCAAATCGACCGAGTCGTGGAATTTGGCTCGAGTTGCTGCGGCGCGAAGCTTGCCTTTGAAAAGATAGACTGGGTCAAGAAATGAGGCAGACCCGTTTCCAAGGCTCTGCCCATTAATGGCGACTATCTTTGTCTCAATATTGCCCATGCCGTGCTGAGCGCCTGGAGTGGATGACAATATAGTTAGATTATAAAATTTGAGAATCAAAATGGAGGATCAAAATCTTCTCACCAGGAAACTGCTCGCAGAAAATTTCTACCAATACTGCATTCTTCTTGGTGGACTTGTCGGACCATAGGAACGCGACATAATCTTGGCGGGTTTGAGGCACCACCGCGAACCCTTCTTTGCCATCCATGATATTGACAATTTGCTCTTTCGTCACTGCGGCAACACAGTCTATATCCTTGCTTTCGCGATTGCCGCCGAGAACAGCAATTGCGTACCCACCGAAGATACCAAAATTGATGTTAGCCTTGAGTAAGACACGACTGAGGGCAATAGCGGCGTCATTAAGGCGCGCTTGATGCATGGTTGGAGACAACTAGGGGGAAAATTGATGATGGTTTTTAGAAGCTGAGTTTCTAGGATGAGCTGACTCTTGATTTCATGGAAGGAGTGATGGATTGGAAGATGGTTCTCGTCCATTGAATCTGAACTAAGAGGTGCATTTGCCCTCTTTAACATCAACTCGAGATGTTACATAACCCCAAAGTACCATCCAATTTGTGTTATGAAACTTCCCATAGCTATGATGTGCATTGTTAGATGATGTGCTTTTCGATAGACAAGCGCTTGCAGTTGAGGCCAGCTTATTTTTACAGCAACAACATTTGTTGGGCCGCCAACATAGAGTAATAAGCTGAATCTACAACCGCTCAGCCCAAGGGGTATTGGTGAATTTCGAGAATCCAACATTATTGTAACCAACAGCTGGGAGATAAGTAGCGAAAAATTCATGATTGTGTGGGAAACATTTCGTCCGATTAGACGCCAGCAAGTGACATATGAAGGGAAGACTTCTGTGTTGGACAACTGTTGTAAATTTATGTCACCAGTAGCGCCTCAAACACGAGATTATAGAAGAAAGGGTGCCTTGAGCGCAGAGAGTCTGCCAAATGAAATACATGGAGAAAGAAAAAAAAGGTAGGATTAAAATCTAACAACCATGAAACCATATCTATCAAACCATACAGTCCACACCCTCTAAACCAAACCTTTAAAGGCTCTACTCGTATCCTGGAATCTGTTGGAGCCGCCTTGCCTCTTCAGCATTGGAGATGAAACAAGTGACAGTGTTTTCGGAGAAGTCATCCAGGCGCGATGATTTTCCAGCAACCAGTCTAGTTGCTAACTGATAGACCTCTGGCCTGGCGTTGCAGAGATTCCGTTCACACCATTCTACATCTAGATCCATTCCATCCACCAACTGCTCCGCCGCTATCATAGCAACATCATCGTTCGATCCAAGAAACCTCTCACAGAGTCCAACGAAGAACGGTTGCAAACGCGGCCATGGCAAGTTGTCATCTTTGGGGCTGGGGACGAGGTCTAGGATCTGGCTGCTGTATACCGGGGTTGGTGCGACCTGGGATTTGGAGACAATATTGTCAATGAGCGGATCGAGGCCGTATTTGCTGTCGGCTAGAAGGACAAAAGTGCAGGATGGAGATATCCACGATGATGAACGAAACCTAGGACATGCCCGTTTGTACTCGGTATAAGTGTCAAAGTCTTCGATCTCTTCGGGCGTAAAGAGACCTGTACCGTTGAGAAGTGATGCAGCTTTCAATACCAACGCTTCGGGTATGCATATTTCAATGTCCTAGGAGTGAGATTAGAACAGCGCATTGTTGTAAGGCCGATCAATGCTTAGTTTGCTTACGTGGAGGACCCGTGGAACATTATAGTAGTTGAGGGCTATTTCCCCCACCAGACATACTGGAATCTCTGCGTGCTGTAGAATACAAAGAACGGCTTTGATCTGTACTGCATCCATTTTTGCAGAATGAAAAAGCAGAAAGAACAAGCACAAGGCCAATTAATACGGCAGCACGCGCTGTGAGAAGTGATTGGAACAATCACATGACTTCGACGCTGCTGCACGCCCAATTAGAGCGCCGTAGAGTAGCCGCTCTGGTGGGCTTGAACCCAACACCAAACACTGTTACGGTCATGACCTCAAACATGCAACCAGGGCGTATAGATAGTCAGGGCATCCACTTAATCAGACTCAATCTAACCACAAGACATCGGTCTTGCTCGACTTCACAATGAGAAAATTTCTCTCCGTCTTCACCAAATCCTCGCCATCCTTTCAGATCTTATCCGACCTGCATCTCGAAGTCGGGCAGCAATATGCCTCATTCGAGATACCCATCTCGGCTCCATATCTAGTTCTCGCTGGTGATATCGGTCGTCTCGTCGATTATGACGCTTACCTTGCCTTCATAACGCGGCAAACGGACCACTTCGAGAAGGTCTTCCTTATCCTCGGCAACCATGAATTTTATGGACTCACGTTTGCGGCCGGCATAGAACAAGCCCAGAAGCTGGAACAAGAACCGATTCTGAAAGGAAGATTGGTGTTGCTCAATCAAATCCGTTTCGACGTGCCGGATTCCTCTGTCACCATTTTGGGCTGTACTCTGTGGTCGAAAATTGCCGAAGATGCCCGAGATGTAGTGCAGATGCGGGTCAAAGACTTCCAGAAGATTGAAGCTTGGACGATTGACAATCATAATGCGGCTCACGAATCAGATGCAAGCTGGCTGAGGGTTCAAGTTGCGAATATACAGGCAGAAAATCAAGCCATCAACAATAGAGTGTTGGAAAGGCGAATATTGGTGGTGACTCATCATGCACCTTCTATGGAAGAAACATCCAACCCAGCTCACGTTGATAACCCATGGAGTTCTGCTTTTGCGACTGAT
The DNA here is from genome assembly GCA_029641185.1 of Pseudofabraea citricarpa. Lineage (NCBI taxonomy): Eukaryota > Fungi > Ascomycota > Leotiomycetes > Helotiales > Dermateaceae > Pseudofabraea > Pseudofabraea citricarpa. Next base: position 244,486 of record JAPWGK010000008.1, read on the forward strand.
TTGATCGTAGATGGGGAGGATAGTGAAGAATGGATCAATGTCAAGACCTGGGTCTTTGGACATACACACTTTACGACGGAATTCAAGAAAAGCGGGATCACCGTCCTGAGCAACCAACGTGGATATGTGATTCCAGGAGGCGAAGATGCGAAAAAGAAAAACGAGGCTAAGGAGAAGAAACGATTTAACTTAAAGAGGGCAGTGTGTGTTTAATGTGAAAGAATGTTTGTGGAATCTCCAGTCTCCCTCAATGCTCGTGACTTGGTCGAAGACCAAATACTCTTAAAGGAAGTCGAAATGATGTTTTTGTACTAGGAAATTGTCTCACTTGAACGACATATATTATATATTACTTCCTGTTCATGCAGAAACAGGAGCCAGTGAAAGCCTCCCCTTCACAAGCGACCTCACCCAAAAAGCAAGCACCAGCGCAACAACAAAAAAGCTAAACACCAAGGCCCCTCCAAAAATGACGGAATGATATGTCCAAGCATTTGCAGGCGTCATGCCAATTCTCGTTACCGCAATTGCCCAGGGCAACATCCAGAGCAGATTAGAACCGAGGGCTTGCAGGAAGTACCAGCGAGGTACCGTAGCGAGGAGGATGGCAGCGAGCTGTGTTTGGATTGCGTAGAAGATATAGCACCAGTCGATAGTGCGCCACATATGTTGAGTAATCTTCGCCACCTCTGTCGAACCGGAAAGGTAGTGTGCAAAGGATTTGATACCCCACAAGGAAAGGAAGAGACAGAAGGGTATCTCAACAGCGAGCGCAATGAGGCAGGATTTCAATGCAGGCTTTGTGATATCTGTGAAAGAATATTGGTAAATATTTGAAATGGTGTGGGAGTTACTTACCAAAAATATGCTGCTTTTTGGCCGTTGGCTTTCGAATATGTGCTCCCATCTTGGCTCTCCACTCACCCCAGGCATGGCCTACAAATGTCAATGACGAGGCTTCTAATGCCTGTACAGGTACCATCACGATTCCCCACCGGATGGTGCTGAACACACCCCAAGCGGTAGCATAATTCAAGCCCATGCTCACGATGCCACTGATGAGCCATAGATAAATAGCATTCCGCAGGGCCGACTCTAGAAATGTCCAAATACCTGGACGAACGAGAGTTTTCAAAGTTGCAATTCTCGGCCTCAAGTTGATCTCTTCTCGGTTTCTCAGTTTGAAAGAGAGAAAGACAAAATATGCTAAGCCAGTGATAGCTGCGGTAAGATCACATGCCATACGAATTAGAGCCTGCATGTTGACAGTAGGTGTGAAAGAGCCAACATGGAATTTGGAGATGATGAGCATGTCTAGCAAAATATTGATAGCAAATTGGACGGAGCTGATGAGAAGAGGTACATCGGGGTGGTCCAAGGCCCTCGTAGAGGAGGCGACCGCAACGGAAATTGCTGAAGAAAGAGCTTGTACTGATGAAATCCTTACATAGGTGAGCGATGTACTCCTGACCTCTTCAGGTACAAAAGCACCAGCCAACCGGTCTGCGCTCCCTAGAAAGACAATCATCAGAGCAATTCCTAGAATAGTTTGGACGGCGATGAGCGTATGGGCGAGGCAAAGACGAGAATTGATATGGCGCGTCGTCTTATCGCCAATAACCAGCCATGCTGTACGAGGAAGACCTTCATTGAGGACCTCAACAATCACGCCGATGTATGTGTACACATCTGTCGTCACCACACGACTGGAGTCGATGTTCGCTACCCACAGTTTGCTGAGGGTTCCGTATAAGGCTGGAAGAATAAAAGCACAGGCGTTGAACAGCAAGGATCCATAGTAACTGACATAGCTTATCAGCAATCATCGCATGCAATGCAGTGCTGACAAGAACGAACGGACATCTTACCTTTCCCGGCTCAGTATTTTCTTCTCGTGCGGGTTCCCTACTGAGGATATCTCCGCCGTAGCATCATCCTTGGGAAGCATCGTGTATTTTACTTTCCGGGCCCATGAAATCATCTTGGGACAAGGTTGCTCTGATCTTTATCTGCAAAGTTGAGGGGAGATGGCGTTATGACGTTCGAATTTAAGATCGAACTTAGCGGACCAATAGGAAGTGGCTGGCTTGCAGGACTCGTGTAACATTCGACACTAGAAGCTGTTTTCTTTGCATTTTCCTAAATATTTTCTTGTATTTGAAAATTGTCAAATGGGGCTTTCAATACTGGATGCTTGCAGACAGGCCGTTAGTATTTTCGATTGAGCTATTATACTTCTGCCGGTTGATGGGTGCAACCTCGATGCTAGAGTGGTGACTGGATCTAACGTAAATTCAAAGATGGCCGAAAAGCACTATTATCTCAATAGAGGCATATTGTACAGCTTCTAAAGGCTGTCCAATGGACACAATTTGCCAAAGTTGTGTTTCTCATCTGTGTGCATACGGTAAATATTGCTGCCAACGGACAACTTCACGAGCTTGATCTATCATGAACAGTAGAACAAACTATCTCGATACGACCGCTTGAGCTTTTGAGACGAATCACTACTTTGATGAACCGTGCGGACAAAGTGTTGGATTTTCTTGTATTCTTCCACCAAGACCTCGAGTCTCGCTTGGCATACTGAATTTCCAAGCTCGCTTATCTCGGCTGCCCTCTTGGTTTGCTTGCTCAACAGCGAGAAGAAAAATAAGCAATCGAAGCTTTATTTCATAAGAGCAAGACATGAATGAGTAGAGGTGGTGAGTCTCAGAGTATGAACAACTTCCTTGCAAACTGGAATTCCAAGTACGTTGCTCCTATCATGGAATTAGCATTCTGTGAACAACCTCAGCTATGTACATTTTCATTCAAGAGACTCTCGGCCGAGTATTACTTCCACTGACCCGGACGCAGACTTAGGATATCTGGCCAACAAATCCATAATCAGTTTCATAATCGCCGCGCATGGAATCATGGCGCAGCGGCAGTTGTCGTTTAACGTGAGTTACCCCTTAATATGCTAAGGCCCGGCAAGCAGGACAAGCAAACGCCCCATTAAGAGCTAAATCGCGATGAGGCGGCAACAATAGACACTGATAATGTAGTCGCAATTTATCTTGCGTGGATGGTCACTCTTGCCATGCATTCTAGATAAGCAGCCCATGACGCTATGAGGCTTTGGGCCCGAGAATTTGGAAACCCTAGACGATAGCCACGAGTCCATTTTCGCAATGCCCTCGCATATTTTCTTTTGTTGACTGGTCCCAATCCTACGATGAAGTCATTTACCAGACAATGCGATGTAAGCCTGCTGCAGGAGGCAAGATAAAGCCGAATCAAATCGGGTAGATTAACAGACGGCTTACTCAGCGCTGCCCAATGGATCCTCAGTGGTTGAGACAAACTCGGTACGGTAGTGATAATTAGGATTCCGGGAGACAAGCTGAGGTCAGAGTCTGACAGTCCCCGTCCTTGGTTGGAAGGCTTAGCTGATAATCACGTGAAATCCCACGGAACGCGTGGTGACGCACCCGCACTCGCAATCTTTGATACCAGTCGTGGATAGCTTAATGGCTGGCCCGCGTCATCTTTCTCGTATTATATCCTCAACCGTATCCCTCTAGCCGCAAGTGGGGTTTGTGATATTATGAAGCACTGCATATCTTTGCTTCCTGCGGTACCACAAACACTGCTTTGACCTCGCAAAGTTGCTGGTTGAAGGTACACGTCTTACCAGACTTGCCATCAGAGCGACGTTGCAATAGGGCTGTGGAACTTGCAGTCGCAGTCTCCAGCCATCTTGCTGCAGCATATCTCCACACCGGCATCGATCCTGCATGAGGTCATACAAAGAGGTAAGCTGGTGAGCTGTGTATGCTCTGCCGTGTTACTGGGGCGAAGGAAGCAGAGATTCTAATCTTTGATGGTACGCAGCTTCTTTTTTTCTTCTTTTTCTTCAATTCAAAACTGTCATATAAGTGTTCCCTCTTTCTTTCAAGCCCATGCCATTGTTCAAAACCTTCCATATCACCAATTCTCTTCCCATTACTCTCAACACCACAACTATATTCGTTAATAATACAGTTGAGCATACCACTGCAAACATGAATTCTCTTCCCAAATCCTATAAGGCGGTTACGTTCGAGAGGGCAAATGCACCCCTCGCCATCAAAGATGTCGAACTCAGGATGCCCGCGGCTGGCGAGGTGCTGGTGAAGGTAGTAGCTGTTGGACTGTGCCATACAGACGCCAGCATACTGGATGGAGACTGGGGCGATCGTTTCCCCATAGTTCCCGGCCACGAGATTATTGGAAATGTTGTCGCCGTTGGAGCTGGTGAAAATAGATGGAAAGACGGAGATCGAGTTGGCGGGCCGTGGCATGGAGGTTAGTTGCTCTTGATTGTTGATAATGACTCCATGCTAAATTCTGTAGGTCATGACGGCACTTGCAAGCAATGTCAGCGTGGAGAAATGCAAATGTGCCAAAATCAAGCTGTCAATGGACTTACTCGGGATGGCGGTTACGCCGAATATGTCTTGCTCCGATCTGAAGCCGTTGTACGAGTTCCGACCGATATCGACCCTGTGGAATACGCTCCTATATTATGCGCCGGTATCACAGTCTTCAATTCTATTCGAAAACTAAATATAACGACAGGCGAGGTCGTGGCGATACAAGGACTCGGAGGATTAGGGCATCTCGCAGTACAATACGCGAACAAGATGGGATATAAAGTCGTCGCTCTGAGTAGTGGAGACAAGAAACGAGAATTTGCCAGAGAACTGGGAGCGCACGAATATATTGATGCATCAAAGAGCGATCCAAATGCAGAACTGCAGAAGCTGGGTGGGGCAGCATTGATTGTGGCCACTGCTCCGAACGCCAAAGCAATAAGTCCATTGGTTGGGGGTCTTGCGGCCGGGGGAAAGTTATTAGTTCTCGCTCCATGCGGTGATCTTGAGATCAACACCCACGATTTAATTTCGAAGGCTGCGAGCGTTTGTGGATATCCATGCGGTCATGCGTTGGATAGCGAGGAGGCTCTTGAATTTACAAAGCTCCATGGAATCAAATGTATGGTTGAGACATTTCCTCTCAGCGATGCACAGAAAGCTTTCGATCACATGAGGAGTGGAGATGTTATGTTTAGGGCCGTCTTGGTAATGCCGTGAGAAAAGGATAGATAGAATTGAGTGAGGGTTTCCGGAGCTTAGAAGGTTGCATTTTTAAACAGCGTTTTCATTTTTATCTGTCAATAGAATTTATTTCCTCTCTGTGTATGGGTCACAACGCGCCGTTTCTTTCGGTATTATTCTTTCATTTTCTCTTCGTACAACGTAGCTACTACTTGGTGGTCAGATACACGACGGTTCTACGGACCGCCAAGGTTTTTCCTCAATACGGAGGTTTTTCCGACATCAACAGCAGGTAAATTATTCTATATCTCGTGTCATGGGACTGGATATGTGTAATAGGAACTTGCTGACAGGGGTAGGTACCGAGCCTCTTGAGGCACAGCAATGTCAGCGAGTACGAACGACCTTGCTTGCGGACCAAGGTACAACAGGACGTATAGCCAATGAGGAATTATGTCCAAGACTGGTCAAGGAAGAACCGGATGCACGTCGTGAAGCTGAATTAAGACTATTTAAGATTCCTGACGTCAAATGCTTATATTCAATTGGTAACGGGCTATTCTGTCACTTCCCCGACATGGCATTGATAATTTAAAGGGCAGCAAACCCTCTTATCACTATAGATTTCAAAAGGCGGTAAAGAGTACATGGGCTTTAGCTCTGATGTCAGAAGTCTGGTTTCTCATAATTCAATGCTTGATGTTTCGGAACTTCGTACCGTCTTCCTATTTTCCTTTTGTTTTTCATGTGTCGTTTGAAAATAGGGAATGATTGCAGTTTCCTAAAAATGTGAGTAGCTTTCATGCTGAATGACAATATGCAGGCACCACAAGATCTATAAGAAGCTATATATCCTCTAGCAAATCCATACCTTCAAACTCCAACCTCCAAACTCCAGTGTCTTCCAAAGAAATTCCAACCATCGCCACATTGCTTGCTTCAATATAGCAAAAGCCGAACCACCAAACAAAACAATCATGCGTCTCGCAATCTTCACGCCCCTTCTTGCGCTCCCAGGCCTCTCACAAGCCTGCCTCGGTGTCATCGGTCTCTTGTATCCTCTTGAACCAGGAGTCTTCACTCTCTTCGCCAACGTCGACTCCAACACCGAGGCGACTTGCGGCAGCGGCAGTAACAGCGGACCCGGAACCGCCAGTCCTACAGGACCATGGTTTGGAAACTGCAACCCTGGTATCACACTTGAGGTTGCTGCTGGTGGCTTGTCGGTTACGTATACCAATGCCACGGGTACTTATGTACGCGGCTTGAACCACACAAATCCTGATTTCCTGGAGAATGGAGAGCAGACGAGCTTTATTAGCACACCCAATGATTGTGTCAATCCTTCCGCTTAAGGAAGACCGAGACAGTCGTTGATGGTTGAGGAATTTAGTTGAGAGGTGGATTTGGAAAATTGAGAGTGGAACTTTGATGGTTGGATTCGTTCGTTACTTTGCTTGTGTTTTGTGGTATTTTGTGTGTTTGTCGGTTTGTACTTAAACTCTCCAGTTTTCCTTTCGAGAGGATATCTGCAAAGCAATCAAAATGGAAGCTTGATGCATTCTATAAGTGCTTCAAGATCTCAATGTGGCTCATGATGCGATTGTGTACTTCTTCTCTGCATCCGATAAACTTATTCAAGCATTGGGGTAATTAAGACGAAGTTTACGTTTTCATGAAATTCAAAGGATCAATTCCTCATTGATGCTCATTCCTTTGCTTCAATCTTCTTACTTCTCTTAAACCACTTTTTATTCCTCCTCTCATGGCAGCCTGTTGGAAGTCAGACACTGTTATCACTGCTATTAAACTCAATCAGGGGATATATCTCCCACAAAACATGCATCTAGGTCATTACTAGAGACATGGTATCACCAAAAGGAGGATGAAACCAAAGAGGTTGCTGACAAACACATATCTTAGACGGCTTTCTTTCGTGGTTATTAAAGGTCGTGAAAGATGTTAGACTCAATATCATCCAAGAGATATTTTTACTGTACAAATAAATTCTTGTTCTTGAAAAGAATTCTGTCGTCATTCTAAATCCCATCTTCACACTTCTGGCTGAATCTGCTAATAGTGATAGTAAGGCATCTCATAAACAAAAAGCGGGAAGAAGAATGACCGAATCCGATAGAAAGTGGCTGACAACAGAAGTATGACTGACAACAGGATTGTATGATCTGTAGGCCAGCTAAAGGCAAGGAATGTCCAAGTAAGTTTGCCTGTTTGATTGAAAACAGATAGCAGAACAAGAACTCTTCATCAACCTCCCATCTTTCTTCTGACTATTCTGGTTCTGGCGTGCAGTTACTATGTATGTCAAAGTTCAACATGATATAACAGAATTCAAATTTTTCATTGCTAACAAGAACTGAGTTATAAAGAACAGAACACTGTCTCAGAAGACTTTTTGTTAGCAACGCCTTACTTATAAAATCTAACCTGAAATATCACCTATCCCCGGTTCGGTCAAACGATCTCGCGAATTTGAAGATTATTAGCATACATGCTTTCCTTACATGCATACCATGTCTGAAGTACCTGAATAGATTATTATTTAAACCCGGCGCCGGTCAAACAATTCCGCGAACCATTGATAATTAAAAAACCACACACACAGGTCGAATCCAATTCATGGGTGGGTTGAAGGAAGTCCATGTTTTTTCGTGTTCTCCTAGCTCTAACCTCAAGTATACAAATATCCGCTTGCTAGAGGTCTTTTCTTAGATTTTGGTGTGTCGTTGTCAAATTCGTTCTTGCTCTTGTTGTCAGCTTCATTCTTATTGTCAGTTTATAATATTAATAGTAAACGGGAAATTTTTCACCGAAAACAGGTGGTATAGAATTCCAGGTAAGGTTAATAATTGAGACTATAATTTAAACACTTTTGATCTTTTAAATCTTTTAGACTTTTACGATTTACAGAGTTCTATTTAATTGATATAAGTAAACAAGAAACATAATTCTTTTATTATTATCTTTAGTTAAAGATAATATAATGCTTCATTTGAACTAGAGCTTGTGATATATAATAAGTTAAATCTACTAACTAAAAATCCTTTTTTTTTTTTTCAAGCAAGAACTTTGTTCAAAGTAATAATTTTAATTCTCTTTGAGGGTTTACCAAATCCAAAAGATTTCATGTCTCTTGCTAGAAGCTAAGCTACTAAATCTAATTCTTACTAAAACTTTACCTTAGTGGTTATCGCGTGATGTGTGTCTTTATTAATAAACCTGAGTATCGACCAAGAATAATAAGCGATTCCCCCTAAATGCCTGAATGGTAGCGAGAGCCATTTTTGACGCCGCGCGAAAGTTAAAACTCTAGTTCTCAACCTATAAATTTCTTCCTTCCTCTTTCCTTATTGTATTAACTCTTTCAATCAAATTTATCTTCGCAATTTCCAAGATTACGCTATGCAATCACAGCCCTCGAGCCCCCGCGACCGCGCCCTCGCCCGCGCTACATCGAACAATTCCGTACTAGACCAGTCACTCTCTACAGGTAATTCTTCTAGACCTGAAGGTATGTTCTGTTGTCATAAGTCACGTTGTTGCCATTGTCTCACGCTATGATTACTGCTGTTCAAGTTTTATCCGGTAGCTAATGACTGTGTAGAAAAAGGACGAGATCATACCACCATCGTATTAAGAGAGACGGGAAAGGAATACAATGTTGATACTGAGCTTTTGGGATACGCATCGGCTTTCTTCAAGGCCGCAGTAAGCTCGCGGTGGATGAAAAGCAACGAGAAGGTGATGGAGCTCAGCTTGACAGAGAACATGTGGCACACTGTCTTAGCATGGCTCAACGAGGTTGCCGCCACAATCTTCGCGATACCCGAGGAGACGCGAACTCCAGTTACGATCTCACGAGTTCTATGGAAAGACAAGTCCATTGCTCGCCAGATCAGGTTTTTGCCTGACCTCTACCTGCTCGAGCAGAGCCCTGCTTCCTCAATGTATGCGAAATCGACTGGAATTTGCTTTCGCGATCGTTGCTACTTTTTGGACTTTTTGGTGGACACTTGGATTACTGCGGACTTCCTACGGATTCCAGACCTTATGAACTCTACCCTCGACAAGATCATCAGCGTTTTAAGGGAAATGGAGCACTTACATCATGCAATTCCACTGTACGATTTGAGATATATTGAGCTTTCGACCGTCCCGGAAGCTCCATTACGTCACGTATTTCTGGATAGCATTCAAGCTTGTCTTCCTAGACACGTTATTCAAGCCACTGTCGAATCTGGCGCTATGTCACAAGATATACACACAGAAATGCTTGCGAGAAAAGACATTGCATGGGGAGAAGCGCCATGGAATCGACCAATCTGCCCGTATCATGAACACCCGGAAACTAGTTGTAGTTGGGGATACGATTGCACCTCAACCTGGTTCGAAATGTCGCCGCTTGAATGGAATGTATACTGCGAGTCACTAGAGACCAAGGTCTGTCTTGTAAACACGCAGGACTCTGTTATCGGCAGTTCAATCGACTATGACACATATTCCTGGTAAGAAGAAGGAAATTGGGGGTGTCTGAATTGACTAGATTCTTCTGAGTTTGTAAATTGTAGTAGCTGAAATAGTTCCTGAAACCCTAAATTACTCACTATTATTAACCCAAATCAACCTACCTACTTAATGTTCCTGAACTGAGACTATAATGTAAAAGCCCCACCCGTGAAATTTATCACGCACTCTACTAAAATTTCGTAAAGAACCTAAGTGATTTATATTATTAAGTGAGTTGATATAACCATCGAAGTCAGGTATCTTACAAATTATACGTCAAAAATATCTTGCTTCCCCTATTTCTTCAACACTATAAAATATGTGAAAATAGGTATCCTTTGCTACGCTTCAATCTTGAACATCTGCCTCCAGCAAAGTATCTACCATCTCGTCCACGGCCTTTTTTGTGCTACCAGGAGAAATAATGTCGTCTTTTTCCAGACCCTCCAATCCATCACCAACCCAGCTCTGGCAATTCCAGGATCGATCTTTATTGTTTACCAGCGTGCTGCGAATTCGGTTGCACATGGTCAAGTCGTCATCACTGGATATCTGAGTTGTGATGACTGGAATGAAGCGGAGAAATATGCCAATTTGGGTGGGATCGGTATCCCATTCTTCATCATATGCAAAGAACCCATGTGCTCCAGTTACCTGCTGATAGACGTTCCGGCCAGAGGAAAATTTAGTGAAGAGGCCTACATGTCGAAGCAAGTAGTGGTCGACTGGATCTCCTTTATACACAACAATACTCAACGTCTGGTATAGAGACATCGGCAAGGTATCTACACTTGCGTGTTGGTTAGCCTGCGTTGGATTGAAAGTCCATTTCAATGATGGGCAGATGAATTTGCTACGCACATACTATCTGCCTAACTTCCAAGGTGAACGAAGAGGATGCTTTATTGAAGATGATTGGATGTTTCAGACAGAAAATTTAATCTTTGTCATTGATTGGGAATTTAGAAAATGGTGATATAGTGTTATTAATGTATTGACTGTAGTGGATATAAAATTGAAGTGGGGGGGATAGCCACTTATAAATTTCTTTACGGACTGCTCGTTGATCCGATCCGAGCTAGGCGATCCTGATGTTGGATCTGCGCGACTGGTTGAAGGTCACTTTTAAACTCTTGAGAGTTATAAAGTGACTAACAATAAATTGAACAAATCTTGACGGTAAGTTTAAAAGAAAATCATACGCTATCGTAGTGTTTCTTCTACTATAATGATGGAAGTATCTCCCTGTACCCACACACGTATTCGAGTCCTTTTCCAATATTAGCGAGGATACATATACCAATAATCCCGGCCAGCTGACAATCCAACTTTTGGCTAGCTGAGGACATTAACCAGCAACAAACGAGACAATAGAGAATAGCTAGGGTTATCACTTGGAAAGTAATTTCTGTCAATACTAGACGTCGATCTCAACGATTGGAGCAGTTTAATTACCAAACGGTCGCTAAAAGAGGTCAGATCAGTTCTACGACTGGAGGTGCAGTCAAGGCAGCCGATAAGGAACTGAAGCAGAAAGCTAAGGATGATTTGGATATTATTAAGCAGCTATTAGGTTCAAACCTAAGTGAATATTAGCATGAGCTCAACGAGCGTGTAAAGCTTCATTCTGAAAATTCAAAATTAACATCCCTAGTAGTATCTATCTATAGTAGAATCCTAAATACAGTGGAAGCGACTCTCTGAGACTTACAAAATGCCCTGGGATACTAGCATCATACTGTCTCTGGGGTAGCGCAACCATTGGTTGAGTCTCAAGAACGCCGAGTTTGTCTTCTTCATTAGCGAATATGCAGGTATGCGGCTAAGTCAGACAATATCCGCTCCTTGCGCCTTGACAGTTTCTTTTTGGGGAGATGACGAGCACAACGTGACTGGATCAAGAAAATTTATAAGAGAATAGAGAATGCGGGGTTGGAGAAAGTAGAAGGCTTATCGACACATGTCAAAGAAAGAGACGGTGACGCCTAACTTGCCAATAAGAAATTGGCAAACAAACACGATTTGCAAGAAGGTCTTTGGTTTGTTGAATTTTCAAACAGATTGACATGGTGTATGGTGTGATTGTGTTCTTTTAGCCGTGGTAGCCTGTATGAATGATCATTCATCATTTGCCTCCTGCAGCAAAGAGATATTCGCTTCTTTCCTGCTCGAAGTAGATGATTCGAGGATTTAGTAGATAGAGCTCTAAATGACTGAAGCAAGATGAATGTATACCTCTCAAGGTGTACGTTATATCCTGGTGTCAGCTGAATGAATTTATGCACTGCAACCACATTATATCAAATAAACAGGAGATGAACAATCGATAAGATAATTAGAACTAGAAACTGAAGATCAAGCAATCCACATGTTAATTTTTCAAATGAATCCAAAGAAAACTACAAGTACCTATTACGATTAGGGCGAAGGAGTTTTTTGACCTTTTACTCTTATCTCCTTTTCACACTGCAATTTGCTCGTACTTGGGCCTTTGGCATGAACATGTCGCGTCGAAGTTTCTCTTTACCGAGCACTAAAATGATCTTTTGCGAACCATGTTATCTCATCTAAGATATTTCTACTGCATGGACTTGGTTCTCGATCGTGTCTCACTTTCCAAGAATTGACTTATGTCAAATATCCACCCTTCATCGTCCGATTGCACAAAGATCCAACAATACATTCCGGTAGCCGTTACACGTGACTCCAACATGACATCACAAGCCACCCATGACATCACCCCGGTCCCCTTTCCCCGCCTTGGTGTCATGGTCAGCTTCCCAGCCGCCAAGTCGGTGTCACTAACCAAGAACAGGTACAAAAGGTAAAGCTGCCGTTCCAAGGTATTTAAAAGAAGCTTCTTTCATCCCAAGTCTCCATTTTTCAAGCACTTTCCAAGCACAAAAGAGCACTACAGAACCAAGATATCGCTACTTTCTTCATATCAAATCATCAATATGCCTCTCCATACACACGGACACGCTCAAGAGGCAGCATTCCATATTCCTGATTCAATTCCAACTGGAAAGTTCAAAGAGCCACATCACGAGAAGAAGCATGAGGGGGATGACGAAAATGTCCAAGGCAAATCACATGAAGCCGGAATGGAAGAAGTCACCGATATGAAGGTATGTTGACTTACTGAGTTACTCACAGCTTGTGTTAACAATTTTTCTAGAAGGAGGGCAACAAACAGAATGAAGGTATGAAGAGTGATGAAGCAGGTTTGGAGGGACAGCCCCACGGTTCAGCTTAGATGAAGAGGGTTTATTGTATTGGGAGGCGTATTGCTCAGTATATCATCTTTGCTTTCGGTTTATGTTTTGAATAAACAGTTTCTTTGTTCCTTGGTCATGATTTTGATGTTTGCCCTTCCAAAAGTGATACAGCCTTTTGATAACAGTCAAGTATGTAAAATGAACTCAGATTTCGCGTGTTCTTAAAGGCGTTTAATGTGCTAACGTGCTTTTGCGGGCCGTGAAATATAGAAATAGTCATGAAGGAAGTGTAATCAACTCTGGCATGTTTCATCGAGTTAGCCTAGAATTTTGAGAGGATGGATAAAGCATTGATCTAGCAAGGCCAGCGTAAATGTAAGGAATCAGCTAGGTGAAACACTTCGTGATCTATTGCAATACTAAAACATTATTATATAAGGTCTATACTTATGCCAGCTAGCCGATTCGCGAAGTATATGGCTCCCCCATTTTTCAAAAATTGAACATTATCCTGCTCCTGTGTCCAGGCTAAAAAAAAAACGAGGCTAGAAACCCTGCCGAGAGATATGTTCGCGACTTTGGAAGACGTAACTTCTTTGACGCCGTATGTATTCTTTTAAGAAATTCGAGGCTAACGAATACAATAAGGCGCTATGGCGGAGTGGTTAACGCGACGTACGTTAACTCCTGTAAATTAATCCCGGACCACCATCACTAACATTCATCAAGGCCCTGCTAAGGCGTTTCTTTCGAGAGCAAGAGTTCGAATCTCTTTGGCGTCGTCTGAATTTTTTTTCAATCTAGTGAAAAGACCCCTTTTCTTTTGCGGGGCACTCGGTTGAGGAACCTTTGTCCGACAGGCGAGCTCTCTCTTTTGCGGTCTTGAAATTATATTAAAGTATAGGTTATTAGGATTAATTGGTATAACACCTTGTGAGTGATCTTCCTTATTTGAGTTTGGAGAAGGCTTCTACCGTTTACTTACATAGAGATCAGATACTATTTGTCAGCTGATGACGCATGTCATCTTAACCAGAATCCTAGAGACATCAGAGTCTGCGCAAGTAAGAGCAATACTACCACTGGATGTTAATTTTGCATACTGTTTCCGAAATATAAATGTAAGGATGTTGAGGATAATCGAAGAGTTTTTCACGCTTGTTGTTAGTTGTTACCTTGTTGCTAGGGGCCACGAGTTACGCTCAGTTGGTTGGAATTCCCTGTTCTTATTCACATGGCAAGTTTCTAGGCATTGAATAATATAATAGACTAGGCGGAAACATGGTTGTGTCACCTCCCTTAGCCTGTGAAACCCAGACTGCTCCCTCCAATGTAGCAAACTACAATGAACTTGGTGTTCCAGGACTCCGCATACAGGACAATAATATCGTTTAGCGACACCTCATCGTGACATTACAAGCCAACCAACAGCACCTCGTTCTCCGTGTTCTCAACATCAAACTTCAAAAGCCTCTCCCCAAGCCTCGGAAATGCGACCCATTTCCGCTCTCCCCAGGTTATCAGGTCCAATTCCGAGGAGCACCCCAAAAAGGACGGGCTTCTATGAGCTTGGCGATCTTGGCCGGACTTGGCTGGTCAACTCCAATTCGCCAATTTTATTAGTCTTTGAGACTTGTCCCAGATTCTAGTCCCATCTCCGCCAAACCCCATTTTCCCCACCAGAACCACCTGGTCACGTCCTTCAACTCTGCTGCCCACGTTTCCATTTCCCCAGCCAGTCAATTCCGAACCCCAGAAATCTCCTGATAACCATGCGAGGTAGTGATTGTCAGATATATAAAGCATGCTTATAACCCACCATGTGCTTACCTTTGCCATCCTCAGCACGGCCACCCACTCTCGACTCAACCTTCGTACCAGTGCAGCCTCACAGCACGGATTGAACCGAGAAAGCTATCGCAATGGCAGCTCGTAGCAGTTTGGAGAAATCTGATGAGATGTTCAAGGTAGAAGATATCCATGATGAAGGACTCAAGTCTATTCCGCGAGCTGGAGGAGAGTTACCAGAGAGCATTAAGCACATGTCAGAAACCGAGATCCTTGCTCTGCGAAAAAGGCTTGTGAGAAAGATTGACTTCAGGCTGATGCCCATGTTGATTCTACTCTTTCTGTTAAAGTAAGTTTACCACGGCGCAAGGCAAAGTGCACGAGTTCTAACAAGCACTCAGCATTCTCGATCGCAACAACTTTACCAATGCCCGATTAGGTGGGCTCGAAGAGGACATTGGGCTCACTGATCATCAATACAATACCTGTTTGATGATCATGTATGTTGGATATCTGCTGTTCCAATTCCCCAGCAATGTGATTCTCTCGAGATTTCCACGACCAGGAATCTACCTTTCAGTTGCTGGTGTGCTTTGGGGGACAGTCTCATCTTGCATGGCTGCTGCCCACTCATACGGTGCGGTTATCGCTATCCGTTTCTTCTTGGGTTTTGTTGAAGCCCCTTTTTTGTAAGTTGGACTCTTCAAATTCTGTAGCTATGCTAATGATGATAGCCCTGGCGCTCTACTGATGCTTACCTCATGGTACGCAAGATCAGAATTGCCATTCCGGTAAGTTTGTCCCATTCTTAGCCAAAGCCTCTTCAATTGACTGATAACGCCAGGATTGCAATTCTCTACGCCGGTAACACACTGTCAAACTGCTTTGGGGGTTTGATCGCGGCAGGAGTTTTGGGCAATATGGAAGATGTTGGTGGCCTTCGAGCGTGGCGCTGGTTGTTTATTCTCGAGGGATGTATCACCGTGGTGATTGCGATCATTGCCGGGATTGTCCTTCCAAATTATCCTAAGGGTAGGTGGCATTTTCATGTTGCAATCTTGGCTTGGAATCTTTGCGATGACTAAAACTTGCCACAGATGCAAAGTGGCTTAGCCCAGAGGAAAACGATTACGCAGTCTGGAGAATCGCCGAAGAGGCAGCTGGTGTTGAGGACGGCGAGGATGGCCAGTCTGTCTGGGTTGGAGCTGTCCAAGCTTTGAAGGATCCAAAGGTCTACATGTTGATCTTGCTTCAATTTTCTCTGCTCACGGGCATGGCATATGTAAGTTTTGCTTGTGCGAGGCTAAATAATACCTCAGCATACTAACTCATCCCAGACCTATTTCTTCCCCTCGATCGTCAAGACTTTGGGATATAACAAAATTACTACGCTTCTTCTAACTGCGCCACCTTATGCCCTCGCTTTCTTCACCTCCTTGGGTAACTCTCTTCACTCTGGAAAGACGAACGAGCGTGCCTTCCATATTGTAAGCCTCTGGAAAAAGCTAGTCACGTAATATGAATTACTAACATCTTCCAGGCAATTCCTCTTACCGTCTCTATGTTGGGAAACATCCTTTGCATTACTCTGACCAGTACTGCCGGCCGCTATGCTTCCATGTTCTTAATGACTCTTGGTGTCTATTCGGCATTCAATGTAACGCTTTCATGGGTCTCTTCCACAATTCCACGACCAAAGGTAAGCTTTCAAATTCTAATACGCACACCAATGAAGTAACTAATAATCAAACAGTCCAAACGTGCTGCTGCATTGGCCATGGTCAACTCTCTCGCAAACTGCACTCATCTCTTTACCAGCTACCTGTACCCGGATTCTCAAAAGCCAAGATACCTCACAGCCGGTATCACCCTCTCCTTGTTCTGTGGTCTTTGCGCAGTCACCGCTATGGCACTTAGATTCTACTTGAAGAGAGAGAATTCCAAGATGGACAGAGAGGAAGCTTTGATAGCAAGCGGGGACCCTGAGGCTACTCAGACCAAGAGAGAGACTGGCTTTGGATTCAGGTATACACTTTAAGATAGCGGTGAACGCTATGAATATCTCTTCTAAGATGCGGCGGGAAATACATATTTCATTGGAGATGTTACATTAGCTCTTATTTATGTGGCTATAGAATTCTATCTGATTTACGTTCTACCACCACAATGCTGAGTCACTCAACCTCCCAAATCATCTACTGTCCATCATTTAATTACTTAAGCACAATTTTAGCCTACTTGCTGTCATATTCTTTGTAAGAAACCCCCAACTTACACCTCGCTTGAACCAACACTTTGCTCAACTCGTGCGCGCTAAGGCCTTTTCCGCTTTCAAAAACACATCATGGTATATACTCGAGGCAAATCTCTCAGTACTAATAAATTTGTCTGGAAATATAACTTCTGCGAGGTTATACATAATCTTGACGCATTAGAATGCTTGGGCTGAAGACCAAACCACTCCGGCAGCTAAATTAGCGGGACAAGTAGCGGCATTCACGGTAACCCTATGCCCATTTAAGCTAGGTATTTGTCAACCAAGGCTAGAGTATTCGAGCCAAAGTTCTTTGTCTAATAATGGGCACTAAGGGTTAAACTACCTGGGCATCTAACTTTGCTATATAAGCGATCACAAGCCAACACTTGGCAATCTTCTTTGTTCACCTACCTAGTTTTCAATTACCGCAACGCAGAGTACTCAAACAAAGACATAAGATCAAATCACCTCTACCTCGTACGTCATTCAATCTTTGACCATCTCAGCCTCTTGGGTCATGTGCAATCAAAAACTGTCATCGACAATGAGCAGCATGGGCAGTCAAATGGAAATCGATGGTCCCGATTATGGTAAGATGACGCGAGAGGCTTATGTGGCAAACTGGAGCTTGTGAGTCTTTTCTGGCTTTGTGTGCCTTGTTTCCCGTCAGTACTAATGCATTTTGAAAGTGCAAATCTACCTCCCTTATCACCAACTGCGCAGGAATCAGAGAATGCTAGAAGCTTTACTGGGGATCTGATCAAATCAATGCAGAGTCTTTCTCTACATTCCAGCTCGTCTCGTGTTTTAATGCCGATGGGGAACTGTCAGCAGTCTCAACAACAGCCGTGGATTAGGCGATGAGAATTATGGGTGCGTCTTTGTTAGATACCCTGGTGTGAGAATCGTTGGGGTCGTCTGCAGAGTAACTGACTAACAGAAAGTTGAAGTAATGATTCTACTTTCATCGGAGAGCGGGGAAGAAAGGATGAGAAACATACTTGCCTATAGCACTAGCACTAAATTGAAGGCGATCTGCCGACTTTAAGCAATGACCCACAAAAGAAACATGGGACTTCCAATTTGATACACATCTTCCGCTAGATTTCTCTTTATTTCAGAATGACCGGAATAGACCGACTTCTTTTAAAAGGGCCAAATGAGATACACACTAGAAAGAATAGTCTGAGGTGCGCGTAATAGTAATCCATCTTTGCTCATGTTTTGCACTCTTGTTTATTTTGACGCGTAAGTGATATGTTCCTAGGTAAAGTAGTTCATTAGGACATTTTTATAGATGCTGCGTACTCTCTATCGCTACTTAAAATCAAGGTCTATCTCTCTTTGGAGATTATACTCGAGATCTTTTTCAACCGCCGCTCAGGCACTGTTAAAATTCCACCCAGATATCTTCCTCTCAACTTCGACTTTGCTTGAGAGCGTTCCAAACCAAGCATAGCTGATCCGGTAAGGCTTCCACCCAGACTCGTCGAGATATCGAGATTGGAAAGTTAATCACAGAGAACCAGAAGACTAGTCGGACGGTTGTCTTGTGATTATCCTAGTGGTGCTACAGATGTTTCATAGATGAAGAAAGCTGTGGGGTCCAATGATCGAGTCTTGCAGGGTTGGGTCTTCCTATACCCGGGCGTTGAAGAAACGAGTCGCGGATCCACTTCCCTGGGCTTGCTAGGTCGTTGCTTGTTTCTTGATATCCTTTACTCTGATTTTGCCCCTCGCCATTTTTCCTCTCTTCTCTCAGTTACCTATTCTGTCCTTTCTACATATACTCCACATATAAACACCAAAATCAAAAAAAGCGATCCAGTCACCCTAATTCTAGAGATTTGTTGCCCTCTGCTTTAGGCAGCTTTTCGAGACGATACAGTTATAACATGTCATCAATACAAATCCTGGAAACAAAGTTGGGTCGTCTGTAGTTTTAGAGACAGAACTGGGCTTTTACATTCTGTTTTGTCGTTAGACAATTGAACCATGTCGGCTATTTTGCTGTCGAATACGCTAAGCCAATATTCTTTGGGCATAGTCCATGTAAGAGGAAAGTGATATATATATATACTCCTATAACTTGACGTATGTATCTTTCTTGTACTATATGTCATATTACGACGGTTAGTCTAATGTCAAACCTGTCCTTCTCGCCCTTCCTCTTTGTACACTTTTCTTCTCTAGACCAGGTGATTCCTTGAAAAGATAGATGGGAGATGTTTTTGTATTTGGCAATCCGTACATACGCCTAAAGAGGCACTCAAACGCATCGTCGCCTTTTCAGCCTGTAGTTTGCTACAGGGACTTTCAATTTCAAACCAGAAAAACAACCTGACGACACATTTTTGATGTTAATCCCCTGGCGGTGCGGGAGCTTTTGGGGAAGGCATGGCAGACCAGGTCTCGAATTCAACTAAAATTCTGCATTCATATATACGAGCAGCATGGTTTGTTCTTTCTTTCGCGGCTTGAGCCATCTAATGCTTCTTGAATTATACCGCATTCTAAATGGGTGAGCCGATTCAACAGCTCCATGATTGCCGTGTCGTTCAGAGTTATTGTATATTGTATTTCAATACATTCACTACCAAATAACACTAGTATAGATCCATGAAGCCGTTTACAGCGAGGAAATTGTAAAGAACTGAGCAGTCGTAGCGTAATCACATCAGTAAAATGGTTGTCGGACCGGAAGCGACGATATCAGCTGTTGTACCAATCCCCACGAGCTACCCCCTCAATTTTTCGTATTTTACCATCTTGGAAAACTTCGTTCAGAATACGAGAGGGCTTCAGATCAAGGGTCCCTCCTCGAACATGCTGCCGAAAGTGTTAAACAGACCCTCGTTGGGAGAGAAACTATAGATCTGGATATATGTCGGTAAGCTCGGTAATCTGGCAGCACT
Organism: Pseudofabraea citricarpa; assembly: GCA_029641185.1. Lineage (NCBI taxonomy): Eukaryota > Fungi > Ascomycota > Leotiomycetes > Helotiales > Dermateaceae > Pseudofabraea > Pseudofabraea citricarpa. Next base: position 264,272 of record JAPWGK010000008.1, read on the forward strand.
GTAATATTTTGGGTAATGTGTGACACACAAACCTTGCATGGATAATTCCATTTAATAAAGAGCTGGCCGTCGGCTCAAGGCAGAGTCAAGAGCGCAACTGAATAACTCTCTTCGGGCCAGGGCATGCTGCTTACTCGGTTCTGTGAGTACTCCCCCATGCTCTAATTCGTTACAACACGTGCCTTGAAGAAGTCCTCGTCTTTTACGATAAGTTTCTGCAATGGTCTCTGGCAGAGTTCTTTCGCATTACACTTAGCCCGCACGAATCTTCCCTGTAGGAACTTAGGGACGCAGCGAGGTTGCTCAATAAATGTCCATGTCGTCATTAGCAAATGATTCGCCATTGCCAGTCAGTCTTAATTCTTTCCACTTCCATAATTGCTCTGTTTCTCACTGGACTTGAAACTTACTGTACAAATGGCTAGTTCTCCGCCTCACTCCCGCTGCTAACCCTCCATACGCACCATCGCTAGTCTCCGCCTCACCTCCGCCAGTCCCCCGCTCGACTCCCGCCTCACTACCGCTTACAACCCGTTTAAGATTTTATACCGAAGCATACTTTGTACGTGGTGAGGATGAAACTCAACGCAAGCTAGCACCTCATTCCGAGCGTCCGCTCACATTTATGCCGACCACGTTCTATAAAGTCCCTCTGGTCCGTACCTATCTATACATGTCAAATGTACGGCGTCAAAACTTTTTTTCTCCTCTTTTTTAGAACTCGTTCAGCCGTGGGACGCAGTATTGAAAGCCAACATACCGGCATCAGACGATTCACTCAGAAAACGATGTCAAAACAGTGGGATCCACGGACCGACATGCCCTCGCTCCAGGGCAAGGTCGCCGTCGTGACGGGTGGCAAGTATGTTTGGCGACGTATCTCTAGGAGCGAGATTCTGACAATTGGTGTCTAGTAGCGATATTGGTTGTGCTATAGTCAAGCTCCTTGCTTTGCGAGGAGCCAAGGTCTACTTCACAGCACGATCTGAAGCCAACGCTCAAAAGACGCGAGATACTATCCGAATCAACGAGCCGGAGATCACTGAAGAGAATATCGAATGGCTCCCGCTCGACCTGACTGATCTTAAAAGCATCACTGCTGCTGCCGATACATTGAAGCGGAAGGAACGCAAAGTCGATATCTTAAGTATGCTGACTGACAGTAGATACCCATGACTTCTGACCGGCAGTGCTAACAGCTATCTACCTACCTAGTCAACAATGCTGGGGCTGGAACAAAGGCTACCGAACCCGTGGGCTACGGATGGGAAATCCACATGACAGTGAAGTATGAGCTACTCCGAGAAAGAAGCACATGGCGAGCGCTCTACTGACAACGTAACATCAGTTTCGTCGGCGCTTTTGTCTTCATTAATCGCTTGCTGCCTCTACTCGAGACGGCCGCAGCCGAGAAGGAGGCCGACGTCAGGATCATAACCATGAGCACGACTGCGCAACATATCCTGCTGCCCAGCAATTTCAAGTTCAATTTCAACTCTCCGACTGCGCTCACGAAGCCAGTCCTGTCCTATCCCTGGCTATGGCGCTACTTGGGGAGGTTCATGTTCAACTCGGACCTCATTCGATATTCCGTGTCGAAAGCCGCGACTCTGATCCTGGCGCAGGAGCTGCAACGCCAGCTGAGCAGGCGGAATCTGCCAATCCTCTGCATGGCTGTGCATCCGGGAGAGGTGAATACCAGTGGATTTTTGGCGGTCAATACTGCACCCGTTAGGCTCCTGGTACATTTAACCTTCCTCACGCCCGATCAGGGCGCAGTGACACCTCTGCTTGCGGCGACTGCTACAGAGATTCGACGGGATTCTGACAGGTATAAGGGACAGTTCATCATGCCTACGGGGAAGATTGGCAATGTGAACCAGGTCACGAAGGATGATGCGCAAGTGAGGGGGCTTTGGCAGACTACCACGGACGAGGTGAATAAGCAGCTTGCCATCGATGACCTTCCCCCTCTCGAACCATGGTAATTCGATACAGAGCAAGGAGATGTAAAGAAGGTCGTTGGTCGAAGGGGTTATAAAATTGGATAGGCGTTAGCTCAAGGCGTCTGGTAGGGACCGACAGCAAACACATCGGCAGCTTCAGTCTGCAGCTTCATAACACTAGGCGGAACCTCAATTGTTTGTATGCTTGGCTTTTTACTTACTCGTTTGCTTAACTTTGTCTGTTTTAAAATGTACCAAGTAGAAACTTAGCTTAAATTTGAAAATTCTCATGGCATGAACTATATAAGGTCGGTCCTGAGGCGATTTTAGGCCAAGTATATCGCATCTCTGTTGTTTTTGACGTGGTTTATGGTTTATTAGTATAACAATCGGTATTGAGGTGCGCCTTATATCACCCAGCTTTTAAGGTATCATTGTTTCTCTTCCTCGGAGGCTTCAAATCTCGACCGGTAACTTTGTAGCATGATACACAAGACGAGGTTTAGATGACTTTCGTTGTTAAAAGGTCAAACGACAATATACTATACACTTTGATTAAAGGAAATCTAGGTTAATTAGAAAGGCGCCAGAGTACTCGGAAGCATCAAAGATCTTCCTCTATCCCTGCCTCTCAAGGACAACCAGCTAAGAAAAAGCGTCTCGTCGAAGGCAGTCGACATGATTGATATTCGGCGGAATAAAAACAACGGCGTGCTCACTTCATATGTCGACGAGCAAGTCACTTTATCGATGTGTCCGCGCTAGACGACGTCCTTCGCTTTGAAGCAGCCGTGGCGAGTGCAGATGTTAGTTTCGAGTTTCTGACGCGTGTTATAGATGTAGATTGGAAATTGGCCGCGCTCGTCAAGGTTGAGTTTACGAGCTGCTGGGTCTCGAAGTGGGATTTGTCACCTGCAAATACATATTTGGTTTCATATGAATAATTTGTTATTGGCAAACCAATGTGGTGCAACTTAAAGAGTCAGGGACACGGTCGGTGGAGAAGCGAGCTGAGTGTGCGATTGGCTCCTTTGATCCACGATCACATGACTCTTGATCTAATCTAATCTAATCGCGTATCACCAAATAAAAATCCCATTTCAAGTTCTGTAGGATCACCAGCTTGCCCATCCCCTCAGACACAGCTCCCACCAGCGTCAAAATGCCGCTCGACACCTCTACATACTCATTAGCGCTGCTGCGTCTCGATGGTCGGCGCTGGAACGAGCTTCGCCGGCTGACGGCGCAAATTAGCACTCAAGCTGCCGCAGACGGATCGTCTTACCTCGAGATGGGCAACACGAAAGTCATCTGCACGGTGACAGGGCCGTCGGAGGGAAAGCGCACGGGAGGAGGAAGTGCAGGCGGATCGGCTAACGAGGCGGAGGTCAGGGTGGAGATTGGGATCGCGGGGTTTAGTGGGGTGGATAGGAAGAGGAGAGGGAGGAATGATAAGTATGTATTTTCTCTTCTTGCCCGAGTTGCCCTCTCGATATTAGGCTCGACGGGAGGTTTAGGGCAATGCTGATTATCGTGTGCTGTGTAGGAGAGTCTCGGAAATGCAGACGACGATTGCGAATACCTTCTCCGAAACACTCTTCACCCATCTCTATCCCCACAGCACCATCCTGCTGAATCTTCACGTCCTCTCTCAAGATGGTTCCCTCTTAGCCGCATGTCTCAATGCATGTACAATCGCTCTCATCGATGCCGGCATCCCAATGCGCGATTACATCTGTGCCTGTACAGCAGGTTCTACATCTTCATATTCGGCGAACGATGAGCAAGCTGATCCGTTACTGGATCTGAATATGATGGAAGAGCAGGAACTGCCATTCTTGACTGTTGCAACAGTGGGAGAGACGGACGGGGTCGCCGTTCTGGTTATGGAAACGAGAGTCCAAACTCAAAGATTGGAGGGCATGCTGGCGGTTGGTGTGGATGGTTGTAAACAGGTTAGGGAGATTCTCGATGGCGTTGTCAGGAAGAGGGGAAAGAAGATCTTGGAAAGCGCTGCTGTATGAGAGGGCTCCAAGGAATTGCGACATGAAAAAATAATTGCTACCAGCCCATCTGAATGCTGGATCCTGTTGACATAGCGCCGTGGGCGTTTTGAACGTGCCGTACGAAGAGAGGAGAGAAAATCTTTGACCATAAGGTCTTGTTTAAAGACCAAGCACCAACAGGAGGAGGGGAAAGTCAAATAGTTATACCCAGAGTCCTTTGGGAGAAGTTATATTACAAGCTGTGTCGGAGCCGTGGTAGTTGCCAAAACAGGTTTATAACCATAGCTTCATGGCCTGAGATTGATGAGATTGTGACTAGTATGGATTGCTAACTTGCTTGGCTAATGTACAACAAAATTAAAACAGAAGTTGCACCTATGACTCTCCACCAACTGATACTTAGAGCTCATTGTGGACGGTCTTTGCCTCCTCGACAACTGGCTCATCCGTCTTAGGCTCTGCCTCCTTCGGCGCAGTGGTCTCAGTTGTCTCATCAACAACCACCTCTTCAATTATGATAGGACTGTCCCCATCAACAATTGGCTTCTGTTCCTCGGTGGCTGGCTCTTCGACAGGCTCTGGCTCAGTGGGGATGAGACCCTCTGGTAGTTTTTCCTTTGCGCCCTCGCCAAGTTTGATGGCATCAACCCAGTTCTCAATGGCCTCGATGGTGACATCTTCCTCGCTGACATCTGAGCCCTTCTTTGGAAGAGATCTCCACCATCCTCTGCGGCCGTTCACAGCAACAAGCTCATTGGCGCCTGTAAGGCCGATCGCTGGCTTGAGTACCGAGACAGCAGTGTTGTCACTGGGCACGACGTAAAATGGTAGGCTATTGCGTTTGGCGATAGTATGTTTATGTGCGATCTCCGCAAGTCCTTCTAAAGCCTTGGTGGAGACAACATCGTGGGTTTCAGGAACAAGGGCAAGGATGCATGTGCCGGTCTTCTCACCCAAGCACTGCTTCCGGAATTGTGCTTCTGTGGCCAGGGTGGGAATCGGCGGTGCTGGATCTGGAAGAACAATTGGCTTCTCAACGGGAACCTCTGGATCAGGTGATTCAGTAGGCTTTGCAGAATCTTCCAATACCTCTTCTGTTGCGCTAGCGGCTGCTGAGGAACCTTCTGACTTGGCGTGCGAGGCAGATGCCTTCTCGAAAGCCTCCTTTGCTTTCTTAGGATCCGTCTTGGAGTCCTTCTTCTTGGGGATCTTGACCTTGGGTGGTGCAGGGTCGGGATTGGGCGCGGCGACTTGCGACAAGAACTTGACCATGTCATCCTTCTTCAGCTCGCCGTCATAGACGATGCCTTCTGCCTCTTTCCCTCCAGGAAGGAGAATGAGAGTTGGGAATTTGGTGACGCCAAAAAGCTCCACCGATGCCTTGTTTGTGTTTCGGATCTGTCCAACCTTAATGCTTCCCTTGAAATCAACCGCAACTGCCTTCAAAAGAGCACTTGTTGTGCCCTTCTCCGTGAATAATAGAGCCTTCGCTGTGTCATTTGCTTCCTCCAAGAATGCCTCGAGATCCTTATCCGTGATTCTCTTGACCAGGTTAGGAATCTTGTCCTTCACAGCTTCGACGATTCCCTTGGCAGTTCGCGGTCCCTGGTAGTCTTCCACAACTGGGCGTCCAGGCTTAGATCCAGGCTTGACAATCTTGAGAGTAGGGAATCCTTGTACGCCAAAGGTACCGCAGAATTGTTTGTTCGCATCCTCATCGCAGTTTACGGCTGCGACTTTCGCGATGCCCTGGAGGCTTTGCGCAGCCTTTTCGTAAGCAGGCTGTAAGCTCTTGCAGTGGCCGCACCAAGGCGCATAGAATTCGACAATCTGCCATCACACATCAGCTCTGGTGCTCTATAATGGGGAACTCAGACTTACAGATGTGTGGTTGGATTGCGCAATAAGGCGATCGTAATTCTTGCCATCGACCTGCAGGACTGCGGAGCTCTTGGGGTACAGGCCGGCATTAACAGGCAAGGCACAAAGTAAAGCAGCTGCCGCAGCAGCGGTAAAGGCAGTGGCGTGCACCATTTTGAAGACTACTGGAGCTGTAGTGAATAGAGAACAAATCTGTACATGAATAACAAAGAAGAAAGAGAAACGGCGGAGGAATTGGCAAGCTGTCAAGTTCAAATGGGAGGGGAAATCTGGTGATACGAGAACTGGCCTTTTTGGCTTTATTATGTCAGAATCCGGGGTAAAATGTCATGCACCGACCCGCCGCCGAGCCCGAAATAAGGTGCCAGGGCCGGGTTCTGATTGGCTACGGAATATCTTCTCTTCATTTGCGTTCCACCTCTGCCTTTTAACCTGCCGGTCGCTGCACCGTCTGGAATAATCTCTAGGGATAATTGCGAAAGCGGTGGCGTTGGAGCCTCTGATTCTGAACTCATATCCATACACGTTCCATATAGCTCACTAGTGTAAATTTTTCTTCCATACCAAAGCCCGCAGCAAGCGAGACACCAATGCGAGGCGACAAGCACAGTGCGGATGACCAATAACCTCCTATGCAAAAACCACAAGACACTTAAGTAGAAATATAAATCAGTCGAGAAAGAGGCCGGGAAGTTTCAGAAGGACAATAGAGGAATGATCCTCCTGTAACTGATTGTAAACGAGGAATGGTTGATTTGAAGGACCAAGAACTATCTTATAGTGTGGAATCAGACACAAATTTCTTTGTAGCACCAAAACTGGTCTGATGAATTGAACGAATTCGGCACCTCAACAGAATTTACCTATTATTCTTATCCATCTTCGTTTCAGTAGAATCACTACACGATGCCACTATCTAAACCTCGATATAGGCGCAGCAAATAAGTACAGTGTGACACATCGTACAGAGTGCATCCTGTAAGGGGATCTAACCATTGTAGCACGCAGGAAGGCGCGCTAAGGATATTGCCTGTATTTAAGCCTCTTCCTCCGTTACAGGAGCTTTCTCTTCTCCAACCACCCAGACAATCATTTCACACAACCTATTCAACCCTTGCCACACCATAAGCCCCAAGCAAAAGAACTAGCAGTTACCATGACAACACGCAAGTTTCTAGCAACGAGACGGTACTGTTTCTAGATTCAACAGCTAACATTTTCTTAACAACAACTTAATACTTCCAAAAAAATGAGGCCTGCAATCGGTGGAATGTAGCAACATGCTCTTCTCTTCAGGCTTTAGATCTTTTGCGTGATGGCGATAAATGTACCGGTACAGGTCCATCTCGGTCGTTGAGTGTGTTTATATCCATATGGAAAAGAGTCAGAACCAGCAAGGAAATTATCAAGTGCGTTCATATCATGAATAAGCTTCCCATTGAAAAACGCACGTCGACTGGTTTCTGCTTGTGGAACATCCTAAATGAACGAATGCAGAGATCATATAGCAGGGCTATGTCAGCTAATTTATGTAAGCAAGAAGAAGTGGTGTAATAGAAGGTATTGCAATCTAAGCTCTCTTATCTTGCACTTGTCATTGGCGAGTCCTGTTTCTAGCATGTTGATGGTGAGATACTTCAGTTCGTCTCACTGGTAACATAATTAATGTCCGGAGAGCGGTACGGATTTCAAAGTCAGGAAAAGAGGATGCAGACATGCATGTTTTGAGAAGCAATAAATTTGGTTCGTATAAGAGTATCCTCTCATCCTATGAAACAGTTTAGAGATTTATTTATCTGGGTACTTGGGTAAAACTGATGCTTGAATTCTAGCCAGTTTCAGTAAGATTCGATTTCAATTTTTTTTGCATGTATTTAACCTGATCAAATTTTGACTTCAAAACTAATTTGCTATAGCTAATATCATTGTCTGTAAGATAACGTCACATGTAGTTGATGTTTACATTAAGTCACGTCTTACATATCACAGATTATGTGTAGAGAGAATATCTCAAAACACCATCAGGTAAATGTGAAGGCTATCTGCTATTACCATGTGTATTTGGTTTAGCATTTCATTCTTGATCGCATTAATTATTTCAAGGTTATTCATAGGGCTCAGTTTCCTGAATCAAGATACACAAACCAGCAAAGCGTTGGAAGAGCTTAGGCTGAGAAGCGGTTCGTCTATGACCTCGCTTAATTGAAAATTGGATCTTCACCGAACCGAGAATCCACCGCCCCCTCACTCTTGCACCAGGAATCTACTTCTCCACGAATTTCATAGCACCCTTCTATCTTATATTGTATACTCGGTTTCGGTGGGGCTGACGTGAAGCTTCCTCTAAACTCCCTTCTCGGTACTGAGTGCTTTTCTGCCTGGAAACCAGTGTATTTGGTATTCTTTGGCACACCGCTAACGACGACATATGATTGAGTACCGCACAGGAGAAGCTGGAGTGAGGGCGGAGCAGAATAGAGCAGGAGAGGTTAGGGCACACATGCAGTAACGAGTCAGGCTGTCTCCTTTACTCATTTCAGTGCTTACCCTCAGAAATCTGTGTGGAGGGAGGGCGGAGGGGCGATGTCGGCATATTGATGAAGGGAAGAAAGAATTTTCGATTGGGGGGTTCGATGGCTATCTGAGCCGCGTTCCGCGTTCCTGGCGGTGGATCGAATACGAAAAGGAATTTGGCGTGTGGACCAATGCTTCGGTCTGCCTTGTCAAGATTGGCACGGGCCGGGCCAGACTAGCCAGGTGTAGAAGCCCCTTGTGCGAGTGCCCTGCAGCGTTAGGATTGCTTACATTGTGGAGAAGTGGATTTCAAGCTTCCCTCCAAGGTCTGGATGCGGTACATGCTGCATGAAGATAGCGCTCACTCGGCCGGCCACAAATCAATCTTACTGTACTTTAGCTACGGGCGAGCATCTTCTCGCTTGGCACCGCCTGCTGCTCAAAGACCGAGTCAAATCCCTTCATCACGTGTACCCCAGCAGGACTCGGAAAACGCCCGGCATCACTCACTGGTGGAGCTTGTTGGAATTCTCAACACAGCTAAGGCTGATATTATGTGGGTATTTGCTACTGACACGCCGGATATTAGTGACTCATCTTCTTCTACTTCTTCTCCTTCGCCCTTCACTCTTCTCTCCTTCTTCTCTTCTGCACCATACACATGCATGCGAATTGACTAGGTGAGTTGACTTGCTCGAGAAAACTCCACAATGCTGATTTGGCACCCCAGTTTCATCTGCTCACTCGAAAAAGAAGGCGATTTGCGATCCAAGTGCATCAGCATATCCGTACCTTAGATTCTAGTGACCAGGTGGTACGAGCTCTTCGCCCGACATTTATCAGCATGGCCGAGAAGGGAGATCTGGAAGCATATCCAGAGGTTGTGAAAGAACCCCAAGATGAGACAGTCAACAACGGGACCATCAAAGAAAAAAGTCTGAGAGTACTGTCGAGAACGAAGAGTGCTGCGAATGTGAAAGATCCGGGTCCTCCCCCAGATGGCGGAGCCGTGGCGTGGACGCAGGCCTTGTCAGGACATTTGATTGTTTTGATTACTTGGTAGGTCTCAATGCTCTCGTACACGTAAATGCTCAGTCGGTTCATCCAAGAGCGTGATTCCACCTCCCGCGGGCCGAAATGCTGCAATTGTGCTGATGTTGGTCCAGGGGCTGCATGAACTCGTTTGGTGTCTTTCAGACTTACTATGTCGATTTCCTCGGCCGTTCTGAATCGGACGTGTCATGGATCGGCAGCATCCAGGTCTTCCTGACGTTCTTCATTGGTACATTCACGGGCCGTCTTACCGATGCAGGATACTTCCGTCCGGTCTTCAGTGAGCAAGACCTTCTTTTATCCTTACTCCGCGCTGCTGCTCTCAGAAATGATGCGTCTCAGCGTCTCACCAACGTGCCAGACACCTCAGCTTCGCTGTCGAGGAAGATATAGCGCTAATTGGTTGCAGTATTTGGGAGCGTGTTTAGTGTCCTCGGCTTATTTATGGCCTCGATATCGACGGAGTACTGGCAAATTTTTCTAGCTCAGGGAGTTTGCTGCGGTCTCGGCAACGGGTTTCTATTCTGCCCGATGTTGGCAATTGTCTCGACGTATTTCTCAAAGAGAAAGTCGCTGGCCGTCGGGATTTGTGCGTGCGGTGGTGCCACCGGAGGATTGATCTTTCCAGCCATGGTCCAACAGCTGATCCCAGCCGTCGGCTACGGGTGGACCATGAGGGCCTTGGGGTTTGTCACTCTGGCCTGTGTGACGATCTGCAATCTTCTCGCAAGACCGAGAGTGCCACCGCGGAGAACGGGTCCCATCCTGGAACTCGCCGCCTTCAGAGAAGTGCCGTACACCTTGTTCGCAATCGGCATGTTTCTCGTCTTCTGGGGCATCTACTTCGCCTCGTACTTCCTGGGCTCCTTCGGCGTCGCTGTCATCAAGATGCCCGAGACGGAATCAATCAACCTGCTGCTGGTCCTCAACGGTGTTGGTATAATCGGTCGCACCGTACCTGCCTACGTGGCAAACCACTATGTCGGTCCCATGAATACCCTCCTGATAGTCACCATCGCCTCGGTCATCTGTTCCTATGCCATGGTTGGCGTCACAAACAAAGGCGGCTTCTATGCCTGGACCGTGGTGTATGGCATTGTGGGAAACGCCGTCCAGGGCATGTTTCCCGTCGTGCTGAGCAGCTTGACGGCAGATTTGTCGAAAGCAGGCGTCAGGATGGGCATGATTTTCGTAAGCGCTTCCCCACAAGCATTCCTGTGAGAGGCGGAGTGGTGAGATGGAAATGCTGACTTTGGTAGACGATCGTGAGTTTCGCTGTCTTGACCGGTCCACCCATCACGGGTGTTCTGATCACGAGAGACCACGGTCGCTACGTGTATGCCCAGGTCTTCGCCGCGTCGGCTATGCTCCTCGGCTTCCTTCTGACCTGTGGGGCTCGGTTTGTGGTCACCGGCAGAGTTTTGTTCTACAGAATCTAGTTCTGTGTTACGAATGTCGTGGCCACAGGCGACGGGATTGCCGGGCCGTCAGTTCGGCTTCCTGCTTGTGATTGAGATGGACGCAAGGATGGATGGAATATGCTAAGCTGGAGTATAGGAGAGGGATAGAGAGCAATGTAGAGAGGATAGCAGAGTGAAGATAGGGGAGTAAGCAGGACAATATTAAATAAAAATAGAACCAAAAAGTCCGGAGTAGATGGAAGATTGAGGGTTGTATATAAGATGTAAAGATCTCGCTTCGGATCTACTCAGTCACGAAGCAAATTGTATTAGAAAGAGGTAAAGCCATAGAGAGAAGTATCTATTCTCTAAGCCCTTGTATGACAAGACGCTAAAATATCGAGGGAAGTATTTATTTCTGAATCCGTGCATTACAAGAAACTAAACCACCGAGAGAAGTATCTACTCTCCGAGTCCCTATATTCCTCGTCGCTTAGCATCTCGCGTGGATCTCCAGTTCTACTCTCTAGATCGCCGAGATACTATTATCTAATGTTAAAGATAAAGGTCAACTGTGGCAGGTCAATATGTATCAGTCAAGACAGTGACAAGCACTGTGAGTAACACTCTTTATCCCCCCTCTAATCAGTTATTTCAACGAGAATCGAGAATCTAAAACAGACAAAAGCTTTTATTCTAGCTAAGAGAAAAATGTAGCTACGAGAGGGCTCAAACAGGGTAGCACAGTCTCAACAAGCAGGCCGTGCGTCGGCAACGAGCCGACTCTAGACGGAGGTGATTCCCTCTCTAACGACCATCTTATCATTCTCCTCCATCATAGCCGTCAAGAACTGGCCCTTCGCATCGAGCGTCTCGGGACTCCTGAAGACGTCGAACTTGAAATCGTGCCACTGCTTAGCGGTCCACTCCTTGCCAGTCGCGTCGTTGAAGCTAACGTCGTCATTGGTGCGGAAGAAATAAGCGATGCTGTAGCGGTCCTCGTCCTGCCTCTCCTTGAGCGGGATGACGCGGTGCACGATACTGGCCAGCTCGCCGCCCGACCGGAAGCGCAGGAAGTCGCCGACGTTGAGGATGGCGTGGCCCGGTCGCGGCTCGAGGAACTCCCACCGGTTGGTCTCCGGAGACAGGAACTGCAGCCCCCATTGCTCGACGAGCAGGAACGTCAGCGTGCTGACGTCTGTGTGCTTCAGGTGCCCGACGTTCGTCGGCGCCGTCGCGTCGCTGTGCTTGGGGTAGTGCAGCAGCACGAGTGTCGAGAGAGACGGGCCCGGCTCGGCGTGGTCGGCTTCGAATCGTGCTGACCCTGTCAGGCCGAGCTGAGTTGATAGTCGCTCTAGGATCATGATGGTGATGGCATGGGCATGCTTGATGAAGGAGAAGAAGTACTCGGATTCAGAGCGCACGGCTGTTGTGAGGTCTGCTGAGCCCTTGAGGAACTCTCGGCGCGAGAACTAAGAGCGAGGGATTAGCTGGTTTCGAGAACAGGTTGAGGATTGAGAGAGAAAGAGAGAGAGAGAGAGAGAGAGAGAGAGAGAGAGAGAGAGAGAGAGTATAGCATACCTTGAGCGTCTCGTAGCCGTCTTTCGTCTCGGGCTTGGAGCCTGCTTCGGTTCCCACGGGGATGTAGCTGGATGGAAATGGCAGTTAGTAACTGCTAACCAAGACACAGCTGCCATGTATAGGGAGTTAGGAACAAACTCACCCGTAGTTGTCGCTCCCCCGGGCGTCCTGCATCTTGACTTCAAGCGGCTGCTCGAAGTAGTCCTTCATTCTCGCTAGCATGCCCTCCCACAGCTTGCAGAGCTCTGCATCGCTAGTCAGGTCGAGATAGAAGAAGCCCTGAGTCCGGCAGGCGCTGAGCAATTTCTTGCTCTCGGCTTCGTCTTCACTTCGAAGCTGGTCGAGGTGAATGGTCGGCAGAGACGTCGACACGATGACGGGCTCACTGATAGCCATTGTGAATGATATGGGGGAGATATAAAAGTGCTTGGTGAGGGAAGATATGTATATATGTTTAAAGAGGTTTTGGGTTTGGAAATGTCACTATGAAGCTCGAGAGAATTGCAACTTTACAGCATCTTATATATCCGCTGAGCGGAGTTGGCACTTTCAGCCTTCGTGACGAGCAAGTGAGTAGCAAGCAGCAAGTGCCGCCACAATAACCACTGCTCGCTAGCTACGAGGACGGCGACGACTGCCGAGCATGCCATGATTTCAGCAGAGGCTAGAAACGGCGTGATATCCGCCTGGAGCATGGATTCGACGACACGGCACGTACATGTGCGTGTCAGACTTTTCTCCCTCTCTCTCCAGGACCCGTTCGTTGTACGTAGCATGAGGGTGAAGAAAAATTCAATCATCTATCTCCGGCGTGGCGTATTGCACGGGAGTTACTCGACGGCGAGGGCGGGTGGGTAACGTGCTGATGCTCTCGAGTGTGAGACGTTGTGCACGTCGTTGGAAGAGGCATTCCATTGCTAACAGCAAACAGCTTTGCCGTCGGGATACCTGTTTTTTCTTTTTTTCTTTGGTCTCTTTGGGTCTGTTTCTTTTTCAATAGATCCCCTTCTGCACGCACGCCCTCCCTGGCTGCCTGGTTTGAAACCAGAGTCAGAGTCGCTGCTGCGGCTTACTTGCATAGACAGCATCTCTGATCCACCAGACGATTATATCCTCGTCTGCGAAGATCAAGCAAGCCTCCCTGAATCGCCGACCGTTCTGGCCTGTTCGACAATGAGATGAGCGATTTTGTAATTATACCGTGGCCGTAAACGGCAAATGGTTATTACGTTATTATCTAACGCCGTCGACTAATATCATTTGCACAAACAATGTCAAGCATAATTGCACGTCCAATGAAGTAGAATAGTGTAGAGATATGGCCGAAAAAAATCAAGATTCGATCACTTCTCGCATAATTTTCTTCTCGGGCTGAACCAGTCTTCATCTATGATTCGTGCATGTTCCCCTATCAAAACAGATATGTTGTTGTTTACTGCCTCAGGTCCCGAGTCAGATTCGGTAGGTAGATGCATATTAGGAAGTATTCCATTGGCTCAGCCCCTACGCGGGAGTGTTATATGACAAAATTACGTATCCCACAGGCAAATTATACAATATCGCCTACGGTGCTACATGCAGAAGGGGCATCCGCTCTGAGCGACGCACGCACGTCCAGTACGTGATGTGGGGCGCGCTTGTCCCCCTGCACTGCACTGCAGATTCGGCATCGCAAACTCATCAGATCTGACGGAATAACGTAAGGTCGATCTCGCAATGCTGCCAATGAGAAGCTGGTCTTTCGCCATAAGCTCATCGGGCAGGCTGGGCAGGGTCCAGGGCCAGGGGACGTGTCTATAATTACTAGTGCCGGCATTGGCATTGGGATGACACATGGAAACCACGCCCAGGACCTATAGGATGCTCGGCCAGCCTCGAAACAGCTCAACAACTTCAGATGGCGCAGCAGGAGACAGACAGACACCCCCTCGTGATGATCCAGATGCCTATAGGTATTGTGCAGGCAATATAGATCTGCACCAACTCTTCCACCAATCGAAGTGCCTACCGCGTATGCTTCGAGGATCTTTACTCTCTGTGTATGGGAGACGTTTCCCTGTTAGAGACCGGCTACCTAGACAGTGGAGTGTGTATATTTTGTCTCTCTCTCTTTAAGTGCTACATCTGGCCGAAGAGGGGGTGGATTTCAAGACGAAGATCAATTATCACACGGTTGGTTAGCTTACGTGGGGATCCAGATGCGGCCAACTTCTCATGCTACGTACAGGACTGGACATGGTACATTGTACGAGCCAGCCGGCAGACTCAAGCCACCCGGGCACTCGGGCCAGCCAGACTTGGCCGATACAGTATGAAGATGAAGATGAAGAGGCCAAGAAACAATGCAATCCCCGCGCGGCACTTCATCGGGGCCGAGAGCTAGAGCTTACAGCACCCCCTCTGGGCCCGCGCCACCAACGGTCACGCTTCCTACCTGGCTCTAGGGCAACGGCAGGTCAGCCTCGGCATCTTGATATGAAGTAAGCTACCTAACTCTAAACCAGCCTTACCAGAGCAGCCTATAGCGGGTCCGAATCGTGGCTGTTCATCAGATTGATCACATTGATGAATATGACGAGTCAGAATTAAGGCTCGTAGAGACGGCAAGCTGCCACGCATAACCTCGAAACCAGTTCGTAGAAAATTGTGGAATCGCGTGTTCGAGCTGTAGCTGGCAGCCGGTACTCGTGTCGTCGTGCCGACCTGGCATGATATGATGGAGTTCGCAGCGCGGAAACAGGCAAGTGGAGTTTCGATGGACGAAGAGACTCGTCTCTTGTGCCTCGTGCTTCGCTTACGGTACGGGCCGGGGGTGTTGACATGCATGCAGGCAGGGGAGGGGGATGCAGGGGGATGAGGATGTAGGGATGCTCGCACGTGGGTCGAGGCGTGGGGGCCTGTCAGCTTGCAAGCTCAGTACCTCCGTAGAGCCTCTTGCTCGCTCATGCAGCTTACACCTGTCCGTGCACGCGCGCCCAATGGCATCGGGTGAAAAAGTCAAACTCTGAGCTGGGGTCGGTTGAGCCCCCGCTCTCACTCGAGCTGAGGGCGGATCGGGGAGGTAGGCACAGGAGGTAAATTGCGCAATGCGTGATAGGGAAGTCGATAGCTGACCTTTGGCACAGAGGCTGATGGCGCCTTACTGTATCCTTCTCGCGCTCCCGCTCGGCTTGTAAGAAGCAGGGCAGAGGCACAGCGGAACAGTGGGATACGGTATAGAGAAGAAGAGACGGCGGAAGAGCAGGTCGGTGGCACAGCTGCATAGTGGGACTGCCGGCGGGACATGGAGAGAGAGAGAGGGGGACTTTTATGCGAGCGCTCTAGGCGCACTCACTTTTTTCTTTAGCGAGCAGCGAGCAGTACGGCCAGATGTATGTTGAGAGGCTGCTCACTCAGTCACTTAGTGAGTATATAAAAAGCCAAATATAAGGCTTTGATATCTCCTCTGGTTGATTAGCCATTGTGATCTTGAGTACTGCTTGGACCATCATTCAAGACATTTTTACTTTCCACCCCGTTCTTCTTACAATTATAATTACACCAATAACCCCAAGAACAACAACACCAACACCACACAGCAAAATATAACAACCAACAACCCTATTGATACCAACACCAACACCAAAACCAACATATCAAAATGGTACGTGCCCTATTCCCCCTCCCCCCTTCCAAGTCATCAATCATGTTAACCTCCGCAGCGTGAACGAACCATCGAAAGCTTTGACCACATTGCCAAACTCGGCAAGAAAGATGCTCCCGTCGTGACCATGTTCAGCGGCGGCCTAGACAGCACATACCTGCTCTTCCGACTCCAAGGGCTGGGCTTCACCAACATCCACGCCGTGGCCGTCGATGTCGGGGCGCCGGTCGACGAGGAGGCACTCACCAAGAACGCGGCACACTTCGGGGCCAGCTTCAAGTGCCTGGACGGGCGGGAGCTGTTCGTCAAGCAGGGCGTGCTGCCAGCAATCCGCGCGCACGCAAACTACATGGGCCTGAACCCGATCAGCAGCTCGTTGACGCGACCCGTCATCGCGCGGCTGATCACCGACTACGCCAAGGGCATGGGCGCCGAGCTGCTGCTCCACACGGCCAACCTGTCGCAGAACAGCCTGCCGCGCCTCAACAACAGCATCGGCCGCTGCGGCTTCGCGGGCGACTTCGGGAGCCCCTACGTGCACTCGGTCGTGTCGCGCGAGAAGAAGGCCGAGGAGCTGGCTGCCGTCGGCCTGGCGCTCATGTCGGAGCGCAAGCTGAGCGGCGACGAGAACCTCTGGTGTCGCGAGTTCGAGGACGGCCCCGTCAACGATCCCGAGGCCTTCTGCATCCCCGAAGACGCTCACGAGTGGACGCGACGCCGCGACGATGCCGATGCGAACGAGACCAAGAAGCTCTCGCTCAGCTTTGAGAACGGCAGTCTCGTGTCTGTCGACGGGAACACACTCCCCCTCATCGACGCCATCGCCCTGTTGAATACTGAGGTGGGCAGATTTGGCCACGGCCGATTCGTCGGGCTTGAGCCTCTCAGCACTGATCACAAGGTCTTGGAGGTTCGCGAAGCTCCCGCCGCTGCCATCATCATGGATGCGCTCCGCCATCTCGAGATCGCGACGCTGGACAGCACCACGCTCGAGTTGAAGCAGCAGCTCGAGCACAGATGGGTCCGCGAGGCCGTGTCCGGTAACTGGGGAAGCGTCTGCCATAGCATGTGCGACGCGGCGATCGCGTCGGCTTCGAATGGCGTCGGTGGCACCGTCACCTATGATATCGATCACCGCCGTTTCCAGCCCTGTTCTATCGTCGCTCAACATCCTCGCTATGTTCGGAATCGCGACGATTGGGAACTGGAACGCTCGCAGCTGCTGTACGGCAAGCGCCACTGAGGGCCCGTTCTGGGGAGCCCTCTATTGACGAGCTTCATCTTTGGAGGCGGGAGTAGAGTAGTGGCTATACGTGGCATAGACGTACCGTGCTATCGTCCTTTGGGATGGGTGGCTTGATTGAATGGAGTATGTTTCTGGGCCTGGGATTTTCTTTGGGGTGATGCCATCTACACATCATGCGGGGGTTTTAGTATAGAGTGGGTATAGGTTGTGATGTTGACATGAGAGTGAGAGGCGACTGGTGTGGCTCTGATGCCCAGTACCTATAGCGTGATGAGCGATAATAAGCCGCGTGTTAGTGTACATATCCTCACCTCTAAACCCCTCGGGGCTAGGAAAAGTTATGCGTTCTGAATTTATTTTGCTTCCACATTCTCGTGGCTTCTATACATATGCTTTATAGTGAAGCTCTTCTGCATCATCGCCTGTACCTGTAACCCCTTTTGACTTAAGGCACGGTTTCTTCTCGACTCTCATTTCTCTAGCTGCTAATGAATGGAGAAAACTACATCTTAAAACTATTAGCTCTTCCAGTCCTGACTCTAAAATACAATTATAACTAACTATACCATTAAGCTGAGAGGCTAGAGAGATCCTATCTGTACTCTTTTATAAAGGGTACATCGATACTTTGATCTTGATACTCTCTCGTCGCCTGTCTTGATTTGATCAAGGGTCGATATCTTCGAGCGCTATTTCAAATATTGCAAAGTCTGCTTCGGAAATGTATTGGCAGTTGTCCCCACGACATCTCGGCTATTGGTTCACAGACCGCCATCTCTGGATAGCTTCGAAAAGAGACAGGATCGGATCGAGATCCGAGATTTGAAACTTGGAGCTATTCTTTACCCCACTGCAAGATCGATTCTTCTAGATTTTCGGATTTCAAGACGAGATCTAATATGATTTAGATATTTACATCGAGGGAAAACGAAAACACAATTTCAATTTTCAACCCGTCCCCTGGCCCAGTTTACTTGCTAACAGAACACCGTCTTGCGTCGCACTAGCTATCACTCCTCTGACTCCTCCCCTCTCTAGAGTCATCATGGCGCCTATCGTGCAGCCAGGCTGGGCACAGACATCTTCGCGCAAGTCGGACGGGCTTTTACCATTTTGCATCAGAGCAGCGGCACTGCTCAAGGCCTGGACGATAATGGGCTGAGCCGTTTTGCGAGAGACGCCAGCTGCAACGGCGCCATCGATCATGGCATCGCAGAACAAGGCCACCGCCGCTGGCGTGGACCCGCACAGGAACGTGCAGGCGTTGAAAGATGTCTCGGGCACGTGGATGATGGTGCCCACCTTTTCGAAGAGAGCCTCGCCCAGCTTGATTTGTTCCTCCGGTGGTGCTGGCTTCGTCACGTCGAGGGCTGTTATTGATTGCCCTACGGATGCTGCTAGGTTCGGCATGGCTCTCATGATGTGGCAGCGCTCGCCAGCCTCCTCGGGTAGTGTGTTACTGCCATAGAGAGCTGAGTTGATCTGGGCCCGCGTGACGCCAGCTGCCACGCTGATGAGTAACTTCCCCTTGAGGAGATCTCTCATGCCAGATGCGCCAAGGACACTGGATACGTCATCGGGAGGAACAGCTAAGAGGATTACATCGGACTCTTTTGCCGTCTGGATGTTGCTTCCTGTGTATACCGATAGGCTGGACTTCAAGCCGGAGAAATTGGTGCGTAATATTGTTGCTGACTCTTCAGACCTGACACTGACAGCAACACTCTCTATAATTACCGTATTTGGTCGTTTATCCGAATCAAGGCCTTGCAATATTGCCGTTCCAAGACTACCTAGAGTGTGTTAGTTGTGTGATGCAGTTGCATATTGAACCAGACAATGGCTTACCACAACCGATAATGCCGAGTCTCATCTTTGAATATTATTGCTTCGATACAGAGTAGAGGAACCAAATGGCACTCGAAACATGGGAGATAGAGGAGACTTGGAAGTAAGGTTGATAAGCGACGACGATCATCTCGGATGCGCATCCGATATCACCTGAGACGACCGGTAATCTAATCACACTACGGATGCCCGTATCACCCCATCTATGGACTTTACGTGGAGCCGGGAATTTTGCGAGATGGCAGACGCATTTGCGCTGGGCATGACTGCTTGAATGTAAACATTCAAAAGAACGTATAGTTAACTAGATATCTTCCATGCAATATCGTCACCTCGCTTTAAACAAAATCACCAATTGGATCAAACCAAAAATGGAGAGAAATAAATCACTACCAACAGCAATCCTGGGCAGTGGTGCCTGGGGACTGTCAGTGGCTCTCTCTTTGCTTGAGACTGGATACACGGATGTTACTGTGTTCGATCGAGCTTCAGAAATCCCATCGCCTTACTCAGCAGGCTTCGACTTGAACAAGATCGTTCGCGCGGAGTATGAAGATCCATTCTATACCAAACTAGCGCTTGTAAGTATTGGGAGCCTGTTCGTACCATACGCATAATTTAACAACGATGTAGGAAGCTATTCAGAAATGGAAGACACCTTTATTTGGGGCCGATTTCCACCAGACAGGCTATGTCGTTGCAAACTCAAGCCAGGCGCCACAAAAGGCCATCGATCACCTTGAGCACGCATTGTCTTCCATCCAGAATCATGCCACGTTTGCACCTGGCATTAGAGCGCTGAAAAGTCGCCAGGACTTCCAAGATGTGTTTTGGCAATTCACTGGCCCTATGACAGGCTTCAAGGGCTACCACAACAGACTTGCTGGCTATGTACACTCATCCAATGCAATGAAACATCTACACGAGCACCTGGCGGCAAAGGGTGTCAAGTTTGTCCTCGGTGATCGTAATGGCCAGGTAACGAAGCTGCTCTACTCGGGAACGGGTTCATCGCGGCGCTGCACAGGATTTCAGACCGCTAACGGAGTCACACATCAATCACAATTAACCATCTCGTGCCTTGGCGCATACCAGGCATCGTTGATTCCTGAAGTCGGCTACTTTACCGTCGCGAAGAGCTGGTCCGTAGCACATGTTCAGCTCAGCGAAGCGGAATGTGATTACCTCCGCGGGATTCCAGTCCTGAACATGCGGGACCTGGGTTTCTTCTTCGAGCCCGACCCAGTCACTCATCTCTTCAAACTCTGCCCCTTGGGCGCTGGCTACATCAACACGGATGGCAAAACAGGCATCTCCGTGCCGCCGCTCGACAAGCTCCCCCCGCCACAGGATTACATCCCGGCCGAAGACGAGAGGAAGCTGCGGAGGCTCCTTCGCGAAACCCTACCCTGGATGGCTGATCGGCCGTTCGTCGACCAGAGAATGTGCTGGTTTTCCGATACGCGAGATTCGGAATACTGTATTGACTTTGTGCCTAATACAAGCAACTCGCTGATTGTCCTGACGGGAGACTCGGGTCATGGTTTCAAGATGATGCCGATTGTCGGCCAGTGGTGTATGTCTTTGCTCAACGAGGGCCGTCAGAAGCTCGAGAGGTGGCAGTGGCGAGATAATGGGAGTGCTCAGCAAGATTGGGGCGATGCTGTCTCGTGGCGGATCGGGACGACTAAGGAAATTTCAGAAGTTATTGCTGAGAAGAATGGCAAGATACAGGCCAAGTTGTAGCTTTTAATCTACGGTACTACTTCCTATACACTTTCTCACTTGTCAGGCAGTCCTTCGTGAACATGGCGTATCCTAATGCCCGTTTCAATCATTGCCTGCCTTGAACACTTGACTTTTGATGTACATGTTGCATTTTTTGGCATTACCAAATAACCACATGTAGAGCATCATAAATTGGAACAGAGAACGTATAAAATAGTTGCTTCACAGGTTTACAGCGCTTGTCTTAAACTAAATGCTGGTCGTTAAAAAGAGGAAGATACAAATAGCGTTAGACAAAATTCCAGGACAAGTCTAATATTACAAGTTATCGCACTTTGGAGACAGACCCTTGGCCAACTGGGGGTTTCATGTTATTCAAGATTCTCGAAACGCAAAACGCCAACATTGAGGTGGTCAAACTTGTATTTAATTTTTGGCTATTTCGAAGCTGATATCACCCTCTCCGTATCTTGGCCTTCGCGCGCCGTTTTAACTCGCCCACAAATTGTGAAATCCCTTCGCCCATTCTATCTGCCGCGCTACGGTTCTCCACCAGTCTGCGGAGTAAGTATTGCATGCACTCCTGCACCGATCCCCAGGTCAAGCACTTATAGACTCGGAGGTTAAAGTCTGCCGGCACCTGAGAGCCGCTAGAATTCTTTACATCGTCTCCGAATTGCAGAAGTTCACAGCCGATATCGTCTGCCATGCCCTGTAGCTGAGCAAATTCTGGCACGACTTTCAGTTTAGAGTCTGCAGCGAGGCTTGTTGCGAGCTCAGCCGCAGTTCGGATCGTATGCGAGTTGTGACCTGCGAGCAAAAGATCGAAGTTCGGCGACTCGTATGTTTTAAAGGCCGGGAAATTCCCACTCAGCAGATCTCGAACGATGCCATTGTACGAAGCGTCTGTGTCTGCCTTTGTATCGTGGATCTTCTCGCGAATGTCGTTGTTGATATATGCACCACGGACCAGTTTGATGCCCAGCCTCCAGTTTTCTCGTTGGGAAAGCTGTAACTGATGTTCGATCTTATCTCTAGACTCCTTGAGATAAGCCTGAATGGTATTGTAGATCAGAGGCTTCTCTCCCGTGTTATATTTCTTCATGAATGCAAAGGTCCATGCGTCAATCGTCGGCTCGAGAAACTGCTGTTCGGCATCAATCCAAATTCGACAGCTCTTAGTAATCGCTCGCTCGCATATTGCATCCAGGGCTTCAACAAACTCCTGTGGGGCTTTCTCGCCCTGCATCAGAGAGTCTGTGATGTGCCTCCCAGCCCCTGAGAACCTGCTATCATTAGCTCAAATCCCATGTGGAGTTGAATGATAGAGCTTACTTGATCCCCAGCCAGTCACCTTCTTGCACCATATCCAGGGTTTCTAAGTTGCCATCTCTCCATTGCGCGACTTCCTCCTTCAATCCTACTTCTTTCAATTGCTTGTATCCCACGAATGTCTTCTCAGAGCTCACTTGGACTTCCTTCCCATAGCACAGCACAATGCCAGAAAACCCTAGTCGCTTAATATCCGACGACGTCCTCCGAATTTCAGCTGCATTTGTGCCCGCACAGAAATGGTCGTAGATCAAGGGGCGGACGATAGCATGGATGAGCGGGTTCTTGTCGGGGTTGAGGAACTTGGAATTCGAGTTGGCGATCCTTTCGAAGATGGCAAAGCCTGGTCGGAACAGCACTGGCGTTGTCAGGAATACGCTCAGGAATAGATTCTTCAGAAGGCTTTTTGTGGACAGGCGGGCCAAGTGATTTAGATTTTTGTTTGGTATTGGGTCCTGTCTTGAGAGATATGCTCCGCCAATACTGGCCGAGGGAGGCTTATGGCTCGGAACTGTATGCGCTGTGGATTTGTTTCGGAGATGCACTATCGTCAGGGAATGAGCAGGTCCAAGACTTGCACGGAACTTAGGGCCGGGACGGGCGAGACTGAACATCATTACGGCCTTAGGCTTTTGTGTCAGTGTATACTATTACTTTGACAACGTGCCTCCTCCTTATATTTTGGAGAGATGGCAACTTCATTGTGCGTGTTTTGTCGGACATACCTCCCGAACTTGATTGAGATGCTCCCAAGAGCTATCTCACATCAGGGAAAAACTTCCAGCTGTGTCTTGATCTAAGTGGAAGCGGAAGATATCATATCGGCATCATAGGTCATCCGATCCAAATAATCGCTTCCGTATCAAACATAGATAGCCAGATTAAGGAATGGACAGTCTCGCCCACTTATGGTAGTATGTCCGATTGGCTCCAAAAAAGGACCAACGCATAGATCTAAGTTCATATATCCGGATTGGAAATAGCAACGGGATACGTTTCCGACTGTGCGTTGCTGTATTGCTCGGCATTGTTCTATCAGTTGACCCACATGCTTCTTCAGATGAGAACTGGGTTTATACGTATTGGGCTCGACGTATTGGCCCCGTAATTTCTAGCTGGTATGTCATTTGACTCCTCTATTTATCTTGACAAATGATTACAATCACATGTATCCATTCTCTTCAAACTCCAAATTTAACGAAACGCATGAAATCACTCCATCCATATAACAAAAAATAAACATATTATCAAGTCAATCGAGTAGTAGCCCTCTATCAAAATACCATCGGAACCCGAAATTCAGTGATCACGAGAAAGAAAATGGAAACAGAACAATGCGAGCGGCTGATATCAAGAAGATATGTCTTCTAATATTAGAGTAGGTCTCAAATTTGAATTTGTGTTAATGTGATTCAGCTAACATTTGGAGATATATTGGTATCGCTCATCGTCATCCAGTCAATCCCATCCAGATCTAGAGAATCTGCCAGTGCGAGTAATTGTTCTGAAGTCAGATCATAGCTCCAGTAATCATACGCCGGCATCTCCAGGCCCGGAATTGGAAGGACACTATTTTGTTCCAATCCATGTACATCTGCACCAGCCGCCTCCAATTGATCTTGTGAAGGCTCAGCTTGCGCATTTCCATGTGCAAGTGAGGTGCTAAGACGAGAAGTCGACACATTTGGGAGTGGGATTCGATTCATAAGATCTTCGAGGAGACGCAACTCTGACTTTCTGGTTGCAGCAATCACATTTCCGCGATAAGCCATCTCGTCCAAGATGTTGTATGCAATCTCCAGCGAGTCTTGAGGGTTCTCTGAGAGAGAAGGATCAACAGCGGGCGTAAGTGCCAGTACAAGAGCTGCGGCAAAGACAGACTCGAGATCAAAAGGTAAGAAGCTCTCTGCTCGAACGTCAATACGGAATAGATTTTAGGTTTCTTTGTTCTGGGCTTGGACTCAGAGCGTACTTACCAAGGAGACTGTGCTTTTGTAGGCCAGAAAGAACAACAAGAATTTGATTCGACGATTCAAGACACATTTGCAATAGTGCCCTGGCGCTACTGGACTCTAATGCGTCAAGAGGCATAATCTCTGGGGCATCTAGTCTGGATTTAAAACAGCTGAAAAACAGTGGCCTGGTTGCTAACACAACACACTTCAAGAGTCCTCTGGTTAGTGACTACTCGGAGAATCAATTATTGGAGGCATAAATAATCATGAACGTACCTGATGATAAAGGAGGTGGAGGTAAGCCGATAGACGAGAAACGCCTGCCATGGAAGCCGAAACTGGAATATCGAAGTATTTATTCAACTGGTCAGTAACAGATGCGATACTTTTGAGAGCTGCTTTCGTAGAGTCTAAATATTTTCTACTCAAACGACCATCCTGACCATAGACGGCTAAAATTTAACGTTAATTACTCCAAAATTAAGCAGATAGACGAAAAACAACTTGACTTACTGTTTAGAATCTGTGAGATAATTCTGGACAATTTAACATGAATTTCTAGAGCCACAGTTCTCTGATAAGACCCTGAAAATGTTGGGAGGAATGCGCCCACGTCTTCGTCCCGAAACCCTACTGGCATACCCATAAGAGATGACATTTGTCGATCTAGCACATAAACAGTCCACCACGTATTACGGCACCGTTCTACGAATTGATCATCCAGGCCCTGGTTCTCCATACTCGTGTGCATGCCCAGTGACATTGCGATACGCAAAGCTTGGCCAATCTAAAGCATCGTTAGCGGGAAGTGCAACTAATTATTAATGTGATTCGAGATAACGCACAAAGTTGTATGCCGAGCATCGAAAGTCAAGACTCTGCAGATACAGAGCTACACAGCATAATACTTCCACAGATTCTACGGATTGGGCACACATAAATATCGTATCCGGAAGGCATTTAAGAGCCCAAACAAACATGTCAGCTCCAGGCGGAGAATGACCAGCATTACCACGAACGATAAGAGCTTTCCCAAAAGCAAGAATCAATAAATAGTGAATAAACCACAAGTCTGACCTGTCCGCTTGTTGGCCCGGGGCCTGATGAAATTGAGTGAATCGTTGCATAAATGATTGTTCGTCGAACAAATGGAACATTTGTCCGCAATGGAATTTGACTGCGTTAATAAGATAAATTGCGTAATCTGATGAAGGCAGACTGGTTAAGTCGGGAGTAAATTGGCTTCTTATTCCATCCCACCCTATATTATAGATCTTTCCATCAAATGATAAGTCTTCGGCCGCAAGAGGTGCACTATAAGCACGCTCATGGGCAATGCTTAAGACCCGTCTAGCAAAGGACCAATTCGACGAAGACCCAAGATACCCTATTGGGCGTTGTGTCAGCTATGAATTTATTGTAAGGAGTACCATACATGGTTTGCCATTGCTATCTGAAATATAACCGTTTCTGTCGCCAGACAATGGATTGACCAAGCGAGGTTCCGGCGTACTTCGACTGGAGGCCACATCATAATGCACCTCTGGTAGATTCATCGATTGACCCCCTGCGATAGCATCCGTACTATTTTGGCATCTATCTGGCGAATCATTGCCTCTATCTTGATTTAGTCAGAGCTTGATCGTGCAGAATTTCTTGAGGTTACATGCCAGATTCAACAGGCGTATCATGATCATTAGCCACAATTATGGGAGATGGTACTCTGTTTTCGTCTGGTATCTTATGAGAGGCATTCTCGAGTCTTCGCTGTAGGTTGTTGATGAACCTGTGTAATCTGTTACAACTGTACCAAATAGAGAGCTGAGGTACAAGATTCACTCTTTCGAGACAAGAACTTTGGGATCTCTATCCTCAAAGCTGCAAGCGAGACTCCTCTTGTTGCATTGCTCACAAGGCTGTCTACCAGAACATTTGATCTTTTGTTGCCGACATCGATTGCAGCTACACCCACACCGCAGTTAGTAATTGTTCACTTACTCGTGCACTATCTCCTTAAGTCAACTTACGCATTTGAAGTCCGTTTCTTTACTTTTGATTGTAGACTTCGCGCTCGTATAGGTCCCTCCTGTGGCATGCTTGATACACTCAAATGGTAATTTTAACACGGAAATTTGGCAATGCTGATTGATATCCAGATAGGAACACATGCTTGCTTTGAGTTGTGATGTCAATAGTGGGGTTGAGGAACGCGGGGTCACATTGGGAGATGTGAAGCGAAGAGATAAGAGAAATGATTGGACGTGATTCTATCGCAAAATGAAGTGGGATGAGCAGGTGAACAGAACCTTTGAGGTTATTCAAGCTATACTTGTTATCATGCATCTGGTTATCAGTACCCCGCACTCGTACAGTCGTCACATATTGATGCACACGACCGCAGATTGACTTAGACATATATTACTGGACGGCAGGATAAGGACAATGTGGAATCCTCGAATACTTTACCTGTGGTGTTAAGCGAGAATCCCATCGGATGAGAACCCGTAGCGTATTCTGCTTATCCTTTCTGGCCAGGTACAGGGCAAGCTTATCGCATCGATACCCATGGGTAAGATTTAATCAGAGATAAAGAAGAAGTGTCATTGAATGCTGTCCATGTGATACAAGTTTTGATTCCAAGAAATACAAGGTTGATAGTGTCCTTATCTTGCAGGGTTCTCCTTAAACCATTACTATATGAATTCTCCACCTTGAGTAGTTTGCAATTCTGCCTTACCTACTAAACATATTGTTGCACATTTTGAGGTTACTTTACATCTCGAAAATTGAAACTTCTTCGCTGGTTCCCACGACCTACTAAAGCCCTTTGTGTTATTGAAAATATAATGGAGTCACTTGAAAAGAACAAGTTGAATTCGACAGGTCTTGATAAAAAGGCGGAAGAGAGCCCAAGCTCTTTGGAACAAACCACAAGCATTAGCCAGGCAGAGCTCATTGAACTCCATGACAATCGCAATGGCCAATTCCACCGGCCGTTTACAGCTCGCCAGATCCATGTGAGTTGAGATTCTGTCAAGCACCTCACGTTCTAGATGTTCTCTTGTAGGTTCCTCAATTACTAACAGAAGTCCAGGTCATATCTTTGGGATCCAACATAGGAAGTGGTGTTTTTATCGGAACAGGGAAAGCGCTCGCGAATGGTGGGCCAGGGAACATGGTGGTTGCATACGCATTAGTTTGCAGCGCTGTTTGGGCGGTCTTGCAATCTTTGTCGGAGATGACAATTGCTTTTCCAACTTCTGGAAACTATATTGACTATGTTGATCGATGGGTTGACCCTTCATTGGCTTTCGGTGCTGGCTTTGCAGAATGGCTTGGTATATATACCCCATCTGGATAAATCGGATCGGTAACGATTGCTAACGCTCACAATAGGTTGGACTGCAGTGAGTCGATTTTTCTACTGGATTGATGATGGGAACAACATGAGTTGCTAATTTCAAATTATTCAATTAGATCGTTGCTGCCGAGGCTGCATTTTTTGATATCCTCATTCAGTATTGGGCACAAGATTCGTTTCCATTGCCGGCCACGCGTAAGTACTCGATTATGCCTACTGTTAGATTAACCTGTTGACAATCATTTTGCTAGTTACGATATTTCTACTCGCTACACTTGTGATTTTCCTGCTTCCAAGTGTGGTCTTTGCGTGGTTCGAATACATCACCTCTATTATCAAAATCTTTCTTTTCTTGATCATTATCACCGTCTCCCTCGCTATTGTTTGTGGAGCTGGACCTCACGGTTACGTTCACGACGGCTCGTATTGGACAGCTCTTCCACCTTTCAAGAACGGCTTTGCTGTAGGTTTAGAATCACCGACACGCATGAGACTTTCTAATCAGAATAGGGGTTTTCCAATGCAATTTTGCTAGCCACCTGGGCTGTTGGAGATCAAGTATTCATTGGAATCATGGGTGGCGAGGCAAAGAGCCCTAGATTTTCCATGGCCCACGCCACGAAACTCGTTCCTTTCCGAGTCAGTTTTGTCTATATGCTCAGTGTTATATTTATCACTCTTTTAGTGCCCTCGGATGACTCAAGACTACTAGGTAGCACTGGTATAACAGCGTCGCCTTTCGTGGTTGCTGTAACAGATGCCAGTATACCAGTTATTCCAGATCTCCTGAACGCAGGAATGATGGTCGGCATTCTTGCTATCAGCGCAGAATCCATCTATATTTCTTCAAGAATCCTGCGAACTATGGCCCACTCTCGATTAATACCTGAGGTTCTTGCCAAGGTTGACGCCGCTGGAAGACCTCGATGGGCTCTTCTGATTACTGCATTGGTCGCTACGATACTCACATACATTAATATAACTGGTTCGATCTTTCTCCACCCTCTTGATGTTGGAGTAATGCTTACCATTTATGCAATAGCTGGTGGATCTGTGGCTCTGAACTGGCTTGTCAATATCACGAGTTCCTGCTACTTTATCAACTGGTTCATAATCGCCTTCACAAATTGGCGTTTTCACCAAGTCCTCGAGGCACAGAATGACAATCTCTTCTCACAGCTACATGCTTGGAAATCAACTAAATGGCCGCTTGCACCGTTCTGGCTTACCATAGTCTCAACATTGATCTTTGCTGGCTGTTGGGCTGCTGGAATCAAGCCCATTGGTGCCCCGCCATCTGCCTACAATTTCTTCCAGTATATGCTAGGGATGCTGATTGTTGTTTTCTTCACACTGATCTATAAGTTGGTGATGCGGACACCTTGGCGAGACCCGAAGACTGCTGATCTGGTGACTGGAAGATGGGTTCTCAGACCAGAAGAATTGCAACAGCTGGATGATTATTATAGAATGCCAAAGTGGAGGCGGTTCTTTACATATGTGAAGTTGTGGTAAAATCTATACCCATGACCCAAATCTGGTTACTACATACCAAGAAATCTGAGAAGAAAAAGTCATCTAAACTAGAATAGAAAGCAATGTAAAATGTAACTGGGGAATTTGAGAGTTTTATTTGATTGAATGTCATTTGCGTGGAACGGGCGTTCTCATCTATTTGAACGTTGGATATTTTACCTGCATATATTGCACTGCCGGCGACTAAGACTTATTTCCATCCTATCAAATACAACATAAAACAATTCTATGTTTAAGTGAAAACCCCATGTCTACACTATCATTGAGGCCATTCTGACTTGTAAAATTACATTAACTTCTTTTTCTCGTGCTGCGCTGAATTTGATTACGTCTCTTCAAAATATTTTACAGCCTGGCACCTGAAGTAAAACCTGTAGCACCAATAACTGCACTATGATTAGAAACTGCACATTAGAATGAGTTTTTGAGTATATACAATCTCGCGAAAGAAATTCACAATCATATCTATACTATAGACAAAGATCAAGTTTCTTAGCCTTTAGGTTAGCTACCTTTGATGCCATTGTATTAGAGAGTTCCAACTCTTTTATCGTAGTAATGATTTTCCATTTAGGGGAATTTATATATTGATCAGGGGTTGGTAACACGGTGTATGGAAATATTTTTGTTATCTCCCATCTTCTTAATTGAGCCCATTGACAAATTGAAATACTAAGGCTATCTACCGCCAGATGATTAAAGCTTCGAAAAGATGCTGACTTTGACTTTCTACTGATTAACTGTATCAAATTGTGGATCGGGTAACAAAGCCGTAGCGCGTCAGGCCCGCGAGTCATTCGGTAAATCAAAACCCTTGACTGCCGACGACAACTGAAGATCTTAGAAATGGGGTTAGAAAGCCCTGTTTAAGTCTGAAGCTCGTTCTGCATACTTATCTTTCGGATTATGAAGCCGAAGTCGCCGCTTGAAGTTACGGCATTTTGCTTAGAGCAAGCAAGGCAGGTGTTCAACATCGGGTATCAGTCGGAACGTGCACTCTTATATAGAAACAATTCCAAACTGGATTGAATTGAAGTAGCAATCAAAGTACACGCATTCCTTGCCAGCTTCAGAATTATGAATAGGCACGCAGCTTCCAGATTTTCGGCCAAGACAAATTTCCAAACAACGTTTAGAAGATTTGTGGGAACATCTGGCGCATATAGATTACCTAAGCCATACAATGAGAAGAACGTGAGGCATCCCTCTCACTGAAAAGAATTGAACTAAACATCATAAAGCTCGACTATGCCAAATCATCTCCAGAGCGTAGAAAACTTCAAGATGCTTTAGCTCAGTTGCGATCAAAGCTCCCTCTTTCGGTGCCAACTTTACTTAACGGCAAAGAGATAAAAGCGAACTCGAACGCAAAGGTATTGTCACAGCATTTGCCAGCCGAGAAGTCTACAGTTCTGGCAACATATACACCAGCAACAGAAGAAAATGTAGCCGCAGCTATTGAGTCCGCCCTTGCAGCGAAGCAAGAGTGGGCTGATATGTCCTTCTATGATCGTGCTGCCATTTTCCTACGAGCGGCAGACCTCGTTTCCAACAAGTATCGTTTCGAAATTATGGCAGCCACAATGCTTGGGCAGGGCAAAAATGCCTGGCAGGCGGAGATCGACGCGGCTGCTGAAACGGCAGATTTCTTCCGATTCAACGTTTCTTTTGCGCAAGAAATCTTGGAAAGACAACCAACTATCAATGCCGAGGGCCATGCTGGGTTAGTACCTAACTTTCTAGCCATCTATGATATTGGTGGCTAACTTTGAGCCCAGGCGAACTGATTGGAGGCCACTGGAAGGATTCGTCTACGCTGTTTCGCCCTTTAACTTTACAGCTATTGGTGCTAATCTCATCTCTGGCCCAGCACTGATGGGTAATACTGTTGTGTGGAAGCCTTCGCCTAGCTCTCTCTATGCAAGCCATCTGCTCTACAACATCCTTCTTGAGGCTGGTCTTCCTCCAAATGTGGTACAACTCGTGAATGGCGACGCGGAGATGGTCACTCGTCAAGTATTCGATCACCCCAGCTTTGCAGCTTTGAACTTCACTGGATCCTCGGATGTATTTCGTGAACTCTATGGCAAAGTTGCTGACGGAATCAGGAGTAAGAAGTACAAAGACTTCCCACGTCTGGTTGCAGAGACTTCTGGCAAGAACTTCCACCTACTCCACAATTCGGCCGATGTGTCGAGCGCAGTGAAGCACACCATCAGAGCTACATTCGAATATTCTGGTCAGAAGTGTTCAGCATGCTCTCGGATATACGTGCCAGAGAGCCGTGCTCGGCAGTTTTTCGACGAGATGAAGCAGGAGTTAAGTCATGTCAAGATGGGCCCACCCGAGGATTTTGATAGCTTCTTGGGACCTGTTATCAATCAGCAAGCATTCGACAAGGTTACAAAAGCAATTGACTTAGCAGACAAAGATCCTCAATTGGAGAAAGTCCTAGGTGGATCATACGACAACAAGACGGGCTACTATATTGAGCCAACTATTTACGTGGCCAAAAGCTTGGAACATCCAATGTTCAATCAAGAACTCTTCGGTCCAGTCCTGATCGCTTATGTCTACCCGAATGCTGAGTTTGATACGCTTCTTGACAAGATTGACAAACAAGGTGGTGGATTCGCACTGACCGGCGCCATATTTGCGAATGATCCCAAGGCTATCAGGTTGGCGGAGGATAAATTGCGATATGCCGCAGGAAACTTCTACATCAACTGCAAGACAACTGGCGCGGTAATTGGCCAGCAATCTTTTGGCGGAGCAAGAAGTAGTGGTACCAATGATAAGGCTGGAAGCTCTGACTCGTTGAGACGTTTTGCATCACCAAGGACATTGAAAGAAGAGTTCAACAGATTGGATTCAGTATTGTACCCTAGCAATCTTTAAGTGCTAGCTTAGAAATCTAGATTCTCTCTTTGTATATAAGACAATTCCAGACAAAATTCCATTTGACCACTCGAAGCTTAATAGTTCTCACCAAAGTGGGACTTATATCTTGCCAAATGTGCAGTGCTTTTCAGCCCACCAAGTTCCCCGAATTATCTCCTATTCGTTTTTGTAATTTTACCTATCCTAAACTTGCTATTCCATTTGTTAGACCTTTGTATTTCTAGCCTTTCTTCTTTTAACTGTCGTAACTTGTTCTAGTGTCGTCTGTCAAAACGTGTGAGCGAGGATAATAAGACGGAATTAGACTTATTAATCTTTGAGTTATTGTGATTAATAAAGAATAAAACCAGCTATCTGTTTGAGATTCCTTGTTCATGTTTCTTGTCACTCCTCGTCAAGTTTTGCTTGTAACTAGACGTTTGCTGTGGGAAAAATATTACTAGAAAATCACAGGCATTAGTATAGAAGTGTCTCAGGAATTCAAAATAATATAGAATAGATTTCAGTGTCAGTTTTGCAGTTCTATAAGCGGATGATAATGTTGAAGCGGACATTGACATTTCTGCCAGTTCGTGAGTATCACGCGTATGTACCTTAGTCATGGAATTTCCGGCCTCTTCTGACGTTTTCTTAGACCTGAACAACGACAACAAAACATCAACCGCAGTGATCATCCGCAGTGATCAACCGCAGTGATTAACCCCCGTCAAGAACCGCAGTTAAGACCTAATAAACGCAGTTAACAACCCACAACCACGGTCAATAACCAACAACCACTCAACCACAACCAACCTCTATCGACAACAACCACCGCTGTCCACAACACTTCCTGAAATCAAACTCCCACAAGGGCAAATAGCAAGATGGATAACGATTTCAGCATCAAGCCATGCTGTGTAAACGCTTGGTTGACTACTGAGGGTCCGCCATGTGGTCAAACAGATTCGTTCACTTGTGGAAACTGTTTCCTGGTCCAGGCAAGTCAACCTGAAGCTCCCCCCTCTTGGTTGCTAACCTCTCATGTTCACCATAGTATTGCAGCAAGGAGTGCCAGCAAGCCCACTGGGATGCCCACAAGGTTGACTGCAAAGGCCCGTTGACGAAGCCAACTTGGAAGCCACGCTTCGAAGTTGAGCGTCGTGAACCAGCTTTCCTCCATGGTGCTCCGACTATCAAGATACATGGCGTGGCTAAATATCTGTGGGGCAATGTTCCAGCTGTGGATATTATCAAGCATGAACAAAACGAAGGAGAGGATCTTCCTGCTAATCTCCGCCTTCTGTTTGCAGGTGAGTGGTCCATGTCCCGTCCAACGTGCAGTGCTAACTTTGCAACAGCTTCGGGAGATCTTAGGAACGTCATCAAGTCTCTCATTGGGCTCCCAAAGTCTTATACCGGCAAATGTGAGGTGGTAATCAACGATTTGGAACTCGACGTTGTGGCACGAAACGTAATTATGCTTCTCGTGTCACTTACCACCGAACCGAAGAAGGCAGCGGCAATCATGATGCATGTATGGTACTCGTCATTCATGCCCAAGGAAATGGTTCAATTCCTCCAAGACAATATCCTGCCTATGGTACAAGATGTTTGTTCTAATATCCAGGACAAGGCGGAAGATGCTCATTTATCCAGAACCTGGGAATACGGCACACAGTCCTTACGCCTCGTTCTACAGAAGTCGGCATGGGATCGTGTTCTAGACTTCTTCCAAGTTCCGGAAGACCTGTCTACTGAAGAAGCACGAGAAATCATGGTCTCCACGACCTTCTCGGATGACAGACAGGACTACATCGATAGAGCTCTTTACAATCAAAAGCCAGCAACCCGACTGTGCATTATCAAGTTCCGTAAAGAGGGAGCACTTATACCTTATGGAGCATCTGCTGATAAGTTCAATACTCCTAATCCGTAAGTGCCCC
This sequence comes from Pseudofabraea citricarpa, assembly GCA_029641185.1. Classification (NCBI taxonomy): domain Eukaryota; kingdom Fungi; phylum Ascomycota; class Leotiomycetes; order Helotiales; family Dermateaceae; genus Pseudofabraea; species Pseudofabraea citricarpa. The sequence goes on from JAPWGK010000008.1 coordinate 298,125, forward strand.
AAGTCTAGAAGATATGAGAAATACTGATTTCATGGAAAGGACCTTATTTCACAAGAAGGACCCCTGGCCGATGATGGATTCCGCAGATCCCCTCAAAGGATGGAACCCCAAAGAGGTAAAGGAAAAGGCCACCATTGCAAAGAATGATGTCTATGGCAGCCTATGCATGTATCTCCAAGATCTGTTGGAGGAATTCTGCAGCCGGTCCAAATCACTCAATATCTTCTTTGATATGTATCAATTCGACGCTACGCATTTGCCCTTCATTATCAACCAGTGTGGTTTTCCCAAAGGTTCCTTTGATAGAATTGAGGTCAGTTGCTAACTCCTCGAAAACAAATATCCCTTGCTCTTAGTATCCCGGTACTGATAGTTTCAGGTGTCCAATCTCACAGATACCCATTGTCTTGGGGTCGAGCAGACCTTGGAGACATTCGGACCGCTTCTCAAAGACAAATCTGACAACCGCCATGCTACTCTGATCGGAGCTTTTCTGAACGCCATCTACGAAGCAAAGACGAATGCTGATGATAGAATGAGCACCTTCACTTTGAGTTACCAGTGCGACCGGTACATGGACATGTCTATCACAGGACTCGAGGATAGGGAAGTTTTTGATGCGGATTTCCACAAGTATACTGGGGCCGCCACTCTCTTTTATAGATTTGATGAGCTTTTCCAGCGCTACGCTTTGAGATTTAACTTCGACGCAGCCACCAAGTCCGCTGGGCTTAAAGTAAAGCCAGACCATACGATTATTGATCCATGGCCCCTCCGACTCAATCAGAGACCCACTAGAGAAGAATTTGAGCGTCTCTTGGAGTCTAAGTGCACAGGTGGGGAGAGATACGTCGAATGGGAGAAGGACGACGATACCCCAACTGCCTAGGTTACGTTCTTGATAGAATTGGCTTCTTTTGCTTTCTGCTGCGTTTGTAAATACTGGAGGCTTTCTTAGAGTCGGTGTTGCCAGTCCACTGGTGGTAGTTGATCACACTTTATTTCTTGAGATTATGAAGTCCCTGATGTAGTTAGTTTTCTCGGAAAATCCAATCGATTTGAAGGAAACTTCCTCTTTTACGTACTAGAGTTCCTATTCTGTTTATCGCGTGATATGATTCTAAGATATAAAAATACATCAGCTACCTTCCTTCCTTACAGTTCGGTATCATGTTCAAGGAGAATTTACTGAACACAATTATCTCGTCTTCCACATTTCCTTTAATGAAAGTGAAAATTTTATGACCATAATACATGACGGACATTTCAGAGGAATTTGTGTGCACCAAGATGATTTGCGGCGCAGTTATAGAAGTACGCTATGTTGATCTGATAGATGTACATGATTAATCCCAAGTAGCAGTTGTAGACATATTTAAGAAGGGAAATCGACTCTCTTATGTTTGTCCCTTCACTTCACCCCCCCCCCCCCCCCCCCCCCCCCCCCCCCCGCCCCCCCCAAAAAAAAATGAATCTGCCCAAGTGAGTCCTTCAAATCTTCTTCCGCCAGAAAGATAGCTACCAAGAACCTCTTTCTGCAAATCTCAAAAGAGACTCTCCATTATGAGATCCATAACCAATGAACGCAACTGTAGACAAATTTTATCTTCTACCTTTCAACATCCCAGTTGTAGCAAAATGCCACAATTGCAAACTCCCGAATGCCTTTGTAGATCTGATAGCATACGTAGAGAAGGCCCACCCTATATGCTGCGTGACAAAATACATCCGTAGCTCCCATTATGCATAAAGAGTTCTCTATCCGGTCTACGCACGACATGTTTTTGTCGAGAGAATGAAAACTGAATGTGGTCTGCGCGGTGTGAGGATTTCGAGGAAAGCGAATCGAGTCGTGTTCGGAAAGTTTGCTGAATCTGAGATTGCAAATGTGGAAAGAAATAAGACGACTGAGGGCTAGGTGGGCTGCTAGTTTAGCTCCCCTGTGATCTGGCTTCCCAGAACTTCCACACACAATTTCTACCCTCTTGATGGCGCCAAAACCATGCCGGCAAATCTTGGTACACGGAATAGAGTAGCCTAGCCGTAAATGATCTCCCACGTTCAACTTCGCAGCCAGCAAATTCAATCCAAAACCTGGCTTTAATATAAGCCATCAATGGGTTTTTTGATGCCTGTGAAGTGCAGGGAAAACAAACTTCCGAGCCTCTTGGTAGATATCGTGTAGTATGATTATAATCAATAAAATGGCAGCCCAAGAGAACAAAGTTTCCACCTTCTCCTTCAAAAAGGTCACACCGGAGCACGTATCTTGGTCCGGCATCTTTTTCTGTCAAGGGAGGTAGAATACGAATAGCTTGAGATTTTGCAGCCGCGACGTTTCGAAGGTAGGATGGAATGTATTCTGGTCTTTTTCCTGATAATTCCTTAACAAGACCGAGGAAGTGGGACTCTGTCTAGATATCAAGCGTGCTAATTTAGCTCCCGAGATCTCATCCGGCCTTATCTTCAAGATCCAAGTTCAGAATAGGACAGTGTATTAATAGAAGCAAATTTCAATTTCTCGTGCGACAGAATCAGCTACGAAAGAAGAACCTCAAATTGAGATGCGGAACTCAACGTCCTGCGTTCTCGCGCCATAGAGGACATCCAGATCGCGAATCCAATGAAACAAGCAAGCTCCACAGCCACTGGTGGCACCAAAGCTGTTCAGTTCAACCAGAACCGCCTTCCAGGTCTCAGGCTCCTCCTTGGGGAACAGCACATCAAAAGTCCAGCCCTGCTTCATGATAAGATCTCCCTCCGACGAGTCTTTCAGAGAAACCTGCTCCACGATATCCTCATAAACCCTCTGGATCTCCTTCATCATCTCCTTGACAGCAGCCTCTCTCTCGTCGTCTGATCGGTCGGAGAGAAAAGATGGCTGGTGCCACTTATACTGCGACACGGCCGTGATCCTGCCACCGAAGCAAAACACCCTAAACTCGCGCTTCGTGTCCATACGCGCATCGAACGGGAGGAAGAAGATCTCAATTGGAGAATCGGTGTCTAGCTTTCCGAGCAGCGCATTCCGAGCACGTCCAGACGTCGTAAGACACAGCAAGATGTCGTCGATGGAATGCAGAGGTTGAGCGCCGCGGACCCCATCTTTAGGTGAACATGCATCCAAGCGTGCAAAGAGTCCTTCAGGTGGGAATGTGAGATGAGCTAGGGAGGGCACGATATCAGATTCAAGCTCTTCGGCGTAAACGCGATTCAGGACGCGAGTGTGCATGGAGCTTCCTGCGGCAGTGACCAGCAGCCGTGCTTGAGCTGGCGAAAAGGTAACCTTTTGAACATTGGAAAGTGAGAGGCTGCGAGATTGCGCAATGAGAGGTAGCCAGCGCGAGAAGTGCTGTGGCTTTTCATCTGGTGCTGCTAGGTGGGATACGGATGGCTCGTCATGGAAAGAACTGTTGTAGTCCTCTAGATTTGAGGCGACGTGCGCGGCGTCGATCTTGACAAGATGATGATCTGCCATCGCTGTGATTATGTGTTGTTGTGTTTAGTTGTGGCAGAGGCGAATGTAACTTGCGTGGCTCCTCGGGTGGTGCCTGCTATGAATGCTGCCTTTTGAAGGCCATCTCATCTCATGCTATTCACTAATGTCTTTGCGTGATTCGATATGTGAGTCTCATAAACAAGGGGAAAGCAAGTCATACTTGAGCATGACTCTGGGACTCTGCTGATTTTCTTTAGCTGGCTGGATTACTAATCCGATATGACTCAGACCGGCGAGTGTCAAGCAACCCAGAAACCGTTAAATTCCTGAAGGATTTGAAGTGAATTCAATATTTTGTATGAGCTGAATAGTAATAATTTACGTCCACGAAAAAGCTAAGAACTAAAACTAATGTTTCCTCCGCGCCAAGGAAAGAGATAGGATCATAAGCGAGCAACCCCTTGTCGCGAAGCGAGGTTATGAGAACCACTCAAAAAGACCCAAATTATCCTCGAACTCGCCATCATATGTGTGACAGAGAAACTATATCATGTTTGCTGTATCAATCTCTGTATCCTCAAAATCCACGTCCCCCAACAGAGTCTTCTCATTGTTCCTCCTCGGTCTCGTGGTTAGTGACACAGCCGTCATCGAAAGGATCCACTTGGCAGTGATACCGACCAGCACCATTAGAAAGGTCAACAGCATGGCGATCATGAAGCTAATGAGAAGGAAATCGTACTCGGTCAAGATGAAATCTCTTTGACTTGCTTCTTGTGTGCTTGGCGGCGCCTCGGCGTCCGAAGATGTGGTTTCTGTCATCATGCTTGTGATGGAGAGTATCATCTGCTCGCTATTTTCTGGCGTAGAAACTGTGGTTATTTCATGTGGTGTAGAGATGGAAGTTGAGCTTTGTGATGTTTCCGAAGATGACTCGAGGAAGGGGCTTGAGATTGTACTTGATATCGATTCTAAAATCGAAGATGATGTAGTACTCGAGATGGTAGAAGTTGTTGGTGAATCTTCGATCAAGCTGGAAAATGAGTCTGGTGGTACTGATTCACTCATAGTCGATAGCTGTGTGGATTCAGACGACAGAACTGATGCAGAGGATAAAGACGCGATTGAAGGCTCAATGAAGGACGTGGTCGTGCTCAAAGCGGGTGTGAAAATAAGAGTCTGGGTTGTATGGGTGGTGCTCTGAGTATTGTCAAGTGTGGTAACGCTCGTTCTCGTGGTGCTCGCGACAATGTTGTTCGGACTGGCCAGCACATCTCCCAAACCACCACAGAAGCCTCTCAGACCATCCACATCACCAAATGCAAAAGGGGCAGCACTCTGCGCAAACCCTGCACATCTTTCAACCGCGGTGTCGAAAATGCTCGGAACCCAACTCGTGCTAGAGTAACAGAGGCAAGGGGCCTGAAGTGTGGCAGCTAACCCAGTGAATGAGGGCGTGAGGGTCTCGCAGATATAAAGGGCAGTGCCGAGGAGCAGACAGGCAGTATTGTCGTTGAGAGAAGGCGCATTCATGGCTGATTGAGGTGTTTGACGTTCTTCGAGGATGCTGATGGCAGGTCGTGTGATGATGGCTAGTGTCAAGGTGATAAGGAGGAGGAGCATCATCTTGTTGAAATTTGTAGCAGTGAATTGCCAAGATATGAATGCTGTGCGAAGAAGTATTAGCTCTCATTTTGCGCTATTCGGCAAGGGCGTACGTTGTTCCTGCCCATCGTAGGTATAGAACAATGGTTTTGGTGTATGACACATCGAACCCAATGATAGCAAGAAAGTAAATTTGTTGACATAGAATAAAAAATACAACTACGACAGAGAATAATTTTTAGGTAAGTGCACGAAGTGGATTAGTTTCTTTGGTATCCCAGACAGAGATACTTCAGGTTTGGCTCGTGGTTACCCGCGGTCTTTTTTTCAACGCATGTTTTGAATAAGAAACTCCATATCAAAAGGAATGTAAAAGCAAAGCTAACGCAAGAACGAATGTAACGATTCTCCTACTCATGTAATGAAATACGACCTTATTACCCGCCAACAACATCTTCTCGATCAACACCATGACCTCCTAAGCTGAAACCAATCCCTTAGAAGCAAGGAAATCATTGATGACTTGGTAAGCACCTGTGGCGTTATAATGCAAATTAAGACCATGCGCAGTATCTGGTTGGATATAAGCCGTGAAGTTGCTGGGATCCACATTGGGAAAGTTGCTTGCCGCCGTAGCTGGAATGGATGCCGCTGCTCCACCGGTCGCAAGGCAGTTGCCCCCACAAAAAGGTATATCGTTCTCTAAGAAGGAGATTAGTGGGTAGGAATATAAATCTCAGGGCATGAAGACCAACCTCCTGTAAGAAACATAACAGGTCCAGCAAAATTGCTCATTCGGGAGAAGCTGCCGACGGTCAGAAACTCGCCTACTGTCGTTGGCTGCTTCGTCTCCTCGGCAAATTCGAGAACGGCAGGGTCATAAAAATTCGGCTTCATGAACTGATACTTGTTTGCCACGATATTCGATCCCACTATATAACCGTTTGGATAATCCCCAAATCGCTCTGGCTGGTTGTTGTTCGCTAGCACGTAGTTGCCCCCAGCAGCAAACAACCCGTTAAAGGTAAAGTTCGTGGAGAACCCAGTGAGGATTATGGCGTCTGTCAGTTCGGGATAGTAATCCGCCAGAATATAAGTCTGAGAAGAGCCGAATGAGTGGCCTACATGCACAACCCGGCTGAAAGAGCGGCTTACGCCTGGAAAAGTGCCGTTGCGAAGCATTTTTGTGAGCTGCACAGTAGCTGCAATCTCGAGGAAACTCTGAATTTCGTTCAATGGCTCTCCATGAGAAGAGTTGCCCACACCAAGTCGGTCAAAGTTGAGTGTGTAGTATGCACTGTTGGTAGCGAAGTCCACATAGCTATAATTCTCTGGGTTCAGTGGGAAGTCCCAGTAACTTTTGGAATGTTAGTACCGAGTTCAGAATATGGTCAAGAAGCTTAGAAACAATTGCCAATAGAAATAACTCACGTCTTGTCAAAAGCGACCCCGTGAGTCAACACTTGCACAACAGGATCGGTACTGGTATCATCATCAGGAGAACAGAACGAAGTGCTGATATTGTAAGTGCCCGCTGTGGTGGCATATCCTGTGAGGACCTCATCTGTAAAGTTACGACCCTGCATGGTCCGATTGAAGTTGTAATCTGTTACCTCGAGATCGGTCTGGGGAATATCTATGTTGAAGACTCCTTGTCGAACAGACAGATTAACGGGCACTGTCGCGTTTATACACTGCTTGGCAGCTGCTGAGGTAGCCAGGGCTACAAGTATAACCAAGGTAGACGGAGACATTGTAGTTGATATCAATTAATAACTGCCCCCCGAACATTGAAGGCCCTCACACTTTATATAGTCATTATTGCAATTAAAAAGGATCCAACGTAAGCTTTAGAAAATGGCATAGCTCTTGGAGGCGGAAATACTGCCTGCTCTGATTAAATGAAGATAAAAATTATTCATGTTTCCTTAGGAAATGAGATACAAAAGCGCTCTCAGCGAACCACCGGTGACCTGGAGTGCGCTGTCCTACTCTGGCTGGGGTGATGCTGCCCTCCAATCTACGGGTCATAATCATGTGGCTGTCTTGTCAGATCAGAAAGGCTTGGTAAAACCGAAATTCACGGTGTTTAGAGCGAACTTGCATAGCTACCTACGCGATAGTTGGTATGCGATAGGTTGACTGTGCGAACGATGCTTGCGGAGGCTCCTCCATAGGCCCTGAGAACCCTAGCTTTTCATGTTGTATGCTTACCTTTGGCATGCGGCACTAGCAACGTCCACCGGTACCCTAAGCATCCACGTGAGGTCAATGGAGTTGTCTCGGGCAAAAGAACCGAATGTGACGAAGTGTCATGCGACAAAATGTGCTCAAACATGTGTGATTGTGATTATCTACTTGCCAACAGTAGATTGGCTCGTCAGACATCGAAAGATATTTACGCCGACCGCCAAGCAACTCCAACCCAAATCCAACAGCCCCGAAACTTTTAAAATCCGAAATATTTATTTACTTAAGCGTAAAGCTTCTTCTCATAGCTCTCCATGTTTACACCTCCCTCAAGCTGTGCACTGGCGGTTCTCAACTCAAAGCGAGTGCCACCGTTCTTAACAGACTCGTGGAGTGCCAAAAGGCTCTTCTGGCCACAGTCCTGGAGAGAGTGCTGAAGACCAGCAGCAAGGTACGGAACGAACTTTGTCACGGATCTAAGGATAATCAGCGCTAGAAAATGGAGTCATGCAAAAGTGGACCTACCCTCTGTGTGCTACGGCGCCAGCTACACCCTGTGCAACGAGAACGCTGTCACCTTCGGAGAAATATCTGGCGGTTCCAGCATTGCTCTTCTGGCTATCCTTGGCACCTGCACCGGCCTTCTTGTCTTGCATTGCATCAATGCTGCCCATACCACGATAAGCGTTGACAAGCTTTCCTTCGCGGTTAACAAAGGAGGTTCCTGGCGACTCCGTAGTACCAGCAAGAAGACCACCCATCATGATGGTGGTAGCACCCAAGGCCAAACCTTTGACAATGTGACCAACATTCTGGATACCACCATCGGCCATGCAAGGGACGCCAAACTTGGCTGCGAAAGAGCTTACGTTGTAGACAGCAGCTGCTTGAGGTCGGCCAACTGCCATAACCTCCTGCGTAATACAAGCACTTCCGCTTCCCATTCCGATACGAAGACCATCAACACCAGCAGCAATGAGAGAAGCTGCTTGTTCTCTGGTGACAACATTTCCTCCAATCACGTCAAGACCAGGGTATTTCTCCTTGATAAACTTGACCATTTCAATTTGGTACATGCTGTTTCCTTGACTGCTATCCAGAATGACGATGTCCAGACCAGCGTCAACCAACTTCTGAAGACGAATCTTATCCTCTGGTCGGGTACCAATTGCTGCAGCACAAATCAATTGCTTGGAGTCTGGTAGCTTGGATGCAAGCGGGAAGTGCTGGTGCTTGATTAAATCGGAGCGAGAGATCATAGAAACTAAGTTACCACTCTTGTCCACGATAGGAAGCTTTCCCTTCTTGGACTTTGCGAGGATCTCGTTGGCCTCCTTGAGGGTTGTTCCATAAGCGGCAGTTGTCAAATCAGTAACCATGACTGAAGAAACCAAAGCATCGGTATCGAATTCGAATTGGATATCTCGGTTGGTCACAATTCCAATGAGCTTGGATCCTAGCTTGCCGTTTTCTGGAAAAGCAATGTCAGCCAATGATCTCCTCGAGATGTTCAAAAGTGCTAAGTAAATTGGCAATTTTTTTCATAAAGAGCATAGATTTGATCCCCACGACCTTGCGGTCAATACGGATGAACGAAAGTTATTTATCAATTTTGATAATCATAAAGATGCGAGGGAGGAAGAGTTCAGGATGGGGATGCTAACCTGTTACTGGGAAACCCCCGAAACCCCACTGCTCCTTCAAAGCCTTGACCTCGCCAACAGTTGCGTTGCGATCCAGAACAACTGGGTCAAGGATGAAACCGTTCTCGAATCTCTTAACCTTTTGAACCATCTCAGCTTGCTCGTCGGCAGAGCAGTTGTGGTGGATGACACCCAAACCTCCCTGCAAAGCCATCTGCACCGCCATTTCGTGCTCAGTGACTGTGTCCATGGGGGATGAAACGAATGGAGTCTTAAGGGTAATGCGCTTTGTGACAGGTGCTTCTAGATCAACCTCGGAGGCAGGGAATCCGATATAACCTGGCAGAACAAGGAAGTCATTGTAGGTAAGACCGCCGTGCTTCTTGGAGTCAAGAAGCTCCTCAATTGCAAGACCATCGCGGGACTCGTACTCTTTCAGCACCTCCAATGCCTTGCTTGGGTCCAAGATGCTCTTGGAGGGGCCAAAGAAGGCCGACGTCCCATTAGCGGAGCCGTTTGTGTGAGGCATCTTGTGCAGGAATCGACGAGGGAAAAGAGGAACTGGTGATGAATGGATATGAACTATGAGATAGTCGACGATAGATATGAGAAACGTATGGTCGACGGGTTGAAGTTTCCTTCTCCCAAGTAAGAAGAAGAAAAGAGAGACGAAAATGGCGCGTCAAATGTTATGTGGGCTCGAAAAAAAGTAGAATAGTGCTAGGCTGGATTGGGTCACCGCCCAGTCACGTGTCGTCCCAGCTCTGACGTTGAGCTGGTCCTCGAAGCTTAATCGCAGCTCTGCCGTGATTGGCTGTGGGATTTCTCGAAAGTAAACAACAACATTCGCCAACCTTGCTGTTTTCACCCCTCCCTCCTCTACTCCAGGACAATACTCCGGTCTCTTTTCATAAGACACCCGTGGCTGACTCTCAAACATTCCTCACTTATCTCATCGGCGTCATTGTCTAGACTTTCAACTTTCAACTTTCAACTTTTGCTTCTGCGCTGCGCGCTCTAATATTGCCCGGCTCGAAAATAATCTCGCACGAACCTTGGAGTAATATCGCACGACCTTTCTGCGCCAGCTCGCACTTTTCCCAACCGAATCCTCTCAGCCGGCCAGCTTTGCGGCCTTCTCAGTGCATGTGTGTACAGCATACATGTTTCCTGTTCTAGGTGCTGCGGCGTAGACAATCACTCAGCAACCGCTGCAACGCAAAGAAGTCGTTATGTCGTACCGCCATCCTCTTCGACAAACACAAAATACTGACTACCACGGTACAAAGCGACAACCATCAAACGCCTCTACGAACTCTTCGGCCTACTCAAACGCATCTAGTGTGTTTGAGTTGAGCCGTACAAGCACGTTGTCTTCTGCAGCATCGAGCGGGTACGGCCACAGGAGAGGACTCAGCGAAGCTACATACATGTCTCCCGCTGCGATTGAGAACCGAAGGAGCCATACATCAAGTCCAAGTCCCGAAAGCCCATATAAGAGTGTTCGAGAGACCCTCCGACCATTACCGCAGCCACCTGGATCTTCCCCGATCAAGAACAAACATGCCTTTTTGCATACTCGAACCCAGAGTATGGACGTGAAGCCTTCGTTTACCGAAGTATATAATCCACCTCTTTCGGCAGTTCCTTCGTCTATGCGACCACCGCGCACTCGAACACAAAGTATGGATGGAAGATCATCATATATCGATCCGCAACCTCGACCGCTCTCTGCGGTCCCTGCATCGATACGGCCGAATTCTATGCTCCTCAGTCGTTCTGATTCCATAAGCAGATCAGGCTCAGTGCGCAATCAAGGACTGCAACATCCGCACAGTCCATTAACTGCTCCTGACTTGGAAAGCCTGCAACGATCATCTACTAGTCAGCTTCGTACACTGTCCAAATTTGCTGAAGGTTCCTCGCCTGAGCAATTCAATATTACAACACCAGCGCAGGAGGTTGTTGGTCTCCATGGGCGACGAAGATTACAACGTAGCGACAATGGGAAAGGAGGCAAAAATAACGTTGCATCATCGAAGGGCAGCGGATATGGCTGGGAAGGACGCAATTGGATGGACAAGCAAAGACAGTTCTTGCAAGCCTACGAATATCTGTGCCATATCGGAGAAGCAAAAGAATGGATAGAAGACATCTTGCATCGACCAATTCCCGCAATTGTGCAACTGGAAGAAGCACTCAGAGATGGAGTGACTCTTGCAGAGATTGTGGAAGCTCTTTATCCTGACCGTCGGATACGAATTTTCCACCATCCGAAACTCCAATTCAGGCATTCTGACAACATTGCCGTCTTCTTTCGATTTCTCAGCGAGGTTCAGCTCCCAGATCTCTTTCGGTTTGAGCTCATCGACTTGTATGAAAAGAAGAATATTCCCAAGGTCATCTATTGTATCCACGCTCTCAGTTGGCTTTTGTACCGAAAGGGAATTGTAGACTTCCGTATCGGAAATCTCGTTGGCCAACTTGAATTTGAACATCATGAGTTAGAAGCTATGCAAAAGGGCCTAGATAAGGCAGGTGTTAGTATGCCCAGTTTTGGGAACATGGGAGCAGACTTTGGTGTAGATCCCACTCCTGAACCAGAACCTGTTGAGTCGGAGGAGGATCGAATTGACCGTGAACTTGGCGAGAACGAGCATGTTATAGTGGATCTGCAAGCTCAGATGCGGGGGGCAGCAGTACGGATGCGTCTGGGAGATACTATGCAGAGGCTGTGGGATGCCGAGCATATGATAGTTGACCTACAATCGAGGATTCGAGGGGATTTCTCTCGCCAGATTGTGGAGTATCGCTTAAATATGCGTCGTTTTGCCGTCAATCTTCAGAGCGGCGTACGAGGCTTCTTAGTGAGACGAAGACAAGTAGATCGAGATGCATTCTGGAAAAGCCGAGAAGGAGATGTTTTGAAACTACAGAATCTGATCCGGGCAAAGAAAGCCCGCGACGAGGTACGCATGACGAAATCTCAGTTAAAAAACGAAGAATTTGCAGTGGAAGAAATTCAAGCAAACGTTCGAGGTTTTCTTGCTCGAAGGAGAGTGGTAGCTCAGGAGAAGGAAACCAAAATGGTGGCCGGTCCTGTAAAGGATCTACAGGCAGCAATCCGGGGCATGATGCTCAGGAGAGCTATTTCGGACGACCAGGAGGATTTGTGGCGAGAGGAACCCGCAATTGAAGCATTACAGGCTTTAACCAGGGCCATGCTAACTAGAAACCAGATTTCGCGTCAGCAAGAAGCACTTGAAGCAGCTGGTCCAATTTGGAAGTCGCTTCAGGCTATTTCTCGCGGGAACTTAGTTCGGGCGCAGATAGAAGCAGACAAGCAGGAAATGGAGCTTCATGCTGAAGGCATTGCTCAAATTCAGTCTTTCCTCAGAGCTGCTGCTGTACGACGCGGTGTGGTAGAGATTCTTGGCGATCTTCAGCACGAAGAGCCATCAATCATTACCTTACAAACATTGATCAGAGGCATGCTACTTCGACGTAGAGTTGCCAATGATCAGGAGACTCTTGAGGCACAATCATCTCAAATCGCGTTACTTCAAGGCCTTGCTCGAGGATGTTTGCTTCGCCAGCGTACTGAAGTCCTGCTAGATGAACTTCAACAACATTCTGCGGAGGTTACTCAGCTACAAGCAATATCCCGAGCACTCCTTCTCCGAACCGATATCGGAATGGTCCTTGGCGAATTGGACTCGGAACAAGAATCTATTATTGCCATTCAAGCTGCGGCTAAAGCGAGCATTGTGCGTGCAAAGTTCATCGAAAAGCAACGATTCTTCAAGCAAAATATGGAGAAGGTGGTCAAAATTCAGAGCTTTATCCGCGGAAAAATTCAAGGAGAGGCATACAAAAGTTTAACAACCGGCAAAAATCCTCCTGTCAATACGGTCAAGAACTTTGTGCATCTACTCAACGATAGTGACTTCGATTTCAACGAAGAGATTGAATTCGAGAGGTTACGGAAGACTGTGGTGCAGCAAGTGCGACAAAACGAAATGGCTGAGCAATACATAGATCAGCTTGATATCAAGATCGCGTTGCTTGTCAAGAATAAGATTACTCTCGATGAAGTTGTTAAACATCAGAAGAACTTTGGAGGACACACTGGCAATCTTCTAACAAATACCTCCATGTCATCAAGCAACCACTTTGATCTCAAGGCTCTAAACAAAAATTCTAGGAAGAAGCTCGAACATTACCAGCAACTCTTCTTCACTCTCCAAACCCAACCACAATACCTGGCACGGCTATTCAAGAGAGTGCGTGAGCAGGGTACCAACGAGAAAGATAGCAAACGTATCGAGACTTTGATGATGACCCTTTTTGGTTACGCCCAAAAGAGAAGAGAGGAGTACTACTTGCTCAAGTTGATTGCTCGTTCAGTTAGGGAAGAAGTGGATGGAATGAACGCAATTCAAGATTACTTACGAGGTAACTTTTTCTACCCCAAGTTATTAGCCAACTACACCAGATCGCCACGAGACAGGAAATATCTTCGGGAGGTCCTTGGACCACTCATCCAGGCCAATATTATTGAGGATCCTGCTCTTGATCTCGAAAGTGACCCAATGCAAATTTATCGATCGGCTATTAACAATGAAGAACTACGAACCGGACGACCCAGTCAGCGGCCTCTCGACATTCCACGAGAGATTGCAATCAAAGATGCTGAAACGCGTGATCTTTTCATCGACCATCTTCGCGACTTGCGTGAAATTTCAGATCAATTCCTATACGCGATGCAAGCCTTGTTGCACAAAATGCCTTACGGTGTTCGCTTCATCTGCCAGCAGACCTTTGAATCCTTGTGCCAGCACTTCCCACGAGAGCCTCAACAGCACCTTCTACAGGTTGTCGGAAACTGGGTTTGGAGGTTTTACCTACAGCCAGCTTTGATTGAGCCACAGCAGTTTGGTGTGATTGAGAGACAATTAACACCACTGCAGAAGCGAAATCTGGGAGAAGTAGCAAAAGTGTTGGGACAAGTTGCGTCCGGAAGACTCTTTGGAGGCGAAAACATCTATCTCCAACCTTTGAATGCTTATGTTGGAGACGCTATTGAGCGAATCATGCTCATATTCTCCAACATCATCTCTGTGCCCGACGCCGAAAGCACGTTTGATATCGACGAGTTTAACGACCTTTACGCCAAGTCTAAGCCAACTCTCTATATTAAGATGACAGACATCTTTGCCATTCATAACCTCATTGCTAATGACGTTCCTCACCTTTGCCCCAACCGAGATGACATGCTTCGAGAAATTGTTCAAGAACTAGGAAGCGCAAAGAACAACGAGAGCGAAATGCTTGGTGTTACCTCAACAGAAATTCATATGATCCTTAATCCTAAACTTCATGATATGGAAGACCCAGAGGCTGATGTCAAGGCACTGTTCATGGAAACCAAACGCTGCGTCTTATATATCATCCGAATCCAGTCAGGACCAAATCTGATGGACATCCTTGTGCGACCCATCAGCAGAGAAGATGATCAGAAATGGCACGCTCTGATACGCGAAGAGTTTGCAGCGGGCAGCAACAGCCGAGGTGCCTACTCGGATGCAAATACAATGGTCGATATCACCTCGATGTCCTATGCCGAGTTAAAACGTACCGCTTTAGAAAACATCATGAGATTAGAACAATTTGGCCGCATCTCAAGACACAACTTCTACCAAGATCTTCTCAATGCCATCGCGGTGGATATACGAACCAAGAGCCGCAGACGTGTGCAAAGACAGCGCGAATTGGAGGGTGTAAGACTTACCCTGGGTAACTTGAACGAAAAGGCAGAGTGGCTTGAACAGCAAAGGAAGAGTTACGACAATTATATTGAACAGGCAATGATGACGTTGCAGAAGAAGGGGTATGTTGCAAAGGAGGAGTTCAGTTGGTATACTGCTAATATTTCCTCAGTAAAAAACGGTTCCTCATGCCCTTCTCCAAACAGTACAACCACGAAAAAGAGCTTGAGAGATCCGGTCGTAAACCCAAGTTCGGGTCCTTCAAATACTCAGCGCGTACGCTTTCTGATAAAGGCGTACTCGTTTCGTGGAAGGGTCTCGGTGATCGCGAATGGGAAAAGACCAACCTCACCATCTCGTGCGACGAAGTTGGACTTTTCTCAATTGTCGGCAGCAAAGGAAGCATCGATATCCCTGGAGCCTCTGCTCAAGTCCCGATGGATTCTCTCCTCGCCGCACAATTTGCGAACCACCAGTACATGGATCTATTTGAAGGTGGTATGCGACTCAACGTCAACCTGTTCTTACATCTGCTTTACAAGAAGTTCTACCGCACCGAGTAAGGCTCGATGCAATGCCTGTTGCGATGGTGAAAATAATTTCCGAGGTTTATGGTTTAATGTTCTTGGGTTTTTCTTCAGTAATGCGTGCGTGGGATAGCCTGGCTTTGCTTTATGATGATAAATAAAGGCTTCACTTTATTCTTTTTTTTTGTTCTGTTTTCTCTTTCTAATTTTCTTGGTGCGATGGCGAGCGAGGGCTTGGGCTTTCGGCGATGGATGAATGGGTTGGCGGCACTGGCACGGTAGCGCTTGAAAGCATGGTTATTCGGCGTAATGCTTCCTTTTCTTTTCTTTTTTTCTTCTTGTTCTTCTTTTACAGCATCATGTTTTTGTCGCTGCTTCTTTTTGTTTGTTTTCTTGTTATGATTCTGATTCTGGATGATTGAGTGATGGATTGGTGGTCCGATGGGGCTTCAAATAGGGAGAGACTCGATTCTATTATGACAACGATATATAGTAGTATTCTTCCCTTCCCCTTCGTTAAAGCCTTTCGCTATCGAGCTCTGTCCTGTTCCGTTTGTCGAAACTCCCGTCTCTTTTGCTTTTTCGGGCTTCCGGGAGGTGCTGCTTTTGTATATAGATGAATGGTTGCGTTTTCCTTGTCTTGTGTTGCGTTGCTGCTTGTGGGACTTGTTGTATGGAGTGAGCGTGAGAAAGAGGCGAGGAAGGAGGGAAATGAGGCAGATGGAGGTGAGAGACGGTGCGGAGAGAGGAAAAGAAAAACAGAATGAAAAAAATCTAATTATTTAAAATTGATCTGGTCTGTTGTGATTGTGCGTTTTCGAGTAGAAGAGCAGTTGAGTGAGTGAAGATGGAAACAAATGAATTTTTAGGTTGGGTCTGTGGCGTGTGCCTGCTTTTGGTCTGTGGCGTGTGCCTGCTTTTGTGACAGGTAGACAGGAGAAGCCAAAACCCAAATCATAAGGCAGACAGCTTTGTAATAGGGAAGGGACTAGTATTCCCTATTTCTTTTTATATAATCATATCCACATGATCCGGCATATATATAAAGTAACCAAGTCAGGTCAAGAAGTATCCTCCTCCCCACCCATCTGCATCCAATCCAATCTATGAACAAACCCCCAAAGAAGAAACGAGAGAGAGAGAGAGATGAAGACAACGCAAGACTTCGCTAAAAATTGCTCATCAGTCACACTCTTCTCCTATCCACTCCGCATCACGAAAGAATAAATTTAGAAGGTTGCACAAATGGCACGTCTCCTTTTTTGTCACTCCAAATCAAAACTTCCATCCCCCAGTTCCGGTCTTGGTCCGAAGAGAAGAAGCGAAGCGAGGTGAGGCGAGTCGCTTATGCACCGTTACCGTTGTAAGCGACGCGGTTGGGCGAGCCGGAGCCGGCGCTGGTGACAACACCGGTGGTGGCAAGAGCCGTGATTCTAGCGGCAACGGCTGCTGGGGTGGAGAGACCCTCAAGAGCGATGAGGTAGGCAGCGAGACCGGCAACGTGGGGTGTGGCCATGGAGGTTCCGCTAATGGTGTTTGTGGCGGTGGTGCTACCGATCCAAGAAGAGAGAACGGAAACACCTGGAGCAAAGATGTCAAGAACAGATCCGTAGTTGGAGAAGGAAGCACGAGCATCGTTCTGGTCAATGGCTCCAACAGTGATAGCGCTTGCAGCAGAGGCTGGTGAGTAGTTGGCGGCGTTGGCCTGAAATTGAGGTTAGTTACGAAATGTTTGCTTGATGTTACATGTTTAAGCGACTTACGTTGCTGTTACCGGCTGCGACGACGACAGTGACACCAGCGCTGACAGTGCTGGCGACAGCAGAGTTAACAGCTGCGGAGTAAGCTCCACCGAGAGACATGCTTAGAACAGAGCGAGCTGCGGCGTTGTTGGCAACCCATTGAATACCAGAGATGACACCAGAGTTGGTTCCTCCTCCGCTGGCATCAAGAACCTTGACACCAACGATTCTAGCTGCCTTGGCGACACCATAAGTGCTACCGGCAATAGTACCAGAGCAGTGAGTCCCGTGGCCATTCTCGTCAGTGTTCTATTAATTTATTAGCCGAAGTTCGCTGGGTTCACTTCTGCGACTGGTACTTACTGCACTACCAGAAATAAAGTTTGCTCCAAAGGTAGCACGGCCACCGAATTGGCTGTGAGCAGCGTACACACCAGTGTCAACAACGTAGACAGTAACGCCACTGCCGGCGGTGGAATCGTAGATATAGGTGGTGGTGTCTTGAGCACGGTGAGAGATGCGGCCGAGACCCCATGTAGCTCCACTTTGGGAAGTCAATGCAGTCGCGTGCACGATACCATCCTTCTCAACGTATGCGACCTATGAAAGTCAGAAGCGAGCACGGTTAAAATGGGGGATCTGCTTACATCTGGGGATGCGGCAATCTCGGCAATAGTAGACTCGTCGGCATTGACTTGGTATCCCTTAAGACCCTCCAAATCATAGGTAGCTCCGATTCCAGACTCGTCACGCTTGGATAGAAGAGAGCTGACGGCTTCAATGTTCGAGGCAAGCACAGTAGAATTGATGTTGTCGTTGTAAACAACAATCCAGCTGCCCTCGACAACGTCGGTAGCATCTGCATTGCGAATCTTCAAGTGACCTGCGTGTGGTGCTGGAGCTGCTAGTGCCAAAGGGGCAATTGCAGCTGCGAAAGCAACAAACTGAGTAAGGTAGGATACCATAATGAGCTAGAGAGGCCGGTAGACTGAGATGCTGATGGAGTAAGAAGAGAGACTGTTGACTGAGTGGTGAGAGTAAATTATCAATGAAGTTGAGGAGGTATTTATATTCGAATCTAGCCGGCTATCTCTGCTCTACGAAGGGTTCGCACACCATCCCATGAGTTGCATCACCATAACCGTTGATTGCTCGGTACCAGAGATAAGAGCCATAGTCGTTATATTGTGCCAAGAGAGACTGCAAGTGAACATCACCAAATATGCAGCTGACTCGTCGCCATCGAGACCAACACCTTCTCGAAGCGTTCTTGCCCCATGAAGATCACAACTGACGATCGCCGAAGTGGAAGTTGTCAAGCATCTGGCAGTGGGATGAGGCTTTCGCACGAGACTTGGCTAGCAGATACCCTCAAGAGCGCAGCGTAAGTAATCCATAGTGATTCGGTCCTCTGCTCGGGAATCAATAATCACGCCAACTCATGGGTAGCCACTAGGAGGGATGCCCCGGAATTGCTGAAGTGCCGCCCATCAAGGTTTCCACATCAAAGTCGAAGTTTAAGCTTGATCGATCCCGGGGTCATGCATGCCATAACAGCCATCCGGATTTGCGCTTAGGCTGATAAGGAAACTGTGAAGCTTTACAAGACTGGCGGTCATTTAGCCAATTCTTGCCATTGGTGGGATATGGTCGTCTCGGCAGCCATGCCAAGTGCTTTACGCATGGATCGAGCAACGAACCTGGCCGCACACCGTGGAGAGAATTGAGATGAACTAGACCCGAAGTAAGAAACAATGAAGGGTCCCCTCCTCATGCCGCTGCCACTTGGCTGTGCCCAGTAAGAAAGAAGCTCCCCTTTCGAGAATAGCAAAGTTCGTGATCCAGATACTTCCAACGTGCGGGCCGCCTTGTGTGGTCGGTGCCATCTTGGCGAGGGCTTCATTTAACCCCATTCCACGGAGCTTGCGTCTTTTCAATAGAATGGCGAATGCTTAATTGCATGTTGCAGCAGTCTCTCCTGCCCGAAAACGTTGGGTCCGCCTCCGAGACGGCGCCGGCTGCGATGGATCAAGGTCTCGGTAACACAGCATGCATCCTTATCATGTTGACATGTCTGGGCAATCGTCCAATGCTCTGATCCCGATGTCTTGTGTCTTGTGTCTTGTGTCTTGAGTGGTGGTGCAAGGCCGAGAAAATCGCGTGGTCGCAGTGCCAAGGGGCTACGGTGGCTACGGTGGCCATGCTGGGAACACGGCCAGTCGAGAGGCGCTTAGAGCCGGTAGTTGGTATACAAACTTCGCAGCGAGATGCAGAGGCAGGTGGAAATCGGCTGGGCATCCGCAATGATGCCAGAATGCTTAACAATGAGGCATTCTGAGTTTACAGGATGGAAGGACGTTGAAAGAAGAATGAGCGGGGAGAATACGAGGACAGAGGTACTTCGGAGAAATGTGTCGATCTCTCGCTCGCTTAGCTGGTGGCCGGCTTAGCTAAGCATCCCCATCTTATTATCGTGTTCCCTGCTCGCTTTCTCTTCTTCTTCTTATCATCATCTATTATCTCCAACAGAGCACGTGGGGGAGATGGTTGCGCAACAAGCTGATCACAAGCCATTCAACGGCCGGAGCACACTGTCACTGCCACTGCCACTGCCAATCCAATCATGCACGCAAGAAAACAGGTAGGTGGGCCACTGGATGTCAGGATGATGATATGGATTACCGAATTATGCAACACTACCCTCCTTCCACTTCGAGTCTACCGGTCCCTGGCTCCGTGGAGTCAGCCACGATGCCCTGCTGCCCACCAGTTCTGTTCTGCTCATATCCTGTCGCTCATACACTGATACTGTTGGCTGATGGCACAGTAGGGGTCACCACCATCTCGCTCGCTGCCGTCGTGGTGTTCCACGCAAATCTCGAGCCTGGGTGGTCAGCAGGCAGGTGTGGCTCGCCTGGACGGCCATGGAGATTTTCGCGAAAGGTACCGCCAGGCACTGCGTAATCCTGCCACATAACACCACGTTTCTGCAGCTCGGGCACCAGCAGCTCAACTATATCCTCGTAGCTCTGGGGGTTGGACACATCTGCAGGGCAAACAGTTAATTATAGACATCCAACCAATGGGCCCGCCTCGAACAACCTACAAACAAGATTGAAGCCGTCGATATCAGTTTCCCTGAACCACTTCTCGAAAAAGTCCGCCACCATCTCCGGGGTTCCTATCGGCATTGGCGTCGAGCCTCCTAACCCGAGCAGCTCACCCAGGTACCGTGGCGTCCAAGGCCGCGTGGAGTTCTTGGCCAGCGTTTTCATGTTCTGAATCACACCAGTTATCGTGTTGGCAGCACCCGTCTTCCCCTCGAAGACAAACTCCTCGTCCATCGGGTATTGCGCCATGTCGATGCCCGTGTAGGAACTAAATTTCGCTAAGCCGGCTTCGACGCAAATATTCTTCTTTGCAGCTTCATACTTGGCTTGCGCCTCTTCGAGCGTCCTTCCTAAAATCGGTACAATGGCCGCGAAAAACTTGATCGTGCTTGGGTCTCTTCCATTCTCCTTGGCTGCGTTGCGGACTGCCTTGGTGTACGCTTTGAGGTCTTCGATACTTCCCATATCGGTATAGATTCCTTCGGCGTGCTTGCCAGCAAACGCAATTCCGGATTTGGAAGCTCCAGCTTGGAAAACAACGGGCGTTCGCTGAGGAGAAGGGTGCGTTTGGTGGAACCCTGACATCTTGTGATATTGGCCATTAAACTCTATGCGATGAATCTTGCTTGGATCATACGCCATTTCAGGGTTTTTACTCCACACTTGAGCTCCATCCTCCCACGATCTTTCCCACAGTCTGAGCTTCTTGATTAGTACTGGTGCCGTATTCGACATATCATGTGATTTGGGTTTACTCACTGATACACCAGGTCCATGTACTCGTGTGCTGCTTTGTATCTTTCTTCAGATGGCATGACTTTGTCTTTTCCCATTGCCTTTGCAGCAGAATTACTATAACTTGTAACTGCATTCCAAGCGACGCGCCCTCGCGTAACGTGGTCGAGCGAAGACCAGGTCCGTGCGAGAATGTATGGTGCTGGCCATGCTATTAGAAAGGTTGGGATTTTACGGTTTGTTACTTACTGAGATAACTTGTACTTCCGGTGATTCCGAATGAGACCGACTTTGTTACGGCCCCCATAGCCGAAACAAGAATGACTGGGTCAAGTGTGCCAACTTGAGAACCACCTCTGAATGTAGCAGCCATTGAGCCCTGAAGTGAGGTGAGAGTGTCAGTAGACTCAGTTCTGAGATGAAAAATTGACTAACATCACCCGAATAGACAGGAAGGCATGTTACAGGGTAAATAGTATAACACTTGATAGATTTCATCGATGATGGCCACTGTGTAATCTACGTACCTGATATGTTTCATGCCCTGCATACGTATCGGCAAAAAATATCGAGGTGATTTTCCCTTTCTCTGCAAGCTTTGCAAGCCATAGGTAATACTCAATGCGATCTTTATTGCGTGAGTTATCTTCTGGGCTTCTGTTTGATCTATTAGCGCTGACTTTAGCGGGCAGAATAAATCTTTCTCACTTCCACTGGCCACATGCCTAAACCCACAAAATATCGTGTCAGTAAGAATGTTTCACACGGAAGTAAATTGATAGTGGTTAACTCATATCAGTAGACTGAATACTTTCTCAGATCCATGAGCCATAAAAGACAAAGAAATTTTGCAGCAGGAAGTGTCACTTACCATGTGACTTCCTGTGCACGAGGTCTCAAAGAAGTTGAGATGCATCAATTTTTCCGGCTGAGTTGTTTCTGCCATTTTTGTTTAGTCGAGATCAGAATATTATGAGATGACAGTTCGAGAGTTGAATGATTACCCAGGACATAGTGTCTAGGATGTGGCTCTGATTTATGCCATCCTCAACAGCGGGATACATCACAGCCGGGACCATCGACCCATGACAGTTCTGATGATCAAATCCGATTGGTGCTCAGCAACTCGATTTTTCGATTATAGCGGGAAGAGGGAATACAGAAAGCCAGGTAAGCCAGTCAGCATCCCATTTACCAGTGTCCATTCTCCAGATACCAACACTTCTCTAATCCCACTTTAGGCGACGCACATTTCTAAGCGTAAATAACCTGGGATTGTTCTTATCTTATCTCAGAGTCCTCTGACATCCAGAGAATAATTATTTATCCAATTTACCATGCTCAAAATTGAAGCTTGGTATTACCAGTACCCAATTGAATACACAGAGTATAGAAGGGATACATGAACTTTTCAATGATGCTGCACACATGTTTAGTGCTCGCTACACCAAATTACAAGGGCTTCTTAGTAGGCAGCGACATCCGATTCGCGGGAGTTATATCCTACAATGCAGCTCATCGCAATGTCTTAAACATTTCCAATCAAAATTAAGCCATGATTATTCATAAGTGACCAACCATTAGCGATGTTGGAGATAGGAACTCTACTGCCGCTTAGCACCAAGGTACCTTGGCATCGGCTCATGCTGCCGAAAACACGCTATTTACCAACCCGAAAAATCCATACCAACACAATGTTACCTATCTACGACCCCCGCTATCTTATCCATCCCCACTACTCAGAAATAACCGCAACGCCACTGCACAGCGATTGTAACATGTCTAGATTACTGAGTAGATATATATCTCAACATGTGTCACTGAAAGTCAATTCTTCAGCGGTCGCTTAAGCTGCTTCTCTCGATTCACCATGTCTTTCGCTCATAAACTTAGAGTTGCTGTTTGGGGCGAAGCTGCTGCGACAAAGGCAGAGCGTAAACTCGTGCAGAAGATTGATTTTTTCGTATTGGTTAGTTTGTTTCGTGGAGGTTTTGAAATTCTTCTGATTTCTTGTCCAGACCTATTGCTGCATCAGTTACTTCTTCAACTATGTCGGTATGTAGAATCGGCTCGATTTGTGGACAGGAATGGCGTCCTGACAAAACCATAGACCGTGGCGCCTTGGGATATGCATACGTTTCAGGGATGCGAGAAGATTTGAATCTTCATGGAATCCAGTATAATATGCTCAGCACTGTTCTACTCGGTAAGTTCCCAAAGCTAGGAGAACCAAATTTATTCAACGAAACTAATATGGTATTTTAGTTGGGTGTAAGTTTCCGTCAAGACAAAACCTCTAAGTCTCAAGTAGCCTCTAATAAAAGGGGGAATAGACATCATCGGTCAAGTTCCCCACGCTCTCGCCCTTAATTATGTCGCGCCACGAATCTATCTGCCCGCAATGACGGTTCTCTGGGCGACGATAACGATGTGTTCAGCAGCAGCCACCAACTACCACGGCATGATGGCGCTACGGTTCTTCCTCGGATTAATCGAAGCCTCGACGTTCGCCGGCACGCACTACATTATCGGCAGCTGGTACACACCCGAAGAGGTCGGTAAGCGAGCTGGGCTCTTCGCGGCTTCGGGCCAAGCTGGCACCATGTTTGCGGGCTTGATGATGACGGCAATGTATAAGTCGATGGCTGGGCTGGGAGGTCTTGCGGGTTGGAGATGGGTGTTCATTATCGATGGGATTATTACTCTGCCGGTATGTTCTCGATCTCTCTCTTGTCTTATATCAACTTTGTTCATAACTGACGAATGAAAAAAAAAAAGATCGCCATCTTCGGTTTCTTCTACTTCCCCGACCTCCCCAGCACCACCAAAGCACCCTACCTCAACGCAGCCGAGCGCGCTCTCTGCGTCAGCCGGCTTCCCATCAAAGAGAAGACGAACCAAACCGTTGACCTGGCGTTGTTAAAACGCATCCTCTTCTCCTGGACAGCATGGGTTTTTATAATCCTCTGGTTCTTTGGTGGGCTCGTCGAGTCCATCTCCACATACACATGCATGCTTCTGTGGATGCGCACAGCAGGCTATACCGTCGTGCAGAATAACACGTACCCGCTCGTGATCCAGGCCTTTTCGATCATCGCCATCCTCGGCGTCTCGGTGGGCTTGGATACGACGCAGAAACGGCTCCCGTGGGGGCTGCTCACGTGCGGGATCCAACTCATCACGGGAGTGATTCTTTTGAACTGGGACCGCATTGGTGACGGCGCGAGGTTTGCTGCTTATTGTGAGTGTCTTATTTTTCGATTTTCTTTTTGGTTTGGGCAGAGGGGAGATGGGGGCTAATAGGGAGGGAAATAAATAGGGATCGCTGGTACTTCGTTCGCTATGCAACCTATCGTCTTCACTTGGGCCAATATCGTACTCGCGCGCAGCGGAGACGATCTTGCAAGATCGGTTATCTTGTATGCGATGAATGGCGCTTCGGCTACGTCGTCGACCTTTTGGGGCGTTGTGTTGTATCCTGCTACTGATGCACCTACCGTGAGTCTTTCCTTCTCGCTTTCATTGTATCCCTGCAGCATCTTTTTGTGGCTGACGTTATGTGTGACAACAATAGGGATTCTTCAAGGGTAATGTGGCACTTGTAGCGATGTCCATCTTCGTCGCTGGCTGGTTCTGTCTTACGTGGTTGGAGGATCGGAGGACGGCTAGAATTTATGGCACGGGAGATGGGGATTTGTCTTCGTCTTCGTCTTCTGCTGAGGAGGAGGTCGTTATTGATGGTGTTGACGTACCTGTGTCTGGAAAAACAGAACCGAAGCAGGATGTCAAATCGTTAGGTGATGGGAAAGGTTCTTTGTGATTGTCTTCTTCCTTGTTCGGGCCGGAAGTTGAAATTTAATACATGAGTTAGTTGTAAGGTTGGTACTTAGGTCGGTATAATTTTAAAATTCTTATATCTTTTAGGAATTGAGAAGGGGTTGCGGTTTACTGCATTGAGGCTTAGCGATGGTACTGTACATGGTAGGCCTGGGGTTCTCTCTTTCCTTCGGTCTTTGATCTGAAATTAAGTGGTTCTAGTAACTTCATTCTCACTTAGTATTTTTACTATTCATTTAAAATACAACCAGCCTCTTTTCTTTTCATCGACAGATCTTCCTTTGAATTCGGACTTTATCTTTTCATATATCAAACCACAGTACTTGATTTTACCTCCCACTTAAAATGATCACCTTTTAGGAACCAGCAGATAAAACAATATTCAAGTCGAGCTCGCCGAACACTGCTCCTACAAGTGCGGCTTACTTGATAAGAGAATGGGAAGAAGCTTTGCGAGATTCCTGCCCCGCTTCCCCGCCTCCACTCTGCCCCCTGTATAAAGGTTATTTCCGCACACAGGTCTCATCCTTGCAACTTATATTCTACCCAATTCAGAGAGATACTTCTATATCATGGATAAGAATATGTAACCGCTGGGGATGAAACATTGTACGGCAGACCCTCAGATCCAAGGAGGTGGAAGTGATTAAGCAGCGAGAAATGCTGTGGTACGTAGAAATGTTTTGTCAGCTTTCTTGACGATCGATCTATCACATCACCCCGCAATTGCTTACCAACATTCCCACGTCCTACTCTGATATCTTGAGCAGCAATACGACCACAGATTTCCTGCACTTATATTGAAACTGGATTATGATTGCTCATTGCCCAGTATGAACAGCCACGCTTTCGACTCTCTCATTGCCATAGAGCCGCACACGAGCAAACCGGCACATGAACTCCCAGAAGCTCCACAAAGAGCTCTACCCAAACCCCAGCATTCTACTTCCCACGATGTTGATCCTCACACGCCAGCTATTGAACTCGTAAGACTCGACGGATCTTCAAATTCAGGAAAGGCTACGTCTTCTGGTGCTGAAATCCAGACTCCTGGCGATTTAGAGAGAAGCAGACCTGTAACTCCCCTTATCGAAGATGAGGCTATCAATGCCATGCAGAGCTTCTCCAACCCGCCTATGAACAGGCCCCGGATGTTGACAGTTTGCCTTCTGAGCTTCGCGGGTGGTTTGACGGACAGTGCTCCCGGAGCATTAATTCCCTATATTGAGAAGTAAGAGTGGCTTATCGTTGATATATGATATTTTAATTAACTTATTCTTCAAGGTATTATAGCATCGGTTATGCGGTTGTCTCGCTCATCTTCGTCACGAATGCCATCGGATTTATCTCAGCAGCGTTGATCGTCGATCCCTTGCGGGCGCGGTTCGGGAGAGGGAAGTCGTTGATAATCTCGCAGGCTAACATAGCTTGTGGATATATCCTTCTTGTCTGCGAGCCACCCTTCCCCGTCGTCGTGGTTGCATTCTTCTTTCTGGGCTTCGGTCTTGCTGTGAACCTCAGTCTGGGCAATGTATTTGCTGCAAATCTGCGTAATGGAACAGCCATGCTGGGAGCGATGCATGGAGCGTATGGGATAGGAGGCACCGTTGGTCCGTTGATTGCTACGGGTATGGTCACAGGCGGCAATCTTTCCTGGAGTCGCTATTACCTCCTCCCATTAGGCGTCACGGCTTTCAACCTGTTCTTTTCCGCTTGGTCGTTCTGGAACTATGAGAAGGAATCTAATCAGATACTTAGCGACGAGACATCACGTTCGGAGAGTACGAAACTCAAGACGCACGTAAAGGCTCTGGTCAAATCGTTCAGTTCGAAGGCCGTCATCCTCGGTGCCTTGTTTATTTTCGCGTACCAGGGAGCTGAAGTGTCCATCTCGGGATGGGTCGTATCCTTTCTTATTGCAGCTCGCAAAGGTAATCCCGCCGCAGTGGGATACGTGACATCAGGATTCTGGGGTGGAATCACGTTAGGGCGGTTTTTACTGTCGCATGTAGGGCACAAGATTGGCGAGAAGAGATTCGTTTATGGCATGACCATCGGCGCAGCCGTCTTCGAGTTGCTCGTGTGGTTTGTCCCGAATGTCGTTGGAGATGCCGTAGCTCTGGCTATTGTCGGTCTCCTGCTCGGGCCCGTGTATCCTTGTTCCGCTCATGTCTTCTCGACACTCATTCCTCGAAAGGATCAGGTTAGTGGCTTGGGTATTATTAGTGCTTTTGGTAGCTCGGGTGGCGCTGTGGCTCCTTTTACTACAGGTATCTTGGCACAAGCTACAGGAACATTCGTCATGCATCCTATTGCTGTGGGACTGTTTGCTGTTATGATAGCATGCTGGTTTGGCTTGCCAACCATTAGGAAGAGGGATGATTGAGGTAGCTTTCGGGCAGAAGATGGGGATATATTAGTATGGCCAGAATAGCTGGGATTAGAAATAGTGATATTACGCAATCTTTGGTGACTATAAATGTATTGTAGCGAACTCCAAGATGTGGTTACTGGATTCAATCCACTTCCTTCATATAACTCGCAACCTCTTTTGGACGTGACTTTCAATGTCTAGAATCTACCATATAACTTGGGACATGATACCAGGCTGATCACTGACCCGGATAGGATCTAGCACGGCATTATAAATGCTTTATGAAAAGCACTTCTCACGAAAATCGGCAACGCAATCGTCGGATGATGACAACATGAAATAGCTATAATATCATGAAACTCCAAATGAAATCAAACAACCGCAAACGAAACCCAAATTTGTAGCTACTTGTAGCAATAATTTGAACAATTGCCTTGTTATCGAAAAAGTCGTATTGCCACCCTGCTAGAAACCTAAAAGAGACACAAAAGAATGCTTCCCAATGTTGCTTGCTAAATCCCATGCTACCAAAACCACCCACAGCCAGTTGAACCTGCTCCATTTTCTCACCCAGAACTACTCGAGCCAAGCTCCTGGCATATTCTCCCATGGATTCTCAATCATGTGCCAAAATTCCCCAGCAAATATGTCCGTGGGCTCTGAGAACCAAAGTTTCCAGTCATCGGGGTCAGGTCCGAAGGTCAACCCTATCAGACGTGGACATCCAAATCTTGACCTGTCGCAAGAATCGTCGGCCGACCAGGCCCATTCGTAATAATTGAAATCTTTCCCCTCATCAATATTGACGAGTAGCATTTGCTCTTGCCGGCCATACTTTTCGAGATTAATGCCCCCTGATTTAATGGTAGTAAGATAGATATTCAGTGTTGTCGATAAAGTGTCAGCCCAACAAGGCTTCAAAACCGAGCGGAAATTTGTCCTGAGTAGAGTAAGGAGTGGAGTACGCTGAGGATAACTGGTAGAGATTAAGCCCAGACTTCTCATACCAATCTCACTTTCAACTGCGTTACGGTCACTCACAGCCTCCTTTAATACTTCTAACCACCCTAGATCAATGTGAGCTTTTTAATAGCAAGCTGTTCTAAGTATCTGGTAAACTTACCTTCGTCTCTCCCGTCCATCTTTCTACTTTTAGCGTCCCTGTAAAACTGGTTTCCTAAACCATAACAAATGGAGTGAATCAATAAGCTCTGCCATTCGTCATACCAGTCCCAACAACACGAGTCGATACCAGTGTTTGAGATAGCCCTTCTAAACACTTTGGGATCATTCTCCGAAGAGTTCCGGGCGATTTGATACGCAATAATCAATCTACTACTAGTAATATCATTCTTATCATATTTTGGGTTACATTTTTCCTGTATCAAAAGGAATAACTCAAAAGTACGACGAAATTCATAGAGACATTTTATGTCGATTAGATTTGTAGAATTAATAATCCGACGGGCGAGACTTGCTGATGCTGGTGAGTTTTTCAACTTCTGTTGCTTTAAAATAGACATGCCATTTACGGAAAAGCATCTAAGGGTGTAATCCCTCGAAGCATTGTTAGTCTATAATCAACCTTTAGTTATTACTGGAGCTTACGTAAAACCTGTATGCTCATCATGGATCATCAAGACCTCGTCCTCTGTGGAGGCTCCACAGTCGAGAAGAAGATTGTAAACGTTTACACTTCCGCAATCAGCAGCAAACTAAATGTTAATCAGTTTGGACTTTTCTAGATCTGAAAAATATCTGGGTTAATACCGGAAGTAATCCAAAATCCAAAAAAAATTGGTCGGAGACTACATCGTATAGAGAAACCTCCCCACTTTGTAACAATACTTTCAGCCCCTCTATGTCATCATTGCAGATGAGACTCGCGACGGGAGAGTTCCAAGAATGAGTTCTGCCTGCAGTGAACTTAAACTCCCAGCCACTACAGGCATGGCGTGCTTGAATTTCCCAGGTTCTGTTTATTAGCCAAGTAGGAGCTCTGAGACAAGCATAGATACCACGGGAATTTTTGCCAACAATCTCACATCTTTGATGCTGATCTTGGTCCGTCTGCTCAACTTGTACAGAGCCAAAAAGATAGCCAGCAATGCTTTGTTGCGGGTTCCGCCTCTGCGAAGATCTTTTGAAAGACGTAATATGGTTTGTATGCGTGATGACTGGACGCGTCGAGTTTTCAACTCTCTCTTGGGGGTTAGTCACCTGAAGACTGGTATTTGTTTGCGAAATTCGAGCGACTATTATGTCTGGTTGGAGCTGGATAAGTGAACTGAAGTTTGTTAGCAAGATATTTCCTCGAAGCTGAATAGACCTTATAATAAAGCGGATGGCTGGTCTGGATGGAACATCCATGCCCATATCATAATTTGACAAGCCTAACCTTGTATAATACTGGTGCGACAGAGTAAGCAATCGAATTGTACTCTCCAACTTAGCCTTATAGTGATCCAATTTGTCTTTCTTAAGCACAGCCCTATTGGAGGCCCAGAGCTTTTTGAATTTGGAAGGCGAGCCAAGATCTTGGGATAAATCATCGATCAATTCCTGTAGTCTTCTTGCTGCTTTTCTGCAGTGCTCAAGACACCGAGAAGAAGACGTGCGATTGAGTAGCATGCTCGAGATCGGGTTCCGAGCCTGGTCATCTTCCATGTCGGTAAGAATCAGGTTGAGTGACTCGATATCTTCTATCAGTGTCTGCGGAGCATCTTTCACGTCATTCCAGTATGATCGCAGCTTGTTGAGGCTGCTGGTGATTTGAACTGCGAGTGTCCCGATACTGATGCCGCTTGCGACAAGCCCGACAGCTTCGGCCATGGTTGAAGTTGGTGGGATGATGTACAAATGCAATTGTGAGATTAAGGTTCAAGGAAGTTCTGAAGAGGCATTCAAAGATCTGAAGCTACAAGAAGTTCCATGAAAGAGGCGCAGTTCAGTCCATCGTGGTGAGGCTGTATCATCTTGGGAGAGTGAGGCTTTACAGAGAGCAGTTTGCCAACCGAATGTCATGCAAGCGTCGTCACACAATTCTCCGAGCTAGAAAATCCCACATTGCTGCCTATATAGGTATGCACAGCCAGCCTGAAGGCTTTCCTAGTATTGATAAGCATTCTTATCAAATAGGATGTCGGGTCGCTGTATATAGCTAGGTCCGTAGGTATATATATGTATGACAAGTCAATCCACTCCATTTTAAAATCAAATTTAAAGTTCGCATATGAAAATTCGAAATGAAGTAAAATTCAATCTTTCTATGAGATATTGCGATGGGTTTATCGAAACTGAAATTAAAATAATATCATGTGACAGGCATTGAAAGGCTTTGTTTTACCCAAGTACCTAGATAGGTAATGTATAATATATGTACGAGGGGTGTAAGCGCAGAAGCGAAAATGATTTATTTAAAGTGTTCAACAAGCCCTGCTTCTGTACTCCATTCTTCAATCTCTACAACTTCAGGTGGGGACACTAAAAACCAAGGATACCACGTGACATCGTCGTACAAAATCAAGAGTTCTCCGAATCATAGATCACGATCCTTCGTGAAGTAGCATCCATTCTGCGTGTCCATAGGAGAGATCTGCCTGAAACTTTGGCTGCCCTGGATCCCAGCGTTATTACTTCAGATGCAGCACCTCAAGAATTGAACCAGTTTACGGGCATTTCCCAGGAGTCTTTCGACAACCTTGGCGATGATTTTTGGAACTGGTACCCTACAGACCAACAAGGGCTGAGCCCTCCGCAAATAAGTAGCGATGTTGTAAATCACGGCACGCATGCTTTGTTTCCATCGCAAGTCACTCCAACAAGAGCTCAACGCCTTGTGCCTTCGAACTGGTCTCCAAGTCTCGGGCTTCTCTCCCCTGCTTGAGAGGGATCACTTTGCTACGCTAGAATCCGTTTCTGCTAACGACAGAACGTATTTCCCTTCACCGACTGAGGGACTTGAAACAGGCGTACTTGATAACCCGTTAGATGAGGAAACTCTAGCGTCTTTGGATTATACGTGGAGTAATGATACGTTCGGGGCATTTCAGCAGTTTGACATATCACCATATCTAGACGTACAGAATAGCACATCAGTTCCAAGCAGTACTGGTAACACCTTCCAGACAACTGGTGGCCAGCAGTTCCATAGCCTGGGCTCTCCGTCCCTACCATCTCCCGTCTACCCCGAAGCTTTTGCCCCAGATACGAAGCTGGATTCCGTCTCTGGAGATATTACCCCCCCTCTAAACTCGCATGCCATGACCTCTATCGAGAATTCCTCGCCGGGCAGTTTCGCTTCTACTGGGTCTTTGGTCATTATCACCCCGCCTTCAGGGACTGATACAAGTCTTACGCCAGCCACGAATCATACTCCCCCCGAAGCCGTCGAAGAATTGACAAAGGCGGCTCTATTAGGGCCATGCAGTCGTGCATGCGTTTTACCACCACGTGTACGTACCCAAGCAGTGACAATGGCGTATTGTGCTTCTGTTAACTCCTTATAGAGGTCTCGAAAGAACAAGCAGTCTGGTTCGGACAACGCTTCCCGCAAGCGACATGCTTCCGAGAAGACTCCCCACGTCCCGCGACGTCGTGGTGCTTTTCAAGATGAGAAGACCAGGGAGATTACGGCTTTAACAAGACAGCTCAAGGCTTGTATCCGATGCAGGTTCTATAGAGAACGGGTGAGTGTGCATCGGCCCTAAAAGTACGAATCTTCTAACATGCCCACGAAAGTGTGAGCCAGATCCTACTAACCCTCATGGTGCATGCTTAACATATCAACGTGTGGGTCGATCTGTCTACAAACTACCGTGTCTCCGATACAAGATCATGGACGCGTCTTTGTACCGCGAGCAAGAAACGCCCTATCTCCTCTTCACCAAAAGATTCAAGAATATGGATGTTGTAGACTTGACTGGATGGGCATCTCCCGAAATCAAGACCATCGAGATATCCCAAAACTTCGGTACAAGCTACAAGATTGAAGTCAAGGAGTTCATCCCTATCGAAGGGGATCTAACGCACGAGATCTGGTCTCACAACGGGGTGCGAAAATACTACAAGACGCCTGACTGGGCGATTGCAGACATAGAAAAAACATCCCAGATAATGAGAAAGTCTGCCAGGGAGGACATCGCTCCGTATATTCGGCACCTGATTGACCCTTCAGATACGTTGATCTGGAATACATATTGGATGGCTTATAAGCATTCAACAGAAGCATCAGTGAGTGCGAAGCGCAACTAACAGCCAACCAACAGAAGACTAACGATTTCCAGACTGAGGAGGAACGGTCTCTGCTCTCGCATACCTTGCAGCTCTGGATGGCGTCCCGAAAGACGTCGTACCCCGAGAAAAATACTGGACGGCGGACCACTTGGATCAGAGCGGATCGTGGATCCCACATACATGCAGTTCAATACTCGACCGCTCCCTCCCGTGATGATCGCACAGCTGGAACTCGTCACATTCTCAGTGCTTCTGAAGCCGCTGAGCAAAGCCGTGCTCAGCAAGCTTCAGACTATGATCATGTCGAACAAGAAGAAACACTGGCTCACGATCTACCTGACCAACTTTCTGCTGCTCCATAATTGCGCATGATGACGAGGCGAGACGAAGAGTATGCTAGGCAGATTGTTTTAGAGGTTCGTCACACCACATCACCCCTCCTTGATTCCTCCTCCGCCATGCTAAGCCTTCCGATCTAGACACAATTTGCGAATCCTCGCGGCATAAATGCTTTCCACATGGGCATATTAACCATGCTGGCTCATTTTCACCTCGTCAACAAGGGGAAACGCCCATCCAACCTGGCCATGGACCCAGCTGGTATGAAAGAGCTTGCCACGGCCGCAGAGCTTAATGCCGAGCAGGTCGCTTTTGTCGTGGAGACTGCAAGATTGGTCAAAGAAAGGAGTGAGTAATCTATCGAGACTGGCAGAAATCCCAAAACCTTTGGTAACGCTTTCTGCGAGGCTATAGCTATTGCTCAGCAAATCACGCCTCACTATCAGTCTAGCTCGCTAGTCACAAGAGCTGGCGATCCTGAGCTTGATGGCAGATCCCCTCATGTCCTGCTTGCCAAACCTGTCTCCGATATAGCTGGAGACGCCGAGAAACAACAGGGTCGAATCGTTAGCCGAGTAAGCATCTGGGTCGAGGCCGCGCAGAACAGCGAACCACCTTCCCTGGTAGAGATCCCGGCTCATCCCTCGGAGGGTGCTCGCAAGTGTCGGGAGGGGGAAGTTATCCGGGTTGACCTGCTGGCCATCGAGCCCCAGTCCTAGCCGTCATTCATGTCAGCTACAGCTACGCACGTACGTACATCTAGACGAGATAGCAAGAGAGGTGTGGCAAGGTAAACATGTATCTACTAGGTACCACCTGCCTTTGAAATGGCTTCAGCGCCTTATCGATCTCCATCTTCTCGCCACCGCTCAGCACGCGGATATACTTAGCTTCGTCCTGAAAGTCGGCTGACGTCCAGACGAGAGGACCAGCGGGCGGCTCCTGCTCCAAGCCGCCGGCCGAGACGCGAGCTTGCACCCGGGCCAGATACTGCTCGCGGTTGGGATGGTACTTGATTTCCGCATCGCCTTGCTGCTCCTGTGCCTGTGCCTGTGCCGGCTGGCTGCTGTTCTCGTCGCTGAGGTACTTCTTGCGCAGGCCTTGCGAGTAGTACGACATCAGCCTGTGAGAGCCGCCGGCGCTGTCGGATCGGGGGATGTTGGCTTCGAGTGAAGGTGCCATAGCGATGAGGTCGGGCAATTCAAGATTTCGGTTGTAGTAGCTATGTAAATAATATTCTTTTTCTTTTGATCTATCTTTTTCAAGCTGTTGTGGTAGTGCCATCCCATCCCGAAGGTTTATATATAGGGAGACTCTCAGGAGAAAGGATAGTTCGAGTGATCGCCATTTTAACAAGGAGTTTAGTAAATATTTCCACCTCGATGTATCCGGTTTAACCAGAATCACAGCACTGACACGGAACATCCGTGGGGAAATTACGAATAATGAGATTTGCACGGAAGAGCTCGTAGCAGAAGTACGATTACGTCCCCAGATGAGCTAGGCATTATTTAAGCGACAGCCACTCTTACGCTTTTACTGAAAAAGTGATTCTATGCTTGAGGAGGGGATCTAAAAGCAGCCTGCTGCGTACCGCATGCCGCAGAGCCTCAAACGAAAGCCTTGTCTTGTCTTCACACCATGAGAAGCAGGGTATGCTTTGGAAATGCAGTAAGACTGAGAGAGGGGGGGGGGGGGTCCCGGATCTGCAATGTCTGGACTTCTTGTCCAATGAAGTAAAGGAAAAGTGGCAGGTGCCAATACACGGAGGTGTAATGACCAGGAGATAATTCGATGTCGGAACCAGCATGACTAGCCAGCACTTCATGTTCTCCTCCTCGTCTTCTCGGGTGTTAAGCGAGGGGGCAATACTGAAGCTGTGTGGGCGACTGTTAATCACACCCATTCGTCCCAGAGAAGAGAAACTTAACACTACCAATAGATAGCCTGGCGGTCAGAGCACTTACTAGATAGAAGAGATTCTTGCATAAAAGTGTGATGAAAATCAAGTGGTCACACTGAGAACTGGGGCTGACTTACATGTCCTAGCGCCAATAATGAGACTTCACCTAATCTTGCTGTTCGAATTAGTGGAATTATATGCAATGTGCTCATAGTAATCAGGCGTGCAATGCTACACAGCCATCCTCCAAATTCCATTCCAGCCTATCCCGAGCTCATCTCTCACACATTTTCCCAGCCGTCTTGCTTTTTGTACTCCTCTAGAGCCTCAACAATGATTGCTGCAAGTGCGATCAATTTTTCTTCTTCTAGCCTTCTACCTAAAAGTTGGAACGATGCAGGCGCACCGTGATATTTCTCGGGGTCATCTATTATCAATAGCAAATAAAGTATCAGCCCCGACGAGAGTCAAGTGGAAGCAGCAACCGCGAAGCCCAAGAGGGCGTGATTTGTACAGAAATTGGACTTACATGCACGCCAGTTCTTCTCATCCACGTCATTTAGTGGCTTGTAGTTGTCGTCGAAGACATCAATCTGCTTGTCAGCCGTAGTAACGGGGATGACCATCGTGGTGTAGTCGAGAACATTTGGGAAGTTGCTGTACACTACAGTTGGGGTTAGCGGACCGTTTTGTTCGCAAAAATCTCATAAAATAGCTTACAGTAGTGGTAGTATTTCCCTGGAATAACTCCTGCATGGGGAGATGCTGGAAGCACTACGGCATCCACGGGTTGGCCTACAAGACAAGTTAGCATGGCCTGATGCGGCTCTTCTTATTTTTCAAACTCTAGCGTTCGGGTCAAATTACCTGATGGGGATTTCTCAGCTGTCGAATTCCAGTATGCCTGGTATCTATCACGATAGTCCTTAAGATGCAAGGACTGCCTATAGAACTCCAGCAACGTGGCAGGAGCCTTAGGCTTCTCTCCAAACTGTGCTCGTATCTGTGGGATAAAGGGCTCGCGAGACAAATTGATCTGCTCAAAAACATCGGTATTGCCATCCGCACTCATGAAGAAGCTCTTTGGTGGATGTTAGCTATAAATACATCAATAATTTTCATGCATCTACGTACGTGCATAGTTGCTGCCTCTCGATGAGATGGTGGTTCCCATGGCATGAACTGCCAACAGTATTAGTTGAGGTAGAAGGGAGCATGTGATAATATGAACCTTGTATCCTTTGAGAGCTAGAGCCTCTTTGACTATTCGTAGTGCTCGTTGGATAGGAGGGTGAGGAACAACCATTCTATCATTCTCAAAGAGCCCGAACACTATCTTTTCGACCTCTTTTGGGCCTCCAGAGTAATATTTAGCCACATCTCTCCCCGACGTATTGATGATATCTGGATCGTCAAGCCAAGGCTTTGTCGACTGCAAAGATTCGAACATGAGGCGCAGAGAAGGGAGTGATATTGCCATAATGCCAACAACCGACGGAATAACTGGCTGGCCTGGAACCTAATTTGGAGTTAGAAGAGTTTTCCAATATGTGCAATCTCAACCGGGGATGGTGAAATACACTATTAGCCACGTCTTTGTAAGAAATACGGCCGTGGGACGGCTTAAGGCTGTACAGCCCGCCAAATGCACTTGGCATGGTTACTGAGCCACCTGAAGCTTGAGATAAGTAATGCTGCAGTACCTAGAGGCATATTGGGTCGTGCTCACCAATATCTGTTCCAAATCCAATTCCACTTCCCCGCAGTGCTTGGATTGCGCCTTCGCCTAATACTGATGAGTTCAATAGGCATGGTGCTGGGTATGATATCTACTAACCTCCAGACGATCCCCCGGTGGACAGGGCCTGGTTGAATGGATTCTTGGTGTATCCAATGATGTTGTTACTGGTCTCCCCAAACTGCCTTCTCGTCAGTTGAAAGCCCTAAGTTTTGGACGAACCATTGACACTAGAGCTGACTTACAGAGAGGGTTTGAACGCATGATGTCTAGAAAACAATTTCAGCAACATGTCTCACAAGTAAGAAGAGGACTAAGAAGGGAGTAGGCATTACTTTGGCAATGGGAATTGCTCCTAGAGTTTTCAGCTCTTTTACTAGAAGACTCTCCACCGGTCTCTCCTTTCCAATCCAACCCACGTATCCCATTGATGTATTGACACTCTTGACGTGAAACTGATCTTTCATACTGACCGGAAGGCCATGCAATGGGCCAACAGTCCCGTTGTGTTTTTCATAGTAGCAATCAAGCTCTCTCGCTTGATCGAGCGCCGACTCAAAAATGAATTCAAGGACGTTGTTATTCTAGCAACATTTAGCACCAAGAAGGCCAGGCTTATTTGAGAGGAACATTACAAGCTGGTGGGCGTATGCCGCCCTCTTGCAAAACGCGGTAGTAACTCTGACAGCAGTGTATGAGCCCTCGCGGATGCGGGTGACAATGTCGACCGGGTCCAATGCGGTAATGTCTCGCGTGTCTGGATCCAGTAGAGATTCGATGAAGTCTCCCACAATCTTTGACGTATTTTTGGCCTGGGCCAACACATCCGTCGGTAGGAGCCACTCTTCGGGGATGAGATGATGGATCGCCTTTCGCTTTTCAGCGGCAATCTCTTGCCATGAGCGACGAGGCTGCATGCTGAAGAAGGATGGTGTGGGTAAGGGGCTGGGAGAAAAGAGCAAGAGATAGAGAAGAATTAGGGAAAAAATCGAGGCGGAAAGACGCACCCCCATATCCATCGTGATGGAGAAGAAGCTTGTTGTATACAGGAAAGGGAGTGTTGAGACGAATTTTTGGATGCAGGCTGAGTGAGTCCCTGAGTCCCTCGCGGCTCTCGTGGAAGCAGCAAGCACGACTAACCAATCACGATGCGCGGTATGTGAGGGACCGGTGAGGTGTTGAAGATGAGGCTGAGTTGATAATGATGATGATGATGTGTAATCGGATGAGGCACACACCGGTCCTGTGAATTCCTCTGATGGCAATTCCGACCGCTGAGAGATCCTTCGGTTGTTGGTGGAAGATGATGGCGGAACCAGTGAAACTTTGGAGATGGACATGAACCGGTGGGCAAGGGAGTCGCCGAATCTGCTACTAAACCAGACCGTCTCCCCCGAGCTCAAGATGAATTAATTATCCTCCATCGACCATGTCGCGCAAGCACACGAAGCACAGTCAACGCACGCCGAAACGGCACGACAACAGGCCTACCAGGAATGGCTGGAATCCGCAAAATGGTGAGTTGATGTCTTCTAACAAACCGGGCGAGCTTGTGTTCTAACTCTCATGCAGCGGGAGTGGCTCTAATGTCGATGCATGCACACCACGGCTCGTTTCTGGCGAGCTGCATGGCTTCGAACTCTGCCGACGACGATCCTCTCGCTGCCACGCACAGTTACAAGGTCCTGGGCTTGGGCATGGACTGGGAGGCTCTTCAGGGCATTGGCAGCTGGATCGACGATGCAGTTGCCGTTGTCACACCCGCGCTGGAATAGAGAATAAGCATCCATGCCTCCAGCAGGACAGGACAGTATGCCACTCTACATTCACAGCCTCATCAGTCACTTTCTCCGGAATCTCTCATGTTGGCCCCCCAGATGGCATCTACACAGCAAGCACTGCACTGCTGCTATAC
This sequence comes from Pseudofabraea citricarpa, assembly GCA_029641185.1. Classification (NCBI taxonomy): domain Eukaryota; kingdom Fungi; phylum Ascomycota; class Leotiomycetes; order Helotiales; family Dermateaceae; genus Pseudofabraea; species Pseudofabraea citricarpa. The sequence continues at coordinate 336,225 of JAPWGK010000008.1, forward strand.
ACATACCGGCCAGCCTTAGCCTCTCTTAGTCTGCAGAAGTCCAAGTCACAGAACGACGACAGTCAAAGTACGACGCAACTCAGATACATCTCTCCTGTCGACAAAGCCATGGTCTCGGCGACGACATACAATCATCTCATTACTCCTTCGGGCAGCACCTTGCGCATCACGCTCCATGAGGATGACATAGCTCTGAAAGAAGCAGAACCCCTCGGGGGTACTAACTTCAGTTCTGTACTCAAGGTGGAGGTTCAGGTGTGTAGTGATGAATCAAGACACGCGGCAAAGCGTGCCGGTATGATACATTTCATTTCACTCTGACTGTCGAAGTACCCATCTAAGTTGGACGATAGCTCGGTGCTATGGCAGTAGCCGTGAAGAGAGTCCTCACACCACATCGCAAGTATTTCGAGGCAGAGCAAGCAGCATTTAACCTGATCAAGGCCCTAGGCCTGGGGAAGTTCAGCGTCGTAGAACTCCTCGCAGATCCCCTCACGACTCAGAAAGCACAGTACCTATTCCTACCGCTAGCCGATGGCGACATGGAGCAATCGCTAAAGAGGCCCGAGTTTTTCAACTATAGAGATTCCATACGGGCTCAAATGGCTCCCCTAGCGGAAGGCGTCTCGGCTCTCCACGGTGCAGGGCTCGCCCATTGTGATCTAAAGCACAAGAACATCCTCATCTTCAAGTCTCCAGGAGGTGTGCTGACTCTCAAGATTGCCGACTTCGGCCACTCCCTCGCCATCTCACCTGGCACGCGTGCGGCGAAGGGCCACTTCTGCAAGGGGAGCTTCTCGGCGCCGGAAACGTAGAGGGAGGAAGCGCCGCAGGCACTAGAGCGCGTCGACATCTAGGCGCTGGGTTGCATGTTTATGGAGATGGTGGCATTTGTTCAGGCCGGCTGCCCAGCCGTCACCAGGCTGCGGGAGACGCGTACCAGCTGTGTCTCCCGCCCGGCGGATGGCGTGCCAGCTCCCCAGAACACTTTTCATGACACTCGGTCTTTGAAGATCCCGTTGGTTGCATGGCTGCAAGACCTGCACCGTGATCCTGAGTACGGAAGGGCTTCGGTCTGTATTCAAGCTATGCTGCAGCCGGAGCCGCGAGAGAGACCCAGCGCGAAAGAGGTATTTGAGCGGATATGAAATGGCCCTAGAATGGACTGTGGGTATTACAGTACGTACCTGGATTTCTTATCGTCAGCTTTGAAATGCTGGGAGCCGCTCATGACAAGAGTACATAGCGCGGCTTTGGAGCGAAGAAAGCCTTGGCAAGAGATATCAGCAAGAACAGACCAAGGTGAAAGTTATGAATACCAGAGTTTCAAACCCTTCAAGGGCGACGCTCTGGTAATTCAGATACGTAGTGAAATAGATGAGGACCGCTGACTTAGTTAGAATTTTGTATTCCTTTTTATTTCTGCTTCTTTTCCTTTTCGTTCCTCGCTTCTCGCTTCTCGCTTTGAAAACCCTACGTAGGTAGTCTTTGTAATATCAGTATTCCTCTTGGATTTTGATGATATATTACACATAAGCAGAGTCCCTTACCCCCTCTCCTCACTGCAGTGTGATCAACTCCCTATAGCGGCCAAACGAGCCAATACTAGGGTTTATGAATATTATCTCCTAAAAGTAAATTTAGCAGGGGTAGTCAAGTGAGTGGTAGATACCATATGAGACAATTCTCATTACGTTTCAAGAGTCAAGAGTCAAGACAATTCAATTTTGCCCACCACATGATAACAAACATAAACAGTGAAATTTTCCTACGCATAAAGATACCCTGCATAAATCCATACATTCCTAAAGGGAAGAAAAAAGAAGAAGAAAAAAAGCCACCGGAAACGAAAAAATGCAATGCGTTACTCCCGCTCGCTTGCATGCTCTTCTACCATCTCTATCTATACCTTCTTACCACCACGGCCGTTAATACATACTGCATGAACTACATTTTATTTCATCTCATTCCATTCCATTCCATTCATCAGTGAAAACTTGATCCACCCGTCCCGTGGCCGACGTTCGATTGACCAAGACCATTGCTCAATCTCCTCCCTCCGCCAGGTCCAACGCTACCTCCTCGCATCCCGATGGGACTCGACAAGCGACGCGAGATAATATGACGTGGTTTGGTGGGATCTCTACGGCTGTTCCGCGGTGAACCGTCGACGATCAAAAGAGCTTCTTCGGACTCATCGTGTCTTATTCGCTCATCGCCGTTGAGGATCGCTCGCTCTTCTTCGTCCTCGGCTATTTGTGGAAGGCGAGCTTCTTCTTCCTCGTCATCTTCGTCGGAATCGTCCTCGTTCGTCTTGCTGAATCCATCCATCTCTACTAACCACCAGATGGGAATTGCTCCGATACCCGAGATGAACGCAAGCAGCCACCATGGTGTAATAACATAGCCTCTTTCTAACCCCCAGGTGAATGCAGCTCCTCCCATTGCTGGGCCAATGGCTCTTCCGACAGCCGATATGGATACTGCGAAGCCGTTTAGTGTACCCAAGATACGTAAGCTAACAGCTGAGTTCGTGAGAAGAATGACGGAGCATGGAAAGGCAAAGATGACAGCAAAACACTTCACCACCATAATTGAAAACATGGCCGCTTGTTGCGTGGAAGATGTTTGAATCAGTGCAGTAAAAGGTGTGACAAGGCAGATGAGAGGAAATGTGATACCACACATCTTAAAACAGTTCAACACTCCAAAACGACGTGCAACGGGTGGGAAAATGAGGAATTGGACAAGGCAGCCACAAACTCCGTACATGGTGAACAAAGTACCAATACGACCAGAACCGAGACCGAAGCCACCAGAGAACTTGAATGGGAGATGTGTATTAGAAGAATCTGGGCTTTGGCGAGGATGATGCATGAAAATTGGGAGAAGCTGATCATAGGCCACCGAGTGAAGAGCAAGGAAAGTATAGGCTATCAGATTAACGACTGATTGCCGGGTAAAGACTTCCGTCATTGTAGGTCGCGCGAGGGCAGGCTTGGAGGATTGCCATTCATCATCAAATACTTTGGATGCAGATGAGTCAGACGATGTCGGTCGAAGGAGTGAAGCTGATGATTCGTCATATCCCGAATATCTTCGGAAATGCTTATGCTGCTTCTTTTTGAATAGACTTTTAACCTTCTTTCCAAGAACAAGCCCATAGTCCTTGCGGTGCTTCTTTGATTCCAGTGTTTCCTGCACCTGTCAGTAATATTCTTGCGAGGACAGAATATCCTCATACCTTGAGAAAGAGAATCCCGGTCGTGATTCCAACCATGAAGAAGACACTCGCAACCAGATTTGGAAGAGCGAAGGGGAATCTTGCGAGGAATTGGCTATTTCCAAACAATCCTGGCAGGTTCTCGACTGGCTTGGCAAAGAAGCCTCCAAAACTTGGCCCAAAAATGGAACCTAAACTCCAAACTAAAGGCATGATCGAAAATGCTCGTGGCTGTAGTTCCTTTTCGGGAACCATTTCGGCGACCATCGTACGAATGATTCCGACTAATAGCGATTAGTATTAGGTACCAGTAAAGGCAAAAGCACCTACCGTTTCCATTACAGCCACCTGACAAGGCTCTTGCAACAATAGCCATGGGCAGACTTGTTGACATGCCCCAGAGAATACTTGAAAGCATAGTACATGTCAAGCCAATCATAATGGTCGGCTTCCGTCCAACCTTGTCGGACATTCTCCCCCAGAGTATAGCTGTGAGGCACTGCGAGAGAGAAAAAACAGCAGACGTAATGCCCGCCCACTTTGCCACCTCTTTCTTGTGAATGCCGAAACTCTCAATCATTTCGGGCTGTTGTTGTTAGTCTCTCATGCCAAGCCAAAGGGGAAGCGAGTGCGAACCAAGTATGGAAATACCGAGGTCAAGGCGACGGGCTCTGCAAATCGACATATTGCTAAAAAGAGTCAGTATGATGATTATCACCAAGTATAGGCTGGATAATTCTTGTCGATTTCGAAAAAGCCCCAACTGCATTCTCAGATGCTGACGCTGACACTTGAAGAAAAAAGCGGTCGGCTCGGCTCCGAAGTGAGACATGGTGTATGAGTCCGGCATCAAGCATATCTCAGTGGCGTTGGGCGCACTCGTTCCCAAATAACATATTTGATCCTGAATACAATCGTCCATATGTTTCCTGACTTTTGAGAGAGCGGAAGAAGAGAGCAAGAGAGCTTACCCAGTATAGCCAACTGCTTGGACGGCAGCTTTGCAGGCCCACGTGATCCCTTTCCCTTTGCCATTGCAATGGCGGTAACAGGGCTTTCTCAACCTTCAATAACTGTCTCGCGGGCCTGTAAGTCTCTTCGGATTTGTTCATGGAAGGCACGAGCAAAGCAAGACGGGTGGACAAAACAAATGGAGGGTTCCAGGGAGAAAAGTATATTGTTCTATGTTGTGATGTATGGATCAGGAAGCAAGAGAGAATTCGTACGTCGAAATTTGAAGACTTCCCCATCTTCGTTCGCGCCTTTCCTGATAAGCTTCAATAAGGCCGATTCTGGCCAGGGTCCACGGCTCGGGCGGCCAACTTCCTGTCCAATGAGCAGCCTGCAATCTAAGCCACTGGCAGCGAAATGGGTCCGCTGTCGGGGCTCACGTGCAAATATGTTCCCAAAGTTGATGCCTGACGGAGACGTCTTTGCCGCTTCGCTTTCAGGCATCAAGATTATGACGCCGGCGGGGAACTCAAGCATCGACCTTACATAGGAAGGTCAACCTCAACATGCCGCCATCCAGCTGCAAGAGTGGACCATCACATCATATCACATCCATCATTCGCCCACGCTCAACTCAAATGTCGCAATAGCCCCCAGTGCCATTATCTGTAAGTTATCTCTAGCTTTTCCCTTCTTCTCCTCCATAAACATTCACCACCAAGCCATTCGGTGCATCCCTTGGCTTGATTGATCGTAAGCTTGGTTGAGCTCTACAGAGCTTGCATAGCTTTGATCGCAACGATAATCCGCTCCCCCAACCCCCACTATCTCCATATCATTGCATTGCATTGCACTGCCTGCGAGCAATTTGCTGAGCTCAATATGGGTAGCATACTGGACGAGAAGATGCAGAACAATGAGAGGACTCCCTTGATCACCACTGTGGTGGTCGCCCCTCGACGACAGCGCTATGAACATGGCGTCGTGCGGAGGTTCTGCACCATTGCGCTGGGCTCGACCTTGGTTTTTGGCATGTTCTTCTTCATCGTGCCTCTGATCCTCTTTCCAATGCACCACCACCATCACCAATTCCCTGACCGACCTCCTCCAAGCGACGATCGCCGAAGTTCCATCTCCTACAGCGAACTGCAGACTATCCTGCTTGAGACACCCGAGGCCGAGAAGGCTCAAGAGTGGAGCAAATACTACACATCGGGGCCCCATCTTGCAGGAAAGAACTACAGTCAGGTACTATGGACACAAGAGAAGTGGCAAGAGTTTGGAATTGAAGCTACCGTTGCTGCATACGATGTATACATCAACTACCCCCTGGGCCACCGTCTAGCTCTGTACGAGCAGAAGAAGACCAAGACGGTGGACGAGCAAGGTGTTGAGTCCGAAGTTGATGCTTGGAAAGTCAAGTTTGAGGCTAGCCTCGAGGAGGATGTTCTTGAAGAAGATCCCACAAGTGGACTGGAGAACAGGATTCCCACATTCCACGGATACTCTGCCACTGGAAATGTCACGGCTCCATATGTTTATGTCAACTACGGAACTTATCAAGATTTCGAAGATTTGATCGCCGCGAATATCAGTGTTGAGGGAAAGATTGTGATTGCCAGATATGGCGGTATTTTTAGAGGACTCAAGGTCAAGCGTGCGCAAGATCTAGGAGCCGTTGGTGCCGTTCTTTTCAGTGATCCTGGTGATGACGGGGAAGCGACCGATGAGAACGGAGTTGATACATATCCTAACGGACCGGCCAGAAATCCCACCAGCGTCCAACGTGGAAGTACTCAATTCTTGAGTATAGCACCTGGTGACCCGTAAGTTTCAGCTCATCTATTCCCATATCATAACTAATAATTTCTTAGCACCACTCCTGGATATCCTTCGTTACCTGGTGTTCCCCGCGAACCAGTCGAAGGCAAAATCCCATCAATCCCATCAATCCCAATTTCGTACGTCGATGCTCTTCCAATCCTTACCGCCTTGAATGGCTATGGACCTAGTGCCAAAGACCTCAACAAGTATTGGCAAAGAAATACTGGTCTGGGATACAAGGGTGTCAAATACAACATCGGCCCTTCGCCCGACAATTTGACTCTGAACCTCGTCAATGAGCAAGAATATGTCACCACCCCATTGTGGAACGTTATTGGTATAATCAATGGAACGTTATCTGATGAGGTCATTGTCATTGGAAATCACAGAGACGCATGGATTGCTGGAGGTGCTGGAGATCCTAACAGTGGTTCTGCATGCCTCAACGAGGTCATTCGCAGTTTCGGCGTAGCCCTGTCCAAGGGATGGAAGCCACTTCGCACAATCGTCTTCGCCAGCTGGGATGGTGAGGAATATGGTTTGATTGGATCTACAGAATGGGTTGAGGAGTATCTGCCATGGCTTACAAAAGCCAATGTTGCTTATGTCAATGTTGACGTTGCAACTACAGGACCTATCTTTGATGCTGCAGCAAGTCCACTACTAAATAAGGTGCTGTACGAAATCACCGATCTTGTCCAATCTCCCAATCAAACTATTCCTGGGCAGACGATTCGTGATCTCTGGGATGGTAGAATTGCCACAATGGGAAGCGGTAGCGATTTCACTGCTTTCCAGGACTTTGCTGGAATCCCATCCATCAACCTTGGATTTGGACCAGATGCAAATGCTCCTGGTGGAGCGCCGGTCTACCAATATCATTCCAACTACGACTCGTTCTACTGGATGAACACCTATGGAGACCCAGGATTCCATTACCACGTGGCAATGACACAGCTCTGGGCACTCTACACAGCCAAGCTTGTTGAGACTCCTGTCATTCCTTTGAACGCGACTGATTATGCCATCGCATTAAAGGGCTATATTGCTCGTGTCGAGGAAAAGATTGATTCGGCGATTGCAGGTGTTACGAGCGAGGAAGAGGAAATCGAAGCTCGCGCAAGACCTGTTGCGGATGAAAGCACGGGCTCTCTTCACGTTCTGAAGAAACATTTCCAGAAGCTTAACAAAGCAGCCAAGAAGTTGAATAAAGCAGCTGTTGCACAAGATGCGTGGGCTGCTGAGCTTGCTGAACAGGCGGGTGACAGTATCCCATGGTGGAAGTGGTTCTCTAAGCTCCGCTTGTTCTATCGAATTCGCAAGGTCAACACCAATTACAAGTATATAGAGAGACAGTTCTTGTACTCAGAGGGATTGGATGGCAGACCGTGGTTCAAGCATGTTGTATTTGCTCCAGGCTTGTGGACTGGATATGCTGGAGCTGTCTTCCCGGGATTGGTCGAGAGCATCGATGCTAAGGACTACGTTAATGCTGGGAAATGGGTAGATATTATCGAAGGAACGCTACTAAAGGCTACTGAGAGCTTGAAGTGAGGTTAGGGATCTGGTATACATAAGGCAATTTAGAATAGGAACCAACAAATAGTTCACTGCGGCCGATTCCAGTGGAATCTAGTGGTCCAGTTGTTCCATCGTCTAGAATATGTACAATTTCTGGCGCGATCAATCTTCACACAAGCGTATTTAATATCAAACTGTGTCACTCTCAGCCGGTTCAATCAGTAGGACGTCAAGAGCTGTCTGCTAGAATCCTGTCGAGAAGTAACTATTTGGTCGCTTGCTGTCGCTTAATGTCGCTTATCTCATCGGTTTTGTGATCTTCAACCCTATTACAATCACAACGACCACTGCAGACGACATAGTAGAACATCGTTCCAAAACATCTGTATCATGACTCCCTCAGAGCCCCCAAAAAAGGCGCAGAAGATAACCAGGTATGTTTGTTGTGCTACCAAGTGCCTCCCTATGATATTTTGATCTGATGGAATCCAATTGTCTTAGAGAATCATTTCCAAGCCCAAGCATATAAGTCCTTGTTGGCGTTAAAGAGGCTGAGCTCCACATCGCAAAGGATCTGATCTGCAAAGTATCAGGATTCTTTCAGGCGGCCACCAAAGATAAAGAGGACAGTGCTGGACTGTACTGGTCAATATGCCACAAGAGAACGAACGTTACCTAGGTACCATGTTCACGATGTTCCTTGCGTGGGTCACCATAAAAGATATATTGAGCTGCCTGCTGGTCTGACAACCGTGTATGGATCTGACAACCGTATATGGATATGACAACCGTGTATTGATCTGGCAACCGTGTGTGAATCTAACAAAAAAACAGTGCATGACTTATAATACGACCTTCTCTTTCGCCAGTTGCTTGACTACTACTTCCTAGTACAGTCGTCTATTTAATCGTACTCTTTTCAGAATACCGTCATGGATTTTATCTTACGAAACGCTCTTCGCTCTGCGGTAGATCTTGGATGCCTACTCAGTCACGAGAAACGTATTATTGCCTTGGTGGTGAAGAAGGCGGAGGTAAATTCTCCTCTCCGCCGCTCAATCGTCGATACCGAGCTCTCGGTCAAGACTATTAAAGGGCTTTGGGAAAACATCTAACTCCCAGACACGGCTGGCTATTTTTGAAGACTATGAAGCGTTTAGAAAGATATTATATTAAACTGCCGATAAGAATAACCTCCTAATAAAGTCCTAACATAAGCCCATTGAGTTCTCTCATCTAATATATTATATTTTTCTCGCTTTTGGATATAACAAGTATAATTCCTATAAGTGAATTCCTTCTTGAAAGTAAGAGGCTAGTCATCCAACTGATTACCTCTAAATAAGAGATATATTAATATTACCATATAAGTAAACTGGCTTGTTTTGCTAAGGTAGGTGCCTAGGTGGTAAGCTTTTGCATTCACTGTTTAGTCGCTTACCGTCGCTTAGTGTTACTTAGTGTCACTTATCAGCTCATCTCATCTCAATTCTGACCCGTGATCCAATCACAACCAATCGCAGATGGCGCAGCGAAACTTGATCCCGAAACAATTGCATCATGGTATCTTCAGAGCCCGGGCAGCCTGAGCATGCGCTGAGAGGCTATTTCAGACCTAAATTTGCTTAGAAGAGATCACTCCCTGCCGTACTCACCTGTTTCCCGTGAATTTGACTCGACCCTCCTAGGGCCTCCTAAGTCATCTTTTGTGGCATCTGATATGATCATCGGGGCACTCTGGTCTGAAAACCACGGGAAGTCGGAGAGACTGGCAGTAGAACTTTTGGGTGCTGCTGTAGCGGTGTCCACAGGCAGTCATATACAAATTGTAGTAGCACATATTGGCTTCAGATAAACGCCGCAGCAGATTCCAGTGGAAGAGATCTGAAGGGATGTGGGCAACCTCCAGATAGGCTGCAGTGTGAGGATCTGACTCTTTGGCGATTATACAACTATTGGCGTTGACAAGGGAAGTACGGCAGACGATTCGTATGGATATGTTGTTGGGTAGCTCGAAATCGATCGTAACGAATTACTATTAAGATATTGCGTGGTGATAGATGTATGATCGTTGGTTGGTGAAAGAGGAATGCTAAAGATGACTGAAGTACTGGGTTACAGAACTATAAGGAAGGAGCAATCGATGGTTATCTCGGTCTTTTGTAGACGCAGGTATCACGAATGCTCAGGTAGCAGGTTGGGACCAAGTCCCTTCTTTGCTCAATCCCTCCCAAGAAAACAGCTTCCGTTGGGAAGATGGTGTATCGCTGTAATCGAGTCACAGAAACCAATGTTCAAAAATCCCCATAGAACTTTCTCCTCACCCTCTCCATTTCCAGTTTCTCTAACTTTGGCTCTAGAAACTTGTCGATCTCCTCTCTCCAGAACTCATTATACGGATTGACATGCCATGCACTAGTATATTCCCAGTATTCTGGCCACCATCCCGCTGTTTCCCAATCAATAATCCCGACAACCTCGTCTCCTCGAACAATAATGTTCATTGTGCTCAAATCCCCATGTGTGAATATTGGCTTGCCGCAAGATTGGTTATGCCATTCCACGAGCCTATTCGCGTCGGGCACGTCTTCATTTCCGCCTTCGTAGCCTTCGCGCAGATGTCTGTGGAAGTCTTGCACAGTATCAAATGGCCCATGATACGAACCCCCAGAGAGTCGACCATCAAACAATGGTCCGCCTGCGACGTTCGATATGCCTTGGCCCGAAGGAGAGGGGAAGCGCCGCATCTGGTCGACCATGTTCTTAATCTGTGCCAGTATCTTCTCCTTGGATTCTGCACTGCGTTCTAGCCAGCTGTCTCTCAAGATATGTCCTTGCGCCCTCTCCATCAATATATACTTGTATCCTTTCCGTTCAAAGGCGCAGTGCACTTTGGGAACGGGGATCGAGGTGTGCTTGGCGACAAATTGCATCGTTGCTGCTTCGGCAGGTTGTTTCAAAGTCCCAACTTTGATGCAGAGGTTCTTCGAAAGCATGAGAACGGGGCCATGGCGAGGCAGAATACGATTAAAAAGTCGAAGCGTCGCGAGCACGAAAATCCGTCGAAGGGGAGTGTCGTTGACACTGAGGCTAGGCTTTGACTGGGTGGTTTTGGGCGATGAGGCTGGGAGAATAATGGAATCCCTTGCACTCATGACTTTGTCTGAGGATTATAGATTCACATATCTCGTAGAGGTAGAGTTGGAGATTTCTTCGTATAAACCGGAGCGTCGTTTTGAGGTCGGCCTGCGGCTGAGACCACGAGGCTGGAGAGACGCTAACTATATTCGGACCAAGTTGCAATTGATTGGTGGCTGCCGCTAAATCGCTACGCACTCGCTACATGTTTTAGTGTGGCCAATCAGGTCACTTAAGACCATGCCCTGAAGCAGTGTTATGCAGTTTTATGCCTCATGTTTATGGCACCGACGTTAAAACGTGCGACTTCCAGTCTGCAGGATAGTTCTACATGGCTTATTGTTCTAATAGCGTACCTATCTCAAGTGATTCCTTGCATCTTAAGAATGGATCGATTCCTAGAGTTTATTCTTCTGCAGAAAAGCAGAACTTCTTCGCGTACGTATTCCATCTTCCGTCGTCTGGCGGGGCTAGTCTGACAAATCGTTAGAGTGGAATCTCCCCTGCTCCGCGGCTTGTAAGCTATCTCGGATTGGTTTGCAGCAAAAGCTGTAATAGGTGTGTGACAAATTCGGATTTTGCGTTAAGTGATTCAAGACAAACGTTCTTCCTACCTATGCCGGTATACAAATACTACGGTACGGCAGAAACAAACTACAGAAGCTGTTTGCTCAATGTTCCCGAGACTCTCCACATATCTACCAACCTAGCTATATATTTGATCAACTCTTCTAAAACCTGTTCGGTACATTCTGAGGTACGTGGTGTTTGGCAAATTTTGTTAGGGCTTTTTTTGCGGGAGGAAAAATTGAAAATAACCAAGGATCTAAGTTTATTGAACATAAGTTCTAGATTCCTGATTTGGAGAGATTGGTGTCAGTAATGATATATCTGTTGCGTTGAGGTTAGGATCCTATTCTTAATCACTGATTCCCTGGAATAGGGAGACTGTAGATTTTTTGTTTCTATTGCGTTCTCCTCTCCTGTTCTCCTTTGAGCTTCTTCAACAGCAGCACCAATACCATCTTCCGAGGGTGGAGTGCAATAAATTCTTACTGAGAGGTCCCTCAATTGAGTCGAAGTTCCCAATTATCCTGAATCGCCAGGCGTTGATATTGTGGCCGCTATCGACTTCACCTCTTCTTGAGCACAGAGCTATCTTGTCTTAACTTTTAGGCATTTGCGTATTTTCTCCTTTATTGGCATATATATCACGCACAATAAATTTCCATCCAGATTTCCTCACGATACTTTATGTAGTAATGCCTTTTCTGACACAAAGCTCCCAAAGTGGGACGTGTTCACTGTGAGGATACTGCAGCCCAACATAACTCCTCAATACATGAAACATTATTCTGATGGGTTAAAACGAAGTGACAAAGGCGGTTGTTGGAGAAGAGAGCGTCGAGTTCTTGATGAAAAGAGAACTTTGTATAGCATCGAGATTCTTCAAGACAGCATAGCATGTTAGAATTGCTAATCCTGTGGACAAGAAGTCGTGTGCTCGAAGATGACAACCCAAAGAGCTTCGCCATCTTCCTCGCCTGGGTGGCGACCATGAATCTTGAGTAGTGTGCTGAGTTATTGAGGCTATCCAAATTCAAGAACAAAACTTCGTTCTCGCGTCTTCTCTCCAATCCCTCTCATTCGGAACGCCGCCAGAGATCTCATTCTAACGGGCGATAAGCTCATAGGCATCGTGTATTGAACGCTCTTCAATACCGATCTCATGATCGTCAGGTATACAACAACCAGGATGCCAGTATCTCCTCTTCGCCAAATCTGTCATGGCCTTTGCAAGATCATAGGCAGCCCTCCACGATTTACAACTTTACACCAATGCAGCTCCTTTAGAATATTTCCGCGCGCTATGCCAAATTTATATAGCCGTAGTAATATATTCCACTTCGCGATGCCGCCTGCTAATCGAGCTGCGTGTTTCTCTCGGCTGTCTTGGGGTAGAGATTGGGTTGAGTATCGTGTGCATCTGAAGAAGCTAATAAGCCGTGTACGTGCGCGCTAAACAAGCTCTAGTAATTACCTAGTTAAGCAAGTTGTCAGTGACTTGGTTCTTCTAAGGGCTCCGACTCCAGAACCTCCAAAACTCACGATTGTGCTCGAGTGGTTTAGAAGTGACATTGCTAGTCCCTACATTTTCCACGTTTAGTCCGGGTTTTTGGAAGGTTCCTCTCTTAGTCGCTTATTGCAATTTCAATCCAGTCTTCGGACTTGAACGATTCTAGATAGAAAGAAATCACTCTGGATATGGAGGGAGTGGAGGCTCTGGGCTCAAGTTGCACGAGTGCATGTTAGATGGCGGAATGAAATTAAAAATGCCCTCGCGAATATTACAAAATGATGGATTCCTGAAGGTAGAAGCTTTCTGATATTGTCACTTCACAAGGTATGTGGTTTCAAATAATCATTCTTAAAGTCCTAGTATATCGTATCCTTACTTATAAAGATGGACAGATTGTGAATAGAGCTGATTCGGAGGAACTTCCTCTTCTAATGCTCTGCGGCTCAGAGAATATATACAGAACCCTGTGATCATCGTGTGAATTGCCCTCCGGTCGATCTGCTAGCCAAAATCAGAAGCATCTAGTGACTGAGCTTGAGACCGCATTATATCTATCTTCTGCACGTATTCGCTCTCTCTTTAGGCGCTAAGCTTGCTCGCTTGGAATCGCGACGCAACTTTACCTCTACCGCGTTCTCCTTTCTACCTTTCTTCTCCACCTTCACCTTCCTGTTTTCCTAGACTGGGTTTGCGTGTTCCTCTCAATCTCGAGTAGGTCTGCGCGCGCGTTCTGTCTTCCTTCACATCCTCGTTTTCAACTGCAAGTGCAACGCATGCATAGCACTTGATGTCACTCGCACCATGGCATCCTTAGATTCACCCTCAGAGCCAGCTTTAGAGCCAGTCTCAAAATCACTCTCAGAGGTGGCCTTAGATCCACCCTTGGAGCCAGGCTCATGGCCACTTCCAGAAAAGATAGAAAAGCTTTCCAGGTATGAATTATCAATTCTTGATTGAGCTAGAGGATAGGGCCATTCTGACTAAGTAAATTAGAGATGCGCTCAACACCAATAGCATCCAGATCCTTGTAGGCGAAGATGAGGTACCATTCACCGCCTTAAAGTACCAGATTTGTCAAGTCTCGGATTTCTTCAAGGCAGCTTGCAAAGAGCACTGGGCTTGTGGAAAAGAACGCATTATCAGACTCAAAGAGGACGATGCAAAGATCTTTGCCATCTTCCTCACTTGGGTTGTTACCAAAGACATTAACCTAGCGGAGGATTTGATCGAAATCGACAGCACAAAGGAAGGGGATCTGAAAGAAGAATATGAAAACCTTTTCATTCAGCTAGCTGACTGCTTCTTCCTTGCATCATCTCTTCAATGCTATGAGTTTCAGAATAAAATCATGGACCGCATCGTCTTTACCGCTGAAAAGTACAAGGATAATTTCGACTTCGTTCTTGGTACAGATAACTATAGTACTGACCACATTTACAAAAACTCTGTACCTTATTCGCCAATTCGTCGGTTTATCGTAGATTCTTTCGTTTCAATTGTAACGCCTGAAAGCATCTGGATAGGTACTACAGATCTGGAGTTTCCTTTGGAATACATCAAAGATGTTTTGCAGTCCGCTCTACAGCTAGTTCAAAAGGATGGCAAGAGACTACGGGTTCAGCCTCCTTGGTCTAGATCTCTCTGTAATTATCATCAGCATCCAGCTCAAGGCCCAGGATACACTTGTACCTGGCCAGATGCTTCATGGGGAGAAGATGACTATAAAGTTTCGCCTAAGGCTTCTTCTGGATGGTGAGTTCCTGCTTCCATCATTCTTCCAAACAACCTTATGGCACTCTTTTAAAGCTCACGTTCTCACAGGGGTCAAGCTCCAACTGCTTGGTAATCCGGTCAGTCTACTAGCTTTGTCATTCTAAGCAATACTAATTACAGGAACAGGAACAACTTACTATCTAAATTTGAGATATGGAAGCCCCCATCCGTAGTGATTGCCTGAGCGATCAAGCAAGTCTCGATAATGAAAATCGCGATCTGAATTTTAGGGGCTGGGGAATCGGGAGTTTACGTCGCGGATAGCAAATTCCAATTGAAGGGCCCTTTCATATCAATTCCTTAGTCGTGAGATTCTGAGTGACATACCTTAGCTTAACAAAAATTGTACCATAGAACATGCCCACGGCTGGTCATTGACAACTCCTGAGTCGATTCTCTGAAAATAACTGATCTTATTATTGATCTCAAGCTTCCAGGTATTTTGACAAACTACACATTGAAGTTGTGTCAATCAATCCAAAGCATTATGCGAACCCATCACTGCTACGTGAAGCCAAGCCGCCAAATATTTCTAGGGGAGAGTTTAACTCACAGAATGAAGAAAAGAAGCAGTAGTAACGTTCAATGGCATAAATTTATATTTATTTTGAACTGGACACATTTGTCTGGTGGTCTGAGAATACGGTTCAAATCCATCCCCCATATCCATCTTTCCTAAGAAACTTTTTACCCCTCTTCCAGACCAAGCATGCCAACATCCCCCCTTCCCATCAAGCACGGAAGAAATCTTCTAAGCCAGAGCAATGCACTCAATCTCGACGGGGACGCCCTTAGGCAACTGATAGACAGCAACACAGCTGCGTGCTGGCTTATGGGTGAAGAAGGTCTCGTAAACCTTGTTCATCTCGGCAAACGAATCCATCGTGGTGAGGAAGACGTTGACCTTGACGACCTTGCTCAAGCTCGACCCAGCAGCTTCCAAAACAGCGCTCAGGTTCTTGATACACAGCGTCGTCATGTCGCTGATGGATGAGCTCTCTAGAGTCAGGATCGTACCGGCTGCATCGCAGGGGATTTGGCCTGAGCAGTAGATTGTTGAGGGCGTGGCGATGGCTTGCGAGTAGGGTCCTGCTGCTATGGAGGGGTTAGCGGGGTACTTCTTTTTTTCCCTCTTCTGGAATAAGTGAGAGTGAGTTATAGACATACGGAAAGCGGCCTTATCAGTGTAGACGGGCTTGAAGTCTGCCATTGTTGCTGATTGATTTGAAATGGATTGGATTGAGGGGTTCTCGGGTTTGGGATTTTTATGGTTTGGAAGATGGGGAGATACGGAAGCACCTTGAGGTATGCTTGCGACGTCGCTACAATTTCTTGGTGGGGTAGCTTTTGCTGACGCTGCTTTTTGTGCTGGGTGTCGCTGCTTTTTGGATCGGAAGTGGGATGTCACGAGGAGAGCTTGGAGGGATGCTTCAGTTAGACGAGCTTCATTTCAACGACATCTCATACTCCGACATGTCTGTATCTTCACCACCACGGTATCTGTACACTTCTGGACTGCGGAAATGACGATATCGATCAATTTCATCGCGGAATGCCCGGTCGGAATGTATAATTTCTGTCTATCAAGGACCTCTGGACTTTCTTCACCTGCCCGAGGCTCAATCTAGCTTGGAAGACATCTGGACCTCGACCTGTACGCCCTCGAAAGATGTATTTATGATGTGGATTACGTGTGTACTATGAGACATTACACTCAGACCGCATCTTGACCTCTGGAAATCAAGCATCACCCCGAGTCGCTATACTCAAGGCAGCAGAATACCTTCATCTTTTCAGAAACCATTGATGCCTAAACGACATAAAGAAGATCTCCAACGCCAGCGCCCGCCAACTAAAAACTCCACCAAAAACACAGACCCAATAAGTATCCATCCGAAAAGAAAAATTTACAACTGGACCAGCCATCAAGCAACCTAATTCCACTGAGGCCAAGCATTTATCTCGCCCGAGGAAAAAGCCCCATCGTCGTCATAGAGGGTGAAATCATGACCGATGAGAGATCTCCTATCCGTGAAATCCAACATCTTCTCATCTTTTCTGTCGCTTTCTTCGTAACTCCCCGGGCTAGCTTCACGATTACCTCTGGAATTATTTATATGGTTACGAGCTGCTTCCACTGTCAAGGTCAGCAAATCCTGTTTCTTTGCTGAACGGACATTGACATACTCTGAAGATCGACCTTGTCAGCTGAATTGGATTTCCGTGACTTCCGACCAGAGTTTGGAAGATCATCTTCAAGATACTGCACCTCATAGAATCCGTCGTGACATCCACAGAACCTGTGATCGGGACCATGTTTTACCGTGACAGGGAAGTATTTCACTTTGGTAGCCTTGAATGGCTTAGCTTTGGTGTGGATCTCAGGTACAGCGGGAGGAATTGGCTTCTGTTGTTTGACGCGCTCTCTGTGGGAGTGATCTCGAGACTCAGGTACTGGTGAAGGATCTGTCTCTTCTGCTGCCTTCGCTGACGAGTTCTGGGTCTTGGCAGTTGGCCCTGATTCAGCAGCAAGTTGCTGGGGACTTTTACGTGGAGTTGATGAGCGTCTCTTAGAGGACCTCTTTCCCCTGGTAACTTTCCTTCCGGCGGAGTTTTCGTTCGCTGGGATCTCGTAGACGAGAACCTCTGCTGCCCATCTGACCTGTTTCGTGGTCTTAGCTCTATGAGAGGTCTTCGAGTGGAGATGTGGTGGTTTTGGCGACAAGTGACCAGCACGCGGGGCTGACCATTCATCTTGGTTGGCATTGAGCTTCATAGCGCTTGTCAAGTGATAAGACATGGGATATGAGTAATGATGACTTCCGTTGTCTTATTGATATCTTGACAGATGATAAATATGTTCAAGCTCGATGGACTTGATGAAGATGATTGATGGTGATGATGATCAATCCACCGAAGCTGAGGTTCAGACGAGGGAATTCCGAGCACCGATGACTGAACCTTTGGCTTGGCGAAGAAAATCGAGGGTACCGGATATGAAGAGTCTGAGGAAGTCTCAACTTGGTCTAGTAAAGTCCTGATAAAGTCAAACAAGTTTTTCGATGACTTATATGCAGATCTTGATGAAGTCCGAGTAGTTGTAGGAGTGTGGGAGAAAGTTTGAAGGGGGAGTGGGAGTCGTGGCTTTTAAGGGTGCGGACTGCCATGCTCGGTGGGATCTGACCAATGAGCGCGAGTGCTCGACTATGCGGCACATGCAGGAAGCCCCCTCCTCGAAGCAGGCTAAGCGGTCTTGCCACACTCGCTCTTGTATTGATGTAGGACTCTGGTTTAAATTCACTTGAATCATTATGGACACTATCTGCTTGCTTGGGGTCGCTTAAGGGGTTGTAGAGGGCCTACTCGAGGCTCTATTGGGGTTCTATGATCTCGATGTGCAGAACTTCCTTGGGCATTGGTCACAACCGGATCCAACTTCTTCTCAGTTTCACACATAATATCACACGATCAGGTTCTGGTTCATCTATTTGCTCGTCAATTCCACTTCCTCTGCCGGCTTATCATGTATAGATGTCGTCCACGTTCAACCTGACAGTTCTTTCCATTGCAACTATCATCAACAACAATCTAAACAAATCACAAACCCATCCCACAGGTCTCCATACAAAGCAATGATGGCCTCTTCTTGGTGTACGCTCCAATGGCGTTGTCCTTGTGGTTGATGAAAATTGATGGGGATGATACTCGTGGATCATCGATGGCTCGCTTAGCAATGCCGGTACCGTATCATCCACTGGTGGATTGGATCATCCAAGGCGCATCATCCAACAGTGAATCATCCAACGGTTCATCAACCAACAGTGAATTAGCCAGTAGCAAATCATCCATCTAACAAGACCATCTCGCTTATACCATGTAATGTAGGTACACCTGTATCTAGCTTGGCTATGTTACCACCTCACCCTGTCTCTACCATCTCACCCTGCACCTCCATCTCACCCTGTAACTATATCTCACCCTGTCACTACATCTCACCCTGTCACTACCATCTCACCCTGTCACTACCATCTCACCCTGTCACTACCATCTCACCCTGTCGCCATATCACCATCTCACCTTGTCGCCTTCTTACCTTCACACTTACTTCTGGCTTTCTCGCTATCGCCTCTCGCCTCTCGCCTTTCGCCTTATCGCCTTACTGTATCCCTCGCGTCTTCCTTTCCATCCTATTCTCGCCAACCACCACACCCCATCTCGAGGAATTTCACTTAATCCACAAAGAAACTAGGAAAAATCAAAAATTAGAAAAGTTATAAATTTACTTACCCGCTAGTTCCGTATCAGTTATTAAGAGCATCAATTCAGTCTTCTGACCGCAATTTCAAAGCTAACATACTCATATATTTAATACCTCGTCTTGCATGCCCTCCAGCAATTTAACAATTTATCATAACAGATTATCTCTCGTTCGATGAAATTAATTCCCGGTCTACACAGTGTCGAGAAGCTATCTAATTTTCTCGTACCAGCAGCCAGCTTTATACTTCCACGTGCGATTTCACTCTTAGAGCTCAGAAACTTGATCGTTCGATTGTAACTCGCGGTATGCATCTGTCACTCTAAATCAGTGAGTTATTTACGAAATCTGTACACAGAATTCGAATTAGAATCAATGGTTGTCGATCACCCCGAAAATGTTCCCCGAAATGTTCGTGTGTGCCTGTCTACCTAGTTGGAGCTTAGTGCTTACTTCACAGATATGCCGATGCGATGCATGGGACGTCCAGGATGTTCGTCTTTATGCAACACCAGAAGTGTTATAAAACTGCCGCTCTTTCAACCTCGCTTTGGTATCTTGTTAACATAACATCGCATCAAATTTCTCTACCATTCTTCAATTATATTTGAGCTCTGCGAGTTGCCTCGGCCTGCCTCTCTGAAAACATGGCGGATCCGCATCCTTCTTCTACTCGTACATTCAAAGTCCACATCACACCTCACTTTACAGAAGTAGGGAATATCTCGAAGGTGGCATGTCTATTCATCACCTTGAGTCTTGAATCTCCAGGAGTTGGCCTACAAACAGGCGACACCATAGCCTCGCATAGCAAGCCCTACAAGGAAGTCGAAGTTTCTGACGATAAAGGGACATTGGAAACCGACTGGGCCCAGCAAGATGATTTGTGGAATCTCATTCTACGTCCAGGAGTGGATGGAAGAGCGACAGAAGGGGTGGTGACGATAAGGTATCAAGTATATCCGATGACCGAAAAGCGCTCGATCGCGTATCCAGCAACTCAGCTGCTAGCCGAGCAAGGAGGTGTGATTGGGCCCGGTTGTGCGTTTATTCTGATGCCATTCCGAGAAACCCATCGCCATATCATCGAGTGGGATCTGGACGCCGTTCCAGAAGGGACCCGAGGCGTTTCGAGTCTTGGAGAAGGAAGCATGCCACGCGAACTTAGTGGTGACAGGTCAACACTTCAGAATATCGTATACATGGTCGGTGATATCCAAAGCCAACCGAGCACGGACGAGACAGAGACATACGGATACTACTGGTTTGGAAATCTCCCTTCCAACATCGCGAAAATCAGAGATATCCATGCTGCATTTACGCAGAAGGTTGCGTCTTTCTTTAGTGATCCGCTCACTGCGACGAGACCATACCGCACTTTTATCCAGAACGCAGCACCTGCGAAGGGGTTTGGGAATACAGCCTTCTTGCGGAGCAATATCTTCTCATATGATGAGCAAATCGACTCGGTTCAGGATTACGAACTCGTGCGCTGTATGGCACACGAAGTGGTCTATAATTTCCTCGGTCCTGGGCATGATACATCCAGCCAGAGCCCGAATCAGATTGAGGACTGGCTGTACAAGGGGATCGCAAATGCATTATCTATCTACCTCCCCTTTCGACCGCCCATGCAATTCCGAGATGGCAAATACTTCCAAGCGACGCTGAATATGCTGTGCATGAAATACTACACCTCTCCGCTGATCCACGCCAGTCTTAGCGAGCTTCTCGACCAGGCCCGAACGAACGAATATGCACGCGAGCAGTTGCACGTTCGGGCTTGGGTCTTTGTCGTGTGCACGGATTTCCGTGCCAGAGATCTCGCAGGTGGCATTGTTGGTGGTGTCGTACAGAGACCGATTGAAGACCGGGCGATTAAAGTGCTGGCTCAGAAACGGGCTCGTCGCGAGCCGTATGGACTGCAGCAGTGGTTTGAACTCTTGCAGCCTCTCATGGGACTGGAATGTGTTGATTTTTATGAAAAGATGAGTAGTGGAGAGATCTTCATATTTCCTGAACGGGCGTTTGGTGCGAAGACGCATAGGATGGTTGAGAGACCACGTGAGATTCTGGATTTTGGAATGGAGAGGGGCAGTTTCGAGGAGGGGGCTGTGAAGGGTTTGAAGGAAGGAAGTAGAGCTCAACAGGCTGGTCTTGTGGAGGGAGATGTGATTGTAGATTATTCATATCCCTGGCGTTGCGTGGATAATTTCGAGGCGAAGATGCAACTTTCTGTACAGAGGCAGGGAGGGCAGGAGGTTAGGAGGATTGAGTATTGGCCGAGAAGCTATAAAACAGCTACATGTTGGCAACTGACAGAAGTGGCTGAGATAGCTATATCTTGATCCGTTCCTGAATAAGTATATATATTAGTCTTATGTTGTCGTTAAAAGACTTTTATGCAAAGTGAAGTCAGACAACCGGAAGAAATTCCCCGCATTTTCGGCCAAGTCGCGGGGCGAACAGAGCTCCATCAACATCTCACCACCTACATCATCAGTCCGAATCTGCAGTACTCGTACAAACTCAACCACAACCAGACCATAATCCTATCCATAATGTCAGCCGACGACCAAGCATTCCTCGATATCGTGAGTCTCCCCGCAGTTATCTCCAGCGCATGCCTTTCTAACCCTCATGCTCTAGCTCTCGTCGGTCCCCAACGACGTCCGACGGTACTCGAACGAGGTCGCCGACTACATCGACAGGCACATCGAGCGCGCTGCAAGCGTACTTCGAGAAGCGCTGTCGTCTTCAGAATGGATCCCGGAATCTGCACGACCGCGCGCGCCTGCTCGCTCCCAGCCGGTTCTGTCGTCGTTCCATGGTTCGTCGTCATCCCCGACGTACACGGCCGTCGCGCGATGGGTGTCGAACAATAAATTCTGGACGGCCGTCATTGTCGTCGCTGTGGGCGGTGTCACGTATCAGATCGTGCGGAAGAGTAAGAAGCAGAAGAAACGCAGAGGAAAGAGGGCTGCCAATGGAGCGAGGATGGAGGTATGTTATATTTTCTTCTTTCCTTTTTTTCTCTCTGTCTTTTCACTTTCTACAAAATCAAGGCGCCGGCTTGTGAGATAAATAACTGATTGGGGGACTTGTAGGTTGTGGTTATTGCTGGCTCGCCGTCCGAACCACTCACCAAATCGGTTGCGTTGGATTTGGAGAGGAGAGGGTTTATCGTCTATGTGGTGTGCAGTTCGATTGAGGAAGAAGTCATGGTACAGAATGAATCGCGACCGGATATCAAACCGTTGATGATCGATGTCGTTGATGTACGTCTTTATCCGTCTTCCCTTCTCAAAAATAACACTTACTGATGTTTATATCGAATCTAGCCATCAAGTGCGCGCGCAGCAATCGAGCGATTCACACTCCATCTCCAAACACCACATACCGTCTTCCAAGGCGCACGCTCACATTTCCTAAGTCTACGGTCACTGATCCTCATCCCGAGCTCAACGTATCCCTCAGCACCAATCAGCACGCTCTCACCGGCAACATTCGCCGACGTGCTGAACACGCATCTGACAGATCCAATATTGACCATCCAGTCCTTCCTTCCACTACTCACCTCGTTACCATTCAGCCACCCATCTACCAGCTCTTCACCACCGCAACCCAAACCCTCAATCGTCCTGCTCACACCATCCATAATCCCCTCCTTATCCCCAGCTTTCCACGCCCCAGAATCAAGCGCCGTCGCAGGCCTCTCGGCATTCACGCGCGTTCTGCGCTCCGAGCTCTCACCTCTCGGCATCGCGGTATCGCACCTCCAGCTCGGCAACTTCGACACGTCGTCGTTCGCGCCCAAGAACCAGCTGCAAGCGCTGCGGGCCGAGTCGCAGCAATGGACTGACGGGGCGCGGCAGCTCTACGGGGCTGACGTCACGAAAGGCCGCGGCCGAGTCGGCCGCGGAAGTAGTTTACGGCTGCTGAACGATACCGTCTTCGACGCTATGGTCTCGGGCACGGGACGCACCATCAGAGTCGGCCAGGGCGCTATGGTGTATGGGTTTATTGGCACGTGGGTGCCTAAGGGATTGGTGGGTTGGATGATGGGCATGCGTGGATCGAGAGGCGGGATCAGGAGTTCTGGCGCGGGCATTATCAGGAACGAGACATATTCTGCCTCTGCTTCGGGGCCGGTTAGTCCCGGAACGGGCATGGATGAGAGCGAGTATATCTCTGTGTTTGGACAAGGGGAGGGGTGAGATGACGACTGATGTGACAGTCATCAAGCTCCATCTTTCTTTGGGTAGGACTTGGAATTGGCTGGAGCGGACGCTATTGGACGAGGTTTTAATTAAGTCAAGAAAGAAGGGACGGTTGGGTTTACACGGACGGCGTTCTCTTCCTTTTTTCCTCTCTATCTTCCTAATCTCTTTTTTGCGATTCCTTTTCTAGGGGGGTTCTCATTTTCCTCTCATCCATATATAGAGAGCAATAATGAGAGAGATGGAAAGAAAGAAGAAAAATAAGCATACATGCATGTAATGATATGCTATGCTATGCTATGCTATGCTATGCTATACTATACTATCTCCACTCGCTCGATCCGCCACGATAAGACAGGACACTTCTCGAAAAGAGAATCATAGCAAAATCAAAACAAGATCCAAATCAAGAATCGCAAAGTCTTCTCCTCCTAGTGCTTGATGGTTTTCTTTCAAGATATGTCTCGAGAGCTTCAGCTCGAACTGATATAGGAAACAAGGCAAAGGAAAAGAAAAGAAAGAGGTTACCCAAGTTAGTTCGATAGGCTTCTTAAGCGAGCGAGCGAGCGCTTCCTCTTTGAACTTGAAGGAGCAAAAGAACGAGCGAGAGAAACAAAAGTTGAGGAAGAAGAAAAACAGAAGAAGAAACCGAGGAGGAGTTTCTAATACCGAGAAACCGCCTCCCCCACCTCCCCCTAAAGAGCGGGAGAAGAAAATGGTGGTTCACAAATTACTGCAGGGCCCAGAGAGTGCGGGAGATCAGAAGAGGAGCCCTCTATTAGATGTTCAGGGATGGGAGTAGAGTAGTGAGTGAGTGAGAGAAGGAGAAGGCTTTCTTTTTCTTCTTTCTTTTCTTCACACAAATGGTTTGGAACTTCAGATGAGTTGTGAACTCTCACATGTAAAACAAGCTTCCTAGTAAGTCGAGGTAGGGTGGAAGGGCAAAGATACCTAAAGTAGCCCCCTGGCCTAGGTACTTAGTCGAGTAGGGAATGCCAACTATAGATCCAAGCTACTGAGATATATCAATCTTTACCTTCTCAGGTAAATCTTGGATGTGAGAAAAGAAGAGAAGGGGGAACAAATAAATCGGATCCACGCACGCAGGTATGCAATCAAGTCCGTCGCACGCCCCAAAGGTAATAAGTATATTAATCTCCTAATCAACATATAACTAGGTAGGTAGGTAAAAAGCAGAATAAGCCACCCACCCCCCGTTGCCAATTTTCCTCTTCCTTTTCCTTTTCCTTTTTCTTTGCCTTTTTCCGTTCTGATGAGAAAAGAAAATATCCCTCTAGATCCTCCCCTTCCCCCTTTTTTGGTTTCCCACCATCCCCCCACTCCAATTCGCTATGCTAAAGTTTCGATTTGGTCCTTGGATGATACCACGATGAAGAGGAAGAAGAAGGAGAAGAAGAAGAACGTCGATCAAGATCTATGAAATTTGCTGGATGTTGGTGCTGGTGTTAGTATTGGTTCGACAGTAAAACAAGATTTCGGTTTTAAAATCTACCCCTGCCATTGGTGGAATATGAATTGAACCATAGTATAAGTTTGGGGGGTTTTTTGGTTGGAAATTTAATTGTGTAGAGCTTTGAAGCCGGTTTTGATGAGACTTCTCTGTCCGGGTGGTGCGTCGGCTGTTCCCTATTTTTGGTAGTCAGCATCGCTAGTTTGGCCATAATGCAATGTGATTGGAGAGTCTATTTGATCTTATAAAAATATAATGAATGGAAGGAATGGAGGGATACATACAGTCCAGTAAAACAGTCCCTGCCATCATAAAAATCTATTAGCATTTTCACAGCGAGGATAAATGAACACACACAATAAGAAATAAAAGAGAAAGGGAAAACTCACACCTAACCGTTTCTCCCGCACATATCTCGCCTTTGAACGCACGGTCTCGGGATTATCATACGAAACGAACCCTCCATCACCACCAGTACACCAAGCCGCAGCCGTGGCATTATCGACATACTCTTGCGTACCTGGTCGAGGGAGATTCTTATATTCAAACGTCCCCTCATCTCCTCCATGGCCCGAGTAATTTTGACCTGGGCCGCTAGCACTCAAGAAACTACGGCCGTAAACAGGAATTCCAAGGAGGATTTTCGAAGCTGGGAAGCCGGTAGAGACAACGTAATCCACGGCTGCTGAACCAGAGGGCTCACCGTGGTGGCGGGCAAAAAGTTGTGCGTGGTGACCAGACTTTTCGGACCAGGAACCTGTAAAGTCATAGGCCATGAGATTGATTAAATCGAGGTAGTCTTGTGCTTGGTAGAGATTGATGTTTTGCAGGGCCCATTGACCTGCTGGTAGAGCCGCTGTGAGAAGGTATTGGTCGTCGGGTAGGTAGATTCGGATTGCTGCGAGGAGGGAGAGGAAGTCACGGCCCTGCTGGGGATCAGAAGGGTGTTCCCAGTCGACTGTAAGAACGAGAGTTAGCCGACCAGTATCACGGATATTTAGTGTAACGACCTACTGTCAATGCCGTCAAATCCTGACGCTTCTACCAATCCGAGTGCTGATCGACCAAAGTTATCTCTCGTCACTGCACTGCTGGCAACCGACGCGAAGTTATGACTTCCTCCACCACCACCACCTATGGACAAGATGACCTTCAGATGCCGGTGTTGTCTTTTCAATTGCATAAGCGATCCCAAGCAGCCTGTGGTTCCATCAACTGGCATTTGAAGATCCGCCCAGTCATCACCTAGCTGTTTAGGTTGTCAGTGAAAGTTTAGCACAGGTACTCACCAGGACTCACCACAACACCGCCGTCTGGTGCTACACTGGCAAAGGCGTAGAAGACATGGCTGATGCAGCTGAAATTCAACGTGGCCGGAGTCTCCCCTCGGTATGCTCGGTAGTTAGGATAGTAAACTGCATTTGCTAGCATAAGTGCTTCACTCCGTGCTACTAGAGCTGCCTGCGAGGGTCGACGAGCTTGATGTAGGGGTCTCGAGTTCCATGGGATGGGTGGAGGCTCGCCATATCCGCCATATGATGCCATGTTGGAAACGCTCTTGGATTTGAGGTCTATCTAGTTCATGGACCAATTGATGGCGCATTCCGAGAGGCCAAGATGGAAGGTGGTGGTAGGTTGATCTTAGATTAGATTAGCGACTGGCGGATGGTAAGGTAGGTCTGAACAATGTAATATCATGTCATGTATCTTACTTCAAGGGAGAATAAAGTTCAGATACAGCTACTATCCACCAGGCTGAATTCGGTTGACGGATGAATAGGCAAAGCACGAGTCTGATAACGGAAGGGGACACAACGGTTTGGCCAATAGACTAGACGGCAGATCATGGGCAGGGTGGGCAGAATTTACTGGTACAGAAATATGGGGAAGGGTATTGTAGGTGTGTAGGATTGTGCAGGTGTGTGTGGGGATACTGAGATCTCTGGGACCTCCAGCATGTTATTGGTGTGTATGACCGCACAAAATTCAGGGAAGACCTGATCTAGTTATACTAAGCACGCCTGGGCAGAATCGTGGCGCTTTTGGGTTCCCTTTTCCATTTTTCTGAGAGCATTAGGCTGGAGACCTAACGGTAATGTGACGAAGCATTCCTGCTGCACTCACTAAGAGCTAGTGTAGCTGGCGAGCCTCGACCGGGTTCGATTTCTGACATACAATACACTTATGTACAGTACATATACCTCGATGGTGATATTATCGAGCTTGGCTTTGTCACGGGCTGCTCCTACAACCATCTT
Organism: Pseudofabraea citricarpa; assembly: GCA_029641185.1. Classification (NCBI taxonomy): domain Eukaryota; kingdom Fungi; phylum Ascomycota; class Leotiomycetes; order Helotiales; family Dermateaceae; genus Pseudofabraea; species Pseudofabraea citricarpa. The sequence continues at coordinate 362,942 of JAPWGK010000008.1, forward strand.
CAGACAGGAGTGGGCAGCTGCAGGGGCGAGCGCAGGCACAAAGTGGCCCTGTTCAAGTTTGATGCCATCATAGTACAGTGGGGTGAGCTGCACTGCTTACCTAGGTACAGGCAATGCATGAATCGTAGGTGGCCCGCAGTCCGCAGTAGCAGTAGCAGTAGTGATAGTAGTAGTGGCAGTGGTAGCCGTCACGGTAGTAGTCTTGCCCGTCGTGTGAGCACAGCAGCACGGATGCAACGAGAGAGGAGAAGGAATCCATGTCAACACGATGCTGACATTGAGTGGCTTGTGGTGGCTTATCAGGTAAAAATCGGATTCCGGATCCAGAGGTTAAAACCTTGAGATGCAAATCTGCAGATGACCCTTAACTCTCCGAGCAAGGCTAGGATGTGCACATAAGAATTCGGACAGCAGTTGCGGTGAGAGCGAGCAGAATGGTGAGTACAGACAGGTGACAGACGCATAATCAATTCATTGGGGGCCGAGAGTGCAGTAGTGGGCATGGAGACGATGGACTTTTCCCACCTGCACGCCTCCACCACCTGCACATGGTCTTCTTCTCCGGGCTTATCCCAGCGCTGAGGTGGTCGATGATGATTCAGATATTCTGGGAGTTAACCAGTCATGTATAGCGAAGAGACTGCTGCTGATGGGTGATGGATGGATGGATGATGGGAGGTGACCAGTCCAGTGATGGGATGTGGGTGGTGGGTGGTGGTGGTGGTGAATGGTGGTCGCAGTGCTGGCCGATGGTGGAGATGGAGGGGGAGACAGTAGTCGACGGTAGGTGGTAGGTGGTAGTTGTTCGTCGGATGATGGAAACTCAGTTAGGAAGTCTGGACTTTGCACGATGCAGCAGGAGCGGCCACTGACGCCGATTCGGTCTCTAGTGTGGGTGTGTTGAAGAACCCCACCTCGGCTATTCTGACATCTGCTGTGCTACCGTCTGTTGTTACCTCAACTCATATTATGACCAACTTGGGAATCCTGTCTTGAGTCGGTGAGCAGAATTAGCAGTAGCAATAGGCAAGCAGGTAGGCAAGGCGTACATTGATGTATGTATGTGTATGCGGGAGGGGAAACATTTCCCGTCCAGCAGCCATCAGCCATCAGCCAACAGCCAACAGCCAGCATCCAGCAGCCACCAGCCACCAGAGCAAACATGCGTTCCTGGCTTTTCTCTCTTCGTGCAGCAGCAGCGCAGGCAAAAGCACTGTCCCTGTACCCCAAAATGCAGAACACCAGCATGCTGCAGCGTGCAGTGCAGAACAGACCACAAGCACGGCACATCGCAGGCCTGGCAACAACCGTCTTAAGCTGAAGATGCATATCATAACATGTGCCTTATCCCTGCTGGTGAAGTCGTGCAGAAGGGATTATTGCGCCATGACTGGCTGCAGGGCTCATCGTCGCTCGTCGTTCGTCGTTTAGCACACATCCTTCGGCTGATCTGTGTTTGGACTTCCGCTACGTGCTTGACAGCCGCCGACGCACGCTTGTGTTGTCGTACCGTAGTTTCTGGCTGTTGTGGTGGAGCAGAACAGAGTAGAGCTGATCTTGGCCGGGCTAAACTTGATTCTTGGTTTTTGTTGAGGATGGTTGTACAGTAGCAAGAGTGAAGACTTGAGAGTTAAGAGTTAAGAGTTAAAAATCAAGACGGTAAGTGGTTACACAGCAGGCATGACAAAATGGGGAATCCTCGGTTCGCTCTCTTCTGTGCTGCCTGGGTGCCTGGCCTGGGCGGTCAACCCTGTTCTCCAAACACAGTCTAGCGCAATCAATCATCAACAATCGCGTTTCCCACAGCTCAAGCTGAAGCTCAGCTCTGATCCGTACTCGATCTTCCAACACATACACCTTCACCACCGATCATGGCTCAAATCCTCTCCAAAGGCCCATCCGCCACCGACCTCTCCCACCAGATCCTGTCGCACAACGCACCACAATACACCTTCTCCTTCACACCCTTCCTGTCTGCCACCTACCGCCACGGCCTGTCCCCCTCGCGGCCAACATGCAAAGCCTACCTCCAGGGCCACTGTCCCCTAGGCAGTTCGTGTCCCGACAAGCACACCTCGGCTTCCTCGACGTCGAATTTCAATAACCTCGTGTGCAAGCATTGGCTACGCGGATTATGTAAGAAGGGCGAATCATGCGAGTTCCTGCACGAGTTCAACCTGCGCAAGATGCCCGAGTGCAATTTCTTTGTGCGGAACGGGTACTGTTCTAACGGAGGTATGTCATTACGATTTTTACGTAGGGAAGAATACATGCTAATTAAAAACCAGAGGAGTGTCTATACCTACACACTGACCCGTCAGCCCGTCTCCCGCCCTGTCCACACTACGACCGAGGTTTCTGCCCCCTAGGACCGCGCTGCTCCAAGAAGCACACACCCAAGCAGATCTGTGAGTTTTACCTCGCGGGCTTCTGTCCGGACGGGAGCAAGAACTGCAGGAAAGCGCATCCAAAATGGCCCACGAATCTCGAGGCGCCCACCGTCAAGATTGAGAAGACGGCCGAGGAGAAAGAGGAAGAAGCGAGAGAGTTGAAGGAGAGGATGGAAGCGGACGAGGAGCGCGAGCGTGAGAAATGGCGTGAGATGAATGGCGCGAGCGGAGGCGGTGGTGGGAGGGGCGGGAAGTGGGAGTATAGAGGCAGAGGAAGGGGGCAGAGAGGAAGAGGGAGATATTGAGTGGTTACGATTTCTTTTCGTGCATATCATGATTGATGAGCTCGACCTGCTCGAACGACCCAAGGTCAGGCAATGTGTGTTGAGGCAGTATGTGTTGTATGTTGTGTGCAGCAACAGCAGCATCAAGGAAGAAGAAAAGGAAAGAGAAAAGCAAGGCCGAAGCAGAAGAAGAAAAAAACGACGGAGGAAAAGCTCAAAGGATACACATACATTCGGAGGAAGTAACGAAAGGCAGAAACTGCATCACATCACATCGCGTCGCGAGCTGTCTGTTGTGCTCTACGCAGATGCAAGAGGCACGCAGGCAAGCCGGATGCAAGCAGCCGCAACCAGCCTCAACGGGCATGAAAAACAAACAAATCCCTGCACTACTGTCCCTGCACTCCTTGGGCTCGCATATGTCAAATACCCAGCACGCACACACGCACGTAAGCAGGACAGGCAAGCAAAAAGGAGGCAAGTAAGCTACCGAGGCACAGGGGCAGAGCGAGCAAGAGAGAGAGTGAGAGAGAAAGTAATCGACGTAATGTAATGTACAACACGTACCACTTTGCAGGTAGATGCCTAGACAGAAGCATATCATCGAAACAAAGTCTTTGGTGGCAAAAGGGGGGTACTAATTCTCTCGTGGGGCCAAAAAGAAAAGAAAAGAAAAGAAAGGGACGTGTTCCTGCCAGGTCATCTTTGTATGTGATGTGATGTGATGATTCATGATCGATGATAGAATGGTGAGGTATTTATCCTCTCTTCTCTTCTCTCGCGTACCAACGATCTCAGCTACCCTAGACTTGGAATCGGAATCGAAACCGGAAGAAACACAACACAACACAGCTTGGTCCAAGTCTGGCCAGCCAGACCCAGACCTGCTCGCTCCAGACCTCACCCAGCTCCGATGAAGATAAAATAAGAAATTAAAAAATAAAGACATGGCAAACGAACATCTCGCTCTCTCTCCACTTATCCTCTCCCTCCCTTGATCTACCTAGGTACCTACACACAAGACAAGAAGAACTTCTTCTTTAAAAAAAAAAAAAGAGGGTTGAGAAGAGGAGAAGAGCTACACGCCATCCATCTAATATCTATCTCATCTTCACCTCTTCTACACATCCTCTCATCCCAAACCCAATTCCATACCGTGCTCTTTCCCCTCCCCTCCCCTCCTTTAGTTGGCTAGCTACCAAGGGTAGATCCCCAACTCTCGCGCCCACCAACTGACTATATCTCTCATTCCTGCACTGACCCGCCTCCCCGAAAAGATGAAGAGCAGGAGGATTGATTGTTTGTTTGATTAATTGAGTGAGTGAGTGAGTGAGTGGCTGACTGTTTCATAGAGGGACAAGCAGGCAAGGGATGGCTGGATGGGTGGCTCATAAGAGTGAGAGGAAGAGTACCAACCTCCTATACCCAGCCAGGAAAGTAACCTAACCTAGGTTAACCTACCGGCTTTGAGGAATAAGTAGGTAAGTTAGCGTCAGTAGTAAAACCACACACACACACACACACACACACACACACACACACACACACTTTCTCACTCACACTCATATAGCACAAAAGTCAAGCAAGAGCTAAAAACACAATCGAAGTCAAAGTTTTTGATTCGTTCTTTCTCTCTTTCCCACTCTCCCTCCTTTCTTTCTTGATTTCCGTTAACGCCATACAATACAAAAAAACCCCCACTCACACAGAGAAAGGAGAACACACGACACACACAGCAAGAGCACACACAAAACAAAAGAGAAGAGAAAGAAAACAAGAAGAAAAAACTCCACTCCTCCTCTCCCTCCCTCTCTCGGATAAATCAAAAGAAATCCAGTCCGGTGTCAAAATATTCCTCCATACCATCCTGTCCCATCAGAACGCCAGAGCCATGCAAGTTGAGTAGTAGTGAGCAATAAGTGAGTGAGAGTTCCAATCCATGACAAACCTGAACTCGAGAACATTCTCATCTTATCTCGATATCATAAAAGACACATACAGCGAAAAGAAAAAAGAAAAAGATCGAGAAACAATGCAGGTATAGAACAAAAAAGGATCAAGGTTCGTGCTTCGCCCTCTTCGCGTCACCGCCTCCCTCGCCTTCGGGGCTCTTTCGCTTCTCTGCCGACGGCGCGCGCTCACCACTATCTTCTCGCAAGAAACTCGGTCCCGATCCTACTACGGGAGTGGCAAAGTTCAGCGGACTCGGTAACGTGTTACCGTCACCGTTCGCTCGGAAATTCCATTCCGGGTAGAAGGAGCTGGGCGAGGGCAGGAACTCGTTATTCATGAATCTGCTCGGGAGCGCCGATACAGGAGTATCGATGTTCATATTGTTATTGTTCGAGTTGGACCCTTGAGAGTTTTGAGTAGGTTGGGAAACAGGATGAGGTCGCGCAAATGGGTTGGGAGGACCAGATGCACCAGCAGAGAGTAGAGCAGACGCTGAAGGCGAAGGAGGTGGAAGAACAACACCAGAAGAATGTGAACTCGAACCCTTACGCTGAGGAGGATGTGAACCAATTGCACCAGTAGATTCTCGAGGTGATGACGCTGAGTCTGCAGTTGCAGAACCCCCATCTGAAGGCTCGTCGGGAATCTGGACTTTGAGTACGGGACGCTTTCCACCAGCGGCGCCAAGTTGAGCACTATTGGTACGAGAGGGAGGAGTAAAACCATCAGGCATGGAAGAAACGGATGACATGGAAACACGATTCTTATTATGAGTTTGTGCACGTGGTGGCGGAGGTGATGGATTCGGCCGGTTTACAGTACCCACATCAATTGACTGTGATCTATTGGAAGCAGTGGCATCTGCCCTAGGAGTTTCAATATTGGTAGTTGAACTTGCCCAATGCTGCGAGAGGATAGAGCGGCTCTCATCAATAGGTGTGAATATGCTTCTTGACTTGATGGACATCCTCTTGACTGGTTCTAGTGAATGTTGAGGTTCGGGTTGCTGCCGTTGTTCTTCTTCGTGGTTTTGCTGGATCGATTGGGGAACTTGGATCGGTTGTGGAACTTGGAGCTGCTGCTGTGGCTGTGGTGGAGAGGCCGTCTGACGAGATGGCGGTCTCTCCTGTTTAATAAACCCAGCTGGAGTAGCCTGTCTCCGTTGATCTTCCATATACACTTGTTGGACTTGTTGTGGCGGCGGTATATGCTGCTGCTGTTGCTGCTGCTGTTGCTGCTGCTGTTGGGGGTATTGCTGGTATTGGGGCGGGGGTGCTTGGTGGGGCATTACTTGAGGATGACCTTGCATGTGTGGTGGCATGGCATGCGGGTGAGGTTGCATTCCTTGACCGTTTTGTGGTTGATATATTGCAGGATGTGGCACGTATGCATAATTATTAGGGGGTGGATGTGGGCCTTGGGGCATATGCTGTGATAGATTTGAACCAGGTCTTCGAGGTCCGTTGCGCGAAGATGGCCGAGAGCCCATCTGCGGCTGCGGAGTATGTTGACGTTGGGGGTGTTGGGGGTGTTGGGGGTGGTGAGTAAAGACGCCATTGGGAATTGGTGGTGATGCGGAGGGGGTGTGCTGTCGCATGTGTTGGTAGGCCGGATTATGGGTTTGGAAATGCGGAGGCATCATCTGATTTTGAGGCTCGACGGAGCCGTGATGAGAAGGACCAGAGCCTACCGGATCATCGTCTTCGTCGTCATCATCCCCCTTGCCATTAAAATCCGCCGGGCCTTTGTGTTCGTTGGCACCGCCATACTAAAAATTTGTCAGTCCGGATGCATTCATGCTTGGGCTGCGATCACACATACATATTGGTATCTCGTCAAAATCTCTCCAATATCGCTACTCGAGTACTCATACAGCTTCTTGTTGTTCCCAAAGATGATTACCGCAACATCGACTGAGCAGAGGACGGAAAGCTCATGCGCCTTCTTGAAGAGACCGCCTTTGCGCTTGAGAAAGGTTCTGCGGGCACGGATTAGTCCAAGTCGGACACGGCAGACGAAGAGCTACTTACACCGAACGGTTCCTGTCATCCTTGATGGCCTTGATCTCAATCTTTCTTCGACCCATGACGGGAGGCCCTCGGACGCGCCGAGTGAGTTGATTCGGGGGAGTTTGTAGATGCACAGCTTGTTCGCGTGAGCTGGGGGTTTTCGAGTCGTGTCTCCTCAATCGCGAAACATTAAATCCACGCGATCACAAAGGAGCAGGTTCTTTGTTCGGCGTGTGCAAAGGGCAATGGACAAGGGGGTTGTGCTGGCAGATGCTTTGGACGGAGCGGCGATGCGATGCAGTGTAGGTAGGTACTCGACAGGAACAGGAACAGGAACTCGAACTCGAACTCGACGGTTTTGATGGGGGAGAGGGAAGGAAATGCGCCCGTGGACGATGGACGGCAGTTCAGTCCTGAAACGCGAAGAATTCTGCTTCCGCGCGAGAGGGGGACAGGAAGTGAAGATTGGAGAATCTTGAACGCGATAAATTGGAGGGCGCGCGGGCGTACAATATAGTTTTGAGGATTTTCGGAAGTCTATCGACTGATAGTGATGGGAGGTGGTTGTTGCTTCTATATTTAGAGGATGTCGGAGAGAGAAACGGGAGGGAATCAGGTTGGCGTTGGTTGTGTTTGTGATGCCTGGGGAATCAGGTTTAGATTTGGGGGGGAGGGGAGGGGGGATTGAGGTGTGAGGTGTGAGGTGAGTGGTGAGTGGTGAGTGGTGTGTGGTGAGTGTGTGGTGGAGGTGCTGCTGGAGCTGGTGCTGGCTGATGGGTGCTGGTGTTCCGGGCTTAGCAGGGCATTTTGGGGCTTTTTCCCTCTGATACATCCCCTCTAAAGCTTGACAAACTGCCCTACACGACCCCTACAGCCCCTACAACCCCTACAACTCCCCCCCCACGGAACCTCTCCGGTCGCTAGAAAGCCAGCTGTTCTGGATAGGCCAACGCCCAAACAACCTTAAGCTCTTAAGGTTGGCTAAGGCTCAATCCTTCCGCTCTCCTCTCCCCCTCTATACTGTAAGAAACTAGCTGTTTCTCCATCATCTTAATTCCTGGCTTTGGGGCTTCTGATAAGTTTCATGCTGCCATCCTGACCACGGCTTCCCTACGCATTTCCCCAGATATTGCGTATAAATAGATAAGCTCAAAGCTCAGGGCCGGCAGGCAGGCAGGCAGGCAAGCAAGCACACTCGCTCGCTCGCCGAATTCCATGTGTGCAGCACAGCACAGTGCACACACGTCCCACCTCCCACACAACACAACCCCTCCAGCAAATAGGGACTCTAGAGCAGAGAACGAACAAGCATCTCACGACCATCGAAGCAGCATGGTATGGTACAATACAATACCGTATGATGGGAGGAGCAGGCCAAGCCAAGTCCCGAAGCTGCCTCTTGCCTCCTACTTGCAGCGTCGCTTGTTTGAGGAGCGAGCATGGCAAGTGACCGGGTATGGCAGGTCCCCTTAAGCGCCCGCCTGGCCGCCCGTGGCCGCTGGTTGGTCCAGCCAGCACAGATGAACTCCACCTCCCCTGCCGGCTGACAGCCTGACACACCTTTGAGAGAGGGAAAGATCCCAAAAATAGCTGCAATCGGGTCTTTTAGCATGAGTTGGTCCGAAGCAAATTAGCCCCCCTTTCTGCGCCAGCTGATTGGGTGCAAACAAGGCTGATCGAAGAGAGGCTCAGGCCGTGCAGCAGTTCTAGTCACCGGCAGCAGCAGCAGCAGCAGCAGCAGCCAGGGCTTCGAAAACGGCCACCCATCATCTATCTGTATGTACACTATGTGCCATCATCGTCATTACCACCATCGACAACAACGGCCGTGCGACACAGGAACCAACACCAACACCCAACACCCAACATGACCGTACCCTACATACCCGTCCGTACCGTACCGCACAGGCACGTCTGCTCGATCCTGGTATGGACAATCACATCACATCACATACATCTAAACAAGCCAAAAGAAATCAGGACCAAAATCGGAATCAGTCGACGTGCATTGCATACATCCAAATCTATATCCATATTCCCATACATCCATCCATCCATCCATCCATCTATTTTGCGACGCCTTTCTCCATCTATCAAGCGAGCAAGGTACGAGGTACGGCCGCTAACCTGCGACCATGGCGACGAAGTAGTAGTGAAGTATAGCTTAATGTAAATGTGATGCTACCGCTACAGCAATGCCAATGCTAATGCTAATGCTAACACCGATGCCGATGCCAATGCCAATGCCAATGCTATACCATGCCATGGCCCATTGTCGCATCAGACCAAAAAGTATATCCATCCATCAGCCATCCCTCACTCCATCACTCAACCCATCCCCGTTCATCCAACCCCTACCATACAGTAACCATACCAAAGACCCCCAAAACTCAAAACTCAAAACTCAAAACTCAAAACTCAGATAACAGCAGAGGATCAATCAGCCAGAACAAAAAAGCACCGAGAGGAAGAGAGCCAAGAAAACAGAGTTCTCGCAACAAAGGACGAATTCTCTTTCACCTTGCGGTGTTTCGAACGCCCAGACTTCCCCCCCCCCTCCTCCCCTCCTCCAGCAACCTTACACTAACACCCCTCACCCCTCCCCCCCTCGTCCCCGAAACCCGAAACCACCTACAACTTTCATTCTCTCTTTCTTTCAAGCGAGCAAGCAGGCAGGCAAGCAAGCAAACTCGCTCGCTCGCTCGCTAATCTCTCCCATCTTGCTCTCCCTCTTTCCCTCTAACCAACGACCGACGGCCGCTACTGCACAGCACAGCATAGGTACCTACCTAGCAATGCAACACGTTCTATTTCTAGCCTCCTTCTTCTACTTCTGCATCTCCTTCTCCCTCCTCTCCCTCCCATCATAACATGACCTCAACTCAAGCTTTCTCATCCATACCCTTAGTGCGGTACCCCTCCCCCTCCCCCTCCCAAACAGAAATCTCAAGTAACCCTTAGCCCTACATCCCCAGAATCCTACCTACCTGCCTACCTGCCCGCCGTGCTTGATTACTTGGTGGGACCTCCTGTCCCTACCAACAGTACTGTACCTGGATAACCTACCTAGGTACCTAAACCACGGTACGGTAGGCGCAAGGCTACTCCCGCCGCGCACCCTTACAGTACAGTACATCGCATCCACCCCCATCGTATCCACCCCCATCTTCCCTCATTAACATAATCATAATCATCATAATCATCCTTTCCTTCCTTCCTACCACACCACCACATCCATACCGTAGACGCCAGACGCCGCGCACCGGCGTCGAAACCGAGGGGCTCCGGTAGGGCTGAGCAGGGCAGGGCAGAGCAGGGCAGAGCAGGGCAGGGCAGGGCAAATTTGTGAGTGAGTGACTGACTGAGTGAGTAGTAGTGAGTGCGAATGCAGATCGTGGCTATATTCATTCATGTACAGGTATTACATTACATGACATTGCATTACGTGCAGTCGTGCAGTGTGCATCTGTGTGACCCAACCAGCCTCGCCCTCGAAGGAAAAAATGCCCACGGTGCCATTTCATCCGGGCGGCTAACCTACTCGTCCGTCCGAAGGAAGATGGGAGATGGAAGAGAGAGAGAGAGAAGCCTCACCGTCACCTATTTCCATCACCACCATCGCCATTTCCAGGCTTGCATGCATTGCATCATCATCGGTGTGAGGTATCTTATTGTCAGGCGGCCTTTTTTATTTTTTTTGGCTTTCTCGGTATGAACGCTCTGCGGTGCTATGGAACCCTGCACGCCAATGCAAACCCAACTCCCAAACCATAAAAGGAAGACATGGTAAGCATTTCCACCATGCAGTAAACGCCCCACCTGTGCCCGTGCTCGTGCCTGTGCCTTTTGCCCCGTGGAGTCCCCCATAACGCCTGATGTATGCTCCCGGCTAGATTATTTACTTACAAACTCTCTTTGTACAAACTCACGCGGAAGAAAAAAAAACAAGAAGGGTTGCGATCCTCGATTAGCGAATCGCCGTCGAAAGGTAAATAGAGGCATGCTGCGTGCAAGCCGAACTAAAGTATTTGCTAAGTGCCAGCAGTATTGCGCTGCATTGTGTCATTATGAAAAGGAGGGGGCCGTGATGGCTCCGAAGCCACCATAGTTTGGAGTACTGTCTTCAGGCTTCATCGTACCGTTCAGCATAGGACAGAGTCTGAAGCGAGACGTGTTAGCAAGCCATTAGATAGCCAGAGGGCGGGGGAAAGGATAACAAGCTGCTCGCTTGAGCAGGCCCACGATAAAAGTAAATAGTCTAGCGGTTCTGGAGACAGTACTTTTTATTTGTCTTAATATGCCCTGCCTGTCCACAGTTCGCACATTTGCGCGTAGTTCCAGTTGGCTTTTCAGTCGAAGGAACCGGCGTTGATGACGGGGATGCTGCATTGGTCGACTCGCGCTGGTGATTGCCCTTTTGCTTCTCTCGAGTCTGGCGTCTTTCCTTGTTACGCTCAAGGCGTGAAAGCTCCTTTTTAGCCCTATACACGAAGTCAGCACTGTTTCAGAAGGAGGATCTATTGATAAATACTCTTGAGCTTGTTGTCGATCCCATTCTGCATCACCCGTAGGCTTGGCTTCATATACGCTAGGAGAAAGTTAGCTGGGACGAAAAGTTGTGAGTTTCGGATCAACTTACTTCATCGAATCGGCAATGAGGGCAAGACGGCGCTTGGTATATTCTCGCCAAACTCGAACATCCTTTACGATCTCCACTGCAGTTTCCTCCACACCGAATCTGTTTCTGAAGCTTCGCGTAATCTTCATCACACGACCAGAGGTCTTGCTCCCATTACTGAATCTACTGACTTGACTGGCTGAATCGTCAAAGCCGGCTGGCGTAGCCATAGTATGAGAGCTTTGATCCACACCAAACCGTTCATCTTCGTCTGCCTGCTCACGTTCTAGTTCGTTCTCCACGTGCTCAACGGGGTCCGACAAATTAGCTTTTTGCTTCTCCCAGATGTCGCGAATAGCATCATTGTAAGCTGCTTGTTGTTTGCGAACATTGTATGTGTGACCTCCATTTGCTTTGCGCTCTCGTGCTATGGCGTCTGCAGAGGTCGCAGACGGACCTTGGACGGCTCCGATATATCCACCTTTCATTGAGGTTTTGATGAAGCTAAATGCCAATCCACAACCAGACGGGTCGCCAGCACCGTGAAGTTGTAACATCGCTTTGTCTGCTGATGCTTCCAGGAAGGCTTTGCTTGTCTTCCAAGGGGCGAGATTCTGTTCAAGATTCTCAGCCTCATTTCCATCCTCATCCTCTTCGTCGTCGTCATTTGCAGCATAACCAGAGTCGGTAAGGTGTTGCAAGCCCACTTGCATAGCATCGATAACACAGATTTCTTCTGGTTTAACCATTGATCGAATAGTGGTTTCGTCCGGAACCTGCTCACCCTGCTTCATTCTCCAGAGTTTGTCCTCTTTATTGTATTGAATGAACTCCTTGAGCTTTTGTCGGTTTTGCATGTCTGTAGAGTCTGCAATGTGAGCAGTGAGATCTGCTATCCTCAGAACTTGGTTCTGACTATGCCGAATCTTTCTGAAGGCGATCATTTTCATACGGTTCTTCGCGGCATTTGTGACCTTTCTCGAATGCGGCCCTGGGATTTCTAAAGATGGAAATTGTTGTCCAACAACGTATATGTTATCAATATTTCGCATATGCCAGTTTGATCCACCGACACCAGTCGTAGTTCTAATAACCAGGAAGTCGGTGTTCTTGGGCTCGTGCTTGAAAATCGGCGCCCTATACATAGCATTGTGCAGCGTAGGCACTGTTTCCCCTGGGTCAACACTTCCAAAGTTTGCAAATGGAGATCTATCTTCCGGGAGCAAGATTGTAGAATCGCCGATGAAGTCTTTATTGGGGGGTCGATATGTATCCTCCGCATTCTTACGTCGGTAATAATTAATGATGCGATTGCCCATACCGAAGTTTGACAGAACAGTAGGGTGCTCCTCGGAGTATTCTAATAGCGTAGCAGTTGAATAATGGTCGGAGAGAGATAGGTCTTTAGATTTGGCGAAAACATCTTTCGTGGCCCAGCCCTTGACATCTTTTCTCTTCCGCAGCCCTGGTCTAGAGAACATAATCGGGGCGCCAACGATCTTGGTTTTGAATGATGGTCTATGGTGTGCTCGAGCGGATGAAGTATCCAACTTGACTCTATAATATGGGTGAACTAATTTAAGAGCGGGCAAGCTGTGCTCAACAGCCAAACCACCAAGCATGGCTCTGACCTTGCTTTGATGATTTTCCTTGAGAGCATCATATGCTTCATCATTTGAAATGTTGAATCGTTGACTGAGTGTTTTTGCCATGCTTCCACCAGCACCACGCTTGAAGTTACCACCCAGGCGATTGCGTTTTGTCGTAGGATTGGGCTCGTGAATATCAACAAGGAGGAATGGATCGTTAAGATCTAAAACTACCTTAGACGCTAACTGCGTTGCCCTCTCGAAGTTATCAAAAGACGGGACAGCATAACGCGGCTTGGTAACAAAGTTCTCGTCATGATGCGTAATCTTTCTGCGCTTCGCTGAAGGTTCCAAAAACTCTCGTTCCCAATCATCCATAGGCTCATCTTCTTCCACCTCGACAGAGACAATATCGGTTACAACGGGGTTGATCTTAGAGTCCCAGTCGTCACAGATAATCTCAAGATCGGCCCATGTGAACTTGCCAATCATTTCTGATCTCGATGGCTCGTCCCAATCGAAGTCCTCTTTGCTCTCACCCTCGTCGGACGATTCCTCGATGATGGCTATCAGACCTTTGGCCTCGGCCTCCTGAACTCTCTTCCGTTTGTCTGATGTTGCTGGTCCAGCAGTTCTGAAGGACTTTTCCTGATCTGGTGCAATTTCGAGACTGACTTTTGTAGGGTGTACAGGCTTCGGCTCTTTGAGGGGTACCTTGGGATTATAATGGGCTTTCTTCGAAGGTAGCAAATCGTTCCAATTCAGAATCGCGCCTTCTTCGAATGCAGGGAAAAGAACCTTTACAAATTCTGACTGACTCTCCACAGGGGCTGGTATACTCAGGTCCTGGTTCATTGCCTCATTCAAGGATGGGAAGTTGGCCTCGCGAAGGAGGGCTAATTCCTCCTCATATGACCGTTCATTAGATTCCACATCCAAGAAATTTGCCTGCGCCGCCGTGGTCGCCTGAGTGCCATCTTGTGCCGCAAAATCGTCGAAGCTTGGTGAATCTGGTCCTTCCCCGAAAAGATCATCCAGCTCATTATCATGACTGGTGCCCGTGTCGTCCGTCAACCCTGGAAGATCCCCAGCCAAGTCCCCTCCAGCCTGTCCGGATGGCTCTTCCTCGTCGGGGAGGTCGTCATCATCATCGCTCAGGTCCTCGTAGTCCTTTGCATCGTCCGCCTTCTCGCCGCGCGCATTTATGTCTTCGTTCAAGGAGAGTTGGAGCTTCGTATTTGGATCACCAGCACCATTTGCAATCGCAATGATCCGCTGCATCTCCGCCTCATCTTCTTCATTTTGGCGTTGCCAGTCCATGGCTGTGGTTGTCTCAGAGGATGTAGGGGCAGCCATCTTTGCGATGGTGACTGTCTCCTCCAGAGCCTATCGCCGAGCTGGAAAACGCCTTTACCATGAAGATACCGAGTCGCTAACTGTGAAATAATTGGAGTCGCTGCTCAGAAGTGTTTAGGAGTATCGTGGTGCGTCGAGAAAGATTTAGGTCGAGGTTTCAATACGGCGTTGGCGTTCTAAGGGTGGAGGCTCCGTACAATAATTCCGTCTTGCAGCTGATCACGCTAATGCGCGGCCGCTAGCGCCAGCTCTAGCGCGAACTGGACAAAACTGGGCTCGCTGGGGAAACATATATTGCACGTGACCGTCTTATCCGCCAACCTCGAGCATGCATGTTCCTGCTCCTTTCCCCTGCACTGCTATTCAAATTGTCATCAATGAAAACGATCTGAGGGAATATCACTATCATCATTCCATCATTTTCACAGAGTGTGCTAGTATTGGTCGGGATAGGTAGGTTTCAAGACCTTTTCATCACTTACGAGGATCAACCCACCTATGAGCTACGGTATCGGACAATGTTTAACCTAGAGGCTAACACAAATCCCACGCAACGACATTCTCGTGAAGCACAGGATTTTCGTTGCCAGTGCAAAGAAGTTTTCCTCTTAATTCAAGCTTCTCTGTCCTGTTTCAATATCTACTTGTCATCTTTATCACCACACCTCCACAACTTCATCAAGCCCCTCAACATAATCGATATCCAAGTTCATTAGAAGCACGTTCTCAAAATGGCAACACGTGTTTTGTATCCCCATGCGACGAAAGAGGAACTGCTGAAGCAGTTTGTGGGCAAGTCTTTAAAAGATGTACCCACTCCGTCAGCGGTATTAGATCTTAGCAAGCTCAAAGCAAATTGCAACCGCATGCTGGAAGCCGTCGATACTCTTCAGATAGGATGGCGAGCACACATCAAAACTCACAAGGTAATTAGTTACATCTGCTGCTTAATAGATATTTCCTTGTTTTCCTTGGCCAAAGTTTGGAAGTGGATGATCTCACGGTGCTTCGATAGTGATTGAACCTAGCAGTTTTCTTCCACCCCCACCTTTCGTTATGAGGTACTTGGAGATCAGGTGTCACTTTTGTATATTTAGCTAACTATTTCATGTACTTTTAGACAACTGAACTCACAAGATTACAAGTTGGCGAAGGTTCAGGCCCTGCCAACATCATTGTATCAACCTTGATTGAGGGAGAGGAAATCCTTCCCCTTCTTCTCGAGTATAAGGAGAAAGGGAGAGTTGCCAATGCAAGTACCTGAATAATCTATCAAAAGTAATAATTTCTGACAATTATTCTTCAGGTTCTCTACAGTTTCCCAGTGACCCCTGCGGCGGTTGATCGCCTCTCAGCGATCGCTCAAGCCATCGGAGCCGGTGGTCTCTGCCTCATGGTAGACCACCCGGATCAACTCGCTGCCGTAGCAGCTATCAAGGAGCAATCTGGAGTGGCCCCCTTGATATTCCTGAAGATTGATATGGGAGGGCACCGAGCAGGTGTAGCACCTCAAAGTGCCGTCGCCGCAGAGTTGATCTCGAAGCTTCTTGCGCTCGACACAGAAGGTTCCTGTGTTCTGCATGGACTCTATTCGCATGCCGGTCAATCTTACAGCTCGTCAGACCGCAGCCAGGCTTTGGATTTCCTTCGTCAAGAATTCGAGGCTCTTCTTGTAACTGCTGAAATGGTCCACTCTGCATCAGCTAGAAAGCCACTGGTTCTTTCTGTCGGCGCAACTCCCACCACAACATCGATCCGCAACCTCTTGATAGAAAGCGAGGCCAGACCCGCAGAGGAATCCAAAGCCATCTCAGCACTAAAGGGCACTCTCGAGGCCATCCGAACTCTTGGTTGTAGTCTCGAGATCCATGCAGGTGTATATCCCACCTTGGATGTGCAACAGCTCGCAACTCATGCTTTACCAACCACTGGGCCCGATGCGATGTTGACATGGGATGACCTCGCATTCACCATCCTCGGCGAAGTAGCTTCGTTGTATCCAGGGCGTGGACCGGGAGGTAAATCCGAAGCGCTTGTCGGTGCGGGTGGTATCGCACTTGCTCGCGAGCCCTGCAAAGCCTATTCAGGCTGGGGGATCCTGTCACCGTGGAACCGAGCAAATGCAACACTGCCAACAACGGGACCTGAACAGCATGCTGGATGGCAAGTCGGCAGGTTGAGTCAGGAGCATGGTATTCTTGTTTGGGCAGGAGAGGAGAAGGACGTTGAGGTTCTAGAAGTGGGCCAGAAAGTTAGAATCTGGCCAAACCACGCTTGTATTGCTGGTGTAGGCTTCAGCTGGTATTTGATCGTGGATAGTAGTTTGAAAGGAAAGGAAGATGAGGTTATCGATGTCTGGCCAAGATGGAGAGGTTGGTAGATATTGCCACACGATCTAAATTTGTGATTGCCAATTGCTGCATTTCTCTGTTTCTAGGATAATGACAACTTCACGTAAAACAGTCATGGTTCTTATCTGCAACAGAGACTCGGATATGAATATATGAAGATGGAAACATCATAACATTCTTCTAAGCTGGAGGTATATCCAGCAAAACACCTTACGCCGTCCACTACCAAACAGTTTGTTTTGTTAAACTTTTCCCCTTTTCCCATCTAAAACCATTCATTTACATCTCTTCTCAACCACATTAGCTCCAAACTCCTCATACTCCTTCTTCGAGATCCACATCTGGTGGAAGGTTCCCAGACTACCCAAGATACTACCACCGATCCAGCTTCCAAAGCGGCGCTCGCTCGTTAAACCAGCAGCCTGGATCTTGATACGTGCACCGGGGTAGAGTGCTGTAAGCTCACTGTTCAAGCGATCAGTAAATCCGCTAACGAGAGACGTTCCACCAGTCACGACGATGTTTTGGAGTAATGTTGGTCGTAAATCCATATCGACACCTCCGAGAGATGCTCGGACCATTTCCGGGATCGTTTGCGCCTTGGTTGGTGCTGCTTCGCCAGGGACAGGCAATGCTGCCTTTTCATCCCACATGCCTTCTGCTACTCTAAACCGATCGGCTCCCCACATTTGATTGGCACCATCGGGCATCTCAAAAACACGACCGGGTTGGTTCTTGGCATAATCCTCGTTGGTGCTTCCTGTAGCAGTTCCTGAGCTCAGTCTTCCAGGGCCGGGCCATACCTGTACAACAGATTCTTTGAATTCAGTCAGAACCCGATCTTCTTCTAATGCTCTGAAACTGGCAGTAGGTGGGATCTTGAACTCCCGGAACGTGGCCTGAGCTGGCGCTCCTGCGTCCACTGGAGTCTTTGCCTTAATCATGAAATGTGGAATAAGTTCAACCTTGGGCTCCGCGGAGCCAAATAGTGCTCGAAGCTGTGATGATAACCAATTTCCAGCTAGTGGTGACCTCTGTATGCTCTTCTTCAGGATGAGACCATCGTGTATTGAGATCACAGACACATTTGCAGCTCCAACATCAACGACTAGAGCTGTAGCTTTGCCAGCCCCAAATGCTGCTAGTACACTGTTGCGTGCCAACCAGAAAGCAGGGCAGCCCCAGTTTTCCATTGCGATCTCGATAGCCTTCTCTCTTGACTTCGTGGTGCTCCATGCGGTCTCGGTCATGAGAAGTGGATGTTCCTCCAGCGTCTTCTCTTGTTCCTCGACTGTCTCCATTTCCACGTCCATATCCTTAGCATCGTTCAAACCATTGGTCATTGGGTTCGATTGAGGGAATCGCGTAAGTCTTGAAGTAATGGCATACTCGAATAACGAAGTGGCAGTCTCCCAATCCTCGACAATACCATCCTTGCTCATAGGATTCCGAATTTCCATTCCAGGCTGATGATTGTGTATGCTATTGTCGCCGAAGATTGGCTTGCCATCAATATAGCCATAATGCGCATTTACGAAAGACTTTGGGACCTCTTCTCCAGCAAAACCTGCTCGCACGCTCGTGTAGCCAGGGTCGAGGACGATGGCCGACACTTCATCTGTGGTGCGTTAACATTAGCAGGCAGTGCGATTCAAAGTTGAGGCGCAAACTTGCCTCCTCCGTATACATCTGTCGGCTGGACCGATGAGTTTAATGGTTGAGATGACGACGCCATGATGCGCGCAGTGTATTGATTGCGATTGGAACAGTTGCGTGGACGGGGTGGTGGTGCTTGGTCGCGTTAAGAGGTGGAATTGAAGATGCACTTGACGCGCCGGCTTTTGCGACTCCAGCAAGCAAGCAAGCGAACCAGAAGGCTGGGGTTTGCGCTTGGCCCCCTGAGCTACCCCTCATTCTCGAATATCCACTACTGTACTATTCCAGGTTGCATATATATCTTCATTTACTGATGAAGCTCTCCTGTCCGAAGTGCTTCTCCAAGATTTGGCTGCTATAAACAACCTTCCTAAGCAGCATCGAGGTGTGATCACGTGCCGAATTCGTCCTTAAACCACCATCATTCCTTCATTGCTGCTTATTGGTGTTACTTTCAGTATACTTCTCTTTCATACCAAGGCTCTCATTTCCATTTCTACTATTACAATTCCGGCCCTATTTCCCTCCTTCTGGCTATTGAAGGAGTACTATTGAATCTAAATTTAGACCAACAAGGCGTGCTAAGATAACGAAGGCTAAGTGGTTTTTGTCCATGTGCTTATCGCTCCCACCGTGTCAAGGGGTATTTCTCTATTTCTCACATCCCTCCCTTATTACACGCTTCGAGCATTTAAACCAGAGAGATATACTTCTACAGTAGTTCTGTATTGTGTAGCTCAAAGGTTGAGAGCATTTAAAACTGAATTATTGGTAAGTGAAGCTGTTCTGCAAAACACAGTTGATCCCCTGTGGCCTCCTCCTACCTTGAGTGAAGGGTTACCCTCCCGAGGTCCTTCATATGCACTTAGTTGAGCTTGCATTGCTTGCTACCTGCTGGCTTCACTGGAATACTCTCGCCGAGTTTTAGCTGACTCTGTAGAGTAGATTGTCGATTCGTGGGTTCTTTCAATATGCATTCACTCCAGGGATTGCAGTCTGGAGAGTATAAGGGGGCAAAACGAATCAAGATACCATCTGGACTTACCTCCTTTCCAGATGAGATACTGCAGTTGTCAAGTACCCTTGAGATCCTTGATCTGTCAGGCAACGCCTTGGACTCGCTGCCAGAAGGAATTAAGGAACTTAATCACCTCAAAATTGCATTCTTCTCCGATTGCAACTTCACAACCTTTCCAAAGCAGCTAGCCCAATGTCCTGCTTTAGAAATGGTAGCGTTTAAGGGAAACGGCATGACGACTGTCCCAGAAGGATCCTTCCCGCCGAATCTTCGGTGGTTGATTCTTACTAACAATCGCATTACCTCCCTTCCGTCCAGTATTGGATCATGCCATCGTCTACAGAAGTGCATGTTGGCAGGAAACAAGCTTACAGGCATCCCGGATGAGATGGTAAACTGCAAGAAGCTGGGTTTACTTCGTCTGTCCTGTAACAGTATCACCTCTCTGCCTCCATGGCTCTTCACGATGCCAGAATTGGCATTCCTGGCGTTTGCGGGCAACCCCTGCGCACCTTCGTTTGCGGATAATCCAAGTTTGGACGATATCTCCTGGAGAGATCTCTCCGTTGACAAGTTGCTCGGTGAAGGAGCATCGGGTATCATTTCGAAAGGGGTATGGCAGAAAGAAGCGGAGGCCACAGAGGTAGCTGTGAAGCTATTTAAGGGCGAAGTGACTAGCGATGGGGCACCTTCGGATGAGATGAACGCATGTATCACAGCTGGCCAACATCATAACCTCATATCGCCACTTGGATCCATACAAGGCCACCCAGAGAAACGTGGGTTGGTTCTGAAGCTCATTCCACCGCACTACACGAATCTTGGGCTACCGCCAACTCTCCAAACCTGCACTCGTGATTCCTATCCCGAAGGAACCATACTCAGCGTCGAGAAGGCCAAGAACATTTTGAAGAGCATTGCGGCTGCAGCAACGCACATTCATGCCAGAGGGATCGCACATGGAGATCTGTATGCTCACAACATTCTCAACGAAGACGCTGGTCATGCCCTTTTGGGAGACTTCGGCGCTGCAACGATTTATGGCAGGGAACATGCTTATGCTGAGGATGTAGAAAAGTTAGAAGTCCTTGCTTTTGGCCATCTCATTGAAGACATGCTTTCATTAGTGGATCGGAAATTCGATGTGGGCCTGATGGAAGAGAAAGATGGATATGCAATTACCGCCTTGGAAGAATTGCTAGAAAGTTGTACAAGGCGTGATGTTAGAAAGAGACCGGTATTTGTTGAGGTTTTACAAGTTTTAGAAGCCCTGTAAATGTCCTGTTATTAGAAGGTGGAAAGCGAAAATAGGAGAAGGAAACCCTTAGATATGACATAGAGCTAGATTTTAGACAGAATTCGAGTAAATTAGAATATATTTCTTTAAGCTTCTTGCTGCAGTTCCACGGCGAATTTCAGCAACACTCTGCGTAAACTCCGAGTATTAAGCAAGAACTTATTCGACCCCAACACTGACATGATAGATTTATCAGCAGTTGCTCCTCACCCAATTATTAATCGTATATTATATATAGATCATAGTTGTATTTAGTATTCAAAATCCATCGAATACCACAATATATACAGATGATACTTTTGTATCAATAAAATGTATAATGCAAACGCCCACTAAAATGCAACATCCCGAACTCCTCGATCTTCTAAAGCAGTTTTCTTTTTCAAACCTTCCAGTCTATTTTCACTCGCTCGTTCTCGGCTTGCAATTTCTCACTGCACAAACGACACAACCATTTTCTTGCCTCCCATATCGCCCTTCTTGAGTCTTTCCAATCCATCAACTACAGCGGATAACCCTCCGTTCAAGACGGTTAGCTCTGGTAATTTCAATCTGTTGTTCTCTAATAAATAATTCAGGTCCTCGGCGTACGACGTAGATGTTTTATCAAGCACGAATTGCTTCATCTCGACATTGAGAATCTCAACGTTTGAGGGTACTTCTTGGGTTTTCATCATGGCCAAAGGAGCAAACAAGCAAGGTTTGCTCTTAGATAGACATTGCAAACTGAACGAAGCTGTCGTGTTACCGACGAGATCTAATGCCCTCGTGATCCGGTCTCCTCCCACAGCTAAGATCTGCTCGACGATTTCCTGGTTATGCTTCTCATCCCGCACAACTACGGTGTGAGCTCCAAGACTCTCTGCTAAGGCTTGTGTCTTCGAGGATGTGACAGCAATCACTTCTAGCCCACTCTGCACGGCGATCTGGATGGCATATTGGCCTGTAACTGTCGAACCACCCCAGATAAGGAGACAATCCTTCTGGTCTTCCGGGATATCATCCACGAGAGGAGCTGACCTTACAACTCTTGGTACTTTGAGCCATTTCCAGAGTGTCATGGCAGCAGTCAGCGCAGCAACACCAAGGCAAGCAGCCGTCTCGAAATCCATATCTCCTGGGATCGGTAGAACCGTATGCTGGGGCACAATCACCAGATCCTGAAAACAACCCGCGCGGACGTCGCGGTAATAAGTACTTGTCCAGACACGGTCTCCTGGCTTGAATTTCGTGACGCCGGGTGCAACTTTATGCACGATGCCGGCCATCTCTCGTCCCGTCACCCACGGAAACGCAGGAAGACAGAAATTATAGTCTACCGACTTCCAGTCGATGGGATTTAATCCTGTGGCGTAGTTACGGATCATGACTTCTTCGTCTCCTTGGAACTCCGGGATCGGACATGAATCATGAAGGGCATAAGTTCCCTTCTCGACGATCCGGAGAGCTCGGTGAGTGAGGATTTCTTCTGCTACCGATATATCCTCAATCCCTGAGGGCGTCTCAGTGACGAGGCTGCTATTGGTATCTTCAGATACCGGGCTCTCATTTCCCTTGGCTGGTGCCATTTCTTCGACTTTCCCGCTTTGCTTCCTCCTCAGAACCTTGCGGCGGCAATTCCTCAACGCTGACGTCCATGACTCCTCTCGGAAAGTAACGAGCAGGGTGCTGAAAGAAGACATCCTAGATTTCTGATGAGTCGACTTGGACTCTCGATAAGGAGCGACGATGGACATGCTGAATCAGAGCCTCTGAATCATCCAAGACAAGCAAGAGAAGTTCCTCGTGTAAACAATCGACCAAGCAAAAGCAAAAACGAGCAAAGGAAAGGAAACCCGACGGTATATCTAAATAAGAGACGACGAAATCACCACACTTCGGTCATTTCTAATGATTGGAGAGAGGAAGAAAAGAGAGAGAAAAAGAGGCTTCCATCGCTATCTGCCCGGCTTTGTTCGTGATTTACTACTCGACGGCACAGGGAAGCCGACGCCCTCATCACTCAATCAGCG
Source organism: Pseudofabraea citricarpa (assembly GCA_029641185.1). Classification (NCBI taxonomy): domain Eukaryota; kingdom Fungi; phylum Ascomycota; class Leotiomycetes; order Helotiales; family Dermateaceae; genus Pseudofabraea; species Pseudofabraea citricarpa. The sequence goes on from JAPWGK010000008.1 coordinate 385,475, forward strand.
TACGAGGAATACCATGCCGACATAGTTGCACGAGATTCGCAATTCATCGTTATCTTGCGTGCTACCCACTCCCCACCCCATCTTTGCTGTCGGAGCTCCGTCCGGCGTCGGTTAGAGGTTGAGCGTCGTCCCGAAAGTGGACCCTCAGAGACCTTCATTAATCAGCATAGCGACGACGACGACATTTCAAGTGTTGGGTGCAGTGTTTGGAGCGTGTGAGCTATCGGCAAGCCTCCCGATCTGTCGTGGGCTTAGCAAAGTTTGCCTTCTTGGCGGTATCTTTGTACCTGGATTAATAATGTCAGCCAATCGAAGAAAGTCAATGGTGGAGTATTGGTCCCTTCCCCTCTTCAACAACAAGAAACAGCTTACTTAGTCTTGAGCTAGTAATTTTGTGTGTTGGACCACATATCACATCACGATCCCTCACATGCACTTTCGAAGTGCAGTAGAATTTGCTAATACAACGAATGGTGGGAGCTCAGTAATCGCGAAAGGATGGACTCTGATCTCTACCTTTTCCGGGTGAACTACAACAAGAATGCCAGTATCGAGAGATAGAACGAAACGCAGAAAAAATAGGAGTTCCTAAAACAGCTTTTTTCTAGAGGCACTCTCCCTTTAGTAATTATTCTCCCTGGAAATATACATACAACCGCCCCTCGCTTAACGAAGGTTTGAAGCCACGCTGCCAAGCGAGCGACAAGCTGGAAACCAAAATGGGATCCAAACCAAATCAAAAGCGGCCGATTATATTTCTCAGCCAGTAAAGGACAGTCTAATCTGAAGCATAGAAAAGTAAAATTCTACAGACTTTTCGAATTTTGTCCTAGTGCCACCGACACACAATAAAGAACAATAACCCAGTGCTTTACTGCTTAATTTCAGTTACAAATTTTCCAAGATACTTGAACAAAAATCACCTGGTAAAGTGAAAGTTTTGCTTTCTGGGTTCAAAGATAAACCGAGAAGAGTTAGCCAGACCGATGAATCTGTTCCACACTCAAAAATCCAAGAAGAAAAGAGGAAGCATATTTACGATGGTTGATGGCTACAAAGAACAGATGGGATTTTTTGGTGTTTAATTGCCCTCTGTGATATTTTCAAATGGATTCCAGTGTGTTTAGAACCTTCGAGAGATTCCTCCAAGGTGGCAATATTAGCCTTCGGCAAGGAGCCTTATTTCTCAGTCTTCTAATACGTGACTTGGAAATAGCCTATCTTGTTGTAGATATTAATACAGATTTAGATACAAAACTTTAATGCCATAGGCAAACATTATTTATAAATCTTGAGTTCAAGAATAGTATTACTGAGAATCATAGATCGTGACTCGTAAAGCATGATTCGAAAAACATAAGGATCTTTGGCATTAAACTCATTCTATCATCTATCTATGCACCGTTACCATAACTCTTTACCCGACTCCAGAAGAACGCCTTGTCATTGCGAAGTGTGAACGGCGCCACGTCATCCGTGAGCAAATTATGACTCCAGAATCCTTTCCAGGCAAGTTTATTATTCCTGGCTCCCTTGCCAGAACTCTGTAGAGATAATTCCATTTGGTATATATATCGAGGTCCTGGTGCGCCCTCGGTTTCAATAATCAGATCCCCCTCGGCGTCTTTGAGATCGACACCTGGATAGTCTTTGATGCTTGATAACCGCCACCGACCTCGTAATGCGGTCTGCATAACGACTGATGGAAGGTGTGCATTCCCTCCATTACGATGGGTATCTAGAAGATCCTTTGTAAGATGGTGGACTACATCAGCTGGCTCTGAAGTTGACAATAGACTTATGACTGTACCATCTCGGAAGAACCTCAGATACCGGTAATAAGTGACAATATGCACTGGACTGCTCCAAGTCACTTGATTTACTGATGCTTGACCTGGCCTCATATAGTTGACAGTACTTATGTAACAGCCGTTGAAGCGTATTCTGGGACGTAACCTGAACATTTGGTGCCATGAGGATGCATACCCATTTTCAAATAAAATATTGGTAATCTGATGGCTGTCGAGGATATTTTCTTTGGCCTCAACTTCGGAATCTTCTTCTTGAGGCTCGAATACTTCATCCTCAAGAGGTCCACCGAGGATTTCCCGTTGCCACTGGTAATACATTGCACCGAACCCGACCTCCGAGCCCAAGCAAACCCGTTTCCAGACTTGTTCTTCTGTAGCAACAAGAAACGCCAGGCGCTTGGAGACCTGTGCAAGCCTGACAAACGATGCAACATCAATTATAGCCACTTCTTTGCAAACATGTAAAAGTATCTCATCAGGCAACTCTGCCAGCGGACATGGAGGAGGTTGGGTTCCCTCAATCGCCGGCGGTGCAGGCTCAATCTTGAGACCTGAGAAACTTGCGATCAGTTCTTTAAAGGTCTGTGGGTGCCCGTCTAGGGAGTGGTGTGCAGTATTTGGGACTGTTACTGCGGCATTGGAAGGGTTCGGGTTGGTAGGCTTCGTGAAGGAAGAGGGGGGAAAGTATTTGTTCTTGTATTTTTGATCGACTCGGTGATCCATCTAGCTGTGTCAGGCTGGTTGATCTAGGTAGATGTATGAAGGATACATACACGATAAGCTTTGCGGTAGAGATCAAGACTGTCACCTAGACTGCCCTGAGTTTCCCTCTCTACCGCCTTTTCATAATGCTCTAGAGCCGATTTTGGTTCTCTGCTCGCATTCTTGCTACTACCTGCGACTTCGCCATCGTGGCCATCGAGCTGGCTGAGTGGCCGGGTTTCTATGTAGTCTTCCTCATCTTCGGTCTGCTTGGCTTTGGTAACTGGTGGCGGTCTCTCGAAGGCTGGCACCTTTCTTGCAGACTTTGATGTTCCTGCACTCGGCTTCAGGCGCTCTTTAGCAACATCTTCTTTTGCTTTTGCTGAGACTTCTGCTCGCCATTGTTGGCGGAAGGACTCCAACTCCGGATTCGAATCCTCCATGATTTCTAGGTACTAACTGGTATTCAATTTGGGAAAGGAATGTCTTAGAATAATGGAGGTGTAGGTAGCGTCGCTACCAGGCGATGATTCAGTAGTGAAGGATGTTGACAGGCGAGAAGCTTATCAGCGAGATCTCCGATGACGCGGGTCCACCGGCTTGCTGGGAAAACGATAGGCCGGGCGCACTAGGCTGCTCCTGTCCCAAGCCCAAGCTCCGATTCACTGCCGCTCTAAAATTTAAGCTACATCATTGACTCCTCCCTTTCATGCGCGTCAACACCCACGGCCATAATGATATAATTTACGACGCTGCATCTTTTCATCGCGCTTTCCGACAAAAGGCCCTTGAAAATAGTTCCCTTGAACGCCACTTCCATGTCCAATCCTTGGGACCGCGCTCAAACGGAAGAGGAGGACTTCGCCACCAGCTTCGATAGAGTTCCTAGGCATGATTCACTGCACCGAAATGACCAGATACCCGGAGTTGCAGAAACAATAGCCATGTCTGGAGATAATCCGATGGACAGGGACGATGTCGAGGTGGATATCACGGCGGGACAGAAAATGCTATCGGCGATCTCTGGCAGTCTGTTGACATCCCTTCTCGGTAATTCCACCCACATTTGTTATCTCTCTCTCTCGATATGTACTGACCTGAAGCAAAGTTACTCCTCTGGATGTCGTTCGAATTCGTCTGCAATCTCAACCGACACAATCTCCTCTCACCGCAATACAGAAGCTTGCCGCCTCTTCACAATCCTTTAATACCCTTCCCCCGAACCTCGGAGTTACAGCATGTTGCCGAGAGGTTTTCTTTATGAACAATAATGCCGAGATGTGTGTGGTGGCACCAAAAATGGGATCAATGAGTCAAACAATTGGTGCCGACTGTGCTGTGGAAGAAACACAAAGACGGACGTTTAGTTCTACTTTCGATGGCATAAGAAAGATTGCGCGGAACGAGGGAATGACTACCTTATGGAGGGGCTTATCACCGACCTTGGTGATGACAGTACCAGCTAACATCATATACTTCACCGGTTATGACTGGCTACGCTACAATAACCAGAGCCCGGTCAATCGAGTAGTCTCGGATAGCTATGCATCTCTTGTTGCCGGTGCTTCTGCCCGGATGGTAGCAGCAGCAGTTGTGAGTCCAATCGAAATGTTCAGGACAAGGATGCAAGCAAGCCGGTCCACCGGTGGAGCACACTTGACAGAGACATTTAAGAGTGTCAGCGAGATGGTTCATAGTCATGGCTACAGCTCTCTCTGGCGTGGCTTCACATTGACTCTGTGGAGAGATGTTCCATTCTCTGGTATCTATTGGTTCGGCTACGAAACCATTCGAGGTTCTCTTACCGAAGCTCGTGAGAAGCGCAGAGGCCGGCCAATCGAAACTGATGGACCCCGAAGTCGAGCACGAAGTAAGTCTCAAAGCAGAGAGAACCATACGGCTACCTTCGTCGACAGCTTTGCGGCTGGTGCAATATCTGGTGCTTTTGCCTCCATCGTTACAATGCCGTTTGATGTGGGAAAGACTCGTCGACAAGTTTTCAAAGATCCAACTGCACCAACAGCTCCAGGAGTCCAGAGAGCTCTTGCTCCTGAGGAACAATCTATGCCTAGATTTCTGTGGCACATCTTCCAAGAACAAGGTATGTCTGGACTCTGGAAGGGATGGGCTGCAAGAACGATGCGTGTAGCTCCATCATGCGCAATCATGATCAGCTGCTATGAAGTAGGCAAGAGAACCTTCCGCAGTGTAAATGAGAGAGCAGAGCGGAAGCGATTATCTGAATAAAGCGTGCTTTGAAAATCTCCATTCCGGCGTTATGTTATCAACTGGGGATCAAAAAGGGGCGTTAAGTAAAAGTATCTCGGCTCTGGAATATGGGGGTTTGAGAGTCTGCATAGCGATCCGGGTGCTGTTAGCACGTGTATTATAGACGACCATAGACACAAAGTCCAGTGATACCACTAATTGAAGAGATCAATCATTCACTTTCGAGCTCGTTCTCATCGATAATTAAATGCCTGAAGAGCAGAAGAGACACCTTATAGGTGGAACGATACTCAGGCCGTTCAGTTCATTTTAAATAGCGAATCAGGAAGAGGTACCTTTGTTCACACCAAATTTGTTTATGAACAGAAGTACCAAGCGGTGTCCAGGTATGATTGGACATGCGCCACAGGACAAAGAGATATTTCTGTTTCTTAGCAGATTTAGTGCGGACAAAAGTACCTCTTCCTGATTGGCTATCCAAACCAAAACGAACTGCCTAAGCTGAGTGTATCAATACACAAGCCCGGAACAATATTCGTCCTTCCGATGATTTGGAACCCCAACCCTGGTAGACGCTTCACGCGCTCACGCGTTTCGACGCGTCAATGTGGCTTGCTAGCGGGTTATGGCCTCGATCGAACTCATGATAAAATCACCACTAAGAGATCCGCTTGATTACAACCATTCCACAACACTAATTTCCCCACAATATCTCGATCTGTCTCTCATACTTCAACTACATCGCTTCAGGGCCATCATGCCGGTGAAACGAAAAGCTGGCGAGGACCTCTCGCTCTCGGGTGCCAAAAAGCCCAAGGCGAATGCCAGTATCACCTCGTTCTTCGGTCCTCCAAAAACGGCGTCGAGTACCACGAAGGTCACTGGCACGACCACCGAATCAATCCCCGCTTCTGCTCCGGCAGTGAAGTTTGACAAGGAGAAGTGGGTTGCCAAACTGACGGACGAGCAGAAGGAGTTGCTCAAGCTGGAGATCGATACCCTTCACGAGAGCTGGCTAGCTCAGTTAAAGGATGAGATTGTGGGCAAGGACTTCTTAGAATTGAAGAGATTCCTCAAGAGAGAGATTGACAGCGGCAAGAAGATATTCCCTCCTCTGGAGGACGTCTACTCATGGTTCGTTCTGCCTCTCTTATCTTACGTAAATCATTTCTTCTAACAGAATGTCGCGATTAGGTCTAGACATACACCCCTCAATACCGTGAAGGCCGTTATCCTCGGACAGGACCCTTACCACAATGTCAACCAAGCTCACGGTCTCTCGTTCTCTGTTCGGCCTCCTACGCCAGCTCCTCCTTCTCTCAAGAACATCTACAAGGCGCTCGCCAAAGATTTCCCCGCTTCGTCGGCCACTCCTTTCGTGCCACCGCCCAAGAACGGAGGTCTCCTCACACCATGGGCCGATCGCGGCGTGCTGCTCTTAAACACCTGCCTCACGGTCCGGGCTCACGAAGCGAATAGTCACTCGAACCGCGGCTGGGAGAAATTCACACAGAAGGTAATCGACATTGTTGAAAAACGAAGAAATCGTGGTGTTGTCTTCCTGGCTTGGGGAAGCCCTGCTGGCAAGCGGGTCCAGAAGATCAACAAGCAGAAGCATCTTGTTCTCATGAGCGTCCACCCTAGTCCACTTAGTGCCATGCGTGGATTCTTCGATTGCAATCACTTCGTCAAGACGAACGAGTGGCTTACGGATGACGGTCGCTATGGTAAGGATGGTGGAATTGACTGGAGTCTGGATGTCAAACCCGAGGAGGCTGGGATCTGAGAGTGGCTCGAGGAGGGAATGGATATGACTGATGATGCTTTTACGTGGATAACTTAACCTGTATGATTAGAAAGATAAACTTGACCGGCCAAGGCGGGAGTGTGGGAGTTTCGGATACGTAGGTACAGGAATCAAGGCTAGATGTATACCTGTATGATGAATGACACCTTCATGTGAGAAGAAAAAGTGAGAGAAAAATAGAAAAGAAGATGGCTGCTTGATCAACTGCTAGTCCAGTATCCCCAGAACTGGGCTGTCTATCTACCTGCCCTTATGCCTTCTGTGCATCATGACCCCAGTTCTTCAAGCTCTTGTAGCTCTTGCTGTCGGTATCCTGCTTCGCCTTCTCCTCCTGAGCGAGGTGCCTCTTGCAATACGCGACGACCTTTCTCATGTGGGCGAGATCCTCTAGATTGACGGGTCATCAACTCAACTCACAACTCCCCATCAAACCAAAACCAAAACCAAGACAGCCAGAAACAGAAAAAGAAAAAAAGAAATACATACCCTCATCATAACCCTCGGGATCTTTATCGGGGTTCTTCTTCAGGATCCCGATGATTTTCCTTCCGCTGTCTTTTTTTTTAGTTTCTGGCTTTTCGAACTTTGAACTCGGGGCTGGGGAGACGGAAAAGAGAAAAGAAAGTAAGTATACCTCTCGTGCCCGATCGTCTCCCCGCTCCCGTCGTCCTTCGCCCACCCGGAACTCGTCGATTGCTCGTCCTCGAGCCAGGTCGAGAGCTCGCCGGCCGTCATGTTGACCAGGCTGTTGAATTCTCTTTTTTTGGGCAGGGATTGTTAATCTTGGGGGGTTGAGGAATAGGAGAAGGAGGAAAGTAGGGGTGGTTTACTTACTCGATGACGGTGCTCTCGTCTTTGACCATTTTGAATTCTAGAGTTCCGAGGGATTTATCTGGTGGTTTATCTGTCTGTAATTCTGTTTCTTTCTGGCGCTGGTACTTATGGACATCTTGAGGTTTGTTCACTTACTTACCTACTAGTCGAGATGCTCGGAAGTCTTTGACGTCACGAGTTTTGGTGATACTAAGTGGAAGTGTGGTAGTACATGTGATTGATTGATTGATTGGGTTTTCCCACCCATCTATTCTATGTACACTTGAAGAATACAAAGGCAGAGTGAAAAAGGGATAATTCGCGTCTTCGCCAGAATCCAGATGCTATCCTGTAAATCATGCTGCTGCCACCTCGAGATATCAGCATCTACACCACCCTCGCAGGTAAACGGTACGATCCAGCCCCAACGCTTAATCAATTAAACATCAGCCCTCTCACGACGAGAGGACCCATCATTCCTGGAGCGGTCGCTACCGTTTCAGAGAAAGACAGAGATGGAGAGGAGGGAAACGCCATTCACATGCGGCATGCAAGCTGCAACCATGGCCCAGCTGGTGGGGGATGACGGCGCGGGATTAGTCGTGAGATGAGACGACGACCAGAAGCAAGGAGACACGAGGGAGCGTCGCGAAAATCTGTTGAAATTGGATTGGGGGAAGAAAAGAAGAAGGAAAAAAGCAATTCCTCGGACGCTCGCTGGATCCGCATCGCATCCCATCCGCTGTGCAACGGTTGGCCGTCTTGCATTCAGGAACCGGCTGCAGTGTGCCTTCCTGCATGCCACTATTGCTCGACTGGTTGGGCTGGGCTGGACTTAAAGGGTAGGTCAGGCCATCCATCATCACCAACTAGACATAGCAGTCAAGAGAAAGACGCTGGTTTTCTCTCTGTTGGGGAAGAAGAAGATGATGATGATGTTTGACCTCTGCTCGTCTCGGAGAATAAAGTTAGTTCCTTCTAGTCCTTCACTTCAGGTCAGTGAAATAAGTTAGTTGATCCCCATCACCCGGTCTCATGCAGATGTGCTCAAGTTCATGCGAAGCCAGCCTCACCCAAGAAGCCGGGGCCCAAGCGTGTCAGAGGAGAGTGAGGAAGTTGAAAGAGCGAGGAGGGGGAAGTAGAGTTGGATTCTCAGGCGCGTACATCAAGTGGTGATGTCCAGACGATAAGAGAGAGGAAGAGCTGTGGAGTTGGGCAGTGGACATTGGACAGTGAGTGGTAGTAGCAGTGCCAGCACACTTCACACTTCACACTTCACACTTCACTATGTGCCGTCGCAGTCGCAGTGGCGAGCTGGCATGGCTGCTTCATTGGTCAAACCCATGACTCCTTGATCCTCTCGATATAATTACACATCTTAAGCTTATTCCCTGTCGGGATGGCATTGTCGCTCGTCTACGGCTCCGTCTCACATTTCGACAACTCATCCTCATTTCACGCCCCGTCATAATAATAACAACCTCGCTCAACACACCCTCTCGACTGCAACCCACCACTACCACCACCACCACCACCACACTCATTATCCCCCTCCTCCTCTTCCATACATACCTCTTGCACAAAACCCCCAAGCCACACCCAGCCTTACGTGCGCCCACGCTAATTGAGCATCGTCCATCGCCCATCGCCCATCGCCCTCTATTAAAACCCGGTACTGATTCGATAAGGAGCCCGTGCGGGAATTGCTTAAGGGGTCAACGATTACCTTAACCTTCGCCGTCGCGTACCGCACCCGTCCCAGACAGAGCCAGACCAAAATATCCCCTATCCTATCCACAAACAAAAAATCCACCGCCTCGACCCTACCATCCCATACCCTCGACAACCTCAACCCTCAACTCAGCCCCCCCCTCCCCGCTCCCTTCGACCATCTGCGCTGCGATTGAATGCATCCCCAGCATCCTTAAGCAACTGCTGATCCGAACACCATGGGTCTTTTCTCCCGGAAGAAGAAGGACGGCCCCTCCAAGGTCAAGAAAGGCGCGCAAGACGCTGCGAGCGCTCCGCCAAAACCACAATGGGACGACGCCTGGACGAGGACGACCGTCGACCCGGAAGAGATCCAGGAGTTATGTAGAGGCTGCACCCTCGAATTGAAGTCAAGGGGTACGTACCGCAATATGCAGCAATCCATCCAGACTTCCCACTTCGCGTAGCACATACTAACCTCTTCTCCTGCCAGCTCTGGATACGCCTTTTCTCCTTCTGCCCTTCCGCCCGACGTCAGATCCCAGTGCCGCGCGAACTTTCATTCGACGTTTCTTCGACAAGGGACAGCGACTCTATGGCGCGGCATTGGAGCAAGAGTTGCGGTTGACAGAACCCATGGTGAGACGCGACGGCGGGAGAGGATGGATTGGCCATGGCTGACGAGAAGCAGGTTCTGTGCAGCGTTGTCAAATGGTGTTGGAGCAGACTCGCTGGTGGAGTGGTAGGATGGGAAGCTTATGAGTTATTCAAGGTTGGCGAGCAAGGTAAGCTCGCAGCATTTCCATGTGCTCGCTTGGAGATTGACCGTTGGGACAGACTCGAATATGGCACGAGACTCATTTGCGACATTTATTCCCCTCAGCGTAGATTCCGATGCCCGTACGCATATCATCTTTGATTTCTTCGATCTGCTCTCGGCGATTGCGGCGCACTCCAAAACCAATGGTCTCGGTGGACGAAAGCTATCGAGAATGGCAGGATGGTGGGCTTTTGAGCATCCTGATACGGGAAATGGATTTGAAGGCGGCTATAAAGGATGGGCAAAGTAATGCGGGATCCCTGAACTGTTTGAATCTTCACTGACAATTCTAGTGCTGCCGATGCAACAAGTCATCTTTTCTTCGCCTACCTCAGATCGTTGTCGCCAGATTCAGTAAAAGGCTTGAATGGCATTTCTACCCTTCCCATGTCTCTTCAAAAGCTACTACAGGAAACAGAATACCCACCGGAGAGACCCTCGCTGATGCAGTCGACGACAACGAAAGTGGTCATGATCGTAAATACCGTCTCGCCTACGCCTTTCGCACTTTTACGCCGGACTAACAATTTCCAATACCGAGATGACGATCGAGCTTTACAAGAATTTTCAGATTACGAAGACCCCGTTAAGGCATTGACGGAAGAGTGCCGGAGAGTCCTGAGATCAATTTCAACAGCCAATCAGTCACAAGCATCTAACTCGAAACAGTCGACGGGACTCAGAGATGCATCATGGTCGCGATTCGAGGATCTTGGCTTTTCTGGAGGATTTGATGATAATGAAGAGGATGAAGAGGGAGAGACCGACATAATAAAGAAGCGCAACCCACAAGGATTGAGAACGACCCCACACGCCCGAACTGCTGCTGGAGGAAGACCAACAACACCCTCTTGGGCCGATTTCCTTTCGTCTGGTTTTGTTGACGAATCGACGAATGGACCAGCACCTCTTCTATTACCGCCGGACAAGATTCTACCACCAATTGATACTTCTCGTGGACGCAGCTCCCAGTCACACAGACCAAGACTTGAGTCGAATAAAGACCTTGAACCAGGTGAGCTTGCTAGTATTACAAGATTTGATCTTGACGATGCATTCTGGTGGGTATGGATTAGCAGCTTGGCAGGTGAGGAACCTTCAGAGAGAAAGGCAGCCTTTGGACGTTGCGCCCTTGTTGAGACGATTATCTCCGGTGGAAGATGGCTAGTGATGGAGGAAATCATTCAGGGTGCAGCTCCTACACCAGATCCAGGAGCGTATATTGCCGAGAAGAAAAGCCGATTTGGTTGGACCAAGCGGAATAAGGGGGTAACGCGTTCCAAGTCAACAGGAAAGCAGGCATTCGAACAACCTGCAAACGGACGACCTCCATTCGGTGCAAGTCAGAGCCAAGGTGTAAGTAAGACAAGCATCGGACCCGATCAACATGCTCGAATCCAAGCAGCAGCTATCCAACTCCAACAGAGGCAGAGACAGCAAGATGCGCAACAAGACATGGCTACGCGAAGAGGTCGGAACCACACTGATGCTATGTCTCAAAAGACAAGCAGTGTATTTACTCTTCAGCCTGTCATTATGAACGAGGCATCTCCAGCTATGAAATGGGCCAACAAATACGATAAAGATGCGATCAGAGAAGCTTACCTTGCCAATAATCAGACTGGAAGAGGACTGGGAGAAGCAACCATGCAGACCAACGGTCGCCCATCTAGCCGATCTCGCGAGAGAGATCTACCAACAATACATTCTTCTTCCGGATTAAGTGAGGCAGGCCAAAGTAGTGCGGGACCATCTGCACCATTCCCACCTACTCCACGCCATGATGATGACCAAGAGAGAAACTTTGCCTTGTCGGAAAAGGCAGCGGAACTGCCCCTACCAAGTGACCCTCATCCAATGTCACGTAAGCCAGTTGCGTCTCCTCTAGCATCGCCAATGCCTCAACCAGATAAGATGAGCTCAGACGTTGGACGAGAACCTTCTACAGAAGTCAACTCCGGATCAAGTCCTGAGAGCAAGGCCAAGCACAACAAGCTGAAGAAGGAAAAGCCATCTGGTGGATTCAGAAAGATGTTTGGCAGAAAGAAGGTGGCACCTCCCCCAGCCGCGAGCCCAGAGCCACCGATGAACGGTGGACAGTTGCAAGCAGGAGGAGCTACACTTGGACGACGATTCTCTGGTTTCAAGAAGAAGAGTCCGCTTAACTCACCTACTATTGAGCAACACCCACAGGCCCCATCTCATCCAGTCTCTGATAATGGTGATCTTACACCAATTGCGTCACCACGTCAGAATTATGAACGATCATATGATCCTTCTGTTCGTGATAGCTTATCTCGCGTTGATACCCACGATGCTCACGAAGCTCGCGAAGAGTTCTCTCGCTTTGATCAAGGACCTATGGATGATGTACCAGCATTTGTTCCTGATGATTCTCCTCGACAGAGTGAAGATGCTGCACCACCACCAATCTCCAGAGTCCGTGATTCTGAAGATGATGATGGAGCTGACCTCACCAAGCAAGTCTCTCCTGTTCAAGACCGTTGGGCTCAGATTCGCAAGAATGCTGCAGAGAGAGCTGCTCAAAGACAGAGCGAGGAGCAATCGAGAGGTGGATATAGCCAGAAGACCGATGGCGACGATGGAGAGACATCAGGAGAAGAGAGTAAGTCTAATGCTGTCTATGAATTTCAAAGGAACCACATACTAACCCTTGATAGCGATTGAATCTCGCGTGGCCAGAATCAAGGCCCGCGTGGCTGAATTAACTGGAAACATGGAACAGGGAGGCGCACCTGCACCAGCTCCAATTCGACGATAAACAAGAACAAAATTTCACTTCTCAACGCAACTTCTTTCCTACTTACACGGGCACGCACGCACATAATTCTACCATCTCATACCGAACCCGCCTCGAAAAAAATCTCGTCAGAACAATTTGCTTTCTTTTACGGATCCAATTCTTTGTATGGCCTTTTTTTCTTCTTTCTCTTGAGGCTTGGCGTACTACAGCGGGCGTGCCAGATCTTTTTGACCCTTAACTTTGAGTTTTTGATTTGCTTTTCGCCCTTGCTTTCTGCCACTTGCCTTTTTTCACATCTTTGAGATACCAAAAAGCCCTCAGGGGAGACGTGTTGAGATCGCTAGACGATTCTTCTATGGTTCCTTCCCGCGGCTGGCTTCTTTTATTTTCACGTTTTATTCTTTGAGGTTGATTGCGAGCTATTACACGGAAAGCGAAATGGAAGTGAGCAAATAATTAGGGTGCTGGTGGTAGTGGAATGGAACAACCTGGAGGAAATTTTGATTGGTCGATTGATAATTCTGGGATGGATGAGAGTCAGAGACGGGGATTAATTCTTTTTTTGCCTGTTTCCTTACCTTTGGCTTGCCTGCCTCTTTTAGGAGGGAGAAGACATACAGTTAGCTAGCTGGCTTTGCTTGGTTGCTTGATCCCCTGAGAGTGGAGGAGGGATCAGGGAGATTGTTTATAGAAAGGAGCAGAGGAAGATGGAAAATGCTACTCCGTACAGAAGAGATTAATAGCCAGCGTGTCGCGAGTTTATGCCTGTGTAGCAGATTGAAAAGTTAGTCCATCGCGTAGATACCACCATACCTTGTCATAACAGCATTTGCAATAAGATTATTTTTGTTTTGGCATATTTATACGCAAGGGATATCCAGGGAGGTCATGGAAGAAGCCGAGGGGATCGGAGATAAGCTTAAGATGCACCTGGCCGGGTTCTTGTGGCTGGGCAAGGCTGTGGCTATCCACAATATGTGGGGTATCGGTAGTGGCTTGTGAACTGGTCAAAGGCAGCCTTGCCAACGCGTCTTGCCTCTTGATTACTTATTTCAGCAACTTCTACCACAGTACGCAGTCCGGCTTCTGGAAGATTCCGGAAGGACGGTTGGATAGCCCATAAGCTAGATTTCTGAAGGTGCCAATCTTTTCTCTTCATCTCTTCTGTCAAAGATTTGATTAACAAACGTTCAACACACCCACCGTCAAGATGCCGGAACAAGATGCCTTGATCTCTCAGTACTCGCACTTGAAAGAGTACCAGCGCGAGAAGGAAGCTCTGCACACGCTCAAGAAGATCGCATCTCTTGTCAAACCGATCATGCGGGCTCGCAACTGGAAAGTTGGAACACTGGCGGAATTCTGGCCCGACCAGCAGAACTTGTTAGGTGAGTGCTGCACATGAGCTGCTTGTCCAAACCAATATCTTATGTTTATAGGCATCAACCAGAACCGGGGCCAGAAGATCTGCCTGCGGCTAAGATACCCAACCGATAAGAATCAATTCCTCCCGCTCGAACAGGTTGTCGATACCATGCTTCACGAATTGGCACACAATGTATTCGGTCCGCATAATGCCGACTTTCACGCCCTGTGGGATCAGCAGCGGAAGGAGTACGCAGCGCTCATTTCCAAGGGTTATACCGGCGAGGGCTTCCTGTCAGACGGACACAAGCTTGGGGGAAGGAGGATACCGCGACATGAGGCAACGAGGATTGCGCGCGCAGCAGCGGAAAAGAGGCGGACGTTATATTCTGGCTCTGGACAGAAACTAGGTGGTGCACCAGTCCTGGCTGGCACAGATATCCGCAAAGTCATCGTGAATGCGATCGAGCGGCGAAATACCGTTCTGAAAGGCTGCGGATCGGGGGACAAAAACGACAAGGAGATCAACGACCTTGCCGACAGCGCAACGAGGAACGGATTCAAGACGCAAGCCGAGGAGGATGAGGCGAATGAGCGGGCTATCTCCCAGGCGCTCTGGGAACTTGTTCAGGAGGACCAAAAGAAAGAATATGGAGATGATTACATCGCGACGACTGTGGATAATCCAACGGGCAATGGAGGTGGTGAAATCGGATCCAGCTCAGCCAGTGCAAGAAAGAAGCCGGTGATGCCCGGAACGTCGAAAACCTCCGCCCGGGAGCAAGCTCCTTCTAAGAAACCCTTCCAACCCACTCAGACTTCCCGTCCTTCGCGGCCGATGAGTCGTCTAGTTGATGAGCTCTCGGCAGAGAAGTCGAAGACTGCAGCGAAGAAAGCCAAACTCGAACCCGCTTCAGCTCCACAAGCCAGTTCTAGCTCACCTACACCAAACGCCACCAACACAAATTCAAAGAAACCCAATACCGCAACAGGCATCCCCGATCCTCCCAGAGATATCTCTCCAACCGGCTGGACATGTCCCATCTGCACCCTGCACAACCCCATCAACTTCCTCTGCTGCGACGCGTGTACCACGGAGCGGCCTGAAGAGTTCACCCAGAGACTCGCTCAAGCAGCTCGCCCAAAACCACCGCCGCAGCCATCGGCGCCGAGCGTCAAGGCGGAGTGGCGCTGCAGGAGCTGCACTACCGTCATGGAGGATAAGTGGTGGACGTGCTCGACTTGTGGGAGGATGAAGGAGAGTTCTTGAGATGAGTTAGGACAAGATAAGATGATGAGGTGCCCATTGCGGAATATGCGACATGTGATATGAGGTCTGGGTTTTTATGACGGCATGGCATGGCGTGAGATGAAATGGGATGGATATGGATTTGGGTGGGAAAATCGGACTGGACTCGGAGTTGGCTGCTTTACGGGGTGGGTGTTTGGGGTTCTCTTACCCTCTCGTGAGGGGATATGGGTAGATCGTCCATACATACTACAATGCAAATAAGAGATGATTTGACTCTTGTAGAAATACATACGCCGTTGAAGGATATACACGCATAAGTAAGCACAGATAAAAAGTACATAGATGCGATTCGGGAGTTGGTACACCGGACCCCTTTACATTGACGCAGTATCTGTGAAGCAGTTTCCCGCCTTCCCATCGACGCTTCTTTCTCCTTTGAAGCGGAGCGGAGGCGCTGTTTGATTCCGGATTATATAGGAAGGAAGAACTAGTCGGAATATCTAGAGCAAATATGGATTTAATCAGTCGGAACTCCCACAAAGTGAAATTTACTTTGGTTCACTCAATAGACGGATGAGCCAGTTCCCAGTCTAGCAAAACTTGTCCACAACTGCAGCGAATCGCTCGCTTAACTTCATCGAGGCTGGACTTGAGATAACAACTAAGAAAGTTGGATGGAATCCCACCCAGGCTGGAGCGGAATGGTTATCAATAAATATTTGGCTAGATACTACAAAAATTGCAGGTTTTGTCTTGAGGGTGGCTTTGAGTCGTTTCCTCTTTCGTATGGCCGCCATTATTCTCTCTTTTAGATAGTGCGAGATATCTCAAGTACTTTAGGTTTTAAAAGAAAGCAAGCAAATAGAAACAATCGGCATAGCATAACCAATCGACCTCCTGAGCCTACTCTTCCTCGTACCATGTCTGAACCAGCGGCCCCAACTCGCCCTGGGTCTTCTCCTCCCACGCTCTCAAGCAAGCCGCACCATCATACAGCTCCACGCCAGCGAAGAACCTACCGCCCATAATTTTCAAGATCTCACACCTCTCATCCATAGTCCTCGCCAGCGTTACTCTCGCCGCATCGTGCGGCAGGAGGTTATCTCTCTCTCGCATACCATGCATGACGGTATCGAACTCGAGCACCCACAACCCACCACTGGGCGCAGTCGGGTATGCGACCGAGACCCAACGCCTCTCCATAGTCGAAGGCTCCGTCTCCTCCCCACTCTCGAGCGCGTTAATCGCCGGCTCCACGTCCTCCTGCACGAGATGGATAAACCCACAGCGCTCGCGGCTGTCGAACCACTTGGCCCCGAGCATCAGCAGCCGCTGGCAGAAGCGATCCTCAGCCTCCTGGTCCCGGTCGCGCTGTATGGCCGGGTGAACAGGATCCAGGCCCACGAATTCAAAATCTACCGCGCTGGCTCGGCATAGCTCTATCACGCCCCCTCGTGATGGCCACCCTTTCAAGATAACTTGCCCCTGCCCTAGGATCGTGCGCTGGATGGGAGGAGCTCGTCGTCGGATCCCGCCTTGGATCCCCCGCGGGATGTTGCGGTTTCGTAGGTGCTCGGGCGTGCGCATCGTGGTGGTGTTGAGATGGCGGTTGTGGTGGTGTTGAGAGAGGAGAGGCGATGACGAGCTGCGTGAAAAAAAAGAGGATGTTGGAAGATCTCGCTGATAACTCGATAGTGTCTGCTTGATTATATATTAGGTACCCAGATGGTGCAGCTACGTTCAGCCGTATGGCTCAGGCATCACACACAAGCGTCTGCTTGCTCGTTGGTTGTCGGAAGTTTGGAAGTTGCAAGTCGATTGGCTGGGCTGCGGGTGGATGTTGGATGTTGCTCACCTTGGGCACTTGGGTTATCTTGTCTTCTACTGACTGTTGAGACGTGACGTAGAATTCTAGGCGATGACGATAGTCCCCAGCATGTGAAAAAGTTTGCAAGTATACGTGAGATTTTGTTGCTTGGCCCTTGAAGTTTCTTTCTTGCTTTTCAACCTTCCCCTGTCCTCTTGTGTTTTTCTCGTATCTGTTGATGTAGACATCTACTCAACCAACCAAGGATTGAAGTAGTAGTATCCTGACTGTTGATATTAAGCTTCATCTGAAATATAGATAGACAATCTTGCTATGATGACAAAAACAGGCTGAAGATTGTGGTTTTGACTTTGCTATAAGAAGTCATAGTTTTTAAATACTAGCTCTTTGAGTTTGCATTGCTTAATGTTAGTGGTGAGGTATTCCTATACTATCGGCTGCCTCTCACACCTGTGTATGCCGATCCCCCCCCCCCCATATTATAAGAGTCGTGATGAAGTTGCATCCAAACAGAAATAAAATCATTCTGTTTTGTAGAAGTTAATGCTTTAGATAGCTTTTAGCTGAAATTATGACCATATTTTGTCAACCCAGGTACATGGGATAATATTGCTATGAAGTTGAATTTGATTCGACTTGTAGCACAGTCCCCGAGTTTGACTAGCCGGATTCTATTTTTCGAGAGAGTCAGAAGCTTATTTAAAGAGGCTTGGCTTGGCCCCGAATAAGCTTTGTTAATTTGATGCTTACTTAATCACGCTGACATTATGCTGGGCTACTTGTGTGTAATAGCTGACTTGAATTACGCGAGTAAGTTGAGATATTATGTTAGAGGAGTATATAACTATAAGAACATCAAATTCTGCATCAATAAATGCCACTGAGATTTCAAAAAACCAACTACCATGCTATGCCGATGTCCAAAAGCAGACCCGTATCAAAACTTGACTCACTGACTTGCGGAAGTAGACTCCACCTTCACAGCCTTCCGCCTCAACTCACTGACCTTCTTCAACCTCTCATCCTCACTCGTGGTATAGTTCAGATAGATTTCCACAGCTAGGGAATTAATCAATAGTCCCGCCCATGCGGCAACTCCAAAACACATGCTAAGCATGACATTGACTTGTTCAATGTTCGGTCCTAGCGCAGCCGTCACGATGACATCCATTGGCTCGCCACCAATCGTCGCGTTAGCACACTGCGGGTATCTGGATAAAGGCGAGTCAAGAGATAGACCCTGGGTGGTATACAGGAAGAGCACCTCCTGACAAGTCATGACTCTCTTGTAGACATTTGGCGAGATGATCTGTGTCCCGACGGCAAAGGCAGCAATGCAGATTCGCAGCGTCAGAATACCTCCGACGTACGACCAGGTCCGGAGTACCCAGACGCGGTGCTGGTCAATCTGAACATTGCGGATTGCGGTCCAGGATTTGATTAAGCTGAATGTGGTCATCACTGCCATGAAGACCACGGCTATCCGGGTATCTACTGTGCCACCGAAAGCTTTTGGTGCTATAAATAACGCCGCTGAAAATTTGTTAGAATGAACTCGGGATCGAAAGAGAAATGCACGTACAGATGTTTGCAATCAACAGGAGAACAAAGTTCAATCGTCCGCCATATCTATGAAACTTGGGGTAGCGTTGCCGAATTGCGGGGAGAAACTGAAACGGCATGAGCATTCCAGCAGCTGCGGTTGTTAGTGAATATTAGCCACAATAAGACTAGCAAATCCTACGTATAACAGTTTTCAGATGGATCGACATCCAAAGAGCCAGGGATCCTTCAGAGTACCAGAATCTGTGAAGCTCCGTCCGGTGTAACCAACTCGGATGATGCACTGATGAGCTACGGACGAGGCAGAAGCCGGCAAAAACAGCAGCTGTGAGAAGAAACAAGTAGAAATTCAGGGTCGTCTTGAAACCCGTCCATCGCTGAGGAGTCGAGAGTATGTGGCCGAGCGAGTTCTTCTTGGTCTTGTCATGTGATTGTGACCGCAGTGGAGTGGTCTCCTGTGTATTCGACATGCTAATGACTGGTGAAGATATACGTAGTATGAAATGACGGCTTGGCGATTTGAATGGGTTCTAAGTAGACGAGGTATTGTATGAGAGAGACACAGTTTGAAAGAGAGGGTGGTCAAGAGCCAGATCTCCAGCCCCTATACATACGTCTCAACGCTCGATGATGTGTTGAGAAGAAGGCTGTGGAGTTTCGACGCTGAAAGCTAGAGTTGACCCGACGGCTTGATTACGAAATGAACAGAAGCTGATATCTGCCAGATGTTGGCCAATCCCAATCAGCTGTCGTCTAGCTTTGCTTACCTATATCGTGCATCGCCCCGCTGAATGACTTTGTACCTGCCAAGTGCTCGCTTGTTGAGTCATCTACGCCTCTTTTAGTAGACTTTTACGCCCTAAACTCGCATTCGCATCAGGGTCTGGCCTGCCCTGTTCTCAGAAAAATGCCAACACATCAAGGCGATGTGTTAGGGGTGTCGGACGCAATCAATGTCTCCTGTTGTCACCACCTCATAATTGAAAATCTTCAATGGCGATGGCATCTGCAAGACAAAGACGGCATGAATTGAAGAAGAAAAGCAATGACGGACAAGCCGAAAGAAAAGGGAGGTTGGTTAGGTCACGTGCCCGGGCCTTCGGATCCGAAGTCCGCCAGTTCTCCAGGTTGAGGTTTGAGGTTTGAGAATTGCGGTTCGCCAAGGACGAGTTTGAATCCTCCCAGATCCCAAGCAATCTCCAAAGTCTATTCTCAGGAACCTCAGATCCTCGATACAACCCCGCACCGTTCCTGCAACCGGCTCGGTGCTGCCGGCATGCAGAGTTCTGCATGGAAGGAACAGTAGAGACAGAGAGAACATCTGAACATGCTCGCTAAACCTTTGCTTTTCAGCTTGCTCCACTCAAGCTTTTGACGTTTTTGTATGGAAGGAAGAAGAGAGCATCTGAGCATCTCGCTAAACCTTTGATTTTCAGCTGGCTCGACTTTACCTCCCATGACTGAAGGAGCCTCACTACTCCACAGCGCTGCGAGAATAATCTTCCTGCATGAAAAACCTCCTCTGGAGAAAAGAGGAAATGTTGTATAAGTACCAACATGATATCTTCCATTTGATCTTCACCCTCACTCACTATCACTCTCAGTCTCCTCATCCACACAAGCCTCGCTTTGGCATCCACTCTCTCTTACAATAATCTTGCTCATAATAATTACCACCATACTCTTTCACAGTACTCTAATTCCAACTATCAAAACACTCTCTATCAAACTTTCAATCTTAATCAATAAATCAATCAACATGCTTTTCAGCACCAGCAATATCGCTGCTCTCGCAGTCGCTCTCCTGGCACCCATCGCTACCGCATCGCCAATCTCAGTTGCCCCACGGGCCGCTATGGATGCACCCCTACTCTGGGACAATGGAATCATCCCATACGTTTTGGAAGGGTACCCCAACGAGCTGAAGTACCAGGTCCAAGCGGCCATGAAGAGTTGGGAGATCAACACCTGTGTGAAGTTTGTGCCCAAGAAGAACGAGACCGCCTGGGTTGAGTTCAAAAAGGTTAGACTATCTTCCTTCTTTTATGTTCTCGACTAATTGCCAATTGTAATAGTTCGACCAAGGCTGCTTTGTAGCAAGTCTCGGTGCCGTCCCCAGCGGTCCCTTGATCGTCAACCTTGATTACCCAAATGTGCTCGAGGATATTCTCAGCCTGGGAACAAACCACAAGTGCATGGAATACAGCACTGTCGCACATCAACTCGGCCACGTTCTTGGATTGAGCCATGAACATCAGAGACCGGATCGTGACCAATACATCAACATCATCGAGTAGGTATCCCCAACAATGAATGCCCCAGAGACCACAAAAAATAGAATACTAACACTCTCAATAGGAAAAACGTCGACGTCCACCACCTCGGCCAGTTCACAGTAAACAAGGAGGCCAACATCAGTCTTCCATTCGATTACAATTCTAGTGCGTCTTTCCCATTCTTTCTCTCATCTGTGAAAATATAGGTATTAACCAGCTTAATAGTCATGATGTTCGATACCAAGGCCTTCGCAAAGCACAACTGGGCCACCCCCATCCTCGGCCAGCTTTCTCAAAAGCACACCATGGAGAGCTTGACCGATGAGGACATCAAGCCAAGCGACAGCCCTACTGCAACTGATTTCCGCGCTGTCAACGATGCTTATAGCTGCCCGGCTTTGTAGAGGACGAGACACAGAGAGAGTGAGAGGTCTTGTGCCTTAGGAGATGTTCATGAGCTGAGGACTGTTAACGAATGGATCTTATGGGGATGGTGGGTCGGTGGTCGGTGACGGGAAAAGAAAACTTATAGAAGGGGTCGGTCTGTCTGGGTGGCGTTTTTGAAAATAGAAAGGATAACGGGTGGAATGGCACAAAGCTAGGAAGGCGGGACGAGGTTTCTTTTGTTTGGTCCGGAATGGATTCAAGAATTCATGATAATCAGTACTTAATTGAACTGATGCACTTAAATATTCTTTTGAAGATTGTTTGCCTGTTCTACTTACTGAACTCCTTTAAAGCCGTGTCAAAATCTCCAGTAGATTGCAGAACTTTCCCCACTTTCCTAACTGTTTCCTTCCTCTTCTCATCTTTCCAAGAAACACGATCCATCGCCCAAAGGATCAGAGCTCCGAGGGCATACGCATCATTTTTGTAGTCTGGGGCAACTTCTCCAAGGTCCACTAGGACCAAATGACACTTATCTGGTGTAAGGAGAGTATTCCTGTCATTGATATCACCATGACTGAATCCCACTCGATCCATTTCCTGGACTGCAAGTACAAGATCTCGAAATAGTGTTTCAGTTACAGGCAGAGTTGGCCAAGGTTTTGGGGGAGCCTCCTCTTCCTCGTCTCCTAGAAAACCCATGCCGTATCTATAACCACCAGCAAGGCCTTCCAGGCTCTCACCGCCGTACGGCATCAAGATCCCTAGAATCTCATCGGTCTCGACATGTCTGTGCACGACGGCCAGAATGGGAAGGATGTGAAAACGCTGTTCCATGGTTCGGTAGAGTCCTGGTGATGGCTTCAATGCCACTTCGAGCTTCTCTCTGCTCCGGATCTCTCGCTCCATAACCTCCAGATCCTCGACAAACTCAATCCGTTTAAAGACACAGTCCATACCCCTCCAAACACACCGATCGCTGGAGCAGTTCAAATGGTACTTCTGCTTTATCTGATCAAATGTCGTTGTTGGGAGAATATCAGAAGGGCCGTTGCCGTAACGAAAGTTGCCACGGATTTTCCGGGCGACGTGATCATTGGGTCTCTTATCAAATGTTGTTGGTGTCCCTTGCCGTGTCGTGTTGATGACGTTGAAATCTGGCAAGACGCCATGCTTGCGATGATATTCTGTGATATGGGTCGTGATGATGTGGGACATCCAGTCGTCTTCATTTCTGACCACTGTGTCGACATTCAGTTCATACCATCTGCGATTTGCAACATCGTAGGCATTGGCAGAGCAGGAGACACCAGGGTATACTGAGTTGTTGTAGATGATCACTTCGGGCTCGTGCCATATCCGATCAGGCTCCCGATCGGGAGCGGCCCACCATTCGGAGGCCATTGAACAGTAGTGCTCTTGTGATTTACTGATTTAACAATGATGGGTATTATTCTTTGCCATGCGGATTTGAATGTATAGAAAATATTAATTATACCATGCCTCATCTTTGAAGAAGCCGATGTGAGGGTTGCTGCAGCTGCAGCTTCAATTTGCTGGTTAAGCGCGCGCTACTAACCTACCAACTAACACAGACCCAACACCAAAACTTAAGGCTTTAAAAGTATATTAAAACAATTGTTTCTGGGGACTCGGACTAATTGACTGTTCAATTACTCTTGATTTCCTTTTTCCTTTTTCTTTGTTCTTTTTCCTTTCCCCTGCTTTCGGACTTGTCAATACCTCATCAGAAATCAAACGCATCTTACGATTATTTGATCATTCCACGATCAAGTCAAACGAAATCATGTGCCTGTTCGGCAAATAAAATGAAATGTAAATTGAGGTTAATAGAAAGTGTCGAAGACAAGTTCTCGTTCTCACAAGTATGAGACTTTTTAAATTAGCTAGGTGCATCAGATTTCTCATACATGATATAATGGTTGATCACGACCTGCAAGTAGATTTTCTCTCTATTTGATTTCCTAATTAGCCATTCGTCAAATCTGTACGTAGGATGTGGGCGGAATGACGAATAATCCTGATAGAGACTCAGCCCGGTCGGTAGCAGATTTGCGGATTTAGCCAAGAAAGACTATCTTCGGCTGAAGCCACGAAGTGGTCAAACTACCGACAAGGATGAAATATTTCTAGAACCACGGATACTGCCGCTGCAGTCTTTCCCTGCGTCGGATCCCTACCGTACTGCAGTACTAAGTAAGTAGCCACCGGCACATGAACTGGTTTGGTACAATTGGTTGCGCATGGCATTCGCACGAGTACGAGTCCGAAAGAATTCGATTGGCGTTCGGCTAACTTTAAGCGATTGTGAAATACATTCCCATAATTCGTCATAATTGGCATTCGCTTGGCGAGGGTGAAGATGCCGCAGTATTCTTTGATTAAGCTACATAGCTTGCTGTACTCTGGGTATTCTAGGTATTCTGGGCTCAAAGCTTAAGGAATCGCAATTGATTAAAGTTGAGTAGAAGAGTTTACCAAGAGATAATCAACAGGTACCAAACAGTCTGCTACACATGTCTTGGGTCTAAGAATTACTGAATCTACTCTTATCGCGCACAGGTGGTTTGACTAAGTACAACCGTGCTATTAAGGGGACCGGCTATCAAGACGGCAAATTGCATCGGGATTCCTTGCAATCCCATAGACTTCGTTACCCCGTCCCCGTTCGTGGATTCGTCATGTTTAATATCCATGAGGATCCGCTCCTGCACTCCTCCGCTTCAGTTGTGGTGTGGAGAACAGCCTCGGCCACAGCCGTTTTCGAGAGTTTTGGCTGCTCTCGCCACCAACAATTGCGATTTTTTGGCTGTTGCATTTGGTAAATGTCGACATCTTCCCCCTTCGAATCTTGTTGCTTCCATCCAGAGATAATCCCTGCCGTCGGGATTTGAATGGCAAAGGTGGAGTATCATTGATAGACAGTGCGCTATATTGCGGAAGAGGCATGTAGGTATAAATCCCCCATTTGCATTTTCACTACTCGCTTTCTTGCCAGCTTTGCAGTCCATCTTCATTGCCATAATTCCTTTGTGCTGCTTTGTCAATTGAAGTACACTCAAAGCCATAAGCTACTTCTGTGCAAATTTAGCTATGGCGGACAACGATGGGATTAAGAGTGTCGTTCAGACAACGATCAAAGATCGGACGGCAACTCACTCGAGCGAGAAGTCTACCTTGGTAAGTGTTTACCACTTCCATGATAAGAACTAATGAATCTCCAATGCTAACCTCTTCATAAGGATGACGAGAAGGCTTTCAATCATATATCCGACAAACAAGCAGGATTGTGAGTATTTGATCATGCAAGTCAAAGTTCAAGAGCCTAATATTTTCTCTAGCGACCTTAATGTGACTGAGGGAGATTTACGCGAAGCACAAGCGTACGCCGAAACCTTGACTCTTCTAGACACAAAAGCCGTTTGTCTTCTCCCTATTACAAAAACGATAGTATACTGAAGTTCTACAGATACTCGAAAGGACTTTGCAACTTCACGAATTCGATCCCAACTTTCCTTCAAAGACCCTCGCCACCATCCGTGAGGGTTTCAAGAACCCAGAAGTTTTCGAGAATTCCGAGATAAACCCAAAGTTATCGGAAGAACTGAAGGTCGAAGCCGCTTTGATCACTATCAATAGCCCGTATGCAGAAGTACGAGCTGTGGTATCCAATACAGACGATCCGACAACTCCGTGCTCTACGATCCGGGCTTGGGTTATTGGTTTGTTCTTCGTCGCTTGTATAGCTGTTATCAACCAGTTGTTTAGTATTCGTCAACCTTCTATCACGGTCGATGCATCTGTTATTCAGCTTCTGTCATATCCAGTTGGTAAAGCCTTCGAGCGCTTCTTGCCAGATGTTGGATTTACTCTTTGGGGCATCAGACATTCTTTGAATCCTGGCAAGTTCACAAAGAAGGAGCATATGTTGATTACGATCATGGCAAACGTTGGTCAGACACTGCCATCTTCCAGATATATTAGTAAGTATCCCCTCAGTTAGTTGCCTCCGCCTCCAAACTTCTTATTAATCTTCTCATAGTTTGGACGCAATTCCTCAAGCAGTATTTCAACCAGGGTTATGCTGGCCAGTTCGCTTATCAAATTCTACTTGCTTTGTCGGTAGACTTGATGGGTTATGGTCTTGCTGGTCTATGCAGACAGTTCCTGGTCTACCCAGCTTACTGTCTCTACCCCCAACGATTGGTGACAATTGCGATGAACAATTCTCTTCACGACGGTATGCAAACAAACCATCCCTCATGCCCATCACAAGAATAGGCTAATATTTTATCTTATTACAGAGGACAACCCTTCCGTGGTAGGATGGTTCAAGAAAATATTCCACATCTCTCGCTTCAAGTTCTTCATCTATGCTTGCGCAGGAATGTTCATATACTTTTGGTTCCCGAACTACATCTTCACGGCTCTCAGCGTTTTCAACTGGGTAGCATGGACTGCTCCGGATAATACCAATTTGGCTGCTATTACAGGCATCAAGAAAGGTCTTGGATTCAACCCCCTGCCGACTTTCGATTGGAATATGGTTACCTCCGATCTCGACCCTCTTGTCATTCCTTTCAGAACGACAATCAACAAGTTCATCGGACTCATTCTTGGAGGCATACTAATCATCGTTTTCTGGTACAACAATTTCTTCCATACCAGTTACTTGCCCATCAACTCTAATACTCTGTACACACACAACGCGACGACATATTCAGTTTCGAAAATCCTGGATTCGCGTGGTTGGTTGGATGAGGCTAAATATCAAGCCTACTCGCCCGTCTATATGGCCGCAAGTAATCTGGTTATGTACTTCTTCTTCTTTGCTGTCTATGCAGCTACCATCTCGTTTGTATTCTTGTATCATCGCCACGAGATCAAATTAGGTCTCAAGGGCTTGTTTGATCAGATCAAGAACAAGACAAAGCCAGTAGGTGATATTCATGTCAGATTGATGGCTTCTTACCAAGAAGGTTTGTTTCTATCTCTCTCCTCACTATTCTGTGGTGGTGGCTAAAAATCGATATTTAGTACCTGAATGGTGGTTCTTTCTTCTCAACGTCGTTGCTGTGGCTCTTGGAGTTGCTGCACTTGCTGGATGGAAGACTTATGTAAGTGCCATCTACCTCCTGCTTATCGTACTGAAGGCTCGTACTAATATTGACACAGACAAACGTTGGTGTTGTATTCTTCGGAATTGGTCTCGCAGCTTTGTTCGTTGTTCCCGCGGGTCTCATCTATGCCACAACGGGTATTGTTATCGAATTGAAGTAAGCAAAATCCGAACAAGAAATATCTCATATTACATTACTGACCAAACACTACAGTGTCTTAGCAGAGTTTATTGGAGGAGCATTACAGCCTGGCAATGCGCTTGCCATGAACTTCTTCAAGTGTTATGGGTATGTCTTTCCATTCGCCTCGCTGCTATTTGTGATTTCAAAAGCTGACTTTTCTAAGATATGCCACCACTGCTCATGCTTTGGCATTCTCAGCTGATCTAAAGTTGGCTCAATACACTAAGATTCCACCGAGACATACGTTTTGGGCTCAGTGCATAGCCACGGTTGTCTCGGCCTTCGTCGCTACTGGCATCATAAATTTCCAGATTCGGGATATTGAAAATGTGTGCCAAGTGTAAGTTCCACACTGAAAATGATTCGCTTGTTACACTTCTGACATTGAAAATAGTGGACAAAAGGACAAATTTACTTGCCCGGGTGTCAACACTTACTTCAGTGCCGCAGTGCTCTTCGGAAGTATTGGTGCAAAGAAAGTCTTTGGTCAAGGCGGACAATATGGTGCTTTACTTAGTGCCTTCCCTATCGGATTCGTTTTCCCAATCATTCTATACTTCATTCAGAAGAGATGGCCAACGGGCCATTGGGTTAGCAAAATCCATCCTGTTGCTTTGCTTAGTGGAGGTATCGCCTGGTCTCCTGTAAGAACTCCCCAACCCATCTACTTTTACAATGAGCTCTTCCACTAACTCATCGATCAGTATAATTTCAGTTATATGTGGCCGGCGATTCCAATCGGTTGGTTGTCCATGGTATATACCAAGACTCGCTACCTGGCCTTCTGGTCCAAGTACAATTACGTCTTATCAGCCGCTTTCTCGACTGGTATTGCGCTCTCAGCAATCATTATCTTCTTTACTGTGGAATTCCCTTCAGTCAGTATTGATTGGTGGGGCAACAATGCAGAAACGGGTTGTGAGTCTACAGCCTGTGTTCGATTGAAGTTACCAGTGGGGGAGTATTTTGGTCCGAGGATTGGGCAGTATGCATAGATATCAGGGATGGGGGATGGGAAAATATAGAGGATTGGGACATAGACTGGGGACGGCGTTGAATATAGAATACGGTTGGGAGTAATGATATAATGATATTGTTGTCTGATGAGTACCAGTAATGGTCCTGTGTCTTGTTGAGTACTTCATCATTAACGCTTAGTTTCGATCCGGTAGTCGCAGCCATGGTCGCTTTTCTCCGTCCTTCGTCACCCTCTTCTTGGTCACCCCACCCATATTGGCCCCGGTCTCTCTGACTCTCTCGTCGAAAGCTTTCTTGCTTCTTCCAACTCCAAACTACTACTTGGGAAGACCTTTCTGGAAATTTCACCTCATCGTCAAAGTGCAAACTGTGCAGTAAGTTAACTTCCTGCCATCTGTACTCCTTCTAACTGTTACGCAGAAAAACACTTGTTCCCTCCAAGCTCAAATTAAAGACCCCAAAAACGTTGTAGCCTCCTAATGCGAAAAGAAAAAAACCCTCAGAAAGATTCTGTAGAATAATCGAGTCCTCAGATCCTCACAACTGCATCTTAATTCTTCAACATAAGCGAGCCGACATCACTTCCCCTTCATCTATCGAGACTTCCTACTCTTGCTTTCTGAAAGCTATCGCCAAAATTGCACCCAGTAGCTTCCATTTTCACTTCTTGTCCCACCAGTCCGTTTGCCTTCTCAAGTCGCACAACACAAGACGTTACACCCTCAAAGCTTTCTCGCTCATCCAGTTCACTTTCCCAGCTTGCAGAGAACCATGAAAATCAGCTGCTTTTAGAAGAAGATTAGACGCAGTACTTTAATTAGCCATCATTTGAGAGTGATGCAAATCCTAGGTGAGCAGTTTAAAAAAAACGCACGCTGATTTCAGGGCGGTCATCCCAGTTAGTCCATCTGATTCGCAACATTATACGACTCTTCCACAAGTCTTCTGCAGCCATCATCAATACAGTCAGTTAGAAGAATCCACGTTGCCAAGCCTTGAAGATAAAAACGTCAATGAACCTTGGAGTCTGTTGGATGACCGGAATGCCTCCAGGGCTAGCAGCTCGAGTGCCTCGAATAATTTGACGATGGCAGAAACCCAATGGCCAGATTCTGGGACAAACAACTGTGCAACTTTGGAAATGAGAGATTACCACCATGGGGATGGTCACAGGATGTTGCAGCATGACTCTAATAAACCTCGACAGGAGACAGGCTTTGGCCAGTTAATTATGCCTCAGGAAACCTTCGTCGATGCCTGGAAAAGCTTAAACTCATACTCCGTGAAAGCTTTCAACTCCGTATCTGGTGACGCAGTGAAACAAAAGGCGATGAAGCCTAGAGTTAAATGTCAGCATGAAGGCTGTCCGACTACCTTTTCACGAGCCTATGAAATGAGAAGGCACACTAAAAACATACACCAGCGAGCCACAGAATTTGTCTGTCCAGTCTATGGCTGCCATCGTATCTCCAAGCCGTTTGCACGACTCGACAAATTCTGGGAGCATTTTTACACACACAAAAACCCTGATAAATTCGCATGTCTGGTTCAAGGATGCAAAAAGGCACCACTGGCTCGAAATGAATTGAAGGAGCACCTTGTTGCCTGTCATTGCAACAAACAGCTTAATAATTCTCCCATAAGCGACATCCTGGATGTGCTTGGAATTATAGATCTGGTGGAGTCTAGCGTTTGTCCTCTGTCAATAGGTAGTTGTAGCTGGGTGGCATCTGGTTTGGGCAAGCCCCGTCTCCAGAAGCGTGTGCTGACAAGGCACTTGGGAGAGCATGACTTGAAAGAACGCGTGCAGCTTAATGCAGAGTTCCTCAAGAAGATTTCGCATAGTCTGTACTTAGGGCCTATGACGTGTCCTATCTGCGGTGAACGAAGAAATAACATTTCAAATTTTAGCGAACACCTCAAGTCTCACCCAATGGAAAGCAGAATGCTGCACTTCGAGAAACTTGCCACTCTATTGCGTCCCGTTTACTGGCGCGAAAAAAGAGCTTTATAGGTCAAGAGCATAATCAAGTCGGTTTTTGAAGGCTTGCATGATACCAGATTCAAGCTATGACAGGACTGTACTTATTTCCTTCTTGTTCCTCGGCCTCCGAATTTCAGGACATTGCACTGCAGTGTTTGCTCTTTGTTAATGGGTTCAACTTGTTGGCTGTGTGGATTTTGTAACCAATCCTGATACTAAGAGAACTAGTCCTGAAGCTCTTTCGTTGTTTAACTCGAGTTTGATTTTCTTGCTCTTCTTGATTTGAAAGATCTATAATTACCCTCTAACTTTTTTCTTTCTCTCTTTCTTTTCTTTTCTTTTCTTTTCTCTTCTTTTTTAGGTAGCGAGGAGATGTAGACTTCTCAACAAGTCGTACTCATCACTTAATACTTACTTGTAAAGGGGTAAAAGGAGCTGGCTTGATGGTTGGTTTCTGGTTTCATGTGCCTTTATCAGATTGGGCTTTTTTCTCTTCCTTCTCTTTATCTTGCGACATATTTATGAAAACTTCACAGGTTACGGCGATCACTTGACTGATTTGAGGATTCGATATCCTGAAACCCTGAAAGGTAATGATGAAGGGATAAAAGTTCATGAAGTTAATTCTATAAAAACATGTTTATGTTAGCACTTCAAGAAAATGCCTTTCCTCATCTCGCCCTCTCTAACTTCGAACATGACTTGAATACCCACGAAGAGCACACAATATGCCGAGACTAAGAAGAATAATCCTGGTACTTGTTAGCAATTGCATCAAAATAGTTCATAATCATGGGCATGCGTACCTGAATAATCCCTGAAAATGCCAGAAACGATGGACTTCAACCCGTCAACACCAACGGCAAATCCGACAAGATTAGCAATCATCATCATCATGAGGTTCCCCACTGCTCCAATACCGCAGAGCACTCTATATCCAGTAAGATTGTTCAACCACTTGCGTCTTGGGAATATATAGCCAGCAATGACTTCGGGCATCATGAACAAAACAATCAACCAGCCCCACACGAGAAGATTCAAACTGATATCATGCCACAAAGCCACAAATGTAAAAACGGCAGTGTAATTAATTGCCGTTCTAACAGTAGACATCCACGTACGCGAACTGGCTCCTCCAAGTGGGATGTAAATATAGCGAATCAACCAGCGGTTGAAACTTCGATGCCAGCCTCGCCAAAAAGCTATCGTCGAGGGATTATCTGATAAGCAGCGGATCATGTTCTCCGGGGGGTCGATGCCATCAACGAGAGACCAGAGACGGAAGAATCTCCATGGCAAAAGTAATTTAAGCCAAAGGACGTGTAGGTTGAAATAAGAAAGGAGACTTAATTGGGCAGGTGTGTAATCTGACCAGTTGGGATTTCCCTTGGATATGGCAACACAGTAGTCGAAATGGAGCAAGAGTTCGATGGCTAAGAGACAGAGCAGGAAGCGGAGCCCATATTTTAGCGTTCGTGGGTTCTCGATACTGGCTGGTGGGTATTTGAGCTGTGAGATATAATCATTGAAGGTTATGATAGGTCCCGCCAGGTAAAGAGGAGCGTAGATAGCGTAAGCCATGTAATTGCGGAAGGTGTAATCCTTGGCGTTTGCTGGGGTTGCGATACGGTCTCTTTCTGATAAGTTTGAGGGGTCGAGTTGTTTCTTCTTGGGCTGATTAGTACAAGATCTCCAGTTTGTGAGGAAACATCATTTACCTCAATTGGGCTTCCACCTCTTCTCTCAAGGCTCCAGTAGTAATCAAGATTGAAACTAATCAATCTCAAAACTGTCAGGTTGAATAAGATCTCCCATCTTGGCATGATTCCGGAATAACCATCGAGCCACACCCCCCAACCATGCAAGTGATTTGGTTCATTCCCTTGTACGGGTGAGATATAGCCTGCCATCTTGGCAAATTTATACCCGTCACTAAGCTCATTCGCAAAAAGCACCGCAATATTGAAGAACCATGTTGCAACAGGCATATACTTTCGAGGGAGGGTTGTAACCATCCAGAAGTTTCCATACAGGATCGCAATCACCTTGAAGGCAGAAAATCCATGCAATGCCAATAAAAATATAACGGCGAACCCAAAATCGAATGATGCTCGACTTTCCAATCGAGCTTCTCCGTCTGCCACAGAAATATATGATGATCCGGAAGGTCTCGGAGAGCCATTGCGAGAGGGAATAGGGCGCAGGAATTCGTATATACGGCGGAGGATAGGATGACAGGTGAGGAGGATGGCGAGGTAGGGCACATTCATGCGAAAGGTTCTGTATTGAGCATCCGAAATATCCTTCGCTAAGTTAGCACTCTACAGACACCAATTCTCAATCGGATACTCTTACAATCTTCCTGCCAGGTACCCAACCGTCTACAAGCAGATGCTGGTATTTATGATAATTTGGATCCGACGCTATTTTCGAAAGTCAGAATCTAGGCCAGCGGAAGGTAGAGAATATACTGACGTCTGGAAACATCATACGCAATCCAGAACATGTACGGCACAATGGTCAGAAAGACGAAGTAGTAAAAGTAGAACTCAGGAGTCTTCCATTTCGAAGGCTGAGCTATTGGGCAACCATTACTGTCCGTTTTGACTCCAACACCTGGTATAGAATCATCTCGTTTGGCAGCCCTTGAAACCGCAGCCGGATCAACTCTCGCATCTACGACAGTCTTGTAAGGAGTCGCGGAAGAGCTCGTGAATCGCGTATCAATTGTATCAAGGGAGTAGATGCTCCGTATGTAGGAGAAGATACTCATCGTGGGGTCATGGGTAGATGTGACTCGAGGGCAATTGCAATGAGCGACAAGAAAGAACAAGGGGGATCCAAGGGGAGAGAGAAGAAGGTTTGGCTGGCGATTGTGTTTAAGGAGTGTGAGTGGACTAAGGAGATTTATGTAGATGTGGCATACGGGGCGTGCCTTCGAAGAACTGGATAACGCGTATAAATTTAGCTCTTGATGTCACGGTCGCTTTTCAGGGGTCCCGTCAACCCGGTCAGCCTCGGTAAATTGTTACGCCTGATATACGATGCATTAGTCAGCACTTTGAACTTCGACTCGCGACAATGATTTTGATTCCGCAAATCCAATTTGGATCTAATTATTCTGGCATGATTTGCATGTTAAAACTCTTGATTGGTTTCACAGAAAGATACTAGTGTGACAGATCTTACAGTTTACACCTGATGATTGAAATGCTATGAGAAATACTTTAGCGACGCTTCAGACTGAAGTGAGAGAGATAAATAATCTTTGACAGGAATCTATCAAAAGCCAATTAAACTACAAGATTCAAGCTCTTGCGCTGAAGTAAGAAATACCCCAATCCCAAATCCAGAACAAATATGCTCCCCTAACATATTCATCTCAGTCCCCCAAACAAACAAAAATCCAGGTAGATCATTCTTTTGCAAGACCAGGTATTCTCCCAATCAAACAGACCAATTTCCACAACTCCGCTTCAGCTTGCTCACAAGCACCGTCTCCTACCCTCTCATCTACCTATGGCCAACGACGCAGATAAAACTCCAAACCCCTTTCTGTGTTTCCCGGATACTAAGAATCAAACTCATATGGTCTCTTGATCTCAAGAAAGCCAGAGCCCTAATTCTGATCCTGATTCTGGTTCGTCTTCTCAGACTTGGTAAAGCGAGAAAACAAGTTACGCTTGAAGAATCCACTCCTATTCTGAGCTGGACGACTGCTTGAGCTAGCGGTGGGTCTGTTGACAGGAGAGGTATTGTCGTCGGTATTTGAGACAGTGTTTCCTCGTTGTGGGACGGAAGGTTGTGCCTAAATGAAAAGAAGATAAAGTTAATCTCGATTCAGGCCAGCCTGAAGGAAAACTTACACCACGACCCTGCCTATTGTCATTCAGGTTCAAGCCTCCAATGCGCTGTTCCAAATCCTGCTGAAGAGCCCGTTCACGAGCGACGTCGTTATCCGCCCTTGTATTGACTGTCTGCCTTCGATGATCAAGTCGTGCGTTTTCCCTCCGAGCATCTGATTGGTATTGCTCCTGTCGCTCTCGAGACCGCTGCTTTTTGAGCTGCAGCTGGGACTGTGGATCCAAGGTCGAAATCAAGTTGTGAATGTATTTCTGGCCTTGTTCGGCTCGGTCGTATGATAATAGACGGCCAATGAGATCATTCTTGGTTCCGCTGCTCTCGAGGCCTTGGCTCCGGCATTGTTCGCTCAGATCGTACTTCTTCATGGCATCGTAGCGACTACCTGTCAGCTTTGAGTTGGGCTGTCGACGGTACATTTTGGATGTCAGGGTGATGATGCGTTGGAAGCAGTACCGTAAAGAGATTTGCAGACGCATCGTTGCTGTTTGAGGATAACCGATCTAGATTTGAGGGATGAGAAAAAGAGATGGCTGAAGATACTTTGAGTAAATGAATTTGGCAAAGAACAGAAACCGGAGTGAAGAAATAGGAGTGAACAATATATATTCACATGGTTTCAATATTAGGCTTGTGAGGATTTGTTTAGAACTGACTTTGAAGTTTCAGAATCTTTCCTTAGACTGAGTAATGAACCGAAACATATCAATCGTAACAAAAGGAATGCATGTTAAATAAAGAAGCAGTGATTCAAGAATGAGCCAGAATCACAGAAACAAAGAACAATAAAACCATCTCAGTAGAACTTAGTTACACACACTTACACACAAAACACTCACACAGCAAGTAAGAAGAGAAAGGGTCCATATTCGTAGACATGATGTGACTACATGCGTACCAAACCAAAAGAACAAAGTGCACACAACACAGCACAGTACAGGACCAAGCTCGCTTACATGCCGTTTGCCTTCCGTAGCGAACTACCCTACCCACCAGCACAGACTAGCAAAAAAAGAATGAGTGAAGTCCCTAACTCAACCTACACATAACCAAACAAATTAAAGATTGAAACAGAAGTGAGAAATAAAAATAAAATGTCAAAAAAATTGTGGAAGCTATCATTATCTGATAACCTCGGGGATTGAGCCCGAGGCGGGGCTCGAACCCGCGACCTTGAGGTGATCTTAGTGACCGAAACAACCCAGACCTGTTAAGAAAGGAATTGAATCTTTTCTTAAGAGCCACACGCTCTACCGATTGAGCTACCCGGGCGAGTTGTGTTGTTTGTTTGTTGGAGTATAATTAACATAAGTCGGTATATGTAGGGAAGAGTCACCGGGTAAAATTCTGCACGAGAATTTTTTTTTTTTTAAGTATGGTTGGTTGGGCCACTAGTGAACCGGAGAACGGCACCACGCATAACTAAACAACGAACTAATCAACCAACAATTGGAATAATCATGAATAGAAAATGGATCTGGTTTCTTGAGCATCATAAAGCCAGAGAAGAGAATTTCGATGTGGTCTGTTCAACATTTCAGAAATTGCGACAAGGCCTGGAGTACATTGAACCACACTCGATATGCTATGAAATGCATCTAATATGCATTGTACTTAGATACACATTCCAGTACAAGTGTTCTGGAAGCAAGTCAAGCTTTTGGCAGTATTAGCAGGTACAACTTGCTGGAAAAGAAGGACCTACACTGGTATGCCATCTATTTTACAGCAAAATCGAAGCCAAAAGGTATAGCAGACAGTTCGATGTATCTAGAAGTCTCCTTTGAAAGCCTTTCAGAATCGAACTTCAGTAGGATACTCACTCACTCGAGTGGCTCAACTTCACTTATTCTGTCAACTTAGTGGTTGCAACCTCCTTCGTCTCTTACAACGTCCGAAGTAGGAAATGCGGTACGTTTTCGCTGCTATAATCATTCCACCAACTTAGTGGTTGACTCGGATCCAGGTCTAGATAGCAATAATAGCAAAACGATAAAATCAACACACCCAATAGCTAGACACTACTCGAAGAAAATGCATCATGTTTTCGCTACAACTACTCCCAAATGTTAGCTTCATCAAGAACAAGGAACCCATGTTACCTAGATATCTACTGCAGCAGGATACATCATACAGTAATCTGACTTACCAGGCACACCTAAACAATCCCAAGTACAGTTACAACCTCTCATCACCATGCATCACTATTCACAAATTATGGCATCACAGCTACGCAACCCCCAACGCTTCAGCCAACTTCCCTTTATCCCTAAAAATCGTCACAACCGGCCTCTTCCAATCAGGGTACTCCTGCGCCAAGACATCCAGATCGGCATCGACACCCTCCTCAATCTCTCGCAGATGGCTCGAGATCTCAGCACTACTACTCATAAGCAGCAAGCCGGCACTCCAATCCCGCATATCAAGCGAGCCAGCCATGAATGGGACATAGAGTTGCTCGAGCGCCTTGAACTCCAGCATGTGCTTGAGCAGGTTCGCCTGCCGCGCCTTGTGCCAGTTGTAGTAGGGAATGGCCAGGAACCGTACGTTGGCTGTAATGTTGGGTCGCAGTTCGGCCGCGAGCGTCGCGAGTGACGACACGAGGAGCCGCCGTCGTATCTCGGGAGGGTCTTGCAGGAAGATGATGTCGCGATCCGGGTTGACCAGCGTTCTCCTACACTCGCTCAGGGACGTGTAGTCGGCGACGTTCTTGGCCCGGAGAACTAACGCGTCCTCTGTGCTTGTTGCGAGGCTCGTGTCAAAGTACTTAAATCCAATTGCGCGTGAATCGTGGCAGATGTGGAAGAGGGCGGGGAAGCAGTGGGGCGCGGCCCAGATTATGGGAGTAGACTGATAAGTGAAGACATCGACGATTCTTCCTTCGGGAATAAGATAACTCAGGATCTTGAGACGTATCTCAGTGGGAAGTAACGCGAAGTTATGAGACATTGATGGGCTCCTGGTGTCGAGCGTCGAGATACACAAGAGGGGGGGATTGAGGGGTACAAAGGTGGAGCTATAAGTTGCGACACATGAAGCTCACTCGTAACACGTGATTCTGCATATACAGGCAACAGAGGGAAACACTTTTACATTGCACATATCTAGTCATTATATCTTGTTGTCGTCCATGTACTTCAGTCTAATGCTGACCGCTCTTCTGTGAGCCTCTAGTTCTTCTACCTTTGCCAATTGCATGACAGCACCACCTACATTTCTCAGGCCCTGAGCAGTGAGATTTGAACTTGTGATGTGCTTAACATACGATGCCAAGTTGACACCCGAGTATTGCTTAGCATATCCATATGTTGCTATGTCAACAATTAGCAATCAGTATAATGCGAGAGTTGTGGGTACATACGCAATGAGTGGTTGACACCAGCAGAATAATCACCAACACTCTCGGGTGTCCATTCTCCGATGAAAACACTTCCAGCATTCTCAACAAGGTCCACAACACTTGCTGCGTCCTTGATC
Organism: Pseudofabraea citricarpa; assembly: GCA_029641185.1. NCBI lineage: Eukaryota > Fungi > Ascomycota > Leotiomycetes > Helotiales > Dermateaceae > Pseudofabraea > Pseudofabraea citricarpa. The sequence goes on from JAPWGK010000008.1 coordinate 422,426, forward strand.
TGAAGGATAAGATGCTCTGGAGCATAGTCATTGCTCAGTCGCATAGCCTCTGCAATATCCTTGACTACAAGAGTCACAGAGTGCTCAATGGCACCTCTGACAATATCAACTCGTGGAAGAGCCATGGCTTGAGCGTGCAACTCATCCTCAATAGCCTGCAATTCTTTCTCTGAAAGATCAATGGCAATCAAGACAACTTGACTGTCAGGGCCATGCTCTGCCTGGGATAACAAATCCGATGCAACAAATGCTGGGTTCGCATCTTTGTCGGCAATGACAAGGACTTCAGATGGACCTGCCGGCATGTCGATACTCACACCGGCATTGGTATCGTTGCTGACAAACATCTTGGCAGCAGTAACAAATTGGTTACCTGGGCCAAGTATCTTATCGACCTTAGTCACACTTTCAGTTCCGTAGGCCATGGCAGCAACGGCTTGCGCTCCTCCAGCGAGAACAATACTTTCCGCACCAACCTTATGTGCGATGTAGACAATCTCGGGGGTGATGCTACCATCCGCTCGAGGTGGTGATGCAATGACAATCTTCTTGCAACCAGCGACCATTGCAGGCACACCCAACATAAGTGCAGTACTAGGTAGAACAGCTGTTCCTCCTGGAACGTACAAACCAACACGTTCAATTGGTCGAGCGAATCTGCTGCAAATGATACCAGGCATTGTCTCCACTTGTAGCGGCTTATCGTCCTTCTGGGCTGCGTGGAACTTACGGATATTTTCGTATGAGACATCAATGGCCTTGATAGTCTCAGCAGAGAGATTCATCAATTCTTGCGGGAAAGGTGCTCTCAAAACTGGCGATGTAAGCGATGTCGCTTTCTCAAATTTGTGAGTGTAGCCGAGCAAAGCTTTATCTCCTCCTGTGCGTACTTCTTTGATGATCGGGTTAACGATACCCATGATCATATCTGTCGACTTCTGAGAAGGTCTCTGGAGTGCTGCTTCGATCTCACCCTCAGCAGCTGACGCAGCATAGAATCTTCTCATCTTAATACGATCATCTTTCAGCCCAGCTTTATCATCTGCAGCTTTTGGAACAGCTGCTGCCTCTTTCACGGCTTCTGGCTTCGAGGCACCATTGGCGATGCCCTCCTTCTCAGCCCACTTCCCCTTTGCGTCGCCTTGTCTTCTCTTGACCTTGATGCTCTTAGCATCAAGATTTCGCTCGATATCTGCCAGGCTTACACCAGCGCTGACGGCCCTTGTCAGAGCGAAATAGATAACATCTGCTGCCTCAAAGGCGACCTCGTCCTTCGTCTTTGCGTCGCATAGTTCTTCGGCCTCTTCCATTATCTTAGCCCGTAGCAACTTCTCATCTGAGAACAAGCGCGCAGTGTATGAACCCTCTGGCGCCGAAGCCTTTCTTGAAATCAAAGTCTTTTCGAGTTTCGAGATTCCACGAAGCTCTCCGAAGCATGTAGATTGGGGAAGGTGACAGAAACCTGAAAGAGTCAGTATTTGTACTTGGATATTTGATCTCGTTGCTTACCACGGCCTTGTTGCTTGACGGTAAATTTAAGGCAATCCTGGTCACAGTCTAGAGACACTCGTACGAGTTCTTGAGTGTCGCCAGAGGTTGCACCTTTGTACCACAATCCACGCTTCCGACTTTGATAAACACCAGTACCTGTCTTCAGAGACTCTGCCAAACTTTCCTTGCTGCTATAGACCAGCCCCAAAGAAATCCCTCGCTCGTCTGTAACCACAGTAGGCACTAACTTGTCGGGGCGATCCGAGCTCCATGAAGAGGCAATTATTTCGGGTATAGAGAACATGCCATTTCCTGAGTTATCGACAGTCAGTTGCGAAGCTGGAATAATCGGAACAACGGCAAAATTGTAGGCCTCGAGGTGGGATTTAAGATCATTTTCGGACGGAAGGAGGAAGATTGGTGAGGCCTTCTCAGCTGTTAATTTCTCAAGAACCGACTTGATCTCGGAATGATCTTTGGGAACATAAAGCAGGCCATTCGAGTAATTGCTGGCTTCGGCTGCGGAGTAGATGGGCAAGACACGATCTCCATAAACCTTGAGTGACTCAAGCTGGGATTGTTTAGCAAAGACCTTGCGCGCGCCTGCGTCTAGTACGGTAATGACATCCTCTGTCGACCCAATAGCCGTGACATCAATAAACGTCTCAATTGAAACATGTTTCTGCAGAAATGCGAGAAGGCTATCAAGCGTTTCGGTGGTTGCAGTGAAGTAAACACAGCCAAGATACGACAATTGCTCCCGGCTAAGACCAGTGGTGCCCTTGAAAGGCCCACTGCTGAGGTCGACACTTGGAACAAATGGGAGTGGTACTATAGTATCCATGGTGAAAAATGTGGTTTTGCAGAAGCAGAGTGGAATGACGAGAATGACTCCATCGACACAAAGATTTTTGGCGCCGATGGCGGGGTTCCTGGTTACATCAGTGTTCGGCCAAATGTGATTGGGCAGCGAATTTAAGCTTAATTGACACGAACATCACGGCTCCTTCGCGCCTGCATCTGCAGCTTCATCGCGACACCACGTCCTTTGCGCCGGCACTTGTACCATTCGCGTAGTTGAAGCTATTTCGAAAGGAGGTGGTTCACGCTTCTTCAATTCATCAACTGCAGTCAATACTCATATGGAGAACTGCATGAGATCTCTCAACAACCACTAAACATCATCTGCTTGTGCTGCAGCCTTTGGTTCTCAGTCGCGGCGCCCTTAGTAGTATAATCCAGACTCTGCTCGATACGCAGAGCACCTTACAGTTCTAGACTCCGTTCTCTCTCATAATGGCCGAAGTCAACGGTGACGCAGCTCCTCAGACCAATGGACGGATGTCTGCTTCTCCTCCGACACAACCCACAGCTACTGCTCCGGCTACACAACCTACAGCAACACCAGTAGCTGCTGCGGCGCCATCCATTCCAGCAACCTCCTTACAAGACAACGGGCTTTCGAAACGACCGCGCGATGCCCGCTTGATCCACATGCTCCTCTCCTCCCTCGGCGTTCAAGCATACCAAGAACGAGTCCCCCTACAGCTCCTCGATTTCGCATACCGACATTCCTCGTCCATCCTTTCAGACGCACTTCATCTTTCATCTGATGCATACGTCTCACAACAGACACGGGCACGAGATGCGCCGCCTGGTGGAGGATTCAAGGATGCAGATGGCCAAGTCAGTGCGACTGCTGTGCAGCTTGCGATCCAGAGCCGGCTGCAGTATCAATTCAGTGGAAGTAATGGCGGTGGTTTGAACAAGAGTTTTCTGTTAGAGACGGCCCAGAACAGGAACAAAGTCAGCCTGCCGAGGGTTTTGCAAAATGAATGGGGTGTGAGACTACCAAACGAAAGGTTCGTCTTGACTGGTGTTCCATGGGGATTGAAGGAGCAATGGGACATGGACGACGATGATGAGCCTGGTGATGCCATGGAAGGTATTGAGGCCACGGAAGAGGAAGGTGTTGAAGCAGAGGATGGTGGTAGAATGGAAGATCTCTTCGGTGGTGGGGATGCTGATGAAGACATGGAGAAGGAAGACTAAGAGGAGAGAATGTATAGTACATGGCGTTTGGGATTCATAGGGCCAGGAGTGCTCTGGAGGTGAAAACGTCTGGCGTGCATCAATCGGGCGCAAACATTTCTGTTTAGTTAAAAGGATACACTCCAACACAATGACATAACGGGTCTTCTTTCAACGAAGCACATGCTATATTGATGAAATTTCGGATCAAACCCGAGTCTATTATCATCATCAGTATCTAGCAGGACAGCTCCATTTGATATCCACGCAGCCCAAGTCCTCTCATTTGTAAGCATCGTGCGCAAGGTCAATGGGTACCCAGATGTGTGGATATTCCGTTCTGAGGAAGTTAGCTAGCTGCCTTTCCTCTAAAATACAGTTGAAGGACCTACCCGAATTTGTTGCCCTGGTTGTTTGATGAAGTTTAACTAGCCGCTGCCCATTAATATATCGATAAATGCCTGTAACAGCACCTACAGGGTGCTATTAGGGTGTTATGGTCGGTGGTATAATTACAAGGGCCTTGTATAGCTTCGCGGATCTGAATGTAGGTGCGACCTTGTAAAGATCTACTTCTTCGTGATAGATCCACTTGTATAATATTTTATAAAAATTGAAGCTGTTTGAAAAGCTAGTTATATTCAATTGATCGAACTTAGCTCCTTTTTATATGCAATTAATTGTACGGTAGTGTGATTATATGGTTTTATACATAAAAGTTAGGTACTAGGATATCTTAGCTGGGAGCTATGAGCTTGCGTTGGCTATCGGGGCGCTTGTGGTAGTCACCCATCGTAACTACAACGGCGATATTGTGAGAGCTGTCTTGTGTTGGTTGGCAAAGTACTTCAGGCGTTCTGAAGGACTTTGTAGAGTTGAGGTGATTGTGGGAGCCTGTAGATTGGAGGATTATAAGAGTTTGTAGAAGGAAGGGAGGACGAGAGGCGAATAGCTGAGATTGAGCGCGTTGCGCATTGTCTATAGCTAGAGAAATTACGCGAATGAAATCAGAGCTAGATTATAGTTACAGTTATCTAACTATAGTTTAGGTTCCTAGACTCTTATCTCAAAATCCACAAGATAATATCATACGCGCTCTAATATAAAATGAAAAATACATATGTAGATATATAAAAGATCGCGCTTCGCGACGTGCGTCTAATCAGCTTAACAGCTTATATGCCTTCTTAAACAAAATCTCCTAACGAACAGAGAAAACTTGGTTTCTCAGCGCCATAGTGTAACGGGCTTTATTCTACGCCGGAAAGTCAGATCCAGCGATCTAGACAGCCTGAATCAGGTCTCGCTCTGGTTTCCACCACGAGTGTCTCACTTCTAAGGAACTGAGCACGCGGGAGAGTATACGCGATCGCTTATACTCTTGGCCTCGATTCCTCCTTGTGATTTGGACACGAACTTTATGCAGAGTGGCACAAGGAGCGAGGAGAGGAATGATAGCTTGTACATTGCAAACAACGTATATCAACAGCTATACTACTGTTAATCGACTTTTTTTTTGCCCCTCTCGTGCTTAGCCATGCAGCCTCGCTTAATTCTAATATTCACTTAACCGCTTAGACACGCGCTCGGGTTTAGATATGTTTACTTTGCCCAAATGCGCCAACAAACAAAGCAAACTCGTTCAATTAAAGCCAACGGTGTAATGGGCACGATATTCTACACCAAGGTCCTCAAGGTAAAGGTTTTCCGTCTTGAGTACCCTACCGAATGCTCACCTGAGCATGCGAGAGAGTGCACGCAACCCCCCGTTCGAGTTTGCCGCCTCTACTCTCGGCCCTTCAGCCTCTGAGCCTGACCTAGTCTACTAGATGCTACTTGAATGAGGGAAATACCTCGGCACTAGAGGCTAGGAGGGTTTAGTATGCTGCAGGGGAATAACAGCTTCTATCTTATGTATAAGATACTCTTTCAAAGCTGCTACCAGGTTTTAACTCTTGTAAACAAGAGTCTCAAATAAATAAACCTTAATATATTCTCTTTTTTTTTTACTTATTTTCTTTTCTTTTCCCCCCCCCCCCCCTTATATTAATATTACTTTTTATTAAAACTTTTTTATTATTTAAAAAAGCTTTATTAAAAGAGCTAATTAGAAGAATATATATATATTCTTATATAATATAACTTTTATTTAAATAATAATAATAATAATGATATTATCTTTCTTCTCGGTTAGCGAGTATTCACCTTAAGATTCGCTAATACTTCCTTTTTTACACGCGTGAATATATGACTTCTAGGTTATTAACAAGACATTCACTTATACGTTACGCGTGCTCAATAGAACGCTAGCGCGCCCAGGCAACTGATAAATAGCCTGGCCTTCGATCTTGATCTCTTTCCAAACACTCAACTTCTTTTCTCTCCAATCACCACCTCATAACCACGAGATCTCAAAAGTTCAACCTCGCGCCATACGATGGAGAACTACATTCAGCAGACGCACCAAAACCTCAAGGAGCAATGCGCAGCGCGCAACCTGTCCACGAAGGGGCTCGATGCTGAGATGATTAGTCGTCTTATCTTTGACGATAAACAAAAGCGTGGCGAAGTGGACTTGAGCGATCCAGACGGGACCGATCCATCTTGTGCGCAGCGAATCGACCGCATTAGCAAGGAGTCAGATCTGCTTGTTGCTGAGTATAAGATGATCGGCGACGCCAAGATTAGGCAGTTGGAAGATGAGATCACAAGACAACGCGACAAGACGAGAGAAAAGATCTGGGATGTCTCATTGTCCACCACATTTAAGATGAAGACTCTCATACAGGATACGGAAAACCAGTTGAAGAAGGACAATGTAAAGCTCAATACTCTGGTCGAACAAATCACCAACAAAAACACAAAGCTCAATACTCTGGTCGAACAAGTCACCAACCAAAACACAAAGCTCAATTCTGTGGTCGAACAAGTCACCAACGAAAACACAAATCTCGATTTTGTGGTCCAACAAGTCACCGAAGACAACACAAAGCTCAATTCTGTGGTCCAGCAGCTCACCGAGGAAGTTGCCCGGCTTAATCTGAAAGTCAAGCAAGAGGTCGCTGACCAGAATGATGCCGAGAATGACGAGGTATGTGACATCGATTTTTCTAACGTCATTTATATTAGATGCATTATATCTATCAGCTACTTCCTCGAATTCAAGTGCTTCTGATTAGTTGAAATCTCAGCCACAGACTAACGTTCACCAAATAGACCACGACCGCCACCGGACCAAATAAGAGACAAGGTGACCAGCTGGAGAATGCTGTTGCTAAAGTACCTCGGACTGCACGCATTGGAGATCGCGGCTGGGAGGAGGCAGATCATGTGGATGACACCCTCGTCATTGAAAGTGGCGATATAGCATCGGGTATTGCTAACCCATTCATCTTCGTCGTTATGTATGATGGACTATCAATATCAGACCCCAATGTTGAGATGATGGAGGTATTTAAACTCAAGCTGAAGAGCTACAATATTCAGGGAGTTCGTGCGGATTCCTCCGGATATTACTGGATCTTCAAGAATAACACTGGATCAGGTAAGGCCATTCGAAAATGTCTAGAGAAGTTCACTGGCAAGTTCTGCCGAGGTCTTTTGTATAATCTTACACCTTACCATTAAGTAGTACTAGAACCTCTCTATTCATCCATATTGAGATGAGCATTCTGATAGGTTCTTGCGCACTTCTACTCATGGGGAAGTGTGGTGGACGGACAATTGACATCAAAGGCTGGACTGGATTAAGCGAGCTGAGTCAAGTCTGTCACTAGATTGCAATGAAACTACAATTTCTTACCCTCCCTGACTTTCATTGTGACCAACCCAACCTTACAGACTGTATCTTAATATTCTCTGGTAATGAATGGCCTGCGCAAGATGACAATGCCATTGAGCCTTTTTTGTAGCAGTTGTAGAAGACATGCCCAATCAACACCTACCTAGAGAAATTGAAGTCGCCATTGAGAGAAAGTAAGATGCACAGGATTGTTACGCTCGTGCGTGCATCAAAACATTTCCTTCTTCCCTTCCAACTGATATCTTTCTCTTTCTGGTAAAAGTGTTTTGGATAAGTAGGTATTATTCGAAGCCCAAGCACCAGCTAATTTTTTTTTGAAAAATAATCTTTATAGCTACTTATTCAGGCGCTTTCTAGATATATCTGTATTTACAGGTTGATTTCCTACTAGTACGAGTCTCTGCTCAGTGCTCCCTTAGAAAATCCTCAGATCTTTCTAGGCACGGTATTCGTAGTAGTCTCCCTGCTTCTGACTCTGTAGCTCTCCTTCCCTAGCTTTCTATTAACTCTGCGTATCAGCCCCTCAAGGCTTAATTGTTATACTCCGTACAGGTTCTTGCTAATGTTGTTTCCTATACCTCCGCGGATACTATCCTCTAGTATATCTAGGAATACAGAGTTATAGTTCTATAGTTATTAACCTCCTTTTCCCTTGTTATACTCCTGTTTATGCTACCCAGGCCCCTTATTTCTTACCCGTTACTATTACCGGAGGTTCCTAAGCCCCTATACTCAGGTTCTCTAGCCTGAAGATTTAGAGCCTTTAATCTCCTATGTATCTAGTAATCCTCTTGTCTCAATCGTGGTATTTTATTTGACCTCTTTGTTCTCTTCTAGGACAGGGACTACCCGTTAATATATATCTTCATCGTAGGAGGTACGGCTCGTGTTTCGGAAAGATAAGTCGTAGGAGGATATATCCTAGAGTAGAAGTCTAGGTAATCGAATTAGTTCTATGATCGATCGATTTGGTTATGCTCTTGCCACGTAACGTATTCCGTAGCTTTCTCTAGTGAATCCCTATTCTAGGGATCTTGTAATCGACCGATATAGTACTGCGCGATCGCAGAATAGACTTAATCTTGGCTCTCCAGGCTCTAGTATAGAGCTGAAGGTTCTTAGAGGACACCGCGTCCAGGTGTTGAGTTATCGTCCTCCTCACCAGCTAAAATGATAACCAAGTAACACTTCCACTTATATCTTTCAGCCTAGAAACCAAAGATACTGTTGGTATCATCATATGATACAACCACAGGATATATACCATCTAATTGGAATAAGCGAATCCCTTGACTTCATAGACATTCAAGAACCTTACGATTCCTCTATAGAGAATCAACTATTATATCACCTGCTAACTTAATCGTATAAATTAGTGAATATTACGATACTATACATAGAGCGATAGGTAATAAAACCTCGATCATTAAGTACTGCAAGGTAGTACTAGTATATCGACCGACACCAAAGCAAAGAAAAACAAATCACAACCCGAAAACCACAAAGAGGGAAAAAGTGTCACAAGCAGGCAGGTATGTATTGCATTGCAAGTAAAAGTGAAGTAAGGTAGGTATAAAAAAAAAGGTTGAAGGTCCAGAAAGAAAAACCTTATATCATTATTCTCCCATTCCTTCCTCGATCCTGTCTCCATCCTATTACCACACGATCCTCCTCTTCCTCCTCCTCCCTCATCTCGGCCCATAGAATTAATTCCTCCTCTCTTCCTTTGCTTCCTCTCCTCAGCCGTGGTATAACATCGCCGCCGTCCGCAAATTCCGGGTTCCGCATCCTCATCCCTAACCCAATCCCCGATCCCATCATCTAACAGCAGCAATCCAAGCACTCGAGACAACACTCGCAAGTCTCTCCACACACCCAACAACAACACAGCGTCGCGATACTATTGCGGGGGGTTTCGAATTAGCCTACGACGTCCCGAGTAGAAGTGGAAGTGCAAGTGCAAACGCAGATCGGGAAGCGCAATGCAAATCCCCAGCCTCAAGAGAAAGAAAGAAAAAGGAACGAGAGAACAAAGGAAGAAACAAGAACAAAAACAAAAAAACAAAAAAACATACCAGGTATAGAAACAGCCGTGCGACTTCTCTTCCTTCTGTGGCGGCGGGTATCCACCGGGAGGGGGACCTTGATATTGCATCTAGGCGGACGGATCAGCAATCGATTCTATTTTCCTTTCCATTCTCCGTGGAAGAAAAGTCTAGCTCGCTGTCGTGATTCTCCCGGGGCGAAAAGTAGAGAGAGATACATACCTGCTGTGGCGGGTAACCCTGAGGAGGGTACTGGCCGGGAGGCGGTCCGTAGCCCTGTGGGGGATACTGCTGTGGAGGATAACCAGACATGATTTCTTTGTGTGTATTTCTTTTGTCTTTGTTTTAAATCCGATCAGATGGGAGCTCTCCTGAGAAGGGAAGCCTAGAACGATCCGAAAAAGAGTTGGGGAGTGAAGCAGAAGCAGAAGAGGTGTAAGTGGTACGGTAAGGTAAGCTCGCGAAGAAAGGAAACGACACGAACGGACGAACAGGAGAGAAAGGTGTGGCAGTGCCGGATCTTTAAAGACACAAAAGGCGATCAGCAGAGACACATCCATGATCCATCTTCCCTCCTCTCACTCTCACCCAACCCAAAACCCCAAAAACCCAAAACCCAAGCCAGCCAGCGAGAGCCCCGCAACACGCAACACCGCAACACCGCAACGACCGGCATCCCATCCGGCCAAGCACCAAGCACCAAGAACCAAGCGACCAAGGGGCCAAGGAGATGACTTACTGGACCAGAATGTACAGTCGTACCGTTCATGTGCCCATGCAATAGTCCCCATCCCTCCCTCCCTCCAACCCATACACTTGTACGGTAGCACATCTTCATCTTCAATTCACATCACATTCAAACAAGGGACTCCTCAAGATGATGAGCCACAAAACTAAGACTTCCTCCTCTGCCCAGACATGCACAATCCAAGCATCAGAGACATAACATAACATAAAATAACATATCTTGTGCTGAATGCTGTACTACTGTATGTATCCCGCTTACCTCATCCCTCCTCAACATAGCTCTATTGGCTCGGCACCGAACCCCCTTTTTCACATTCACATCTCACATCTCACCTCTTACTCTACTCTGGTACTCTACTCTACTCTACTCTACCGCCGCTCCCCTCCCAACTCCCCAAGCTCATACCACCACTGGAGCCCACCAGCCACTGAGGGCGAGACGAGTGGGGGATCAAGTTCAGCCCGTCTGGGATCCGACAGGGCTTAGACTCATACCAAGACGGTTCTCGGGTCGGCTGGCGAGATTACCTTCTGCCCTTCCTGGCTTTCGTTCTTGGGCAGGACAACAACCTGTGGCTCACAATCTATTTTCGCATCCCTCTGCTTATCTGTCCTGTCGACTTTTTGTCTAGTGTCCACTTGGATCCCGCCAAAAGGATGTGATGGATCATGAATTAAAATGATTAAGAAGCCTCCACTGGCTGCATAGTGCACTGCTTTCCCTCGTCAGATGAACCATCAATCGACGGCCGCGGTCCGCGTGCGAGCCGAATCCGACGACCACTTCACAACGGCTTTCAGAGACACCTCAGGAATGTGATAAACAAGTGGTTTTACGGCTACTCTACGTATATGCATGCATGATTAATATTCACAATCCAACCTCACTCTTTTCGTCGTCGCGATCCGTAGCCTCACTAGGTGCGCTCTCGGTATCCAGGCTCTGTCGAACATTACTATTCTTCGCATCTCCATCCTTGCCCTTCTTGTTGAATCCAGAAAATGGCCTTCCCCAGTTCACACTCCTACGTCCGCCAGTCTCGCTACCCATACTCCCAATGTTTGGCGAGCTGGTGTAGCTAGCATGACTTGCATCATCTTCACCACCTTCATCAAAACTTCCTTCCCTGTCATTGCGATCGGAAGAAGGTCCCTTCTTCGTACCGATGTTTCCTCGGATAGATGAGAAGCTGAACTTGCTGGAAGATCCCTTCCGCAGAAGCTTTTGGAACGACGATGGCTCTTTCGTACTGGCAGCAGAAGGGGTTGTGGTATCGGATTGTGTGCTGCTATGAAGCCGTTCAAGACTGTAGTTTTCGCTTTCACGTGATTCAGCGATACTATGCTGCGTCCGGATCGAATGAGCATCTCGGGATTTCCGGGAATCCGAAGGGGATATTGCGCTCGAGGTTGAGAAGTGATCTTCAGGTGATGAGAAGGTATCGATAGTCTTCTCCTTCCCTCTGGCCTTTTCCGATTTGGATGCACGGCTGAATATAGGAAACGAGAAGGTTGGTGCTGCAGGATTGAGTTTCGGCGTGACAGGTTTATGAGATGAAGCTGGACGAGTTCCGATGACACCAACTGGAGGGGGGCTGGATTGTCCCGCAAGATTGTCGGATGGAAGAAAATCATCATCTTCAGTTGCAAGGCCCGTCGGTAGGTGAGAACTAGAACCATGATGCTGTAGACTGGGTCGCCTTGATGGGTTCCTAGACCATGTAGCTGGGGCATTGACAGACCAGTTAGTTGCTAATGGGCTGTTTCTATTGATGAGCCCTCCTTCTGCAGCTGGCCATCCAAAAGGCGCACTATCCGTCGAAGGACGAGGAAGGTCAGATGAGGCAATGGAAACAGGGCGTGGGCTGCTTGGATCGCGATCAGGATAAATAGAGCTAGCATCCTCGTTCGAGCCAAATATATTGAAACCACGTCTTCTTCTGGCAGCATTGCGTGCTGGTGCAGGACCGTTGCCCTCAGAAGCTTCGCCGCCAGTTGAACTTCGATTTAGGAGGCTGGGGATGCCCCAACCCGCTGAAAAGCTGATTCGTCTGTGACCATTTCCAACATTATCTGAAGGCTCATCGCGTGGAAGTGATTGACTCTGGGCAGGTTTGAGGCTACCAAGGGGTAGCCCGTCCTCTGGTATGACCTTCCCGTTCCTTTTGGGGAAGTTGAACAGACTACTGAACCCCTTGTGAGATGAAGGCTGCTCAGAGTTAGATGGAGCCCCGATGACACCGAATTCTCCATGCCCAGAATGGATTGATCGCCTTTCACTGTCCATAGCAAGATCACGCCCAGCAGGATTAAATCCTCCGAGGTTTTGAGATGATGCGCGGGGGCTGGAAATGTAGCTAGAAGAGCGATTAGACGATCCAGGCGACTGTCGAAATTCACTTTGATCATATCCTGGCGGCAGGGCTCCGTAATGTGATGGACCAAAGGAACCTGTAGATTCGGCTCGAGGGCTTGGTGGCTCATCATCGTCCTCGAAAATCTTGGACGGTAGCAAAGAGTGAGCTGTTGGACTAAGAGGTGCGCCTGCTGTCATGGCACGAATATCAGCCTCGCTCATGCCGCTCATGTGATCTGATATTGGGACCAAGCCAGTAGTATCGGTGCTCATGTCAAAATAAGGACCCGGGGCGAAACTGGGCGATGCTGTAGTGTTGATATTGTAAGGACCTGTATTTTGGAAGGTTGAATCCAGACCTGAGAATCCAGGGACGGGCGAAGACATGGTATTTGTCCTGCTTTTTCGATTTCGAGTTCTACGTGACTTTGCTTTGCCTTGGCCAGTTGGGTCAAAGTCAACGCCGGAAGAATTTCCATGGTGCATGAGAGGAGCATTTGCTTGCTGAGCTTGGAGACCTGCGAGATAATTCTGAGCTGCCTGCAATCTCATCTGGAGTTCTCGTAGATAGTTTTGCTGCGAATTAAGCCTGACATTCATCTCTCTCTCCTTGGCCTCCCACTCAAGCGTTCTTTGTCGATCTATGGCATCGATCTGGCGTGTCTCATCGTCGTCTGTAGCGCCAGGAAGATTCTGTCGTTCTTCTTCAAGATCCTTGATTTGCAATCCTTTAATGCGAATCTCTTCCTCTAGACCATTCAGAGAATTTTGCCTCTTTCGCAAAGTCCCTTGAATATCTACTTCCTGACTTGCCTTGGACTTGTGAATTTCGTCAATCTCCTTCTTCCAGGATTCCCTCTCACTTTTCATATCCTCTATCGATTTCTTCCATCTCTCCATATCCTCGAGCATTTTCTGCCTCTCGGCTTGCTTGTCACGTAGAGCCTTCTCCTTTTGTGTCTTGCGATTCTGGGCTTGCCTGTTTTGTCTCTCCGTATGCGTCGCCTCATTCTTAAGACTTAAACTTGCCGCCTCTTTCTCCTTCAGCTGCTGCTTCCTTTCCTCTTTCTCCTTGTTCAGCTCGTGCATCTGTGCCTTGTACTCTTCCGCATCTCGCGCTATCTGCGCCACTACTTCTTCCGTCTCTCGCCGTATTGTCTCGAACCTCTCGGCCAATTGTTGCATGCTCTCCTCAGGGTGGTTCGAATTTAGTAGATTGGCCACAATGGCGTGGTCAGCAGCAGCAGTTGATGGCGAATGCTTTCTCCCTACCGTGTTCCGCCTCTGACTCTGTGTGCTTGCTTCTCGAGCCATGTGAGGCGGAGTCTCGGGCATAGGTGCAGTCTCAATACTGGCATTATGACCACGGACAGCTGGTGCCTCATCGCTGCTGTCGGCCAGAGAACTCTGCTGTTGCTCTTCCAGTGACAGATTTGATGGCACACGGCCGTTGGTCAATTGAGGGCGCCCGTCTCGTCCATACGTTCGCAGTCGAATCACCTTGCTTCCCGCCTGGAAATTGTTCGACCCAACAGCGATAACTCTCACATTGTAGAAATGTGCCGGCTTGAGTCCTGTGACGGTGATTGCAGTCTCCGTGCGCGACGATTCCCCAACTATAGAGGCCATTTATTAGCCATTTATTAGGCCCCAAACTTAAAATATCCTTACCATTAACACCGTTGACCTGGATGAGGTACTTCAACACGGGCTTGTTTACACCAGGTCGCGTCCAATGCAGAGTTACAGCGTCCGCCTTGATGCCAGCGAGCGAGACTTGAGGAGCATCTGGCACTTCGACTCCGAGGATGCTGATGAGCTCGGGCACGGGTTTCCACAACGTGAGCCATGCTCTATAGAGGAGCCTGGGGGTGATGTCGTCAGCGCGTGCTCGCGGAGGACCTGGGACGCTCAAGGTCTACTCACCAGAAGAGGGCCAGCGTCGTCACGCCCGACTGCACAAGAGACATGCTATGGTCTGGGACATGTCTTAACATCCAGTCTGCCAGTTCGTGGGAGGAAGCGGAAGCATTCATGCAGAGTTGGCCGGTGTGTCTTCTCAAGCTGTCCAGGCTAACGCTAAGAGACTGGCCACCACGATGGATTCGGTCGTAATCGATGTTCGGGACGATGAAGAAGGTAGTGAGGAAGGGGATGAGTAGGGCGATGCCGCAAACAGACAAGCAGAAGGTAATAGGATGTCGCGTGAAAAGGCTTTCTGTGCTCTGGACAGGCCCGGCTTCATTCTTGTTCTTCTTCTTCAGCGCATCTTTGACTGCCAAGCCCTCGCCAGCAGAGCCGACAGACGCCTTGCCAGCCATGGAGCACAGTGGGCCACGATCGACGGCCCCCACCAATCAGTGCGCCTGCAGAGCATTTACCGCTGCACACGACCTCAGTGCCGAGGCAAGGCAGAGCGTTTTCTGTTCATCTGATAAGTCGGCGAGAGGTTGTTGATATGCAGAGGACATGCAGACGGCGACGAGCAAGAGTGGGAGGAAGAGGGGGAAGAGTTGGTGTTTTTGTTGCAGTACAAGAGCATCAGGAATCAAGAGGGAATGTTGAGGCAAGCACACTTCTCTCCAGATGCAAGGAAGCCTCGACGGCCAGATATGGGGTATCCTGGTTAAGGTTTGCGTGCTCATCTGTTTTTGTTTGTCGAGTGACTACTTGTGAGGTGGACGCTTCTGGGCACACATGGCAATGACAGGTTGTCCGCTTTCTGGAAGCAAGCCTTACTTCTGGGCTGGCCCACTTGAAGTAGTCGGTTCTTGAGAATCTGAACTTGTTTGTGTGAACGAGTATATGTAGTTGAGCTGAGTCAGATTATCCATACGTAGTAGGTGTTCGTTACATGGTAATGCATGCGAGCTTTGTTTTGTTGCCAATAGTTGCTTAAACGATCCTCCATCTCAAACCTCTTTACTACAGACGTACTTCCGTACTTGACTCGAGATCAATGAAGTCTTCAAACCGTCTCTGCTCCCAGATCTTTGTGGTTCTTTGAAAACCTAACATGCATACAATACCGGTGCTGTAGATCTGAAAATAATCTTGCAATAGGTTCTTCGAACTATCTCGAGACTCCCTACTCCCAAGTCTTTATGGCTCTTTGAAAATCCAACATAAATATGATGCCGGTGGTTCTTGAATCTCTATATCAGATATTATAGATCTGAAAATAATCTTGCAATAGGTTCTTCGAATTATCTTTGCTCCCACAATACTGGTGGTCCTTGAATCTCTATGTCAGACGCTGTAGATCTGAAAATAATTTTGAAATCGGTTCTTCCAACCGTCTCTAGATTCTCTGCACCTAAATCTTTGTCGCTCTTCGAAAACCCAACACGAATACTACGCCCATGGCAATACTCTTACAGTGGGTTCTTCGAACTATCCTCAGGGAAAGTGTTCCATGATCTCCTCGGGAGTAATTCGTTGCACTCTCTTGACCATATCCACTAATCGTCTATTGGTGTCGCAAGCAACGCCGACCTCCTGGCCCCTCTTCACCAGATAACCGTTGATATAGTCAATCTCTGTTGGTTTCCCGGCTCGAACGTCTTGGAGCATGGAGCTTGTGTTTTTGCCCGTTTTGATTGCCATATCAAGAACCACCTTCTCTAGAATATCGAAAGAAAAGTTTTGTTCTTTCTCAGTGTCACTTTGAATCTCCGGCAATAGCATAATGACCTGACTCGCCTCTGCTAGTAGTCGCTGCATGAGCGACAGAATGAGAGGGTTTCCAAACAGAGCGTCGTTCCGACAGTTGAAGATAACAGTCAGCGGGTTTATCATGGCATTCACGACTAGTTTCTGTAGTTGAATGCGCTTCAGCTCAAGGGTGTCAAATGCTCGTGCTGCTAGAGCCGGTGCATCGATGACTTGTTGCATCAGATAGCTAGGTTCTGATGGGTTCTGACCCTCAACTTCGACGCGGCCAAGAGAGACAGTTCCCATACCAGCATGAACACTCCGAAAGGGTCCTTGACCATAAACGCCATGGGAAACGACCGAAGCAAGATAGTTTGGTCTCGTTGAACTATTCGTGAACACTTTCTCATTGACTTCCTCAACCGTCCCCATTCCATTCTGGGCAAAAAGAATTGTAGAGTTCGCTGTCAGACGATGGCTGATGGAAGACAAGGCGGAGACTGTATTTATGGTCTTCGTGGTGAGTATGAGATTTTCAATGATACTTTCCGCATGCTGTGTATGATCGTCGAGAAGTTCAACATCGTAGCCTTCTCGGATTTCAGTTGCACCATCCGAGTGCCCAGCCACAAGGCTAATCTTGTTGTTCCAATCATGTAGCAGGCCTGGTCTATGCAGCAGCAGTGTCACCGGAGGGCGTTCTTCAGGAGTCTTCCAGAAAAGAGAATGAGCAAAAAGCAAACCAAGATTGCCAACGCCTAAGACGTGAATACGACCATTCCACTGAGCATCATCTCCAGCCAGGGTCCCCGGAACTCGGCCAGCTGTGCTCGACATTCGTACCTGTGAATAGCACAAAGCAGTCGAATGAAGACGCATAGAACTAGTCTGGAGCCAAGCACATCGATGGACTTTCATCGTGTGTCTCTTGGACTGGCTATTGAATACGGTACGGAGACGGGGCTGTTTTCTGCATCCAGTCAGTCTGGTGGAAACAAGGGTGTCCTGAATTCCAATATTTGGCATGTGCTTACTCTCAGACACCACACGCAATGCAATGCGATGAGACCTTCTACAGCATCTTCTGTGGCCAGCACACCCGTCTTCTAGAAGTTCCAGGGCGCCGGCAACAAGCTCCAAAAAGCTTCTCTCTCTCTTTTGCCGGACCAGGAACCAAGACAAGAGCGTGGGATCCCCGGCTGGCTGTATTACGGTATTACGGTATTGAAAAACGGTTGAGTCGCAGTCGTTGGTTTGTCCCTCGGCAGCGCATCGACAGCGACTTGTGGCCCCGCTGCAGCCCCAGCAAAAAGGCAAAAAGACCAGAAAGTGGCTGCATGACCCGACTCACCGAAGAGGGATCAGAGTCTACCGGGGTCTTGGGCGTTTTGGGGTCTTGGGCGAGCCAACGTCACAAGTCCTGACCTGAGATCTTCTCAACGTGCTTGTACAGTACACTTCACACTCTACTTCCCTTGCCTACTGTACAGTACGAACGACTTGATACCTTCTTTTACTTCCCACCCGTCTGTACACTCAAGCAAACACCGAGCGCTTGGTTGGTCATTTGAACTGCCTCATCTACCTACCTACTAGAACTACCTACGTAATTGTTACGAGCTACCGCACCCTACTACTACTCCACAAATCTCACACCCCTCCGCAAACTCTCCCGTCGTCCCTCAACCCAACAGCAAGCAATATCTAACCTTCCTGCGAACATATACACCACCCCCATGCCGTAACCAAGCCGAGCATCCAGTCGTTTCTGATACACATCATTCATAGCGCCGTCTTCAGCACATCCCACCTCGTCCATACCCGCGATGCAGTACGTGCGAAGTATTAGTGGTTCCGTCTCCAAAACATGGAACTCCATCAACCCATCGACGCTCAGTGGAGCGATTGATGTGATTGTGGTGGAACAGGAGGATGGGTCTCTGGCGTGCTCTCCCTTCCATGTGCGCTTCGGCAAGTTCTCTCTGCTCCGCCCTTACGAGAAGAAGGTGGAATTCAGAGTGAATGATTCGAAGCAGGATTATGCCATGAAGCTGGGGGAGGGAGGAGAGGCGTTCTTTGTCTTTGAGACAACGGATAATATCCCAGAAGCCATGCAAACATCGCCTTTGGTCTCGCCAGCCTCCAGCCCTCCCTTGATTCCGGAAGGACTTCGCAGAGAAGGCACGAATCTTTCTAGCTTATCGGAACCGGACTTCTTGGATCTGGAGACAGGCACAGCTAGGTCGAGGGCAGGAACACTTGCGAGGAGTGGGAGCGAAGAGCCGTTTGCCTTGAAGGGCAGGCGGCCCAGCAATCTCAGTAAGATGAGCCGCATTCATGAAAGCAACTTATGCTAATAGCTACAGGTACATTAACGCCCCTATCTGCGTCCCCGGATTTCTCCAATGTGCGACCTATATCAGGAGACTGGTCAGGTATCTCTGGAGTAGGCCGACACCACACCGAGGAACTGCTACCATCTTCGGCGCGCACACATATCAGCGATGAAACAGAGCGGGAAAGACAGACGCGATCCTTGACACCTGAGATACGGGCAAGAGATGGAGCGTCAGAAGCATATACCGAAAGATCAAACAGTCCTCCCCCTCTCCCAACAAAGGAAGCCATTCAACGTGCAATTGCCCTGTCAAAACAGCTCTCAGCCTCGAATATTCCAACACAGGTCACCGACACCGGTGATCTCATGCTAGATATGACCGGATATAAGAGTAGCGATGATGACGCGCTTCGAGCTGAAGTGATTGCGCGGAAGATCCTCTCAGAAGAATTGGAGGGCAATTACGACATTGGTGCTCTGATTGGAGCTGATGAGCACGGTAATTTATGGATTTACAGCAGCGAGGAGGCCAAGGAGGCAGCTGCTACCAGAGCAGCTCTGGTTGGTATCCCAACCTCGCAGGTCTTAGCTAGTGATGCTGCTTCAGATCCAGGTTATCACAGTGATGCAGAAAGTGATACTCTTCCTGGCGTAATCATCCCAAGCCACCGTCGAGCGGACTCTGATGCGGGTGGTATTGGCTTGGAGACCCCACCAAAAACCCCAGAAGGTGGTGCTGCAGGTGATCCAAATCGAAATTACGCCAAAACTCTACGTTTAACAAGCGACCAGCTCAAAGCTTTAGGATTAAAAGCGGGCCCAAACCCAATGAGTTTCACAGTGAACCGTGCAACATGTACAGCGAATATGTACCTCTGGCGGTATGATGTACCCATTGTCATATCAGATATTGATGGCACAATCACCAAATCTGATGCACTGGGACATGTGCTCAACATGATTGGGAGAGACTGGACTCACATTGGGGTAGCAAAGCTCTATACCGAGATCGTAGCCAATGGCTACAACATCATGTATCTGACCTCCCGGTCAGTTGGACAAGCCGACATGACCCGCGCATACCTCAATGGCGTTGTGCAAGAATCATATCGCTTGCCCAAAGGACCGACAATCATGAGTCCCGATCGGACAATTGCTGCTCTACGTCGAGAACTTTACATTCGAAAACCTGAAGTGTTCAAAATGGCTTGTTTGCGCGATATCAAGAACCTCTTCGGCCCAAACCGGACACCTTTCTATGCAGGATTCGGTAACCGACTTACTGATGCTCTCTCATATCGCAGCGTCAGCATTCCTAGCAACCGCATTTTCACCATTAACAGTTATGCTGAGGTTTCACTGGACTTGTTATCTCTGAACAAACTTCGCCTTAGCTACGTTAATATGCGTGAAGTTGTGGACCACTACTTCCCGCCAGTCAACATGCTCGTCAAGGGCGGCGGGGAGGAGTACACCGACTTCACGTACTGGCGAGACCCAGTCTTGGAGTTGGATGATTTCAGTGCAAGCGATAGTGATGATGTTGATGACGAAGAGGATGAGGATGAAGAAGAAGCGGGCGAGGGCATGGAAGACAGCTACATCTCTCGAGAATCCATAGATGAAGCAAACGAAGGGAGCATTCTGTCAGGATCAGCCATGGATGATTATGACGAGAATGATCCCTTTACAAGCAGCATGTACGAAGCGGGAGAAGAATACGAGGAAGAATATGGCGAGGAGGAGATCACACCAGGACTTGAAGACCCATTTGACTCTGATAGCGCCGAAGCCGAACTGTACACTCTCAGCGGCACGCCACAACAACGACCAGCCACGGGGCCCGAAGGCCGCAGAGAAGACACTGACGCCGAGATCATCTCGGGCATCAAGGACCTCAGTTTAGAGCGCGAGGACTCAGATGACAAGAAGATATAATGTGTGAAGCGAAGCTACAGGTGTTTTTTTTTAATATTTCTGTTTTTGGAAGGAGTGAGTGGAAATGCAAATGTTCTATACCAAGGGTCTGGTTCCGGTTGGGGTTGGGGGTTTCCATCTGGGCTTCTTTTTTTGATTCGTTGGAAAGCAGCGAGTCGTTGAAAATAAACTGCTCTTGTTCTATTTCTTCTTCTTGTCCTGTACTTTTATAATTATTATCTATTCGCTCCCATTCAGTTCTTTCCTCTCCTCTCCTCTTATCTCTCTTCTTCTTCTGCCTTTCCTTCTTTCCTTCTGGTGATGATGTCGATGATCGATACAAAAAAGCTTGGCCAGGAGGACTCTACTATATGGCTTTGGGATTCTCTCTCTTTTTTGATTATTATCTCTCGTCTCTTCCTCCTCTCTTAATCTTTTCCATCTCATCTCATCTCATCTCATCTCATCCTATCTCAGCAATGCATAGCAAAAGGCGGCAAGCATAGCGAGGAGTTTTTGTCTCTCTCTCTCTCTCTCTCTCTCTCCCTCTCTCTCCCCCTCTCTCTCTCTCCCTCTCTCTCTCTCTCTCTCTCTCTCTCTCTCTCCCTCTCTCTCTCTCTCCCTCTCTCTCTCTTTCTGTACCGCGTTTATATAAGAGAACAAAGAAACGAAATGAAAAGAAAAATATCTATCTCATCTCATCTCATCTCATCGTATACTGTTCCCAATGCAGCAGAGATATATACTCAATAAGAACCTAGCTGTAGCCTGTAAGTAAGCTAACTTTGCAGGATATGATGGAATGGAATGGAACGTACTCCTTCTCGCTCTCTCTATCTCACTTAGCAGGTACTTGGCTGTAGGTCGGTAGGCAGGTAGGTGACTTTACTGGTTAGCCAGCATGGGAGCGTATCACAAAAACGAGAGACGAGCCATTAATTTTTCAGAAAAGATACATCATCACCAGTCAGACTACCTGCCTACCTACCTTGGCTTTTGGAGTATGCTCTCACAAAAGGAAGTGTTGCAGGGACAAGCCAGTTTCCATCTTCAGTTATCAAACAGCCATAGCAGACTCAACATGGTTACAGAACCGGTTTTTGTGGTAGTAGTCTTGCAATTCTTCCCTGGTACATAAAAAGCTACAGAACAAAAAGAGCCAGCTTCATCGTCCTCTCTCTTGCTAGCGATGCTCAACATGCGTGTCTGCCACGACTCGACTCTCTCAACTTTGACTTGACATAACTTATGGCTTCCCCAAGAAGCCCGAACCCAAAACAGAGAGAAGACAATTCCACACCACAAGTCCAGCCAACCGTCGGCACCGAACTCCATTGCGAACTCCATTGCAACATCCAAAAACTACAACTGGGGTATCTTTAACATATGGGGAAAGGAAAGAAAGACAAGCAAGCGAACAAACAAGCAACATCCTGTATATAAACTCCTCATCCCATGCAGGTATACTCAGCATGGTTCATCTGCTCTTCTGCCAGCACTGTCCTAAACTATCCGCCGGATTTGCGTCGTTGGGCTTCCTTGAGATTTCGCTTGTCGGGTGGAGTAGACAGATTTGATGAACGGTACTTGTCTGGTCGAGTAGCCGGGGCAGCAACAGAACCCATGGACGACGATTTCTGGCAAGATTCGGACAGACGTCGCTTCGCGGGTGGAGGGGATTCTGCTGAAGAATAGACTCTGCGGTGTGATGATGCGATAGCCGTTGGGGTGTTGGTGGCATTGGGCCGGGATGGCAGCTTGCCTGGAGATTTCAGGTCGTACTTGGGACCCTCGGAAGGCATTGATGTGCGACGGGCTTCAGAAGACGCCTTTGCCGAGGTTGGTGAGCTCGCCTTTACCTTCTGCTCTGCGTTGGCAGATGGGCGGCTCTTTGGCAGAGGTTCTTTGGTTGGTGCAAAATCCTCTAATCTCGCGGCCCTCACGTTGGGTGGATTGAGGTCCTAGAAATTGTCAGTTAGCAGGTAATACAAATCTGGCTGTGAATATCAGAAAGCCAGAATGATATACGCCGTGGCTTGAAGTGGTAAAGCGAGGTATCTCAAAGCTTACATTGTACTGGCTACAAAGATCCTCGCGTCGCTTCAGCGCATCTTTCTCTTGCTTGACAATATGCTCCAACCGAATTTTCATGGACTTGAAAGAGTCTTCGACCTTCTCATCGTCTTGGCTAAACTTAGCAGTGTTGTCTTTCATCTTCTTCTCCATCTTCCTAATATCCAGTCCCAGGCTCTTGATTTCTTGTTCAAGCTTGTCGATTTTGATCTTCTTATCTCCCATGAGTTTCTCTAGAGAACCGTTCTTCGTCTTCTTGTTGGCCAAGACCTCCCGCTTTCTCTGCCAGTACTCTTTCTCGAGTGTCTTGGCACGACCAACTCCATCAGGGTCATTCTCCTCTTCATGAAGATTGCGAAGTTCTGCAGCCAACCGAGCTTGCTTCGCCTGATTTTCTCTTGATTCTTTGCTGCGTGGATCTTGCAACCGGCGAGCAAGTCTCTCTTTGCGCCTATCATCTTCCTGAAGACGGCGCATAAGATCTACCTTGATGCCGGTAGTCGGTAGATTACGCTCACGAAGTCTGTTTCCCAGATCCCAGAGTTTCATCGTCGAATAGTCTGTCATTGCGCTTGATCTATTTCTGAAATATGCTAACTCAAGGTTCTGTTGCGTGAGTTCAAGTCTAGCGCGATGAGATAACTTGACGAGTGAGCGACCCGTGCAAGTGTTTCTATAGGAATGGTTACTGAGATGTAGAGAGTACACTAATTGCAATAAAGATTACACTCAGATAGGAGGAGGGATGGAAAAGAGCTGTGGGTTGCGTGGATGTGGAGGTGTTGAGTTCTGCGAGAAGTGGTGGTGATGTTGTTGATGCGTGCCTTCCCTGTGAATATTTAAGGAAACTACCATCGAACTAGTTGCAGGCAACAACCAACCAAGCCACCTGACTTCTGTCATGATTTGACACTTTGCGTCTCTCTTAACGACACTTGCTTTTTTATCTAGCGGATGATTTATGCGATATGACTTTATATTCTTTCAAGTTATTGGAAGGAGTATGCTGAGAGAAGGTCTCAATTCAAACCTAGTGGGTTTGTTAGTATGAAGAGATCTCCTTAGAGATTCTTTACGTTCTTTTGACTGCATGCATGGCATCTGTAACTTGTCAGAACCATGGTTGGTGGATTATCTCATTTTGAGTTGTTTTTAACAGCCTGTCTAGCCTCGCATGAATCACCCGCAACCCAAGAGTTACAGTGATAACTCCTGGAGCTGTGAAGAACCCAGTTGGCTTTTGGATATGCATTGGTTGGGAGGGATAAATGGGCAGTATATCTTGTGCTTTCCAGTGGTTGTGCTTTTTGGGCAACTTTATACTTTCAAGTAGTTGTATGCTTGTAAATGATTATCAGGGGCTTGACAGTTTTGATTATCGATCATTCTATGCTCTTTGAAAAGTAATATACTCTCTAGCAATCATTTGCTTTTCTTGCCATCACGCAAACTACTTCCGTCGCTTAATATTCACTCTTTCGTGGGACACGTTATAGAGTCGAATATCACCTCCCTTATACTTTAATATTTCTCGTCATCCGCTACACTACAACTCCTTCATCCTCATTATTGCGCGTCCTCATCATCGCGCAACCTTATCATCGCGCAACCTCATCATCGCGCAACCTCATCATCACATAACCTCATCATCGCGTAACCTCATCATTGCCCTTCGCACCGTTTGCACAACCTCAAACCTCAAACCTCAAACATGAAGGCCTACTACAACTGGAATACAGACCTTCTCGTCAACGAGTGCACCAACCGCGGTCTGTCAACCGATGGCGACAATATTGAGTTGATGACGCGCCTTATCCAGCACGACCGAGTTAAGCGCAATTCCATCACTCCCATCTTCAGCAACGACCAAGATGGCAAGCATCATATTGCTCACATCCAAGCCGAGGTAGAATCGCGCAACGAAGAAGCATTCACCATCGTTTCTGCCAAGATCGCAGCAGCTCAGTCAGAATATAGCAAAGAGATCGCAGACAATCACAAATACCAAGATGAGGAGACGAAGGCTGTTCTAAGCAAAGTCAAGTGTTCAAACGCGGATGATCATGCTACTGCAAATGATCATGCTATCGCAGATAATCATGCTGTGGCTGCACAAACTCCTTTACCAACCACAACCATTGCCAGAGCCTTGGGTAGTGGAATTAGCAGCAAGGATGGAGAAATCAACCGGGTCTGTGGCAGCGAGGAGAAGTCAAAGAATAAGCCAGCTGCGGAGAAAGCTAGAGAGACTGTGATTATCATCGATGATGATGATGATGATGATGACGGATCTATCCAGGTTACAAAGAAGGTATCTCAACACTTCTCCTTTTTTATATGTTAAGCGAGCTAACAGTCTTCAGGATCGTGCTTCTAGCGACAAACTCGACCTCCAGTCTAAGACAACCTTACCACCATCTAAAATTTGGAATACGCAAATCACGCAAGAGGGACAGCCAAAACCAGCATCGTCAGGATCTTCAACTGCACCACCTATTTTCGTACCTAAGATACAACGATTGTCGTCATCTGCACCACTTCAGTTCATATCTAAGACACAACCATTGTCGTCATCTGCCCCTCCTAGGTTCATACCCAAGCTGGGTTATGGAATAGCCGCGCCAACAAAGAGAAAGACCGACGAGGAAGCCGACCCACGAGCTCCTAAGATCCGTCGTGCTGGAGAAGACTTCGAGTCAGGCGATGAGCTCGACTTAACCTATGTGGTTGACGATTCCCCCATTCAACATCGTCTCAGAACCCCATACATCCACGTCACTATTCCAGGCTACGAGACCAAGCTTGGCTATATGACTATGCTAGAATGCACGATGGCACAGTGCGAGCCCCAGGGTCTGAGAGCTGACAAGACTGGTTATTTCGTTATTTTCAAGAATACGCCAGCTGGTCGGGAGAACGCAAAGAAGTGCCATCGCGTGTACAATGGCAAAGAATGGGCCAACTCAAAGATTGTTACAGAACTCTTCTTGTGAATAGTCACAGGCTGCTTTGAGTTATTTGTTCCCAACATGTGTAAAGTATTTGGGTAGAGTCAATAAGGTCGAAAATACAGAAGCGACCTATGTGCTTTTTATATCTCTGTAGAATCAAGTAAGACCTACCAATCTCTGAAATCTCGCTGCTAAGTGAAATAAGAAACAAAACAAGTGACAAAGCTTTAATTCCACTTTATTCTGTCTGGTATCCACCCATGCCTACCAGAATAGAACGGACATCAGACATGCTCACTCCATGTGTTATTGCAATGCAGCTTCTACCCTACCATGGTTTGGATTGATTTAAGCTTATCGAGTATGGGCATTGGCTCGGGGGTATAGCTTTGTTGCCAGATTAAACACGAAAACAAATAGCAATCATAGGTATGCAGTAATGTAATATAAACAAATGAGAATGAACAAGTTTTCTAGAGACTATGTGTACAACAAGCTGCGGTATCTCGCATCATACACTTCTATGAACTCGATAGCGCCGCTCTAACATCCTTTACCTATGCATTTCTGCTCATATCGTTTCTAATTCTTTGGTAGTCCAGAAGTCCCTCGATTGAGCCAATTGCACTAATAGCAATATCTTGATCCCACAGTTTTCGTTGCGCAAAGCTCATAACATCCTTCTCGGTGATAGCTCCAACGACACGCTCAATCTCCTCTGGTGCCATGCGGCGTCCAGTGGTAATGATTTGTCGTCCAATATCCTCTGCAACAGCAGTTGTGCCATCAAGAGAAAGAAGGATAGAAGCCTTCAGTTGGGCCTTTGCACGCTCAACTTCGGCTTCTGTGACGTTGTATGATAACCGGGACCATTCGCGGAGTGTGAAATGCACAAGATCGTCAATGCGGGTGAGCTTGTCAGTGACAAGGTAAATTCCCCAAAGTCTAATTATGTTAGCATAATAATAGCACCGGAAAATTTGGCACTTACCCAGTGTCGCTATAACTTGTCGAGAAACTCATAAAGCTGTTGGCCAAATCATGCTTGTGAACAAAACCGCTGAGCTTGCTGCCCATATGAGGAGCATTACCCATGGCCTTGTCCCAGTTACCAACAATAGCTTGTGTAACCAACGCAGTGAAGTAATCATCATCTTTCCAGCTAACACCCTCTACAGCAATAGCAATGTTGGCAGTTGGGATGGTATCATCACGGATTCTGACTTCGGATCCAACAAATTCTGGCTTTTGCTTTTGAGCAGCGGCGATGGCGGAAGAGGTGGCATTGTGTGGTTCTGTTGGTAAACCAGCGAAATGCTTCTCAGCAAGTTCGACGAGCTGCTCGTGGGGAACGCCTCCAGCACCAACCAAAACCATACGATCAGCAGTGTAGTTTGTCTTGATGTAATTGACGAGATCATCCCGTTGGATGCTTTGAATGTTCTCAGCCGGGCCCAAAATTGTACGTCCTAGGGGTTGCCCTTGGAATGCGGTTGCGTGTAGATGATCAAAGACAACTTCCTCCAATTGCTTGTCAACCTCCTCAGACTCTCTCAAAATTACATCGCGCTCACGCTCAATGGCTTGTTGCTCCAGCTTGGAATTTTGCAAAATGTCGGAAAGAATGTTAACAGTAGCGGGTACGTCGGCATTGAAAGCCTTAGCATAGTAAACGGTATTCTCGCGCTGTCAAGAAAGATTAGCCCTGGTTCAACAGATCCGATTTCCCCTTTCATACAGATGTATAGGCGTTCAAGTGCCCGCCCATATTCTCGATTTCCAACTCCAATTGATGCTGTGTTCGGTTGCTAGTACCCTGCAGTCAATGTCAGCCGTTTATCCCATGTTGGGACGACCAATTGATTCGTACCTTGAAGGCAAGATGCTCTAAAAAGTGTGCTGTGCCATTGGTCTTGTCGGTTTCGGCTCGAGATCCAGCATCGATCCATACACCCACAGTCGACGTCTGCGCCCATGGAGAGTGCTCTGTGGCGATCTGAAGGAGTCAGCGATGGCGATGGCAGTCTGATGGGGACCCCTTACCGTCAGGCCGTTGGACAGAGTTGTTGATTCTGTCTTCACGCCATTTTTGACCACAGGAGTCGCAAATCCTCGCCTCAATGGTGCTACAGCGTTAAGGGAAGCGCGACTGCGCAATCCCTGGGAGAGATTTAGTGCTAACCGCCGGGACGCCATGGAGTTGTGATTGGGGTGGTAGTGAGGATGGACTTGAATTGAGGTGGAATGCCGGAGGTTGATGTCGTTGCTCAACTTTGTCGAGCTCTTTTAGTTCGGCCAATCAACGCATCAATGAATTTTAAGAGTAAGCGGAAGGGAACGGCCTGGTTCCACGTGATTTTCCTGGAGTAGCCGAGGAACTTGATCCGAGACGTCAATGACAATCCGACCGCAACTTCTCATTCTTATCCTCCCATCATTGACCCGGTGCAGCAATTCATAATGGCCTCAATTGTCCGCCCAAGTATGCTCCGCCAGGCTGGAACTGCAGTTGCAAAGCGAAGCTTTTCAACCCAGCTCACCTCCACTTTCCCCGCGGCCAAGAAGTCTGCCTCTTCGATCGTCTCAAGACCTGCTCTGCAGAGCGCATTTGCCAGAGATGCCCTTCCAAGTTCCATGCGCATAGCTGCGTTCCATGCCAGCGGCAGAAATGCTATTCTTCCTAACCCTCCTCGTAAGCACTGAGGTTGACCCAATTCGAGTGTTTAGCTAACTAGTTCGGCAGAGGTCCTCGAGGGAACTAGTATGGGCATCTTGAGTTCCATTGTTGGGTCACACTGACACATATCTAGTCAACGATGCTGCCGAAGTCCCGCACTCTAGCCCTACCCACGGTTCATATCACTGGACTTTCGAGCGACTTATCTCCGCTGGCCTCGTGCCCCTCACTATTGCACCATTCGCAGCAGGATCGCTCAATCCATTGACCGATGCCCTACTATGCGGGACTGTGTTGATTCATTCCCACATTGGCTTCCAATCCGTCATAACCGATTACCTTCCAAACTGGCGAGTACCAAAGGCGAAGAAGACAGCTTGGTGGGCATTGAATGCTGCGACGGTAATGGTTGGAGTGGGCTTATATGAGTTCGAGACAAACGATGTCGGTGTCACTGAGGCAATTAAGAGGATTTGGACTGCATAAACAGCTTGGAGGAGGTTGTACTTTACATTCGCGTGATATTATACTACTAGGAGACAAATGGGAGACTTTCAATTTTTTACCACGAGGTCAATATACTTGCCAAGATAAGGTCCGTGGACTACATGCTTCATCAATATATGTATTCTCATGTCGCAAATTGTATGATATTAGATAGTTCTTTATATCATCTACACCTTGCTATTCCTAACAACCTGCCTTACAGAGCTGGATATATTTATACGCAAAAAAGTGTGTTCTAATACGAAGTCTCTGTTGCCACAAGTAAGGTAATGTTTGAAGTCACATTCTTTCGAATCTTATGACGGTGCGTCGTGAATGTCACAATGCTTGAGTTAGATCAAAGCTCTAGCTAGGAAAAGAAGAAGAAATGGCACGAAGTCATCCACACACGCAAAGAATGAAAAGACGAAGAAGAAAAAGCCAGAGGGATGAAAGAGGGTGAGGGAGGGGTAAAGAGGGAAAGAGAGAAAGCTGCGTAGCAGCTCTATTAAGTGAGGTAGCTCTGTTGACAGAGCCCGAGCTGTGATTTCGAGAGAATGTCAACTTGAAGTAGTCGGAAAGCCTCGATGGAGGAGTAACAACGGAAAGTTGGAACACTCAAGATAAGATCCACGGGGGGTTTTTTTTTTGGACTTTCATTTATTCAAGTCGGTTTATATAAGCGACTACACGGCTACGAAGCAACACTACCGACATACTCCACCATCTTAACATGTCTTACCAAGGCTATACTATCCATTGTCTTCTTATGAGATTGCCTCTCCTCTAGCAATGTGCAGCAAATTATCCTCGACGTCCTTGGCAACCGCGTCGACCAGAGTCTCTTCAACGATACCTTCCTGCCATGTGACGCTGATTGTAAGGAGTCCCTCAGTCACGCTCGCCACATTGAAGGCCATTGCAGTGCCCAGAACCATTCCACACTGCGAGAAAAGCAACCGTTCAACCTTCCATCTTGCGTCCTTGGACGGGTTCGTGAGACCGTTAATATTCGATATCTCGTAAGTGCCGCCTCTAGCTTCGCCCAGCTTTGAAGTAAAATACTTGTGCATATCCGAGACGTAACGCAGCAGTCCAAGAGGATTATCGTTTGGTAGTTGGGCCAGCTCGGCCACTATGGATGTTTTGAATGCCCTAGCCACATCCCACACTTTCTCAGCCAACTGTTCAGACCCTGAAGGAACGTTCCGGATCTCAGAGATAGTTTCTGGACTATAGTCCGCAGACATTGCTGAAGTCTGAGAACACATATCATCTGTTGGAGAGCTGCCAGTAATAGCCCGCAGGGAATAGGGTGTCGATGTTGAGAAGCTAGAAGCTTCAGGCATTCTGAAGCTCAAAGATGTAACAATCAGACCATGAAGCAGGCCAGTAAGCGTAGACTTTTGTTCTCGACAAGCAGTAAGAATCGCGGGTACAGAGTCGGCTGGGATGGAGAAGACCTTGATTCGAGAGCTATACTCTTCAATGCTGGGGAGGGAACAAGGAGCGCCAGTCCAAGGTTGATTTTGAGCTGGGAATAGCCAAGCTGGCTTGATGGAACTCCAGATTCCTCGAAGGAGAAAGAGCCATGATATTTTCAGATCAACAAGTTGCTCGATGGAAGGAACAAGGTCAATAGAGCCAGGAAGCTTCAACACGCGATCGTTGAGATCGGGAACCTCTTTGATGTTGTTTAGCGCGGCTTGTAGTGTTGCATGGAAGACACGGCCGCTTACGCCATCGGCGATGGAATGGTGAAATGGGAAGATGATATCGATGGTCTTCTGCTTCTGCGGCTGTGGCATCTCGGGCTGGACGACGATGACTTTCCAACCTGGTCGGCGATCCAGATCTGGCCATAATTCATTGTGCTGGGTTTCGAGAATCTTGTTAAAGCCGTTTTCATACTCCGCCGCTGTTGACGCGGTTACTGTGCGGTACTCGATAGACTGATTCAAATCTATCGACTCCAATCGGACAAAAGATGGGTTGCTTCCATCCTCGTTAATAATACCGCATCTCAATACTGGATGCTTCAGTATAGTTTGCGCAACAGCCACCTCGATGCTATCAGATAAGTCTTCGGGACTTTCGCTAATGGCATATCTGGCTGTACATGCTACAGACCTGTAATATCCCAAGTTATGCCTTGCCGTTGAGTATTTTTCTCTGCCGGATGATTAGCTAGCTGAATCAAGACAAGGATTATATTAGGGATATTTTACAGATTACCTAGCGCTCTGATCATTGCCATTTGAGCTTTAAACAAGTCTAAGACCTATAAGCTTAAATATTATTCCTTGAAAATCGCACGTTCGATTAAAGTTTATACTTTCGCAACTTGATAATACTATTAAACATGTAAAAGAAAGGGGGTTCTTAATCGGGTAATACGGAAATTAAACAACGCCACTGTGGCTAAAGTACTCGTATATTAATAAGAACGAAAGAAAAAGAAAAAGAGATAAGAAGCGAACGAAGTATTCAAAAGAAATTCTCTCAAATTTAATATAATTAGTTGTGAAACTAATTACCTGAATGAACATGCGCAGCGAATATATATAATACTACTCTACCAGTTAAGTAAGAAAGACAGAGAGAAAAAAAAAGGTTTGTGTGCTAACTTGCTGTGTGTACTTTGTTACCAAGGTACAAGCTAGTATCCCCGCCTCGATTCCAAGTGAGGAACGCCTAGGCTATGGTCAAATGGAGGAGTGGGGCTGAGAGTACAGGCGCAAACCCAATCGTTTTTGTAGCGTGTACCCCCTCGCGTGCTCAGATGTTCGGTGGGGCCCTCACCTTACATGTGAGGCACTCGGGTTGGAATCAGTTGTTCTGAGGGTCCTGCGTAGATTTATGTACCCTTACACCATGGTCTAATTGAGTGAGTTTGCTCTTGTTTGTTAAACCCTTTTGTGTAAAATGAATTATAACCTCCCAAAACGTGTGACTACGCACTTTATAATTACACGAGATCGGGCGCCATCTGCGAACACGGATATACCACCCTATTATACTTATATATTTTTAGTTTTTAATAACAAAATAAATAATAATATATAATATAAGTTATAATATCCTTTAAAAGATTTATATATTACTAGACTTCTTTTTATATTAATACTTAATAAAAAACTAAAAAGAAACGAGTAAAGGGGTAAAAGAAACAGGAAAAGCAAAGATAAAATAAAAAAAATAAGGTATTTAATTGCTTTCTCCCACTTTGTTACTAGGGTATAAGAGTACTTTGTGATTAAGGTACAAGCTAGTATTTCCCTACCTCGATTCCAAGTGAGGAACGCCTATTCGGGCTATGGTCAAATGGAGGATGTAGGGTAAGAGTACAGGCGCAAACCCAAGCGTGTCATAGCGTGTACTCCCTCGCGTGCTCAGACGTTAATATGTGATACACTCGGGTTGGAATCAGAACAGGGTTCCTCATGAGGCCCTCCTAAAAGAAGGTTCCTGTATACTCTGAGGGTCCTGGTGTCGAATAGTACCCAATTACACCGTTGGTGTCATTGCTCGAGTTTGCTCGAGTTCGTTTGTGTTTGTTGGCTCTTTTTGCGCAAAACTCTTGTAATTTGCGCTTCTTAACTGAAGCAGTCTCGGTGAATATTGGAATTAAGCGAGGCCAAGTATTACTTTGCGCGCACCTTTTATGTTACTTAAATCTATTTATATACTTTTGATATAATGAAATATATATATTATAATAATATGTTTTATTAAATAGTATTCTCTTATAGATTTTAATCTTATAATTATATTATTATCGTAAAATTCAAGTTACATAAATTGCTAAGCGAACAAACTGCCATCAACCTCACGCGTGGCTTCATAGCCAACTAAACATTCACTCTCTTTTATATTCAAGCTAAACGCCTAAGAGCACTTGATATTAAACACGCTCTATCCTCCTCGACTACGATCTTTCCACACACTACCACACCACCACACCACCACACTACCGCACACCGCACACCGCACACACACACACACACACACAGCGCGCGGATATCCTCTCCTGCTTTGGCATAATCCTTACATAACCAATACCACAACTTTCCTCACATCAAAGACCAGTCTATCGATCAAGATCTAAGCCCCAGTTGCATCAGAATCATGACGAATTACAATGAGCTAAGTAAGATCGAAATCGTCAACAGATGCCGCCTACGTGGTCTGATGATCCATGGCGAGAAACCTGAGTTGATCGCCCGTCTTGTTCAATCGGATCAAGCAAACCGTGCTGCCACTATCGCCAATTTCGATGCATGGCTACGTTTAACTGAATTCGAAGTGGAGGCTTCACAGCAGACAGCAGAGGCCAGAATGGTACACGATGCCGAGATGCATCATTTTGAAAATGAGATGAGAGAAATCCAGGAACAGATGAGAGAAATCCAGGAACAGATGGCTACGTCTAAGGCCAACCTCCTCGAAAAGCTAGATGTGATCAACCTTAAGCGCCTGGAGGTACAAAAAGAAGTTGGAAAAGAACTCGTCCCCATGTTTGAGCGCTTCAAACTTGAAGACATTTCCTCAGCAACCAAGGTTAAGGATCAGCAGAGCGCCCAATCGAAGTCTACCACTACCGATGCAGATGTCGATACCCACTCTGAGAAGCCTTCTAGTCGATCACAAGCCATGACTACTCTTGACATTGCTACCCCCACTGCTGCCCAGACTATCGAACCTCAACGACAAGATTCAGCTACCATGGATACGCAAATTGTTGGTACCACAAAGCATTCTTCTGTTGAAAACAACAAATCAATCGGCTCCCGAGTTCAACAGCAGCACACCGGCCTCGGCATCGCACCGAAAAGACAAGGCGATAACATGGAGCACCCCAATGCAAAAGTGCAGCGTAAGTCTTATCGCGCAGGGGAATTGGGTTGGATCGAGGGTCAAGACGAACTCGACCTCACTCATGTTATTGAGGACGATGCTCGGTCCAAAATTTCTTCACCGTATCTACATGTAGTGCTTCAGGGCCTCCCAACGAGACTGGAATACATGGGTGAGTTGGAAACCAAGATGAGCACCTATGGACCTCTAGGCGTGCGTGCGGATAGAAACGGCTACTATGTTTGTTTCCGGAATGACAATGATGGAAAGAAAAATGCACATCGGTGCAAGAAAGCATTTCAGGGAAAGTGGCTCGGTGGAAAAAAGCAGTTTATCACTGTACACGCATAATGTGCGCTGGAGTCCTGGATTGTTGGCATCTTCTTGCCAAGGGTTGAGGAGATTGCTTGATGGACCGAGGGGGGGGGGTGAAGGGAAGGGAGCAACAGCTCATGAGTTTGAAGGTTTTGTTTGTGTGGAGCTTCGTCCTGGATCTTGCGACCTAGGATGTTGCCTTTTGTTCGCTGTTGGATTGACGAATGGGTAGTAATACAAAGAGATACCCCCCTCAGAAACCTTGTCGCCATTTGATTGTGAGACCGCTTTGATTCAACAACTAAGCCCACCACCCCTCGAAGGTGGAAGTTGAGCGAGTTTATAACGACGATATGCTTCAAGGTAACTTCGGGAGACAGAAGTGGAGAAGGCCACAGAGATTCAGTCACACTTGTATGTAAAGTTGAAAATTGAATTTCATTCGACAAAAATCTAAGCTATAGTGGTCTGATGTAGCAAAAGTGAAGCTATTTGTCTTGCTACCCGCTCTACATTAAGAAACTGTTCTTCAGCAAATTTCTGGAATTCCTAAGATGAAACCTAGAAAACCATATCCGTCCATGTGCAAGCCTCAAACCCTCATCCGAATACGCGTAGTACGATTCAAGTACATATCTGATACCTTCCTGCGAGTTTAGACGATGTTTAGATCGCGTTGCTCATGGTACAAGGGGGTATAATTATCGCGTGGGCCATGCTCCAACCAGGTGTAATACATGGAACCAACAACCGTAACAGCAATGCCGGACCAATGGATTAGATCGGATCCATGCTGGAAAATGACGAGAGCCATGGCAATGGTGGCAACCTGCTTTACATTTCCGGCAACGGCGATGCTGAGAGGACCTGCAGCCCTATTGGCGGAGAAAGACGACCAGGTGAGCGCAAAGGCCAGGGCACTATTCAACAAATACATCTGAGTTCCGGCGGTTGTAAGATGATTTCCATGAATCTCTTGTACCACAAAGTGATCAACTTCGCCCTAGGAAAAAGAGTACCAAGTTAGTAAACGCCTAGCTGAGTAGAAGTTTGTGCTTTGAGAAGTGGTGGACTAGGAGCTTTGGAGAACTTCCTTCCTACATCAAATTCATGGCATGATATCGCGCCTTCAATTGGTTCAGGATGGGTTTGGCTGACTTACATTCATATAGGCACAGAAAAAGGACCAGAGTGCGGCGATAGGTGCAATAGCCCTAATCAACTCAAATGGCTGGAGGTGCTGGCCGGTTATCTGCAAGCGATACATGACAATTGCCTTCCATGCTGCAAGCTGTGCGCCAAAGAGGGTGAAGCAGAAGCCAATAGGCGAGACACCAAACGAGTCATAGGTGGCAGTGGTTGCACCGAAGAAAATGATGACCAGGATGAGATAAACGGCACCGCTACAGAATCGCTTGTAGAAACCAGCATTAATCAAAGCAGTGAAGAGAGGAATCGTGGCTCTGATGGTCTGATGAGTAGTGACAGAAACGAAACCACTTTGATTCAGGTTAGCATTTGACCAAATGCTAACAACGTTCGATAGTGGATTCACTTACAGTGCAGTATTGCTAGCGGCAATGTTCAAGGCATACAAGAATGACACTC
Organism: Pseudofabraea citricarpa; assembly: GCA_029641185.1. Classification (NCBI taxonomy): domain Eukaryota; kingdom Fungi; phylum Ascomycota; class Leotiomycetes; order Helotiales; family Dermateaceae; genus Pseudofabraea; species Pseudofabraea citricarpa. Next base: position 457,774 of record JAPWGK010000008.1, read on the forward strand.
CCATCAACGTGAAGCTGTCAATCTGGACCTGCGAAGGTTGACGAATTCGAAGATAATTGCCAAATCGACCAAGAACCTGAGTGCCGACAGCAGTAGCGACACAATGGAAGGTAGTAAGGGTCCAGGGGTAAGGGTACTACACATGAGGTGTTAAAACACTGGGAGAAGATCGTAGCAACGTTGAGACACTTACGATAGTCAGAATGGATTTGTTGAGCAACGTTACAACAACGCTGAGGACGAAGTAGATGATCAATTTGCCAACGACAAAGTAGCGAGCTTCAGCACTCATGCCCTGGATCGCAGCAGTCTCACCGACATTGAAAGGAATTTGCTCCTCAACCTTTGGAAGGCTGGAGCGAGTAGCAGGAGGCTCGGGGGTGTTCGAGCGAGTGTTATATGGAGTCGCTGGTCGCTCACCTCCACCAAAGGGTTGGGTGCGTCTAAAGGCGAACATTGTCGACTCTATAGGGTCTTTTGTTGTGAGGAGTCTTTATAGCGGTATAAAGAAGACTGAAAGAAGCTTTGGGGTGAAGAGATTTTCGATCTATGTGAAGAGTTGTGGATGAAAGATCGAGAGATGTTTGTGGGAAGTTCTTCTTGCACGCACCTTCCACAATCAAGTACCCCCATCGGCTTCGGAACATAGTAACGCCGAACGCCGACATCTGAACGCCATGCGATGAAGCCTTGAAGCTATTCATAACTGGGTTCGAGACTCGAGCTCGACTTTTATTGATCGGGTTGTTGCCGGAAAACATGGGAAGTACACAATTGTGGCGATGCCAATTGACCCCAACAACTAGGTAGCGTTAACAAATGCTCTATGTATTAAATATAAGCTGGATAGATATTGGTATACTTGCTGAGCTTTCAGAAATTGATTTGTCGAGCTTGAGTAAATAGTAGAGACAAAATCGAAGGAATCGCAAAGTTGAATATGTGAGCTTTCTATGGCTATGAATCAACATTACATCTGCACTAAGTATAAATAATACAGAGATAAAGAACAGCCATACCGGGCAAAGAGATGATGTGATGTTCTGTCTGTTGCTGAAAGGTGCTCCCCCCTATTGCTACAGAAAATCCTCGCTTAAGCCAACCGAGCCGCCAGCGTACCCGAGCCCGAGCTTTACGACTTAGGTATAGCGACTGCATTACCCACTCAGAAGGTTACGGTACGAATGAGGTTTATATGTAAAGGCAATGCATGAAGAGTTCAGAACTGAATTTGAAAAGAGATTTGTTATAGAAAGAACTACAGTCTCTGATCTCCCATGTTGCTATTAAGGCCTCTAGATGGAGACCCACCGTCTAACGCCTCCACTGCCTGCACCTGCAATGTTATAATTCATGCCTTAAAAACGCCCGTTATACAGCTCACATTATGCTCCCACAAGAGGACTCTGTCTCTTGGGCTGCAGTCTTCTCAAACCTATATTCATACTACGTGGATCATACTGTCTGGTCTTTGGATCCCACGCAGCCTTGACGTCAAAGACGAGCGTTGCTTTGGGAGAATCTAGTTCTACAAGGCCACCTACTAAGATCGAACCACGTGGAGGGAAATTCGGAGCAGGCTTCCATGTTTGCTGGAGGGTCATCTTGAAAGCCATTATGGCGCGGAAGAAATGTGCATATATCATAGCACCCGGAAGAGCTTCTGAATTAGATTCTCCGTTGCTTTTACCAGACATGTTGGACTTTTCGAGAGTTGGCGGGTTAGTCATGCCATTTGAAGAATCGTTAAGTCCTTGCGTCTTCTTCGCAGGTCCATCTTTACTTGGCATTGGGTTCTTGATCATCTGTTGTTGCTTGGCTATGATTTGTTCAATCGAAATAGGTGGTGGTTGTGGTTCGAAACCAAGCATTCGCGCAAATCTCTTGGAGTCGTCAACAACAAGAGTTTTAGTAAAGCTCCAGGTTGACTTCACCAAGGCTGTTGGCCAAAATGCCTGCCGGATCTTGTGGACAATCAAAGAATCCACTGGCATCGTTGTCCAAGCAATGTAATCGTCTGTGATCTCGATACTAAGCACAAAAACGCGATTAGCTTCATCCAAAGATCCGTTTAACTATCGCAGAGAACCCTACCCTGATCTTTCATACTCTGGAGGCGGGACATTTGGAAAATCAATGTAAAGCCAGTACTTCTTCAGTTTGAAATTCGAACCACATCTCATTTTCAGAACTGGGTGGCGACTGGCGAGTTGTTGAACGTACTGCGCAAGCTCATCTGGGAAACAATCAGTAACGAATTCCTGTAGCATAGGAGGCTCCCTTACCTCGAATCCTCTTAGGCAAAACCTGGTCCTTGCTGAACTTTATGAATTCCTGCCATTCAGGGTCACTGCCACGATAGGGCATAGGCTTGATCATCTTGGTAGTGCCTGGAAATGGTATGAAGAATGGAGCCCGTTCGTTTTCCTCGTCCTCGCCATCATCCGGCATACCCTTGAGTGCTTCTGTTGCGGCTCTCTCGAGAGGATCGAATACATAGCGACAGTATACATTGTAACAAACATATATGACGACAAAGGAAACGATTATGCCTCTAAAACATTCATTAGCACTTATGCTTTCTGCGGTCCTTGATGAAGATTGTGTCTATACCCTACTCGTATTCCTGGCTTACGGAATTTGACCTTCTGAACATTGTATGCCTTCCCCTCCTGCACCTGCTGTTCCATCCTCATAGGTAGGCGGCCCATCGAAAAGATGTTCCTTCGCGTACCAACCTGCATCGTCTGTATTCTAGTATTCCTGCGAATTACAGGTGGCGGTATAAAATGTCTGGTAACTCTCCCCAGAGAAGCCACACTCAACTGAGGTCTCATGAGTCGGAACATCGTAGGAGCCGTTGAGGCCCGCCTCGAGGCTGGCCAGCCTTGAGCACAAGCTGAGGTGTCGCTGGCTGAAGATTGTCGCTGCAGATAAGGTCGCGCAACGCAGTGGTTAACAATGCAATTGCAGACAGATAGTATGCAGTTTGAAAGGGGTGTAGGTCGAGATGGGGATCCAAGAAATGTTCAAGAGTTGAAGGGAAATGTCCAGCTGGTTGATTTGAAAGATCTCGGCTTCCAGGCCGGTACCACCACACGCGCCTGACCGCGTTTGCCTTCAAGCCTGAGGCATCAACTTTACCCTTTCTCTTGGGCAGAGGGATCTGTGGTAATATGGTAGTAGTATTAGGTTATTAATATTGGAATATATTACTTCTGATTTGTTATCTCGCGCGTATGGCAGGTACTGCGCTCTATTTTTGGTGGTGTGCGCATTCTTTTCATCACTGCTCTTTCCATTTCTTCCAACCCTGCTTCGCCCTCCAAGTCCTGACGTTTGTATTCATCTTCTCTACCCTTCTCCCAAAAATACCAGATTCCAAGAATAAACAACGTCACTGGAACTGTCACGGCCCAATAAACCCAAAAGTTTGAAGACACAATATGTTCATCGTCAGTTAACTGAAAGTCAAAGAAGGAGGTTGAGAAAATAGACTATAGTAAAGTCAGAATCCGACAATAAGGTCATGTAACTCTAGCAACCGAGAATACTTACCGCTATATAAGATCCTGGTAGAAACAGAGTTCCGAGAAGAGCAATGACCTTCATCGTTGAGGAATCACGTTTACTGGCGTGAGCGAGTTTTCTTGAATCTTCCGCTTTCATGAGGTTGATTCTGCTTTCCCTCTGAGCAATTAGATTGTACACCTTGAGAGTCTATCAGCTTGATTAACTTATTTTGCTTTAGAAAACTGACGTTGTTTCTCTGAATATTAAGTCTTTGTAGTGTTGCCTTGGCGTAACTGTCGATGCCTTGTAGTCTTCTTTTCAGAAACTCTATTCTACCGATGATAGAGCTGTGTACTTTTTCCATCTCTATTCGCTTTCTATCTTCTGGCAGTAGGCTCCAGAAAGATTCCATACTTTCTTTGAAAGAAGACGTGATCTCAATGTATGTAGCCGGCTGTTTCGAAGACACTTCTGCATAACATTCGATTGAATCCATGTTGATAGAATCGAGATCTACCACACCCATTGCCGCGCGCCTACTAACAGCGTGTTCAATACGGCGCAACCAGTCTCTAGCCTCTCGTTGCCGAATATCATTTTTGGACGAAAATGTGTTGCTAAATATTATGGTTGGAAGCAACAAAGGGTGGCAAGCGTCTAAGCCACAGGCCTTAAGATGTTTAATACATTCTTGAATGTGTGAAGAAGTCGTTCCCTTATAGAAGCCCGAGGTGATGGCCGTTTCAAAGTCGTAACTTAGTGTAAGCTCCCATCCTCTATGAAATCCCAATTTTTTCACATCAGCTTTTCGAAATATGATCTCTGCATGGTGTCAGCAATTTATTATGTTGAGAGGGAGCCTACGTACGAAGGTAACATTTTCCTTCAATTGTTTCTAGCCCGGACCAGAATAATGGACCAACAGAGCTTGAACATTCGATTGCCTGGCGTGGCAAGTGGAAAGCATTCGTCATTTCCTCATAGACTTTTGGCGTCAAGCTCATGAAGTTAGGGGCAAAGGTATCTGGATGTTCAGACTTTTGCTGGAGACTTTGGAGCATTAGCTGCGTAGACGCAACCGAATTGTGCATATTGCTTCATACATTAAACGAATACCTCCTAATCGTACCACACTATCCGGTCGACTCTTATCTTGAAATCTGTCCTAAAAGAGGCGGGATTAGTTAGCACTTCTTTATTTTGAAGCGACTTTCTGCTGCTTATCTACTTACTGTCATGTACAAGAAACCATTCACTTCGTCAGCCATAAGCGTATGCTCTTCCACGCTGTTAAAGCTAGGATCCTTGAGAAGTAAAGCGTCAGTTGGTCAGTCATTCCGTTGACGGAATGAGCCTTACTGAATATGAAAATATTTCTAGATACGAAGTTGGCTCTGTTACTACTTGGCGACTCGAGAGATGCTGCTTGAATGTGTAGGTATCCATGGTTATGATCTATAATTGATTACAGACAAACAAGAATATGAAGAAATAATTAAATAGAGAAAGGCCAGAGGGAAAAGGCTTTGCAAGGAGGATTTATGAAAGACAGCCTGATGTCGAAAGAGAGGCTGTGCATGTAAGCTGTCGCCCGCATGCGTGGGGTTGGGCTGTGCTTACGCCCATCTTCTGAACACTGAGTGCAACCCAGGATTTCGTTATGATGAAATTGAAGCTCAAACAGGCCGGATGTGCATGATGAGACAGCAGGGCAGTCCGGAGGAAACACGGCGAAGCTTCCTTAGAATCTGGATACCAGATGAACTAAAAACCAGGTACTCGGTTTTCTGGCTGCCTGATAGGTGAAGGTGTTTTCTTTGCACCGTTGTCCTCTCTTCAAGTAGGCTACCTAGGCTACCTAAAGAATTAAATAATGCCAAAAGCCTAGCTAACTTCGCTGGTGCTCACGAAATTTCAGTCTTCGTTGATAATGGTACACTGGGGTAGAGTTGGCTTGAGTATACCCCTAGAGAAATACCACTTAGTGTTTCTATTTTATTACTGACTTGTCGCTTTTTAACTTGTTGGATATTGCACTACTTAGCGCCGTGCTACAAGCGACCAAGTTGGAATTGCTCAAACACCCTTTCAAGTGAATTCCGGTCAAAGGCCTATAATATCATGAGATTCTTGGGGCCCTTTCCATTTAAGATCAAGTATAAATGGGCTTGAGTCAAAAAGAAGAGCAATCGACTTACATTTGACCATCGGCATGTAAATTCTGGCAAGCCAAAGCCCGTAGATACACCGGGACTTGGCCTGCCGAGAAGAGGCCAGTTTCGCTCAATTCAAGAGCACAATCGCTTTGCCATGCAACCCTTTTGACCTCACAACGACGACAAATTATTGGTAAAGCTAGAATGAACGGATTTAACGGAACACATAGTCATCAAGCAACGAGACATGTTCAAGGCCAAGAACCCCGCAGCTTGCTGAACAATCGACATGTGTCTTTTAACACAGTAGGCGGGGAGAATTACCACTCTTAGGGAACTAAACAAGCTCATATCAGCCATCGCGCCTCCAATCATCGATATCTCCGAGAAATAGGCTAGAAGCGGTTCTGAATCTCAGGGTAAAAGCCGCGATGTTGTCGGCATATTCCACACACCTGGTGAACTTTATATTCTTGCTGACCAAGATGGCGGTCGAGCCTCGGGCGAATCTTCTTGGGATCGGTATGCCTTTCTACCTCTACAGTCTCTCGAGCAGGAGGGGAACCTTCAGTGACTTATACCAGCGGATATATGAGCTAGGTCGGTGAATGACTCGGTGTTACCGCACATAAGCTCGGACAACTCTTGTCAGCGCTAAATTTCCATTTGACGTCTTCGAAGCTCTAAACCTAATCGCGGTGGATTCTGGCCCCGACCCACCACGACGTACTTGGGACGACTCACCATCTTGATGGCGGCTTCTTTTTCTTCTGTCATAGCACGACCTTCACAAATGACCCAGGGCCAAATATTCGATTTCCTTGTGTGTACTGCGGCAGTCGGCTGGTAAATCATGTCTACGTGGTTAACCTTTCCAGATGACGCATCGCCGGCAGCTTTTTCTCAAGCCTCTGCTTATAAAACAGCCTCAACGACCCCTCCCAGTGCGACGGAGGAGACCTCAAAGCCTGCGAATCCACCTCCGCCTCACGGTCTAAATGCGCGATCGTGCGTCACCTGTAGGAAGAGGAAGGTCCGCTGCGACAAGAACGTGCCTTGCGGCAATTGCTCTAAGGCCTCAATCCAATGTATTTTTCCAGCACCAGGGCGTGCGCCTCGCCGACCAAGAGCGGGAGGGAAACCGGTGACCGAGCGCGAAGCTGAGCTTCTGAAGAGGTTGAGACGTCTTGAGGGTGTAGTGCAGGAGCTCAGTGGCCAGATTGAGAATGGCGATAAGCAGTCACCGTCAAGTGCCGGCTCATCAGGCGCGCATAGGGAAGGAGATATGGATGTCACCGACAAGGCGGGTAGTATCAGGGTGATTGGAATGGACGAGGGCCGGACAAAGAAGGACTGGATAGGAAGAACCTTTATGCTGGGATCCGGACCGCCTAAGCCACTTTTCAACCTCGAACAGAACTTTGGACGGCTGGTCGTTGACGAAGGTAAAAGCGAATATATAAACGATCCGTTCTGGGCAAGCATTACCGATGAGGTTTGTCTCCGGATTTTCTTTACAAAAACCACGTCTTGTATAGTGGGAAAACGGAAGGCTAATAGAAGGCGCTAGGTTGCAGAAATTCGAGGAATACTTGATGAAGCATCGGATTCTGATGACGAGTGTCGCCCAGTTGTACCAACAGATGTTATAACGGAACCTGATCACCAGAGTTTTATTATGGGCTACAACTCTGCTGACGTTAACTTAAGGAGCCTTCACCCCTTGCCTTCACAAATTCCATTTTATTGGCAAACATTTCTCGAAAATGTAAATCCTCTCGTCAAGATAATACACATCGGGACAATGAATAAGGTTATCAAGGCGGTACAGAACAACCTGGACTCATTGAGTAAGAGTACTGAAGCTTTGATGTTTGCAATTTACTTTGCAACTGTTACTTCTATGAATGCTGAGGAGGTAAGTGGCTAACTTATGCCAATATCGATTTTTTTTGACTAATTGAACCAGGTCCAAGTCAACTTTGGCGTAGACAAGGTGACTTTGAGCAAAAGGTATAGATTTGGTGTCGAACAGGCTCTCGCCAGAGCTGGCTTCCTTAATACACAAGAAATTGTCACAGTACAAGCTTTTGTGCTGTTCTTGGTATGCGTCAGACGACACGATGATACTCGTTTCGTATGGTCCTTGACCGGGTTGGCTATGAGGATAGCGCAGGCGATTGGTCTTCATCGTGATGGGTCGAACTTTGGCTTGTCTCCGTTTGACACTGAGATGCGAAGGCGCCTGTGGTGGCAGGTCTGCATTCTTGACCTTCGAGCGTCAGAAGACCATGGAACAGACCCATCGATTCTTGATCACTCATACGATACCCAGCTTCCTCTATCAATAAACGACGATGAGTTGGACCCAGATGCCACCGAATTTCCTCAGAGAAGGCCGGGAGTCTCCGAGATGACGTTCTGCCTCATTCGATACGAGATTTGCACTTTAACACGACGTCTACTTCATCCAGGTATAGACTTCCGTGGTGAATCCACGCAAACATCACACGAAGAAAAGGAGCGACTTATTCAAAAGTGTGCTGAGCATATAGAGGCTACTTATCTCCAATATTGCGAAGATGCTGGCCCCTTATTCTGGGTTGCGGCGACGGTTGCACGTCTGATTTTGGCTAAGATGTGCTTAATTGTCTATCATCCCCTGATAGCCCCCGGAAAACCAAACAATCTATCACAAGATTGCAAAGACAGACTCTTCATGTCTTCTCTTGAGATTCTGGAGTATTCACGGGTGCTCGAGTCAGAAGCCACAACAAAGCATTGGGGGTGGCTTTTCCACACTTACATACAGTGGCACGCGATAGCTTACATTCTCGGTGACCTGTGCATCCGGCCGAAATCCAAGATTATCGACCGAGCCTGGAGAGCTGTCGATGGTGTGTTTGCAGACTGGGGTGTTGTTGTCAGTCACAGCAAACGGTCCGGCATACTCTGGCACCCTATGATGAAACTGATGGCAAAGGCAAGGCGAAAGAGGGAAGAAGACATGAAGACTAGCGGTAACAAGGCGACAGAACCTGGCATCGATGAAAAGTACATAAAACCGGAACCATCAGGGCTTTCAAAAGTGGCTCTAGTCCGTGACGCTTTGGGAAACAGTCAACAACAACAGAATCAAGGCAGTGCTTCTCATAACATTTCTCGGTCTGTACAAATGACGTCGAACTTGTATGCAAATGAAGAGCCAATGCCACAACCGCAAGTTGTAGGTATGGGAATGCTAGCACCGGAACAGATTCAACTACAACTACAACAACAGCAATTCGCTCAGCAAGGTACGCCATGGATTATGGACGACAACGCCTTGCAAGATTTGGACATGACTCTAGACGAGGATGTCAACTGGGAAGGATGGGATGATCTCGTAAGGAATTTCCAACTGGAAGCCGACCAGCAGATGGGGGGTCCTGCGATGGGGGGCATGGGGCAATGGTGGTGATCTTGGGATCTTGGACTGGTGGGATAGGGACGAACGATGTATTTGGGTTTAATGATCAAGGAACGAAATATGGCGCATGGCAGATGTTGATGATTTGGCTGGCTCGGGATCTTGGGGCGCTTATTATATACCACACTCTCCGATCATTGTATCAATGCAAAAACAACTTTACCTGTACTATCTCAAGGCGAATTAGAATGGGCTGGCGGCCTGGAATGAATGTTACCTATTATCTAACGAAGTGACTGGTGTCAAGATAAAAGAAACAGGCTCCTTGGAGTTCTGTGAAACTACTCTAAGCAATCGCGCCAGCCTACTACAGATCTCGATATCAACTCCCTTTCAGGTGAGGCAACTCTTGTCACCCAACAACTTTTTTAGTGTATATCAGAAACACCATACCTGCCAGCAGCACCATGAATCCACCAAGCTCAAAGTCTTGAATCAAGAGATCAATGCCGAAGACCGCACACCTACCTACCTATCTACCTAGCTACGATCGAAAGCCGAATTGCCAGTCGACCAGAAACACACAAAGTAATATACTGTATTGTACATGACGATCCATCCGGGGGAGAATGATCTATAACCTCAACGACCCTCGACCTCTGCTTCCCACCTTCCCACCCATCCAGCTCGTAGAGAGACGTGCAGGAAAACCCTCTCCTCTATCAGCTAGCTGCCTATGATATCTAAGATCGTACAACTTCCTAGGAATTTTCGACCCCGTGAGAATGTCTCAAGTTAAATATACACTTAGTGCCGACCCCGTAGTTCAAGAAAGGCACCGTCGCTAAATTCGCGAGGGGTTGAGTGTGGAATTGCTTACTTACAGGATCAGGGCGCTGAGAGTCTGACATGTAGACGTACTCCTAGATGAACGGCCGCGGTATTGGCTAGTTGTTTGAAGAGGCTAAGTCATTGGCTTCTAGATCGAGGATGGCGAAACTCGCCATGCTAGAACTGCAGCGGACCTTGCGGCCTGCGAGGACATTGTTAGACGGTTGCTGTATGGTTTAAGCATCACATATCTATGGCGATTTGAACAAGTACAGCACTTTGGTTTTAGGATGTTCTACTGTTCTGATTGATTTTGAATTATTGGAGGATATGCAGATTCTGCAGAGAGAAATTGAGGGATTGGAAGAGAAGTAGTCGCTGTTGGACGAGTCTAGAATGGGAGGAGGGACGATTTATTTTGCGGGAGGAAGATAACTTGGCGGGAGGACTTGAAGATGAGGTTTGTGAGGTGCGAGAGAAAGCCATTTGAAAATCTAGAGACAGCTAACGATATAATATCTCAATTACTCTGCAAAGTTCTTCTCAATGGGGTAGAAATGCTACGGTCATTGCTCCCCAACCGTAGAGATATTTCTGAGAGTGGTCGAGCAGCCAGGCGGCGCTGGAAAAGAAAAGGAAATCCAACAGCCTGGAAGCCCACACACACGATCCCCCGCTTTTAAACGGGCCCCCAGTCAGCCAGCCACGCTGCCACGCTGAGCAGCCTGAAAACCGTTTTTCTGGGACCCGCCGACCCTTGTCTCAGTCTGTTCGCAGGAGGAGTCAATTGTACAGATCTAAGAGCAGCAGCATGGTCAAGCATGGCCATGTACCTACCCATATGCAATTGCACGGGCCCCTTCTGAGGGATGCAGATGGGATGTGTTATACAGAATCTCATTATAAATACGACTATCCAAGACTATCAAACAGGGGGAGGGAGGTACAGCTGCAGCTGCGGCTGCGGCTGCGGCTTATGTGACTGATATATCCAAGAGTTCATTAATTTCCCAAATCCAATTACCGGTACCGTATGGTGTATGCCACTCAGCTTCTCCTCGTCACACGCACGAACAAATCCGATTGAATGTGAATACCAGCGCAAGAAGTCTTCCACGGGTTTGAAGGGTTGACGAGGGCGAAATCGAACCTCCTGAAAAGCTGTCACTTTCGTTAGCACGTTCCTGATTTGCTTTTTTTTTTTCAAGCCACACGTTGCTCACCTCGATAAAGACCTTGTTTAATTCAATAGCCGCAACGCTCTTGCCGGGACACTGCCATTTTCCATAAACGAAAACTAACTCCACCGTCCTCTCCATCTCCCTGACGCGGTCGACATCTGGGTCAAGCCATCGCTCAGGCCTGAAAACTTCTGCGTCCTCCCCGTAAATACTCTTGATTCTCTGTAGACCCCACGCACAATAGCCGACCTCAGTGCCACCAGGAACAAAGACACCACCGAGCGTATCTCCACCTTTTGGCACAGTCTTTGACATAAGTCCTGTTACTGGTGGCCAGATGCGAAGCCCTTCTTTGATTACAGCTTGGAGGTAGGGGAGTTTTCGACCTTCAGCATCTGTGGCTGGTGATGAGACATTTCCGGAAGCAATAGCGCTGTCTATCTCAGCTTGGAGAGCTGCATATGCAGATGGAGTGGACATGAGATGAAGAAGCGTAGCACGTATTGCTGTTGCTGTGGTATCCGATCCTGCAATGATTTGGAGAAGGGTTTCAGAACCAGCTTCCTCTTGGGTAAGTCCATTTCTGATAAACGAACCAAGCATGTCCTTGCGGACCACTTTGTTCTCACCAAAACGTTCCGCTACCACGGACTTGGCAACGCTGCCAACTATTAATATACTTTTGGGTTAGATTCTTCATGGCAAACTTACGAGATGAATTTGCCGAAACCTAGCTTGTCCTTCTCAGACGGTAACAGGCTGCTGAAGAGGCGTGTCTGCATCAGGTTCGCGATCCAAGGATTGACACTGATGATCATCATAATGGGCATCGATTCTTCTGTCATCTTGATATAATCATGGACATCTGAGTCGGTGGTGAGAAATCCAAAAGGCCTGCCAAAAGCAACATCACTGATGACATCAAGGGTAAAGTACTGCACGATGCGAGCAAAGTCCAACGGGCGAAAGGTCGAGGTCGTCGAAACATACTTTCTCTCGATCAAGGAGATGAAAGAGGCGATCTGGTCGTCAATGGTCGATTCGAGGGCCTCATTCTCCTTCCCCGAATACTGGATCGGTTAGTCGTGGGAGCCTTGCTGCAAGGAGAGGAAGCATACACCAGGCGCCATTTTAGCCTTCAATGCCGTGTGACCCTCCTCACTTCTCATGGACAGAAGATTGTCTCTGCTTGGATCGAACCTGATTGCATCGTAGAAGTTTCCACGGCGATACGGGGAGCGGACGGCCCAGATTCTTCGCACAATCTCTGGGTCACTCGTTACCAGCTCGTTGGGACCAACGCGCGTTAGGCTACCTATCATGCTGTCAACAGCTGTCAGATGTAGATGAGGGGGCCTGCTGTATCCTGATCCTACCGTATTCATCGCATACTTTCTGTAGTGCCAGGTGCATCTGCCCAGCCATTGTGTTACGTAGCATCCAGAGCATCGAGAAGGACCCCACGGCCGGGCCTGGGATATGTCGGAGACGATGCCATATGAAGAAGCGCTGCACCACGAGGGCTATCACCAGCGCAGCAGCTCCCAGAGCAAGCACGGCGGCGGGTGTCGTTGACAAGAACAGGATGGAGGGGGATGATCTCATGATAACAGAGGATTGAGTGTCTGGGACTGCCGACATGCTGCTGAGCTGCTGCGTCCTGCGACCACCAAGCTACCTACCTGCGTGCGAGCTGTAGAATTTCTTCTTCTGCTGCTGCTGCTGCTGCTGTCACAGGAGAGTGGAGGCATTAATAATGCTGCAGCTCGGTGCCTCTCAGAGCTGTAAGCGAGGACAGCAAGCCTCTCTGCCTCATGGGCTGGTCCATGGGTCGGTTCATGGGTTCATGGGTTGATACATGGGCGGATTGGGGGGAGAATTGGTGTACGGTAGATGGGTTGGGGAGGGGGAGTAGGAATTGGGGAGGTGGAGGTGGAGGTGGAGTGGAGTTGGGATGGTTTGACGAGCACAAGCACAATACAGTAAACCCTGTGTCTGTTCCACTTTGCGGTGTTCCCCGCCCCCGGGAAGCCACGACGGCGCCCAGCTAATGCTCTCTAGGCTCTTGACTGTACAGTAGCAGCGTTTACAGGCACTGCAGCGCAGCCCACAGACACTACACTACAGTAGTGCCAGCCCCTGTTGGGGTGTGCAGTGTGCAGTGTACAGTGTACAGTGCTGCTCTAGAGTCTACCTTCCCTCCCCTTCCCCCTCCCCCTCCCGTCAAACCGTCACTACAGTACAGTATGACAGCCCTAGTTCTAGTGATCTGCCAGCCCAGGGGCCACGGGATCATGATGCACCACGGCAGCTACGTTTTCGTCTTCCTTTTTAAACCGTTCTGCTCTCTTTCTCGGCGTCTGGACGTCTCTATTTCATCCATCTGAAGTACACACACACACACACCCACACCCACACCCACACACACATGTCCTGCGAACCTCCAGCTGCCCGTTCGCGATGGATTCCAATGCACCCCCGCAATCGCAACATGACCCTGCGGCTCCCTCAGCAATGACCCCGGACGAGCAATCCCAGCACGGCTCATTTATCGAGGCTGATGAATACCGGGTGGGTCTTGCAGATGATAATGATGCGACACGTGCTGCTGTTGGCCTTGGTTACAGTACTGAGTTGTGGTGCTAGGATCCCTTTGACGATGCCGATTCAGCAATCGGAGAGGTATGATCCCCACATGGCCCGATATATCTGTGTATACTCTGGCTCCCATACTTATTGATGCTGCTGCAGCTGGACCGAGGATCGACAGCCTCCATTGCCTCGAGCATCTTCAAGTCGAGAGAGGAAAATGGCAGGACGTACCATGCGTACAAGGAGGGCAGTAAGTCGCCTCTATCGAAAACCTGCAGAAGCGACTGACTCTTTTCAGAATACGTGCTACCAAACGATGAGGTATTTACTCTAGTGTGGTTGTCATGATGGCTTTGTTCGATTTGCTAATGCTACACCAAAAGCGAGAAAACGATCGGCAGGGTAAGCCTGTCCTTGTCCCTGAAACACGACAGGTTACTAAGAAGCTTATTTGCAATATCTAGATCTCCAAAATCACCTCTGTCTCTTGACCTTCAACCAGAAATTGGCCTTTGCTCCATTTACCAAGGTTGATCGGGTCCTCGATGTTGGCACGGGAACAGGCATATGGGCTATTGATTTCGGTAAGTGCTGGCTGGTTCTCTTTGATGAACTATTGCTGAATAGATGCAGCGGATGAGCATCCGGAAGCAGAGGCAGGTAAGCCACGAGATACTTAGTCGAAGCTTCTAACGGCAATAGGTCATTGGCGTTGATCTAAGCCCTCATCAGCCAGAGTTGTAAGTTTTAAATCAGTCCACCCACACGTTCTAGACAAAGAAACTTACAATGTTAGTGTCCCTCCAAATCTTTCATTTCAGATAGACGACCTGGAAGAACCGTGGAACTTTAGCCGAAAGTTCGATTACATTCACAGCATGATGATGACGGGTGCGTTTCGCGACTGGCCTAGATTCTACCAGCAAGCCTATGAGTAAGATCCTGACCATGCCACATCGAATCATAATTCTGATGCGTGTAGCAACCTGGAATCCGGTGGTTGGGTTGAGATACAAGATATCGACTTTCCCGTCCGATGCGATGACGACACGATGCCCGAAACCTCGCACATTTTCAAGTGGAGCGATACGCTCCTCGAAGCGTCCCACAAGCTTGGTTTTCAGCTTGATACTTGCGGCAAAGCCAAGGAGATGATGCTAGACGTCGGCTTTGTGGATGTTGTTCAAGTCCCCTTCAGATGGCCGATGAACCGATGGCCCAAGCAAAAGAAATACAAAGAACTCGGAATGTGGGTGCAGGAGAACTTCACAAGCGGACTCGAAGCGATGAGTCTGGCACTACTGACAAGAGGACTGGGTTGGAGTAAAGAACAGGTCGAAGTCTTCACAGCTTTCGTCAGGAGGGATATGTGCGACCAGAATATCCATGCGTACTGGCCCATCTATGTGGTCTACGGAAGGAAGCCATAAAACGTCGAAAGTCGATCAAGAAGTCGATCAGGAGGAAATGAAGATCGGCTTATGCTGCAACGGCAGTAATCGTAATGGGTGGTTATTTTGTTATGATGGATTGAGGCTCAATTCAGACGTTGCCCACACGGGATATGATGCAATAACGACCACAACAACAAATATCAAGTTATCAGGTAGTCCTGTAAAGACCAGGGGCTGGTCGCGGCCCGAAGAAAATGACGATGGACACTCGCAAATGGGTTAGGAAAGTGTTATATGATAGAATTCAGACCACTAGCACTATATAGGTATAATGTCACATGCTCGCACAGATTTTTTAAGAAGTACAACAGCACAAGAATACTTCCTCGGTATTGGCTACATCTCAAGATGTGAGATTTAATATGAAATCTGTGAGATGCTTATGAGCTTTTACCAAAGGGACAAACACCTGTCAATATAGCTCTAGAAGCAGCTATTTAAAGTCCAACTTAATCGCCAGCCAGATCGATTAGCGAGCCAGGCGAGAAGAAAAACCAAGATCGTAAGCTTATCTACGCTCCTGATGGATATAAAACCCAAATCGAGAAGTGTCAAACCAACGTCTGGAATATTCTACCACAGCTTCCCACGTGGTCTACAACTAACTGTACATGCGGTGGCTGAAAAGCTGCACGACTTAGTGCTGATGATTTCAAAAACCAGAGGGCGCCTCAAGGATCTGCGTTTTGCTTTTCTTCTCTGACGTACCACTATCTTAACACGACGCTTCTTATCTCCTGGCCGGAAGGAAGATCCGCCGCCAAGTTCCTCTGTGCTCCAACGAGTCTTTGCCATTTTATTTTTAGCCTCTTGGTCTTATTTGATTCCAGAGCAGAGGATAGCGTTCTCAGAGGCTCAGATATAGTCTCAAGTCTTAAAGGACGGCTTCTCCAAAACAAAACTCGATACCGAAACCTCAGCACCAAGTCCAAGTCCAAAACAGAAAAGGGAAAAAGAAAACCCCTCATACCCCCCCCCAAGACGTAAATCAGAAATCTGTCAGAAACGTCACCGAGCGAGCTCTCTTGTTCAGCCGACGACAAGAGACGAGAAGACGAGCAGACGGAACGGCCAGCGCCAGCGCCACGCCACGGCCGGAGTCACCGTCCTAATCTGCATTAGATCCACGACCCAACCCCCTCTCGCTGCCATGTGAACAGCGCAGAATCCTATCTATCACATTTTGTTTTCTTGTCTCTCTTGCGATACCGTCTCTCGAGTCCTGTTTTCTTCTCTGTCTTCAAGCAGCGACGTGATTAGGATTTCGCGCTACTGTACGTACTCTCTCCTGTGCGGTATGTCCTGTACGTATGTATGTATGAACTGGATTGCATTGCGTCGCCGGATGTAGCCGTCGCTTTCCTGGTTGGTGCGACTTGTGCGGGAACAGGTGGGGATTTTTTATTGGGGGGGCGGTTTTTTCTTTCTACTTCATTTCATGGGGATGCTGCATGTCATGCTATGCCATGCGATGGGATAGGATAGGATGGGATGGGGGACCTGGTGGAGGTCGTGCAGGGTAAGCGATTCATACTGGTTGGTACGGGTTATGATGTCAAGAAACCATAATAAGACAACCTCTGATAATGTACATATCTCTCCAGCGTGGTTGAAGTCGAGAAATGGAATTTCTTGTACTGTTAACACATTGGTTTCTTGGGCTTCCTGGCGCATAATTATAGCGACCAGGAAGCGAAGAGAGCTATTTCTACTCTATATTTCAACATAAATTCTTTAAATAACCATCAGTAATTCATAAGATGTCTCATGCTGGGGATATATTTAAAACCAAGCCGAGTCTCTTCGACTACATAATCACAGACGGCCAACCCTTAATACCAGCTCTCTCAACCGGGGTAAGCTTGATACCCAGAAACTCCTCAAGGCCTTTTACCCTCTCGTTCTCCGACGCAAAGGTAGCAAGGACTTCAGACTCGCCCTTGATCCTCTTCTTAGCCTCATTTCCAAATAGCGTAACATCACCCACGATCTCACCATCCTCCATAATCATCTTCACGCACACAACCGACTGCGTGAACCAGCTGGACCGATGCGTGCTCGTATAATGATTCATGATCATAAAATCACTCGGCGTGAACTCCATCTCACTAAACGCATACGTGGGGATCCAAGCCTTATCCGACGCATTGCGATGTTGGTACTGCCAGAGCTTGCTCTGCCTATCCGTGAAATCAGGAATCGTGTCATAGATTAGACGCATCTCTTGCT
Organism: Pseudofabraea citricarpa; assembly: GCA_029641185.1. NCBI lineage: Eukaryota > Fungi > Ascomycota > Leotiomycetes > Helotiales > Dermateaceae > Pseudofabraea > Pseudofabraea citricarpa. Next base: position 475,139 of record JAPWGK010000008.1, read on the forward strand.
TGCCGACATTGGGAGCAATGTAATCGTGCACCAGAGGAACAGGATGTGTTGAAACACTCGATCCGAATCCGACATCGACTATGTATCGCTTACCCTCGATGGTGACGATATTCAACATATGGCTCCTGCTTCGAGGTGAGTTCACGGCCATCTATCTAGCTAAAGTACATATCGGAATATGAACTTACCAACCACTGTACTTTGGGCCTTTCCAATTCTTACTCGAGCTGATAGACTGCATCGCCTCGTTGACCTTGGCACCGATGGGGAAGATGTCGTACCCCAGACTCCTCAGCACCGTACCGAAGAAACAGTTGTTCTCCATACAGTACCCACCGCGCCCAGCATTGCGATCGACGATCTTGTCGAACAGATGCTCCGGATCAAGACTGATAGCATGGTGGGTTGAATAATGCAGGTCGAGGTTCTCGAACGGAACGGCAGCGAGTTGGTGGCGTTGGAGGACCGTCAAGAAATCCAAACCTTCTCTGGTGTTGGCGATGGAAGCGACGGAGATGACGCGGTACGAGGCCGGCAGTTGGATCCGCTCATAGTAGGCTTTGATCTGCTCTGCTGTGTACTTGTGGATCTCGGCCGGGTAGGGATCATCCACTGTATCCGTGTATACCATGATGACTTTGATCTGAGAATGTTCAATGACGTTGCTTTCTGTGACTTGGAAATCCCAGGAAGTACCTATGTATGATTTTCGTTCCTGTTACTAAGCTATTAATAATGTAGTCACGTAATGGTCAATTGCCATTCTCGACCACTTCGACTATTAACAATAATAATATCATAAATACTTGATTTAGCACTGGTGATCGTTAGATTGATCGTTTTTAGGATCTTATAGAGAAATCAAGCGATTGGCGAGACGTCGTTCTAAAACCAGGTGGACACTCTGCTCGGGGTGGCATTTCCTAGGTAGAGATAAGATAGTCGGAATATCGATTCGGACAATTTTTAATGTGGTTATGCAGATACTCTTGAGGTTTGGTAATAAGTACTCATTCTACTTCGTTCGAGATGGATTTAGTATTAGGAAGATACTTTTAAGAAACAAGAATACTGAGTCAAGTCACGTGGTATCAGAATCCCCAATGGGATATTTGGATTGGAAGATCTTACTTATCTAGATAGGTTGTAACTACCTTCTCTCTTTATTCGATGATAAATCTCTATCTTCAAACTAGTTTAAAAATAGGTCTATTAGTAAAACCACCTTGTTGTTAGTTTTCTTGCCGTTAGATGCATACTTCAAATGCTGCCCTCTTGCATACACGTAACTTTGCCATTACTCCTGAATAGCAATTTAGGTATTAACCGCTTATAATCTCAACCTCCTGTAAGCCCACCTTTCCCTACCGAGGCCCATAAAAGCATCAGGAATATGGTTATCTTATTAGTTCAGAGGCCTATAGAAAGTATAACTCGGTGGAACTCAGTTTCCTAAAGAGGCTTCCTTCCTATTTCGGAAAATCTCACTTTCATCAACCTTTAATAGTATACCGGGGGGTATACTAGAGAGGAGGGGGGGGGGGGGGGGAGAACCTTTGAAAAGAATTCGAATGGTATAACTCTTAATTTTTTGATGTTGATAGTTATCGAGATATACTATATCCGAGGAAACAGAATCAAAGAATTTTCAGAATCAAAGGGAATACTAGGGAGAACGCTTTGATAATACCCCGCATACTTTCATAAACCTTATATTCGTATTCGTATTAGCTAGAGCGAGCTCCTATAGCCAGCTTTAGTACTGAAAAAGCTCCCGGCAAGTGCTTTGCATATCGCTAGTTTGTACTGAAAAGATATTTTATATCTGATTTGCGATTATCTAAAGTGGGATATTTTTAAGAAAATAAAATATGTAAGATAAAGCTGTCTAAAATACCCCATTTGAAATTAGCAATAAAGTTATCTTCTTGTATCAAAGGTTGGCTTTAGCTATTAAAAATTCAAAATCAGATACTACTTAATCGCATTTTTAAAAAGAAACTGTTGCGATACGTATCACGTGTTGCAACACGTGGACCGGAACATAGTTGTTCCGATCCGGTGACTCCTTGATTAACTCAACCGAATGAGTCAACCATTCAACTTCACCATACGAATACGAATATTTATAGTAGCCGTTCCTCCGTAGCTCTTTGAATATCATCAACCTTACAACATCCAATACGTGCCATACCAGTGAATAACTGGCCTGACCTTTTGGAGAGTAAGGATACCGACAGAAACTTATACTAGAACGGTTGGATTAGGGGTTGGCATTAGTCCGGGGTTTAAGTGGACGGTAAGAGCTCCCTTCTCAGATATATCTTATATTAATTTTGAAAGATACTATAGCAAAAAGAGAACTCCCGTCTTGATATATAAGTAATATTATTAATAAATTAATAGTAGAGTATGATATCGTGACATTGATTGGTTAACCTCCCTGCATTGAATACTAATTAGAAGGTAGTTGTCGGTATGATGTTCACCTCACCCGACCTAAGAGAGCGAATGATCCTGTGTGGTCTATTTTCTCTCAGGGGAATATATGCCGTCACTATATAATCAGGGGATGCCTATAATTTTTTTAATAGACGTGCCTCGACTGACTTTGTATGAATCCAATAAGTGAATTCCTACGTGAAATTCAAAGGGGTTTATTGACAGTAGTATTCAGGATCAAAAACAACACCGCTACAGACATAAACACGATTATCGTATCGCTTTATAATAAACTTCATGGGCATTCAGTACAGGTTACACCCTGGACGCCCGCACTCTCAGTACATAAACCACGGAAACAATTTTCTACGCATTTATCGAAATCTTGGTATGAGCCATTATCGCAAACTTGTCCTTTACATTTACATTTGACAAATTCTTCACTCTCGTCTTGCGGGCTAATACACTGGCCATCGGTGCAGAAAATGGAACATTGTTGGACGTCCGAGTATGAGTCTTCGACGCATTCACTAGCAAAATCTAGTTGTTAGCGACTTCTAGAACTCACAAATATAATAAAAGTTGAGCCGCAAAAGAAACAAAATGGAAAACCCTTACAGAGGTTCGTCCTCGTAGAGCGGTCCAACATCACCAAGTAGCGAAACATCAGGCCCAGATGGATTGAATATTGGTGAGTCGATGCTTACTGGACTCACAAATCCTTCAGGGTCTGATAACAAAAATTCTGTTCTGATATCACTCTCTGGAACCCCGAGTCCAACACCTGGCGGACCAGATAGTTTGAACCGTTTCTGGAGGAAAATGGACATGCCGGCCTGTGCCCAGGACTCGGCGTCTAGTTGGCCACTTTGTTAGTACAGAGTTATTGAATAATCCGGAACGATAAATGTGTAACTCACTTATAAGAGACTTCTCTTGATGATCATAAGCTAAGTTTATAACATCCTTAGGATCGTAGATTTCAGGCTTAAGAGTGCATTTAGGTACAGAAACAGTCTTTCCCCAGTGCCATGTCTCATGATAGACAATCGAGGCGCGGGTTTGAAACCAGTATTTCATATCTTTTTGTATCAGCGGCCTGCTAATGGCATACTCAATTTGCTCTCTCAGAGATTTCACCCTGTTGCTGAAAAAGATGGGACAAAACACAATATAGTGGTTCGTCCAAATCTTTCCGGGTCTATCCCAAGAGTAGGCAGCTATAGTTGGATTACCTGCGCAGAAGAGTTCTTTTTCCGGATTGTAAACAATGGCGTCTAGTTCGTCACAATAAAAGTAGGCGTAGGTAAAAATGGGGTTAGATGCCCACCAGCCATGGTGTATTTCGTATTGCCGACGAACATTCCCTGTCGCCTGGTCAGTATGATGTATGTCACACAAAAATACCTAAAGGGTGATATTGGATGGTATTTGTAACTGACATTGTATAGGCCCTCTAGCAGTCCAAAAGCTTCCGTCGTGAATAGATTGTATTCCGATATGCCACGTCATAGCATCCTGCCACTTCCCCCCTGGAACCCATTCGTAGTGACGGCTAGCGAGGATTGCAGCTTCTTGCCAGCTTTGCAAGATGATTTTCTTCTGGCTGTTACTGCAGCTTCGCAGGTACGGATTTATTACCTTTTGTATACTTGGATCGTCGGACGGAAGTTGGAAACTGCAGGCCGTGGATGGACAATATCCGTGAGAGCAAGTATACTCACAAAGACCGAAGTCATCCTCACCACTAGGAAAACCTTTGCCGTTGTTGGTTGCTGGTGGCGTGTTTTGACTTCCAGCTTGGGTACAAGAACATACCTCGGGTGGGCAGAATCCAAAATTGCAGGCAAAACTACAAAGGCCTTCAAAATTGCCTAAGCCTGTACCTGCAACGCACGCTGGAACCGGAGGAGGAGCAACTGGAGGTGACACGCAGACAAAACCAGCTGGCTTAACAACACAAGTGTTCGGGCAGTATCCGCGGTTACATGCAAAACTACAAAGTCCATCGTACTGTAAAATATAGAGAGGTTAGTGAGTTCGTAAGGTTGCGGTTAACAAGATATCGCTATAGAGACCGCGCTGGGAGTAGTGGTTTCAAGCCATGCTCAATTGAAAAGATAAAACAGGAAAAGAAATATCGGACTCTACTTACGCTTGAGTCAAAACCACCTGCTGGGCAGCCGCTTATTCCAGTAGCGGTTGGTAAGGTACGTTGGGCACCCATCAAATTGCAAGTGCATGTAGGCGGGCAATATCCGTAGCTACAAGAAAAATCGCAGAGACCCTCGTACTGCAAGATTATCAGTAATAGACCCCAGCGAAACAAAGTGCTTGTTTTTTCAAGTGAGCTTTTTACTTACATTGCCTGGACCTGTGCCTTTCACACAAACCTGTTGCTCAACTCGCCTTGGGGGAGTTTTGGAAGGAACGTTGTTTACGGCAGATGCACTACCAACCCAGGTATTCCAATTCTGAATTCCATCTGGGCAGATGTTCGTAATTGGTTTTCCTGAAATCTTAGCAATCGTTCCACCAGCTCTGGAGATAGTGACGGTAACATCGCCAGTGTTTCCGCTAAAGGAGATACTCCCATGATAAATACCAACACCGCCATCGGGGACTGTTTCCCAAGTTCCAGCCCGAGAGGAACCTCCGATTGTAATGGTCACATCCGCAGTTGAAGTTAGAAGTGCAGAGTAGAAGATTTTATCCTGTGCGATTGTTGACGGGTCATAAACAGGCTGAACTGTAACAAAAGTTATATCAGCGGAAACTCTGTGATCAAGGTAACTAAATCTTTCGAAGAGCAGGAAGCCTAAAGCAATTTTAAGAGAACAACCAATGAGTACTTACGTTGGCTAGCTGTATTTCCAGTTGTGCCTCCGGCACCACAAGCGAGGCCTGGGGTCTGGCGATGCCAAGACACGACACCTTCGGAAGTAATTGAAGATATATTGTTCTTATAAGTATCAATCACGAATGGCAGAAACAAACGCCAGCCATCATGCGGCATGTCGAGAGCATAATTAAAGGGAGAATTGCCGGTTTTTGGGCCGAAGGCAACGTATTCTTTATCGTTCAGAGGACCAATATAATGAGATTCGCCGTAATCATTCCAGCTGATGATTTGAACAAATTCAGGTTGCCAAAAGTTGACATGTTGCCAACGATCAAACCACTTGTGGTAGAATAGCTTAGCGACGAAGAAAATTTTATAGATAGGTAGTTACTTACAAGGTTATCACCTCGCCACAGCCAATTCTTTCTGTAACCAGGCATGTTTGTGAAGAACCAAGGAGATACAGGCATCATGTATGATTTGCCTTCCAAGTAATCTTTATAGGAAGCGTCAATCGTGGTATACATATCGTGAGGGCCTTCTGGCCATCCTGCCCAGTTAAAAAGTCCATCCACAACGCCAGTCTTAACTGCTTCTTTGGCACCCAGTGATGAGTAGGAAGGAATGAAGAAGCATCCAGTTTTGGCTTTAATCGTCTTCCAGTCAGGTGCATTTTTAGGTCCTTCAAATGTAGATACGAGGGGCTGTGAACCACGTTTGTAATATGCAGCATCAGTTCCATACTTATTGATAAGACCAATAACCTGATCCTGTGGCCATGGTCCATTCCCGGCGTAATCAAAAGAGAAAAAAAGCTTAAACCCAGACCCAAGATTATTTGCAGCAGTAAACGCATATGCTAAAGAGTCGCCGTTTGTACTCTCGTTGAAAGCTATATTCAGGGCAAAACCATCAATGTGAGCATCTCTAGCCAGAATAATATCATTTTGCCAATCACTAATAGTAAAAGTAGCAGTATTCCCCACCTTGAACGTCTATTAATGCCATGATGTGGAAATATAACCTTGGAATTTTTGACATACCATAAAATGTGCAAACACAGCCTTTGCTTGCACTTTATAAGCGCTGAGCAAGATAATCAAAGTGACGAGGAGTTTCATTACGTATGGAAACATATCAAAAGAAGAGTAGTAGAGTACAGAAAGATTTTCAAGCAAAGTTCCCTGAGCAAAACGAAGCCTTTTATGGTCTATTGTGTAGAGTATGTTATATAAAGAATTGCACCACCCACGCGTACCTACTACATACCATGAACAGTAGATGTTTCTTTGATGATGCATGAAGGTAGGGATGGTACTGGAAGGTGTTTTTTTCCGCCATCACATTGCATACGTAAATAGCCATTGTGATTTCTCTGCCCCGGGTCATATATTTGTTGGATTCTTGATGCACTTCGTCTACTCCCTTGAGCCTAGATTGATAAGAATTTATTGGTAGTTGCACCTATAATAATAAGATCGAGTTCTCTAGTTTATCTAAAGCCTACTATGTGCTATGGGAAACCATTATCTCAAGTTATAATTTATATTTTCATTGATTTTAGAGTCAGTATACTACATAATTTATTAGAATCGGCTGGGCGTATTTGACTTTAAGCTACAGCTTTATTTTCCGAATTTTGAAATGTTTTCAGAAAATATTTTGTAGTATAGAGTTTATCAATATATAAGTAGTTTTAATTTGCTCTTATATATGATACTTATCTTTAACATGAAGGAAGTTGGAAACTTAAGGCTGCTTAGAGAGAGATACTATATTCTCTGTCCCTGCATCCGACTGGCTTCTGTAAATTATTATTCACTTGATGATTACTATTCATCCAGTTATATACTACACGGTAAAATTTCCTATCTCGTTTACTAGAGTATTACAAGATATCCCTTTCGAGTTGTGTCGCCAAGCTACCACTTATATTGCAGATATTAACCGGGCGTCTACGTGCCCCGGCGTTACCACAGAATCGGAAAGGATCAATGTCACCCACCAATAAAGACAAAGCCTCAGTATCTCCAGATGCTGAGTGCATGATACAACATTGATTTTACTCTTTGAAAAGGGGAGCAAAAAGTCCCGAAGAAGAAGGTTGGCAGGCAAAATATGTATCGAATTCCGGCAGGTTGGGTGGGCTTTGAGCAAGACGCAAGTATATATCAGCCTGAGGATGCATAAATGGGAGATTCTTATGCAACGTACCCAATGGGGACAGCAGAACTCCAGAAAGGTGGGCGAGCCTAAGCGACATATTATCCAGTATGCATTGGGATCTGGGATTGGTTGATGTCTAAGTAAAGAGCAATATTTGAGGTTAAGGATGACCTGCAATAATCCAACATGTTTGTTTAAACACCTCATTTTTGACCTTCTCTCCCAGTCTAGATTTTTGATTCTCCAGCTGCGCCCACATTGTGATACCATTATCATCATCAGATGCAGATAAGCCACATTTCCGGACTGGAAGAGGATAAAAAGCTGGTTATTTTGCAACTGCTAAACCTCGATATATCCTGCTGAACTGCAGAGTCCGTTCAACCCAAAATCACTAACGGCAGCGCTTAAATGAGTCATTTTTCAATTTTGCCACTCGGCCAATTCGAGAAACACTTGATTGGGCGACAAATTTCATACATCTCTTATCTTACATGAATCTCCTTCTCTGACCTTCGTCTTCCATCCACCACCTCAACTACACTGGCAACGATGACTTTTATACTAAGATACTCTCGAGCGTACTGCTTCATTGTGGTTTTCTCACTTGCATGCCTTGGCTGTATAAATGCTTATCACTGCCCTATGCCAACATGCAAGGAATGTATTTCTCTAGAAACCTACGAGGCTCCGGGATTAGGCTTTGACCTAGGTGTTTCATATGGGTAAGTGATCAAAGTCAAATGGTTTACTTGGTATTATATTAGCTAAATCTTCTATTCAGCACTGTTGTAGCTCACATGTACGATGGATCTATCGTCAACATCGCCAAAGTTCGCGCGAGTCTAGAGTATATCCAGCTCATGCATCGTCTTAACGGAGCCCCTTTGCCAGACCCTCAAAGCAGATATCAAAAATATCGTCGCTTGCTCAATAAGAAGTTGGGTTATCCAGCTACACCAGATGTGGGGGTTTTGAGCAGTCTGATCGGCGATCTCTACAAAGAGGCTCAGTCAGCCCTCTCCTCATATCGACTTGACAAAGTGGTCGTTACAGCGCCACATCTACTTGCTTTGACTCAAGAAGACTTCAATGATGCGATCGAGTATGCTGGATTGCGCTCGTGGCTTATCTATGTAATACCCTACCCTAGGATAATCTCAGAATCTAGAGCCTTATTCGCTGCCAACGGAAATGGCCTCTGCAAAAACTATAAAAAGTACTATTCTTGTAGTGACGAAGAGTCTGAGTTACCTTCACACACAGTATACTCCATAACGTATGTACTACTCAGATCCCTTATGTTACCTACCTACCTTTCTACTTTTCATATTATTGAGTTGTAGTAAGAAGTGATAAACAGATTTACCAATCAAGCACTATACACGACACTTTCGAGCTTCAAATCAGCTTTTGGGTACACATTGAGATCTGAAGCATACCTTCTTGATTACAACTCTGGTCTGGATAGCCTATCTAACTACACCTCCCCTTCTGGATACTGGAAAAACATCCGAACACAACTTCATGCTCTTCCGAAAAAGTCCAGCAAACCAATTACAAAAGTACTTCTAGCTGGAGAAAGCGTCGGAGATATTCGATTCCTGGATGTGCTCAAAGATAGTCTTTCTGAGTTTACTGAACAATTCACCCAGAGAGAGATTGATATTAACGAAGGCGATGAGCAGAAAACGAAGGTTGATGAAGAACTGGAGGTAGATATGCTTGCAGATCCCGTGTATGCAGCTGCAAGAGGGGCAGCTTTATATGCGAGAAGAAGGCAGGAAGTAATATATGATTGCCAGGAAGCTGCACGGTGTGCAGATGAGAGGCAACGCGAGCGTGACAGGGGGACTTTCAAGAAAGTTGAGCTTAGGTAAATCGGTTGTTGTGAGGGTCAAAGTTTGTTTTGTACCTAGGTAATTTCTGAACTCATATTTTGCTTAAACTCTATGCCAAGTTGTGTATCAGCTGTTATCGGTGAGACCAGATAATGAAATTTCATGCCTATAACTGTTAGTTATGAAGTTGGGCGCTGATGATTTTAAGCGACCCGCCATTAAATGAGTGGGTTAAACCCATGAACCCGCATTGAATAAGGACGAACGTAATGAAGCCAGGATTTAAGTTTTGATATGTTTCTTAGGTCATCAAAAGAAATTAAAAGACGATTCAACTCATGGTTTCCATTTCATAAATATTCAGCCATATTAAGCATCGAAAGTTAAAGTGCTTGTCGAATGGAAAACTTGAAACCCGTAGCGTAATTTGGCACCTTCCTTCGTCGTTATCATAATCAATATCAATATTAATATTACTACCCGTATCTCAAAGTCTTCTACGCTGAACAGAATCAGAAGAGAAAATCTTCTTTTTTTTGGTTGACTAAGCGGTTCGGAGTACACCAATGTCGAGTTGTCAAAAGAGCTACTTGACCTTCTCCAAGAAGAAGCTCGTTTTTCAAGTGTGATTATGCAACCCCCTTCCCGCCAATTCTTCATCAATCTCATCCAGCCCGATTAACTTATCTATTTCTGCTTTCAACTCACCCGCTTCCAATCCACGTTCCCATTCTCGAAGCCATCCCTCTAAAACAGTCATATCTTGTATCACCCATGGATTTTCCATGCCCCACTCTTCACCAATCAGCTTTATTGCCTCTCGCATATTGATCTCTGCTAATTCTTCTTTGTGTTGGTAATATTGACTCCATGTAATGACCTCGAAGACTTCTATCAGATCTCTTATCGTGAAAAATAGTTTATCTGCCTGAATTAGTGGTAAAATCCTCAGTCCTAGTTCTTCGGTTTCTATGTAGCGTCCTTGTTCAATCATGACATGGCCTAAGTTGATTGTAATTATGATAGCATGCCTGCTATCTTCACCTAAGACCTTCTCATATTCGTTAAGGAGCACGCGAATAATTCTTTCTGCCTCAAACGGATCCTTGTTGCGATGTACCTGGTATATAAAATTAAGTTCTGTTTCGAGGTTGGTTAAACTAAGTGGTCCTATAGCTTTAAAAACGTCAATATTACATCTCCAGGATGCCACGATCACCCGCTCAAAACTTTCCCCGTCAAGGATGCAAATAAGTTGCCATATGTCAGCCAAGACCGGTATCTCCGTAAGAATACACGATGACATGTCTTTGATGTGATCACGTAGTAAAAAAGCGACATCGTGGTGTCCCTCGTCCATCAAAAAAAATAGTATATCTAGAAAAGTTTCCAAGGTTCGTGGATGCCGAGATTGGAGAAGATCTCCAACGAGGCGAAATGTTTTCGAAAGTGTCCGACGAAAATCAATATAAAGCCGCCTTTCTTTCATTAAGGTAGCGGTTTGTATGTATGACCAAATGTAAGTAGGATCGACATTTGGCTTGATGGTACCGTGGGAGCCATTTTCGTCTGTGAACCAGATCCCATTCTCAAATGAGCCTCGTATATATGTCTTTATACTGGAGAAAAGACGCTCTGATGTAAGTAGACTGTGCGGTGGCGTGGGTGAGCGAGGGATGCTCGGACGGTCAAAAGCAAGAATTCGAATGTCGGCTTTGTAAAAAGGTCGTGCTGGAGTCCTTCTGCTGACTGAGACTAATTCTCTATCGAAGTTATCGCTTGTCAATGGCGAGAGTAAAAAGTATCTGGTTTGAGCTTGCGATGACTCCTCCTCGACAGAGACCATCAAAGTGTCTTCTTCGGCTAGCTGAGGTATAGCCACGCGTGGCCGTAGCCAGGATGAAACATGGTTGGTATTTTGCTGAGCATTAAGTTCACGATTATAAAATGATTGTTCTAAATTCCACTCCCCGTTGACCGCAATCAACCTAGTGTTGGTATTATTATCTGCGGTCGGAGAGGGTAAAAAGGTGTTGGGGTTTGTTTCGTTTGATTCCCCTGTAATTGAATTTATCGAAGTCTCTCCTTCGATTGGCCTAGGGGTAGCTACTGGCGATGGTGTCCAACAGGAGATAACCGAAGGAGTAGATGCGACAGATGTTGCAATCTCTGGCAGTGTCTTCTTCCGTTTGAGATAATGCTGAACGTCTTCTATTGATTTGACCTGACCGCGTACTCGAAATACAGATTTCTTTCCAACTGCATCACGTTGAGTTTTCTTGCGAACAATAGCCAGTATTTCGTGCTCTTTGTTCTTCTTGTCTAATCCCCATTTGCTGATTCGAGCTTTGAACATCTTGGCGCTGCATTTTTATCAGATCTTGTCCGCCTTTGACACTCTAAAAGGATTTTTTACGTAGCTACATGCCCATTTTCTGCCAGAATTGTCATGACTTCATGTAGCCTTTTGCCCTCATCAACGTACAGTCGCTTGATGAGCGGCCTGTACCCTTCCCAATCGTCTCGTGTAGGGTGTCGTCGCGATCGCCCAGCTTCGCGGGATTCTTCCACCATGCCGGGAGCATGAACATGATTGGGAGAGTTTGACATTGTTTTCAAAGAGAAGCTAGATAAGAATGTGTAGATAAGTCCGAGAGCAAATTTAGGGGTGGAATAGAATCGAAAAATAGAGGCAAGCTTCCAGAAGATATAGCTTTTGTCACAGCCTCGCCATAGAACATGAATCTTGGCAACGGTTACGTCTAGTTCGTCTGACAAAAAAGCAATTGGAGGAGTAGCCGATCAAAAGGACCATGCATATGCCCCCTTGCAAGCCACTAGTTACACGGCAGATATTGTGCCAACTAATAATTCGAGGCTGAAATCTCTGAAGCCTTGGTTGGTGGGTGTTGTTTATACTAAAGTGGTACTTTTGTCATCGGTTCTGTTTTTCATCTCTCTGTGTGAGCATTTGAAAATGTGAGACTTATGTGGTACTTTTGTATGCTGCGACTGAAACAATCTGGTCGCTTGTGACAAGTTCGCATTTTGGCGACCCAACCAACTCGCTTGATCACCATTAATTCCTTGTTATGAATGGTTTGAATCTTTCACCATTGAAAGTTCTGTTGTTAAAATTACGTGCGTAGCAGGTTGGCTATATGTGGTCAAATCGGCAAAGAAAGAAGCGAATGCCAGGAGTCTTACATTAACCCACTGGACTTCTATTGAGTCTGATACTCGTAAAGTAAGTTTACTAGGAATATTTGCACCGAGTAGAATCAATGGCATGCAGATGTTCTGTGATTGGCTGATACTTTCCTTTTCTTCGCCTCGAATCCTTCAATCGCGAATCGCTCGCTAATCGAGAAACATAGCCTCAACTCTGATTCGAACCCCACAACAAGAAAGAAAGAAATGCAGAGGGGGAAAAGATGAAATATTGAAATGATGGAACCTATTACCTGCTGAACGCCATGACCTATTTTGATGAATCTGCAGTTAGAATTCCACTGAATTTCATAAAATTAAGCGAGTTTGTTAGGATCGAGCTATTTTAAGACTCTACACCGAGGCATCTGCTTCATGGTGCCTATGACAACGCAATATCAAGATATGGCTACTTAACATCCGTGTTCTAACTACACGTTTGAATCAAAGCAAGAAAAATGTGTGAGCTGAGTGGCAATTGCTCAAGACTATATCGTTCCATGATCGGTCTACTCGATAACACACCGTCCGAGAGGAAGTACCATAGCTCAAAATAGCGATCTAGATTATGGTTTGTCGGTAAAGGGAAGCGTTGGTACCCGTTTTGGAGCGGTCTTACAGCGTCCTTTTCCAAAGCTAACCGGGGCGGAAGAGCCCGGCGTCGATCTCGCCTAAAAACATCAGACCATTCTCGCCGTCATCTCGCCAATAAAACGAACAACCGCGGCTGAAGTCGTGAGTATCATGCCACGAGAGATAAATGCATCTGTTGATTGGTGGCTATCGCTCTCGATGCATGTCGCAACGATGATGCTGCCAGCTCAGCCTTGGAGTGGCGAGTCCTCGTACTGCTCCTGAGCGCATGAAGACCTGCAGGTCCGGCGTCCACCCGCCAGGATTCTTGAAGCTGCCAGAACCTCATCGTCGATGATACTCGTCACCTGACGCTGGGCTCTACCTGCATTGCAACCGAACATGCCGTAGCGAGTGGCAGAGAGGGTGGGAGCAGCAAATAAAATCATGATACTGAGTTGCGTACATAATCTGTCTGCGTGGTTGTGGCATGAATCCATGCCACTGGAGACATTTTGGGAGAGACCAGAAAGTCTTCCTCGGAAGAGTCAGACCACTTTGCTGCCAGGACGGAGCCGGCGATGCGACCACAAGGTGAGTTGGTACCAGTTAGGCTGGTAAGAAGGCTGGCGTACCATGGTGGGTGAACCTTTTGTCTGTCGCCAAATGTCAGGCCACTTTCTGAATAACTTTCTCGCCCGCTTAGTTGGACCCCTCTTTGAGCCTTAAGGTCATATGCGAGAGAAAGAACATTTAGTATTTAAGGAATGAGAAGCCCGTTCTTGCTGGAACTCATTGTTCATTCAAACAGATCATTCAATACTCAATCAGTCTTGCAAACAATACCAACAGCAAGATCATTTACTCATTCCACTGGAAACCGGCAATATCAACCCTATCCGAAAGTCCGGCATGGCACCAGCTGCTGATGATGTCGAGGTCAAGAGCATTTCACCTTATGGAATTGCTCGATCGACCGTCGACGAAAAGCCCCTCAGTGACGAGGATGTACGAAAACTAAATGCATATTTCCGGGCAAGCATGTACTTGTGCCTGGGTATGCTCTATCTCAAGACGAATCCGCTGCTAAAAGAGACTCTTTCAAAAGAACATCTCAAAGCTCGTTTGTTAGGTCATTGGGGATCTGATGCAGGTCAAGCTTTTACTGTAAGCATTCACTATTGTCAAAAGCCCTTATTTGATTTAGAGTCAATCCGGATGAATTCGGACTTTAAACGTGCTATTCTTATCAAGCACAGAAAATACTGACTTCGCTTAGTGGATGCATTTCAACCGCATGATCAAGAAATACGATATTGATGCTCTATTCGTGTCCGGTCCTGGACATGGAGCACCAGCTGTTCTTTCTCAAGCATATCTCGAAGGCACCTATACTGAGGTCTATCCTGATATAACTGAAGATGAAGCAGGAATGCAAAGATTCTTCAAGCAATTTTCATTCCCAGGAGGAATTGGTAGCCACGCAACTCCAGAGACTCCAGGAAGTATTCACGAGGGTGGAGAGTAAGTACCTCAGATGACATAAAATCCACACCCACTGACAATCTACAGATTGGGTTATTCTATCTCACATGCCTTTGGCACCGTATTTGATCACCCTGAGCTTATAACTCTGACTATGGTTGGTGACGGAGAAGCCGAGACAGGACCTCTAGCAACCAGTTGGCACAGCACAAAGTTCCTCAACCCTATCACAGATGGAGCAGTTTTACCAGTTCTGCATCTCAACGGCTACAAAATCAACAACCCCACAATTCTCGCCAGAATCAGCCACAAAGAGCTAACTTCGTTATTCATCGGCTACGGATGGACACCATACTTTGTCGAAGGTAGTGACATGGACAGTATGCACCAAGCCATGGCAGCTACAGTCGAAAGGTGTGTTCTAGAGATTCGAAAATATCAAAAACAAGCTCGAGACTCTGGTGTTGCTTTCCGACCACTTTGGCCCATGATTATTCTCCGAAGTCCGAAGGGATGGAGTGGCCCACGAAAGATTGACGATAAACTCCTCGAAGGCTTCTGGCGATCCCATCAAATCCCAATTCCTGATGTCGCCACGAATGCCGCACATCTAAAAATCTTAGAGCAGTGGATGAAGAGCTATGGACCGGACGAAGTCTTTGATGACAAGGGACGCTTGATTGAGGAATTGAGAGAGCTACCCCCAAAAGGAACTCGACGTATGAGCGCAAATCCAGTCGGTAACGGCGGACAATTGCGCAAACCTCTTCAGATGCCAGACTTCAAAAAATACGCACTCAAGGATATTGACCCAGGTGTCTCGAATCTCCCTAGCATGTCCAATATGGCTTGCTTCTTACGAGATGTGATGGCAGGCAATCTTGAGAACTTCCGTCTCTTCGGTCCTGACGAGACAGAGTCAAACAAGCTTGGCGAGGTCTATAAGGCCGGCAAGAAAGTTTGGATGGGCGAGTACTTTGAAGAGGACGAGGATGGAGGAAACTTGGCATTTGCAGGCCGAGTTATGGAGATGCTAAGCGAGCACACTTGCGAGGGCTGGCTCGAAGGCTATGTCCTCTCTGGTCGACACGGTCTCTTGAACAGTTACGAACCATTCATTCACGTTATTGACTCCATGGTCAACCAACATTGCAAATGGATCGAGAAGTGTAATGAGGTTGAGTGGCGTGTAAAGGTTGCTTCTCTCAACATCCTCCTTACCGCTACAGTCTGGAGACAAGATCACAATGGTTTCACCCATCAAGATCCAGGATTCTTAGATGTTGTGGCAAACAAGAGTCCCGAGGTTGTGCGCATCTATCTTCCACCCGATGGAAATTGCCTCCTCTCAGTTACCGACCATTGCTTGAAGAGCACAAACTACGTCAACGTCATCGTAGCAGACAAACAAGAACATTTGCAATTCCTGAACATGGAAGAAGCCGTTGAACATTGCACCAAGGGTCTCGGAATCTGGGACTGGGCATGTAACGACCAGAACGCCGAGCCGGATGTCGTCTTCGCATCTTGCGGAGATGTACCAACTCTCGAAGCTTTAGCCGCTACAGCCTTGCTCAGAGAGCACTTGCCAGACATCAAGGTCCGATTCGTCAAAGTTGTGGATCTGTTCAAGCTTATTTCCAGCGAGGATCATCCCCATGGTCTGAACGATCGCGAATACAAAGCCATCTTTACTGATGACAAGCCAATCATATTCAACTTCCATTCCTATCCTTGGTTGATCCACAGATTGACCTACAAGCGCCCAGGACAACTCAATATCCATGTCCGCGGGTACAAGGAGAAGGGCAACATTGATACGCCATTCGAGCTCGCAATCAGGAACCAAACCGATCGTTACAGTCTCGCTATCGATGCCATTGACCGCATCCCACAACTGCACAACATGGCCGCAGGTGTGAGAGAGAAGTTCCTGAACTTCCAGATCGCAGCTAGAACCGAGGCGTTCGAGAATGGTATCGACCCAGAATATATTAGAAACTGGAGATGGCCATACAACTCCAAGTTGTGGAGAATCACGAAGTAGAAAAAGAATTCCCTAATGACCTAACGCTGGACACTTTTTAGAAAGATCTCTCTTTCTCTTTCGATCATGTTAGAAATTAAAATTCCCTTTTGATTCGTTTTCTTCTCGCTTTCGCTTTTTAGACAGACAGACGTGGATGGAACATCTGGTTTACATGTTATTTACCTCCTTACCTTAGCTAGCTATGAGTTTATGTCTCTCACATCAAAAAGTCCTTGTATACACTTCCATATCTTGCTTGCTTCCCTGAATCCTGAATGAAATCCGAAGATCTTGAAATGGAACACTTCATGAAATGACCACAAAGCGCAAGACTAACTGTTACCGAGTGAGTTAATATTAAGCGAGCCTGCCCTTTTCTTTTTTTCTTTTCAATTTTTTCTTTCCCGGACACCCCTCTTGTATAAGGCGAGTTTAGCACTAAAGACACATATCAAACAGGACAGATGGCCGAGCTGGTTATGGCGCCAGGTTAAGGTTACTCCTTAACTCCCTTTACCGTTCATCAGTAGAATTTCCTGGTCACGAAAGTGGCGTGGGTTCGAGTCCCACTCTGTTCAATCTGTTTATTCTTTTTCTTTTTTTGGTATTTCAATTTCTCTTTTTCTTTTAGTGGACCTCGTTGTTGATTGTGGTTACACAGGCATTTGTTTTGATTGTATATATAACGTTGACAGAAATGCTTTTTGGGCACTCCTTATTGAAGTCGCTCTTTCTTTTTGGTGGGGAGAACATTTGGTTGGTTGGTTGATTGAATCATTGATTGGTGGGTGGCTTCGTCTAAACTCTGGCCTGGCTTGTCCTTATTGTTCAATTCTACATGAGTTCTTGGGACAGTCTTTTACTGCTTATTGTTGAATTTTTGAATAGTAAAGAGAACTTGAGGGTAAATAAGATGTCATCAAATTTAATCTTTTTGACGCTCTTTGATTTACTGGCGGATGATTATGACTTTTGGAGATAAAAATGCACCTCCAGGGGTGGCACCTTTTGAAGTAGGGTGGATGACTAACCAAGTCACGTGTAAATATGACAGCTCCCTCACAGATACGCGCTAAGCGTTTTGTGAGTATCGTAACCAAGCTCCAGCAACGACGACTGTAGCCCGACAGTCACTCCGCCATCTTCATCGCAACTATGAGGATCTCACCAAGCCTACTGCTACCGGCGTTGATCGGAGCAGCTTCTGCCGTCCCAGATCCCGCGAGCGTTTACATATTCCAGGGAGGAGAGTGGCCAGCTGCATCGAAGCCAGCAACCCTCACACCGGAGGAAGCCAGACTTGTCCTCGCACATCGTCTCGAGGTATCGCAATTCCACGACATCCAGGGCGCCGGCGAAAACACGTTATCATATATCAACAGGTTTGGTGGAAAGCAGGATACACTGTTCGAAGATGTGGCGCAAGATAAGGCATCGGAGCTGGTGATTGTGGTCGAGGGCGTGTCTTCTGAGACGGCAGCACCACTGCTGAGCTCCTGGGAGTCAATCAATCCGGCATTCTTAATCTCGAATCCTCCTTCGGTGAAGGACAACCAGAAGCTCGTTAGCGATTTGAACCAGCAAAGTTATGGAGCGGCGGATATGACGTGTGAGTTTGAAGAGGCCATCAACCCATATAATGAGAAGTGCTGGGCTGGACCAACGAAGATCATGCATTTGGACTTGAACACAAAGAATAAGGTATGGAGTGGAAATGTGCTGTTTTAAGCATAAGCTGATTTGGTGTACAGGGCCATGTTAGCATCGAAGAATTTATGGCTGCACAGGAGAAGCTGCAAAGGTTTGCTAAAAGCGACGTGATGAATGTCGTTGTTATCCTTATGCCCGAAAGCTCTAGATCATCGAAGATCACTACCAAGCCATGGGGAATTCCCTCTACACCGTACGGAATCTATGAAATGCCATCGCAGAACCAGCTCAACCGAAGACAACAAGCTGAGGAGCCAATGACGGAAGCTGCATTCATTGCGACCCCATCCGACATGCCTGAAGTTAGCATCAACGAGGACCTTGTCTTAGATAACTCTTCGTCAAATACCACATATCCTCCACTCAAGGGTGTCATTCCCTTCTGCCACGCCTCTATCAACGAGTGTGTCGCAAAGACCAACAACTGTTCTGGCCATGGAAGTTGCTTCTCAAAGTACAACTCAACCGATGGAAAGTCGGGATGTTTTACTTGTGGCTGTGTGCCTACTATCCAAATGGTGGGCAAAAACAACGCCTCGATCAAGACTACTCACTGGGGAGGCGGAGCATGCCAGAAGAAGGATATCAGTGGGCCATTCTGGCTTTTGGCAGGATTCTCCATCATTCTTGTTGCGATTGTGGGTGGCGCTATTGGAGCGATGTTCAGCATCGGCGAGGAGAAGCTTCCCGGCGTCATTGGAGCCGGTGTATCAAGCAAGTCCAAATAGGCGGTGTTAATGTTGTAAGATCTAGGAGATTGAACCTATGGCTCTGAATGGCGTGGCGTTTACTGTAGAAGCTTGTACTTATTTTGGGCTCAATGAAGTAGTGTACTGTACAGCAGCTTGCGGCGTAGTTTGTGAGGATTATGTGGCAGTGCTCGAGGCAGCGAATGATACACCTTGATCACCTTTTTGCACTACTCTCCCAACCACACCAGACCACTTCAGGCATGCCTTCCGAGATGGCTAAGTATTTTCCGATAGCAGCACGGCTGGCTACTGGTAGGGCTGGAACCAGATCTAAATTCAAGCATTGAGGCATGTAGGCGTGTAGGCATTTTGAAGCAATAGAGTAGCATAGAGCAGCATAGAGTAGGCATCACGTGCAGCAGATCTCAACTTCTCCCCATGTTCGCACTACTGCGCCAACTCATTTGCTCCACGACACCAAACTGTGAAAGTCGCAGGATCTGCATTGTTGCCCCGACTTTGGTTGTGATTCGACATGTGCACGAGATAAAACCCACAGACGCTTGTGGCTCCGTCTTAGTGCTGACTAGAATGAGGCACAGCAGCCATTATTTGCTGCACAAGCAGGCCTTCTAACCAGGGCGCTTGCCAGACTCTGCGTTAGAGATCCTGGGCTTGTTCATGGTTCCCATCTCGTACATAGCACCAATCTCCCATCAGCCCCAAGGCACTGACGGGGCGTTTTCCTTGACGTCTTCTCGAAACTTGACGCATCGAGTCCCTTCTCTTCTCTTCTGCTTCTTCTTCCTTTCCGTTTTCCTTATACACACGATCGTTATTTGGCTCTTGGACGGGTTAGTTCAGTATACCTACTGTACTATGGTGCTCGGAAGTCAGGCGACGGCCTGGCTGATTGCCTCAGTCGCGCTTTTTGTCGCTCTCGTCTCGTCGCAGAATGCCGGCACTCAATGCTATGTCCTCGATGGGACCGCCCGCCTGGGCTTCTACAGATGCAACAATGAGACGGCAGGACATACAACCTGCTGTGATTTGGGCGATACGTGCTACAGCAATGGGATATGCGCCGGCCCCAACAATGGGATTATGGATTACCAGAGGAAAGGGTGTACCGATCCGACTTGTACGTCAAAAACCCAGATTTCCAATCGCCTCTCACATATACTTTCGAGTTGTCGCAATTTGGAGCTGGACTGACAGGTGAAATTTTTAGGGCAAGATCCGGCTTGTTTAAACCAATGCCAACCTTGTGAGCAAATTTACTCCGGCAGACTTTCGGGAGTACCTCTGCTGACAATTCTCAGATGCCAATTTCTCTACTGCAGGAATTCGTTGGTGTGGAAGCTCAATAGAATCTACTACCGACTAGTAAGTATTTTGCAGAATGGAGATAAATCCCAGACCAAAAATGCTAACTCGTGTAGCTGTTGTGACCCTGGTGGAACCGGGATAGGTAGTTTCGCATGCTGCAGGAACGAGTCGCTGATCTTTCAATTGTCACCTGTTGCTTCATCAATCGCCTCGATCGAGCGAACCGCAGTAGTATCATATCCCCCGGCAACCTCCACTTCGAGTTCGACCACCTCTACTTCTTCCAGCACCCCTTCCACCAGTGCTGCTACTACCACCTCCGCAGTTGCGACACCGACCCCGACAAACTCAGATGAACCTGGAGATGGCGTAAAGGGAGCAGCAATAGGTGCAGGTGTTGGAGTACCAATTGCGGTCATATTAGCAGCAGGATTGGGATTTTTCTTCTGGCGACGGAAAAGAGCAGCAAAAGCCAACAAGGCATACGAGTTGCAAGGTGGACAGCAAGGGTATACGCAGGCGCCATACGCGGATGGGAATAGCCCTCAGGGAAACCAGGGCATATATGAACCGGATAGTCAGACACCACAACCAAAAGGATATTTTGCTGGCCGGCAGTACGATCCACCTCAGGAACTCCCAACCCAGAACGTAGTACACGAGATGGGAACTGATACGGCCACGACGAAACGGTGATTGGGGAAAGAGTTCATCGGCGACGGATAGATAACGGAGTTGTATATACCCTGGCTTCAGATATAATTTGATTTCTGAAGATTTACGGATTTAGCGGGGATGGATGTTCGGACGGGGTAATTCTTCTATTGTATAGGCATTATAATGGCGTATGAGAGATGATAATTGAATATAAAAATACTTTCTTGGCTATTTTGCTAATACCTGGAAAAGGTACTTGGTACTTAGAGAGCTTGAGGATGGGGATAGCGATTCGGATAGCCGGATAGCTCTACTTGCGTTGGAAAGTAAGCTGGAATGGATAGCCAAAGTCTAGATTGCTTTCTAAATCAGGTCCCACAAGTATGTTACCCGTCAATCTCAGCTCTGTACAATGTCGCAACTTGGACCTATACTAATAACTAAATCATCAAAGCATCAATTGTAAGCCGAGAGCTAGACCTGGCGAATTTGTCACGAGGGAGCTATTTTGTACAATTTCACGTGATCCTTATCGGAGGGGAATTACTTATCGGGCGCAAGCTCGCCATTCAAACGTCATTAGCCATCCCCGAATTCCTTTGGAAGGATTCTTCACATTTGCTATAAAAACACGCATTCCCCATTGAGGCATCTCTGATTTCCAATCATCACAATCGCATTCTCATCTTGAAATTTATCTAAACTCTTCAACATGGCTCTCGCTCCCAAGTTCGCTGGTCACAGGTTTAGCGTTGCTAGCACCCATACTCCTCATACTCTGGAGCTGTATCTTGACTATGTTTGCCCAGTAAGTTGAGAATCTTCTTGAAAACAGCAAAGGAATCTTCAGTTACGTCAACTACTTCTTTTCCAGAGACCTTCGTGTCTCCATCGAGACTGACTACCTTGCGAGAGAGAGATACGAGCTACCCCTCCATCTCTTCAGACCCCGCGTAATCACCATTCCAACAGCTAATAACCAACCTCACAGTTCTCAGCCAAGCTATTCAACACCGTCTATAACTCGGTCTTCCCGCTCCTGAAATCGAACCCCAAGTACAGCAACAGCGTACAATTCATCTTCCGCCAACAAATTCAGCCTTGGCACCCGTCCTCCACACTGGTCCATGAAGCGGGAGTCGCAGTTCTAAAGCTATCCCCTCAACTTTTCTGGCCCTTCTCAGCCGCGCTATTCGCAGATCAAAAGGCCTACTTTGACGTCAATGTCGTCAACGAGACACGGAATGCGACATATGCACGACTGGCAAAACTCGGTGCGTCGGTCGGTGTGGACGAGAAGAAGCTGTACGACCTGCTAAAGATTAGCGATAAGCCGGCTGAAGATGGAGGGCTGAACTCGGGCAATGGAACGACGGATGATCTCAAGAAGTTGGTCAAGTTTAACCGGTCTCAGGGCATTCATGTCACTCCTACGGTGGTGTTTGATGGCCTTGTTGAAAATGGCATCTCGTCCAGCTTTACCGGCCAGCAGTGGGAGGAGTGGTTGGAGAAGAATGTCGTCTGACTTGTGAGTGGGAGACTTTGAGTTTGAAGTGGAAAACGTGGATGCCATGGTTTTATGGGATGGCTATGCTACGTTATGGCTTTGACTCAATGAACTCCTACTACCGCAACTGCAGCTGGAACATCTTCTCGTATCGTTCCATTTATAAGCAAGGATTTCTCTCAATTACAAAAGAACAATTGACATTTCGTTTCTACTGCATCATATCAGTACCAATTGCTAATTTTGTTTCCTTCTGCATCACGTATCCATGCGACTCACTTGATTACACCTTCAGATAAACTCTAACCAAACACCCTTCTTCCCTCTTTCCCTACCCACCTACCCACAAAATAAATCGAAACACCACATGCACATACACGTTCTCCAAAAGTCTTACGATCTTCAAAAATCATGACGCATAAGGTAAGCTCTCCCTTCCTTCACTCTCACTTTAACTCCGGTCCGGCTCCCGGCTCGTGTCCACTGTCCCGTAAGCGAGCGAAAGGCACCCAACGTGCACATACCACCCACCATTTCACATACTCTGTCTGCTCTACAGGCCGGCAGTTGAATATAATCAATGCAGGGCGAGCCCCACTCACGAACTTTTGCTATGCCGGAGATTTTCTCTCCTGGGGAGTATGGATATGAGGTTGTTTCAATTTGGAATGTATAGGTTCCTATGTTTCAAGATTTGTAGATTTGTCGATTAGTACTTTCGCGTGTTGGTTGATTGATGAAATAGATGGTGCGGGTGTGTGTGGTACTTTCGTACGTCGCTTAAGTTGTGGCATATTTTCCGTCCAACGAACGATTCGGCAGGTATAACAGCTGTACTTATAGCTATAGCTGAGGTGCTGTGCCTGACGCTACGACGGGTACCTATCTGCCTATCTGCAAAATCACACACGCCACGGAGTCGATCCAGTTCCGGGGCGCTGGAAGCTTGGGAAGAGGTCCAGATGCGGAGAAGGAAGGTTACATTGAGAAAGTGGTACCTCAGGTACGGGACCCCAAAGGGAACCAACGGGAGCCACGGCGTATCTACTAACGACAACACATATCGTACCCGACGCATAAACCTGTTTCTCTCTCAAGTGACAGCCAAAAAGGATCATAAGGTTAGGACGCTGCTCTGGACAGCGAGCAAAGGTATTTGTAATTGTCGAACATGACTGCCATTTGGGTTAGCCGAGCTTTGACTTTAGAAACCCCCGCTCTTTTCTTTGCTTGCTTGCCCCGGAATATCGCCTTTCTCTTTTTCTTCTTTCTTTTTGGCGCGACAGGGATTAGGGACGTACGTGAAAGCTACTGGGGGGTGGGGGGGGGGGGGGGGGGGGGGGGGGGAAGATACTAAGGGTTCCGAATTCTCAAATACCGGTTGCGGCTTTCTTAGAGGTGGGTCATGGGTCATGCTGGGTTTGGAGTGGAGGAGGTGGGTGCGAATGCTTGGTTGCTTGGTTGCTTGGTTGGCCAGTCGGTTGCTTTGTCGGTTCGTATGAGTACGTACTTACATAGAGAGAGGATTGTTTAAGAGGGATCGAATGGTATACTGTTATACTGTTATATACTGGAACAAAAGTACTTCGAGTTTCCGTTCCAAAGTCATAGAGAAAAAATTACTCTCACTTACTTACTCGCAACATGTCTACCTCCTCATCGTATACCTACCTCCCTCCACGAGAAGCCGAAGCCGAAGAACCACACTTCTCACTATTTAACGACTGGGACTGGGATCTCGTCAAATCGTCATCTACGTCTACATCCACATCCATCCTTAATAGCAAAAACAGCATGAACCGAGTAAGTATCAGCAGCAGCACCTACACAACCTCGAGCTCCAACTCGGAACTATCAATAAAATGCATCGGGCGGGCAGATACGCCCGATCCAGGAACCGAGAGCTTAGAAGAGGCGTTCAGTAATTTCGACTTGTCTGCATTCCCAACATACGCCAGTTCAGACATCCATCTGTCGAGGGCCCGTTATCCTCCGTGCGAGACGTATATTGCGGGATTGCTGGATCCGGCTGCGTATGTGAAGGGGGAGGGAGAAGGGGCTTCGATGAGTGTGGTGGAATTAGACGACATGGAATTAGACGACGAAGAAGGTGAAGGTGAAGAATTCGTGGATATAGAGGAAGAGGGGTTTTTAGGTATGTCTCTATTTACTCGCCTTATAGAGATGTGATATGATATCAGTGCTGACCCCGAATATCTAGAAACTCCTACTCCGTCAACACCCGTAACGCCATGCATACCATCCACGCCAATCCCATCATCCACATCAAAGCCAACGGCAATCCCAACGATTCGCACTATCCCTTTGCTCGCCTTCCAGCCCAACTTCTCTTCTGCATCTAGCTTTGCTTCGTGCTCTCCCTGTCCTTCTCCTTCTCCTTCTCCCTCGCATGAAATCCCGCCTCTAAACCTCAACCTACACGTCCTCAATACTCCCGGGACACCTACAAAACTCACATTCCTAACCCACGACGACAACGACAATAACGAAAACGACGACCACCAGCACGAAATTAGTATCATCGACTCGCTAATATTATACGATCCCACCGACCTGGCAATCTTCAACCCCTCTTGCATTTCTACCTCCCCGTCTACCATGACGAACCAGACGCAGGAGACCAGAATGAGACTGAGAGACATCTTTTGCGAGCATGGGCTGGACCTCAGTGATGTGAGGGTCTTTGAGGATCTGGAGACGGCGTGTCGTGCAGCGAGGGTTGTTTTTATTTGGGAAGGGGAGGGAGAGTGAGAAGGGGTGTGAGATTTGGATAAATGGTTTTGGTTTTAGACTTTGGGTTAAATTATTTCTTTCTATCTCTTCCTCTTTTTTCTCTCCGTTTTCTTAACGTCTTGGATCACCAATAGTTATATTTTAGAGAATCGGAGGGGAGCTTTTCACATGTCAGCTATTCAGAATAATCCACTCCTTTCGAGAAGAATAGAAGGTTATGAGTGAATTAATTAGCATCTGATTTCAAGTCCCACTTAATTTAGATGACAGAATCATGATAATTACCCCAAAATGAACTCTTTCCACTCCTTGCCTCCCATCCTACATGAATGATTAAAGGCATCCTTAAAGATCTTGCCCAACCCAACACGATACGCAATATCATTAGTATACTGAATTAGCAAAACATAATACAGATCCCACGCCGACTGATCTCTCTCCTTGGGGATATAATACTCCCAGCCCTCATACTCGCTATCGCCAAACTGCTTCGCCTCCGAGATGGCAATAAACTCAAACGGTTTCTCGGGGTCTAACATCTCAGCCCAGCGCCGCTTCAGCATGATGGTTCCGCACCAGTCGTCCTTACAATCCAGGATATTGTACCGCTGTGTTTGCACGTCCATGGGCGACGTCTCTTGAATCCGGAAGAAGGCTGACCAGGTGAAGAATTGAAGATATGGCAGGTCCTTCTCCGGGCTGTTCTGGGCGATGGATTCTGTGTATGTGCTATTCTCGACAATGTTGACGCCGTACGGGTTCTGAGGGAGGATAAGCTTGAAATCTGAGCGAGGGAGGTGACGTTCCTCTTCTTTTATGTAGCGGCCATAGGCATCGTGGAGATTATCATTTAGTCCCTCGGGACGGTGATAGCCTCTCCAGCTGTTAGCATTTGTGTCCGTTGACGTTGTGCTCTCATCGCCTTCCCAAACTCGTCGGAGATTCCCGTTGAAATCTCGAATATACCATGTAATCCAGGTGTGGTTCATCAGCCAGTACCCGAGATTCTCCTCACATCCTGACAGCATCTGCGGCTTGTACTCGATGGTCGCACCTTTCCAACCGCACCAAGACCAGCTTGGAAACATTTCATCTTCATCTTCATTGAAGCGGCGAAAGGCTGCATCTCGGGATTCCCATAACAGTGCCCAGTCGAAGTGGGACGATGGCAGCCCATGAATCAAGCTTCCGCCGAGTGCTTGACATACCAGATTTCCAATGCCATTAAAAGCGGCTAGAATATCCTTATCGTAGGTGAGGTGTCTAGATAAATATAGTTGAAGAGCTGTTTTGTACACCGTGGTTGGAGAGTGAGAGATTTGATTTAGCATGAGGAATGGGGAATCGATGTATTCAATCGACCAGCCAGCCAGCTTCTCTTCAGTGATAATGTCAGCCGACCTAGCAGTGCAACGGCATTGAAAATAGACACGGCCAGCGACAAAAATTAGCGTTCGATTGGACAGAAGTCGTTCCTGGAGTGTCCAAGCTCGCGTATTCCAGGTTGATCGCCTGATATACTGCTCGGCAGATTGGGTGCACATAAGCTGAACATCTGGACTGTGCTGTTCGATGATCTGAATTGGCATGGAGGACAATGAAGGATCCATGCCTCGCAACCCCGAGTCTGAGTTCTTTCCATCAGCAGCGCAGATTGTGAGATAGGCATTGCCATATACAAGGTCCATAATCCTAGAATTGAGAGCCCATGATCGTTTACTGTCTTGGATAATACATAGGGAGTCCACCCAGAGGTATCGCTCCCCTAGAGCCCGCACAAGCTGAATCGCATCCCGAATTGTCTTTGGTAGAAGATATATATACTTTCGAAACCCATCGTACTTGAGAAGATTTTTGATATTCGACTGCATGGCCATGAAGGGCCGTCCCGTACCCCAGACGTAGCTCAAAGCAATATACCGTCCATCTATTGGTAAAGAGGTAAGACGCATTTCGATTACATCGATTACACCAAAGAAAGAGCTCCATTTAGAGAGGTCGCTTGTCCTACTCTGACATAGAGAGCCGTGGTGCTGGACACAAAGTTCTGTCCATTGTCTGAACGCTTCTGGACCAATCCAGGCGCTGTTAATTGTGCGACCTAAAAAGAGCCCAGCTGACTCTCGAATCTGAACTGCTGTTAGTACAATATGGATATCTTCAAACGCCTGCCAGTCCCAATGTAGTCGAAGCCGACGTGTACAAGCTCGTGAGCCACATATTTTGCCATCGGCATCTCGCTTTAGAACTCTCCCATCGATCTGGAAGCTAGCATAGCATCGTGCATTTTTCTCTGGCCAATCCTTGATACTTTGCTCAAGAATTGGTATGTTCAAACGCTTTTTAACAGGCGATGAGTTAGAAAGCCGTGGAGAGGGTGGGGAAGAGCCTATAGCAATTCAGACTTAGTGACCATTGATTCGCTTTAGCTCTCGAGAGATAAATTTCCAGCTGTATATGTACCTACCTGGAGGTTCTACACTGGCATCTTGCTTCAAAGTGGGCTGTAGCGAAAGGGATCGTATGACAAGTCTACAAAATGGGCATCGAGTTCTGGAATGTATTTCTTGAAGTGTTCCTAGATAGAATCTGTTTCCTCCAAATTTAATAGCTTCAGGAAATATGATTTCCCAAAGCTTTGGGCGGATTGAGTAATCCATCATAGTCCTTGCGCTTTGCCTGTGCTTTGGGTTGTCATCAATTAAAAATCTACAGCATGCCGAATTAGTTTGTGCTTGCCCAGTTAAAAGAAAGTTGAAGAACACAAAAGTGATTCGATCATTCGGAAGAGGAGATAGTGTTGCCGGGAAAGTCTAGGGTTGTATACTTTTCCTTGCTGAGTCTCATAGCAGAACATTTTAAGCATGGCTGCTTGGAGTTGGACATAAGGAAGGTTTCAACAATCCTCCGCACCTAATAAAATGATCCTGTCAGTGAAAGATGTATTCCGGCCAAACGACTTAAACCTACTCTAACACTTGTTCGTACCAATCCCAGAATAGCATCCCAACGACGCCTCGTTGTCTCAGTCTGATATTGATCAGAAATCGAAATGTAATAAAGAAGTAGATATGCTTGCCATCATCTTGCGTTTCATAGGCCCAAGCTTAATACTTTTCGGCTCATTTGGAATCATGTAAGGGAGGACTTGCTGATTCACGCTGTTCGTGAGCATAAGAGGTTCTTGTTCTTGGACATCTTCAAAACCATATAAGTGCGAGGTCAGGTCGATTTCCCGAACATAAGCCCTCAAAACATCCTGCCAAAATCCGTCAGTGGAGAACTTCACCATCTGATGGAAGGAATGTATACTTCGTGCTTTCGCAGAACCTCGCTTGAAAATCCTTCGGCGACAAGCTCTTTTTCAAATTTGTTCCAAACCTCTTTCCCATCCTCGTCATCGTTGTATATCATACTGATGGCTTCAATTTTCTGCCCTCTTGCCATGATAACATCTACCTTATCCAAAACAAGATCTAGCTTGAAAACATCGACATTCGCCGCAGTCGTGATCGGCTCTCCAAAATGATGGAGCTGAATTAGATCCAAGAAAGATGTTAAGGTTGTTCTATGGCTAATGAGCTTGACTCTTATATCTCCGAGCTGGTTAAGTTGATCAATCTGCGACCCAACTCTTGGACGGCCCAAAGTGCCAATATTGTTCTCATCAGAATCGTCATTTCTCGTAATCAGATGCTGTAATTGCCTCATGGTAAAGCTGCAATCTCCAACGATTGATATGAGTTTCTGTCCCCAGAGTGAAGAACCGCGATTTAAAGGTGACTCTGGAGCTTCGAATTCATACTTCAGATGCCGCAAGACTGTATGTAAACTACGCACTTCACGGGAAATACCAATGCATCCTCCATCTGTAGCACTGCACTTGCGATATAAAGCTCTGCAAAAGACCACAGCCGTTATGATGTCAGAAAGAAGTATTCTTTTGGTACCATTGGTGAGCGCTGGGTTATCGACTGTTTGAATTTCCTCGGCAGTAATGCCTCGGGGTGGCGAAGAAGGCCGATTCTCAGTAGAATCCTTAGCTGTGGTAGGATTAATGACACCTTTGGAGTCTGCATTTTCATCTGATATTGGAATCCCGTTCAACTCATAAGTCTCCGTCGTGCTATCCGGAAAAGCGAGTAGTTGATCTCTGTCGACTGGCTTCACGTCCAGCACATCACGAAGTTGAGGCATATACTTCTCATTGTCCTCCCTACTAATTCTAGGACTGCTGGGTGGTTGGTGGTCTCGATTAACAGCGCCTGCGTCGTTCAGATTCTCGAGGCAATCGTGAAAATCGTCGCCGTCATCGTCATCCATACTCAACAATGGCCATAGAGCGTTGTTGGTAGTTGTAAGCAATATGATAAAATCCGATGTCGTGCGAGGCTGGCAGATTATTGCGAAAATGACGGGAGGTTCATCTTGATAAATCAGTACCTGTAAGCTGTAAGCTGGACAATGAGGCTGTGGCTGCGTCTGCTCTCGTGATTCGTCCGCTTCGATACAGTGGTGGTAAAGTGGGAGTGGACGTTAGCTCCTGCCAGCTTCACAAGTATATAGACAGCGAGTGTTTTAAAGAGCCGCCCTTTCTATTCCCAGTCTTTCCAGGATATCTATAGCCTAAACATGGCATGTCTAATCGGTTAAAGCGTTCAAATACAAATACGAAGTTTGATCAGCAATCCCCCATCTACAAAAGCGGGTTGGATCGGTATTCTGGCACAACAACACTGCTACCCTTCTCGGCACCCTTTTCAGCCTCCAAATCGTTCTCAAGGTCTTCCTGCTCAGCAAGGAATTTCTCTGCCTCCAAGGCTGCTATGCATCCAGAGCCTACACAATCGTTAGTACGTTATCAAATATCCATAGTCGACATTACTTACCAGCACTGGTGATAGCTTGTCTATATCTCTTATCTTGAACATCGCCAGCTGCGAATACACCCTCAATGTTGGTATAACTCGTTCCAGCCTTGGTGATGATATATCCCTCATCATCTGTCTCGATCTGTCCCTTCACCAAAGTAGTGGCAGGATCGTGACCGATAGCGTAAAACAGCCCATTGGCTTCAACCTTCTCTTCCTTTCCTGTGGCAACATCCTTGACAACCATATGGCTCATCAACCCCTTGTCATCACCAGTGATCTCGCCACCTACGCTGTTAAACCGTACGGTAACCTTCTTGTTGGCTAACAAGCGCTTGGCCATTGTCTTTGAAGCGCGGAGTTTGTCTTTTCGTACAAGAACAGTAACGTGCGATCCGTACTTGGTCAAGAACATGGCCTCTTCTGCAGCAGAATCACCTCCTCCAATAACAACCAAGGGCTTGTTTCTGAAAATCGGCACTGCGCCATCACAGACTGCACAGGCCGAGATACCATTTTGCCAGTATTTATCTTCTCCTGGGAGACCCAATCGTCTAGCTGAGGCACCAGTCGCAATGATCACTGCATCTGCAGTGTGTGGCGCTTTGTCTTCTTCGTACTCGGGCCAGAACTTGAACGGTCGCTGCGACAGATCAACCTTCGCAATAGTCTCGGTGATGATTTCGGTGCCAAATCTCTCAGATTGTGCGCGCATATTGTCCATCAACTCTTGTCCACCAATTCCCTTGGGGAAACCTGGGAAGTTTTCTACATCGGTTGTGGTCGTTAATTGTCCTCCAGCCGCAATGCCATTTGCAAGGAACCCTTCGTACAGAACCGCTATCTGAAGTTAGGTCATGGATTTTCTTCCGCATTTCTGGATGTAGGCTTACGCTTCAGTTCGGCTCTAGACAGGTATACAGCAGCAGTGTGGGCTGCTGGGCCTGAGCCAATGACTATTTTAATGTTAGCATTCCCTTAAGAACTGCCCCACTATACCCCTCCAAAAGCAAATAGAAGTCAAGGCAATGTATGTACTCACTAACAACCTTGCTGTGCGTCATTCTCTTTGTCGTGCTCTTGATTAGAAGATTGGTATTGCTCTGTATGGGTGCTTTCTGCTGAAAACTTGCTGTCGCAGCCGCAATTGAAAAGCCCGTCGCACCAGAGCGTAGCGTTCGTTTAAGAGTTGAGGAAAACGTGGTGGCTATTTTGTTGAAGTAATTCGGGGGAAGAGAGGGGTATGAGGTGTATTTGTAGGGTTGACGTAGTACGAGGGGCAGAGAGTGGGTTTGTAGCTGAGAATGTTCTGGGTTGCTGTTGATTACAAGATGCTCAGGAAATTCCAGATTTGGTTTGGGCCAGGCCTTGCAGAACTACCGAGGTGCTTACAAACATTTAGCCAGGGGGCCAGGGTGAGCCTAGCACATTGTTTACACTGACGACTACTTGCATCATCTCCATTGTTTCAATGCCTTATTTGCATTTTATAAAAGTCCTCTATAGTTGTCTCTATTACCTCTGTGATTCTGACATAAATATCACACTTCATGAGAAGCAGTGGGCAAATGCTAATAATAGTCCTGGGCCCACTGGCTCTACTTGGATGCACATCATATCCCATATCAGCGTATTGTGTCATCGATGCTCCCCGAGCCAGAACTCTTTCCAAATCTACCTCCGATTCCACCAAACCCACTCATGTCTCGGCGGAAGAACTTTCCGATGTTTTGTAAGTTTCCAGCAACTGTCGCCTTGGCATCCTCTGCACTCAGGGGACTTCCAACTCTGTCTCCGACACCGGCAGTTCCCATTCTCTCGACACCATCTCTCGCTGCACTGAAGAGCTTCTCTCCAAAGCTGGCAGGATCAAATTTGGTTTGCAGGTTTGGCATGCCAGATGTTGCACCAAGACCCGCCCCACCAATACCTGTGCTGCCTAGGCCACCAGTTTGCATCAAAGGTGTTAAGAGAGGGGAATTTTGAACCAAGTGATCATTTGCTTTGCCATCTCTGTGCATACCAAACATTTCCACCAGAGCTGGTTGCTCTTGCTTTCTTATTCCTTTCAACTCGAGGATCTTCCGGAAGTTTGTGTCTGAGCGGTCCCCAATGTGTATCAAATAAGCCTGGACTAAACCTTCTGGTGGCGAGGGTCGAACTTGGAGCGTCTTGAGAAGCGGGTCGAGCCGTGTCATGCTTTGGTTTACTCGCTTGACAAAGCCAGCAGGTGGCTCTTTTGATGATTGAGTAGGCGAATGAGAAAGAAGCGTGGTAAAACCCTTAGTTAGAACATACTTGTCAAGTAGCATCTGTAATAGTTAGAATAAGCAAGTTTTGTTGCGGTTTAAGTTCACATACCTGTTCCGCACCAACCTCAGAGACCGGTCTGCATTGAACGATATTCGCAATATATGCATTGGCGATATGTTCCACAAGGTTGTCGCAGAAAGCACGGGCATATTGGTGTTTGCTAACAAGAGGTAAAATCTCTCCAGCCTGCTCGTTGAGATGTCGTAATAGCTCTGCCACATAGGAACTCTGGTCGCCGACACTCTCCATTTTACTCCAATTGGTGTTTCTCATCTCCCTCCAAGTCGCTTCGCATGCAATTCCAACTCTATTCACAAGTGCCAGAACAGACGCACTAGCAACACCCATGAAAGTATCGGATTGAGAGGACAAGTCAACCTTTGAGACAAGCTCGGGGTCGATCCGCTTTTTAATATTGTCCTCGAGTTGCTGTGTGTTGGCATGCCAATAGTCCGCTGTATTGAGCACCAAAATGATATTTTGAAGACTTGCACCCCCTGGCGCCTGCAAAAAGTTCAGAAGGACTTGCTGAGCATATTCGTCGAGATATTTGGCTAGTGTTTTTGATAGGTCTAATAGTCGATCGCTTGTTGATAGTTTGGCGCATTGTGCAAGTGTTAGTTTGTAAAAATGGAAGAGTTCGATGGAAGACGGTATGACAGCTTGTGAAGAGAACTCCTCATCTGGCGGGATAAGAGGTCCATTGCGGTATTTGGGTATCATGGTCGCTAGCTGTTTGTCTTGTGATTCAACCCATAAACTAAGATATGGCTCAAACGCTTCGGATATTGATCGATCAAAGGTTTGTGGCTTCTCGTCGATCGAACTTAAGGTGTCGATGCTTGCTCGCGGCTCACTTGCAAACTTTCTCTCCAAACTATGCTCAAAGTCCATTGTCTCTTGCAAACAGCTCAGCAAAAGGTTGACATCAATTCGGCCACCGTCTGGACGCCTCATGCTCCGCTCCAAGATGCCCTTGAAGTCGTCTCTAGTGCCCTCACAGAAAGCATTGGCAAGGACTTCGTTGACTCGCCATCCGTAGGGGAATATTCCAGCGTGTTCATCCTCATATGTTTTCAACATTCGCCGGAACCAACTGTACCTTCTGCCAATGTTGTCTAGACTTCCAGCCTCATCGTTGCCTCTGAAAACCTGTCTGTATTCTCTAAGCTGTGTATTGACGTACCATGTCACCAGTCTTGCTCGAGCTTGCTCTCCTAGGGCGTCCATTACCAGACATGCCTCTCCCAATACCGCTTTCTTGCTCCCGACTTCTCCCTTTGCAAAAGCAATCTCAAAGTCTTCACACACTTGTTCCAGTAATTCCCGCTGTAGCTCGGCAACATTACGGCTCAAGGTCGCAATCTGATCGATGCTCCTGTAGCTATTAAAATGCTTCATGAGCTGCAGCACTGCTTGCAGCAAGCTTGCGCATTCTCTATATTGTCTACTCTTTGCTAACCCCCTCAACTGCTCATATGCCGTTGTAAGCATCTGTAGCCGTTTCAAAGCCGTCATACTTAAAGTAAGATTGCGCTTCGTGCCATCCAGTCTCTTGATGTCGGCAGTCATGGAGGTAATTGTCTGTTCTGTCTCTATCGCTCGTGTACGGACGGACTCGATCTTGCGGAAGAGCTGGGCGAGCTCCTCTTTCGCCGATTGCATGCGCTGCAAGCTGGAGTCGTCATTGTAGGCCTGGGCTGCCACGAGGGTGGATATGGAGTCTGAGAGGTCTTTCTGGTGAATCTCAAGTGCGCTGGCGGTTTGGTTTATGGAAGAGAGAGTCGAGGGATGCGAGAATATGGAATTGAGATGGTCAATTGGATTATAGTCGGCTGAGTTGAGGGTAAACTTTAGCTTTTATACTGTACATGTTCCCCAAGGGCGGGAAGGCATGAGAAGAGTGTGGGGCTTACCAGCATCCAGAGATGAGGGTGCTTCCGATGTGCTAGTCATGCTGAGGTTGAGATGTCTGGGGGATCAGAGAGGCAATTCGGAACATCTGCTCTGTAGCTTTCCAGGTTATGTATGACCTGTCTGGAGAAAGATTGCGGCATGTGTTATCGCTGCCGTGGCTGGAGGCTGGAGGCGGACGTGAGCTTCCAGGTGGCCTGTCAGCCTTGTCTGGTCAAAACAAACGAAACTTTTGCGAGCCGACCAACAACATCCTTTCATGATATCTTGACAGCATCATTATTTTCATCATTGGAAGCCAGATTATATCAACAGCCATTCTTGCCATGGGGCCAAGAGAATATTGCACGTGTTTGGAAGTTCTATGTCGTCCTGGTGGGGCTGATGTGCCTTTGCCATCAGAGAGTCAAGAGACATAGAATAACCAGTGCCCAGCCGTCTCTTGATGCAACCTTGACTAAAGTCAGTTTTGTAACATAATATCTCTTCATGCAAATCTGGTCGTTGTGCTTTTCACCCTGGCCAAAGTTTAGCCAAGGGAGTTGGAGTACCGTATAGCTAGCTCCCTATAGCCACTGCACAAGTTTGTAGAAGCAGAATGCCAGTTGAAGTGACTATAATCACATTTATTGTTATTGTGTTTGGGTCTATTACACTGCGCCAGTGTCAGTTATGCAGTCGCAGTGCGTTGCTGCATTTCTTTTGTTTTGATCTGTTGGATTTGCTTTGGCCCATGTACCTGGCTTTTAGGCACGCAATAGACGGTCGGTGGGTTGTGAAAGGACTGATCGGTCTTTCCTAAGCTATCCTTAGTCGCAAACAAAGATATGAGACAGAAAGAGAATGTTTCGAGAAGTGCGTTGGAATGTCTTGGAAGTTATTTCTACTGTAGACGGTGAATTTTGACCGCCTTAGACAACCAGCACCACGAACAGTATCGCCAACCCAACATCGTCCATGTCGTCCACATCGCTCCGCAATTGACATCAACACCCAAGCTGCGCAAGATGGCACCTCCTCTATTCCCACGCACTACCACTGCATCTACTGCAGCAGCTGCGCAGACTACGACTGGTGATCTATCTAAAGACGTTGCTCTGGCAGACCCTCCCACTGATAGTATCTCGGCGCTCGGCTGGTCTCCAGCAAACGACCACTTGGCGGTAGCCTCATGGGACAGCAAGGTGCGTATCTACGATGTCACACAAAAGTCTACAGGTGTGGGTGTTGCAGCCATCGACTTTCGCGGCCCTGTTCTAGATTGTCATTGGTCTAAGGTGAGTGTCAAAACAGCCCCCTCTTTCAATCTTGGTTGAGCAGTGCACTGACATCATGTACAGGATGGCAAAGCCATTATCGGAGCGAGCGCAGACAAGACAGCTCGTATTCTCGATCTTAATCAAAGTGGCAGTCCAGCTCGACAGGTTGCCGTCCATGATGCCCCAATTAAATCTATTCGCTTTGTACAAACCACAGCCATGGCTGTTCCGATGATTGTGACTGGTTCATGGGACAAGACTGTCAAGTATTGGGACCATAGAATCTCATCTGACTCGCCTGTCGTCAAACTCGACTGCCAGGACAAAGTTTACTCCATGGATACGTGCGATAATCTTCTCGTCGTTGCCACAGCCGAGCGTTATATCAACTACATCACCTTAGATGCCCCAGCTACTATCAAGAAGTCGATCCTCAGTCCGCTTGCCTACCAGACAAGAGTCGTTACTTGTTTGAGTACAAACACTATTGGCATTGGAAGTATTGAAGGCCGGCTTGCCATCCAACATTTGCAGGAGACTCCAAACGAGTATGCATGATTCTTCTCTGCCAATTTTATTGAAAATACTAATCTATATCTAGGGGCAACTTTTCGTTCAAGTGTCACCGAACTACGAAAAATTCAAACCCTCCTGTTAGCGATATTTATTCTGTCAATGCTGTTTCCCTTCATCCTTCTGGAATCTTCAGTACTGCCGGTGCAGATGGCTGTTTCAACTTCTGGGACTATAGGATCAAGACTCGCCTCAAGGGTTTTACTCCCGGCAATGACAGTATTTCAGCAACGGCATTCAATAGGAATGGAAAACTCTTTGCATATGCCATCAGCTATGATTGGAACAAAGGTTTCGCTTATAACACGCCTCAGCATCCAATCAAAGTCATGCTGCATCCAGTGGCAGAGGATGAATGTAGACGCAAAGTAGTACAAGGTCACCGTTGATGGATCAACAAATTGATACGGAGGGGTCTCTTTTAGTCATTGGGGTATGCAGTATCGGGTGGGCTCAGCAGAAGATGAATTGCGTGAGAATCGGCGTAAAATGGAACAAATTTGTGAATTGCGTACCTGTTTTTATGCTCGTTCATGTGAACAGTGAAAAGCTGAATGATTAACTTTGATCGGCAGGTTATCAAATTGTTATGATAAACTGGTTTTTTTTATTTCTCTCCTGGAACTCGAAATTGACCCAAGCAATCAATGATTTTGACCTTTTTATGCTCCTAGCCACTAAAACAATGTTCGACATGGTTGCTCGAACTTCCAGCCTTGCGCGTGAGGCTGACAGCACGCTTCGTGAGACGCGGCCGCACGTCCGTCTAGCTGATCGCGATTGATATGAAGCTGATGATGATCAACTACAACCATTTTATGTGAGATACTATCCATGTTCTTCAGCAATCCCAACCATGGCTGCCGAAACCTCTCGGCCTCTTCTTCTCCCTCAAAATAGACGTGTACGACATCTCAAAGGCATATACCTTCGAAACCTAACTCTCTCACGACCACGCGGTCGCACAATTGATGACGGCGCTCTCAACAAGACACCTCAAAAGCTTGAAGCGTTGCGCGAACAACCCCAGCTTCAACATGCACACTCCTCTGACGACTTGCGACCGAAGGTGCGACGGAGAAGCACAACTAATTGGGTGAATGCGAGTGCGGGAATCCGACAAAAAAAGCTCGAGGATGTTATGGATAGTCGTATGGCAGATACGTTCTTCTCACTACACTGTGAAGGCCAAGAAGATCCAGTCTACATAAGTGAAGTGGTGGAAAAGGCTATGAATCCGACGTTCCGGTTCTTCGATCTATCAACGTACGGTCCTGCGACCACTCGCCTCAATCGCATTACAATCAAGATATGGGCCAAGAGACAATCCGAATTTACTGCCCTTCTGGAAGAGACAATTGATTTACAGTCACTTCAATTTATTGGGAAGCTCGAAAACCATCAATTTCCTGCCAATTGTATCCTCTTTCATCTTGCCGACGGCATATATACACTCGACTTTGCTTCCCCTCCTCCTCAGCCAAAGCCTGCCCCCACGCTTCCAACTTCTTCATATAGTGCTTTGATGAAATTGTCAAACCTCGATGAATCGATCCAAGATGCACTAGCTACACGCGAAGAGCTTGCCACTCAAATTAACGCCATTTTGAACGATACCCCAGCGGACGAGTCCCCTCAGGCGGAGGAAGCTACAGCTCTTGCGGTAAAATATGTCAATACCGAACGAAAACTTCTGAAGCAGTCCATGAGACGACGTGCAGAGTTGAAAAACTCGATAGAGAGTCGAAGAAATGCGATCAAGCAAGGGATGGAGGTTCAAAACCAAGCAAAGGAAGACGTCGTCAATGCCCAGGGTAAACTCCAGGATTGTCGTGATACATTGCAAACTACATCCGAAGATATGCGTGGACAGAGGCGGCGAATCTGCGAGGATCTGCTCAATATTTTCCCAATCGAAAGCACCGACCATCCACTTTTATTTACCATCTGCGGTTTACCTTTACCAAATTCGGAATTTGATGATACGGATGAAAATGTCGTTGCTGCTGCTCTCAGTTACGTGGCACGCCTGGTTGATTTACTCCAGTACTACCTCGGTGTCCCTCTCCCTTACCCCGTTACGGCAAT
This sequence comes from Pseudofabraea citricarpa, assembly GCA_029641185.1. Lineage (NCBI taxonomy): Eukaryota > Fungi > Ascomycota > Leotiomycetes > Helotiales > Dermateaceae > Pseudofabraea > Pseudofabraea citricarpa. The sequence continues at coordinate 513,394 of JAPWGK010000008.1, forward strand.
CAGCTCAAAGTCGCTTGTACACGACCATATCTCAATATTAAGCGATAACCAACGGACCTTCCCACTATACATGAAAGGCACAGTTCGGTTTCGCTTTGACTACGGAGTGTTCCTACTAAATAAGAATATTCAATGTCTTGCATACAGCCAAGGCCTCAAAGTCATCGACATTAGACATACGCTTCCCAACTTGAAGTATCTACTTTACGTCTGTGCATCAGGAACCAGTGAGCTACCAGCAAGGAAGGCCGGTGGAGTTAAAGGACTAGTGGCAGGACGAGAGACGCCAGATCAATCGAGGAGAGGCAGTATGGATAGCGGTAATGGGGAATTGGTAAGGAAGGCCCTGGAGAATGGGAGCAACGGTAGCAAACCAGCAAGCCAGCCAGCGGTAAGCTTGCCTTTTGCACCTGAACATCGGCACAGTCTACGGACTAGCGGTTTGAGGGAGAATGTCCAAAGATAGTGGTGGATATGTAATCAATTGTATGAGCACTAGCGATGATTAATTCTACGAAATTTCAAACCAATGCCAGTGTAAGCACCTCTTTCCAATGTTGGCACAGTGTATTTCTCGGTAAGCAGTTTGCTACCCGGAAGCGTTCCCGCGCTTATCCGGAGGATTGACCACGGCTAGCAGATTCGAACACGATGATGTGTATTTCACTTGCCGTACTGTCAAACAGAAGAAGCCAGTCTGCCAATGATAGCTGGCTCACAGGTTTCGTGGCAGGTGCCAAGATGTTGCGGAGGTGGAGGTGTCATCGGCTAGCAAGCTTCGTTCCTGGGCTGGTTCCGCAATCTCGGAATTAGAGCTCTTTTCTTACATCAGCTCCAACACCCTCAGCTGGAACTGCCGTGAGGAACAACTTCCTACTGGCTCTCCTCCACTGAATCCTGACCCGCATGCCATACCTTTGTCTTACACGAGCTACGTTACTGAAAGCCTTCCTTGCTCTTACCCCACAGTCTCGGATCGACCCTATATACTCTACCGGCACCCCCGCTGCCCCAGCACCAAATTTCATTTACATTGTACTCCCAAAACCAAAAGACAAAAGAAAGAAAGGGCATCATGGTTAACGCTACTATCACATTAAATGGCATCGCAGGCCGGAAGATCACAGGTAAGAAACTAAGATGTAGAGTTTGGAAAGCCAAGATAATTAACGGACATCTAGTTCCGACTGGTCTTTTCATCAACAATGAATTCGTGTCATCAAGCACCGCCAACACACTCGAAACGCTCAACCCCTCCACGGGAGAAGTGCTCGCCGTGGTATCAGCTGCAAGCAGTAAAGATATCGATATCGCCGTTTCAGCAGCCAAATCAGCATTTGAAAACGGATGGCGGTCCACGCCGGAAGCTAAGCGACGGGCGTTACTCTACAAACTAGCCGACCTGATTGAGCGAGATGCCGAGGAATTCGCTACCATCGAGGCTCTCGATGCTGGAGTGCTGTATGGAGAATGTTTGAATCTGAGTGTCCCGCAAGGAACAGAAACGCTACGGTATTTTGCTGGTTGGGCCGATAAAATCGATGGCAAATCTCTGAATATCCCCGGTGGAATGGCGTATACGAGACGAGAAGCAATTGGTGTTTGTGGTGCTATTGTGCCTTGGAACTCTCCACTGTGAGCCTTTCCCTCTGGACCTTATATGTATACTTTTTTGACAATCTATTGCTAGGATGATCACCTGCTGGAAACTCGCCCCCTGTTTAGCAGCTGGTAACGTGATAGTAATCAAAACCCCCGAACTGGCACCCCTCTACGGCAACAAACTAGCCTCCTTGATCAAAGAAGCTGGTTTTCCACCGGGTGTAGTCAACATCGTGACGGGGATTGGTAACGTAGCCGGACAAGCATTAGCCGAGCACGTCGACGTAAAGAAGCTTGCCTTTACTGGAAGTGGGCCTGTAGGGCGAGGCATTCTCAAAGCATCCGCGAACACGAACCTGAAGAAAGTAACTCTCGAACTGGGCGGCAAAGGCGCGAGTATTGTCTTCGACGACGCCGATCTGGAGAACGCGGTTCTCTGGTCTACGATCGGCATCACGGCACACAACGGACAGATCTGTGCCGCGGGATCCAGAATCTACGTGCAGGAAAGTATCTATGACCGGTTTGTGGCCAAATTTAAGGAGGCGTCATCGAATGCCGTTGCGGGCGATCCATTGTTGAGCACTACGACCAAAGGACCTGTAATTAGTGCCACGCAGCACTCCAAGATCCTCGGCCACATTCAGAACGGACAGAAAGAGGGAGTCAGTTTGTTGCATGGCGGGAAGGCCATCGGATCGAAGGGGTTCTTTGTCGAGAATACGGCATTTACGAATGTCGGGGATGATAAATCGATTATGCGCGAGGAGATCTTTGGGCCCGTTGCTGTAAGTCTTTCCTTTGCTCCCTTTTCCTTTTCCTTTTCCTTTTTTTCCCCGGTCCATTTTCTGACAGAAACCCAACCAGTCTATCGCCCCATTCAAAACTGAGGGACAAGTCATCGCTCTCTCCAACTCGTCCGTCTATGGTCTCAGCAGCGCCATCTTTACCTCGGACGTCTCGCGTGCTATTCGAGTAAGTCATGCGTTGGAATCGGGTCAGGTGACAATTAATTCTTGGGGTATGCTCAGCGCGAACACGCCGTTTGGAGGTGTCAAGCAGAGTGGATTTGGAAGAGATATGGGAGAGGATGCTCTAGAGGCCTGGACGAATCTGAAGGCTGTTAAGTTTGCGTTGTTGCCGGAGAAGGTTGAGAAGGCTAAGATTTGAGACTTGGTATATATTACAGCTTTATAAATAAAATGCTTACCTTGGAATCTTAGCTCTATTAGGGAGAAAGCCTGTCCTGTATATTTGTGACCATTCGTCGGTTGAGTATAGATAGATCAGTGATAGATTTCTACTCGACAGATTGACGTCTGATACGACGTTTGAAAATGGCTAAACCGTGTTAAATGATGAGGCATTAGAGGTTCTAAAAGGGAGTGGGTTATTAGGTAGGTCGCAACAGAGGCATAGCTTATTTACATTCATAGGCACTAGTAAATAAAGAAAATCCTCAATTTTCCTATAATAGCAATAGAAAGAAAACTGGAGGAAGACAAGTTATAACCACATTGTGGCCATCAATCTTACCGAGTAGGTAGGTATATATTATCATCGATAGGGTGGATCGCTGGCAATAGGCGGTGTTCTTCGTCCGACACGGCTGCCGCTTCCATTAGTTCTGTTTCAGGCAATACGAATATCCATGCTACAGTATAATCACTGCGGTCAAGTTGTTTCTTTTAGGCCATTTTATCTCGAGATCAATGATAGAGGTCGAAGAAAGCTCCTCGGTCTCAAGTGGCAGACTTGCGGAATAAGATTGGGAAGTAAGCGACGTGATATTTTGCTGATGAATATGCTACGAAAAATATGTGAAGCATGTGGTGATACAGCTCTCTAAACTGCTATGTTAAAATCCTTCATTGCTGGGGAGACTGGAGTTAAGAAAATGGGAAGAAAGAAGGCGGTATTCCAAACCGGTTTGAATTCCCAGCTTCTTCTAAACACGCAGAGTAAATTCCCTGATAGCAAAGTACAAGTGAGTGTCTTTCATGTTTATGACATAAATAGTGACAATCTTGAGTCTTTGTACGGTGCAGCATTCGTGTATGTTCAAGTCTCTATGATCCTATGTCAACAAGTCGTCTACTCTACAAATTCATAGCTCTGGATTATTCTGACAACATCTAAAGTCTAATAATTTCAGTAACTCCATTATCTGTTTGCTCGAATCCCTCATACCAATCGCCGTTCAAGACCGATGCATATAGCACTACCAAATTCCACGCCTTGAAATTTTGTAATAGAGCTTTCCTGTACTCGGGATCGTTTTCATCCCTCACACCTCCCTCATTCTCCTCCTCCTCATCATCTCCTGCATTCCACTCTCCCTCTTTCTCTACAAGATCGGTTTGCACCAACGTGATATAGTAACCTCCTGGTGCACTTCTGGTATTGTTCTTGTCGCAATCTACCACGCTGTTCACAGAAGTTTCGTCTGCATAAATAAAAAACTCATAATGCGGAGCTTGTTGGATTCGAAGGCAGATTTTTTCGGATTCTGTCAAGTAATCCGGCCACACACGGGTCTCCCTGCCCTCCTCTGTTTCTTTCTTCAGTTCACTCGTAACCCAAGTATCGAAAACGCTCCTAGCCTCCTTCCAGCTCTTGCCACCCAATGCTTCCTCGTCTTCAACAACCTTCCAGTCTATGCTTTGCCAAAGATCTTGATCTTTCTCATCCTCCAGATACTCTCTCGCATCCTCTTTGATCAATTCCATGAACTTATCCCATTTCTCCTGGGAAGTGTAGGTGCAGCGATAGATGGCAAATCCCCATTTTTCAAGGCCCATTTGCTCGTTGGACTCGCGGATGAAGTCTTTCGCCGTTTTATGATGATACATTGTTAATTTGGTAAATGCGTTAGATAGAGCAACCAAGGTATTATTGGAGGGTGTTTGTGTTATCGACCTCCCGAATAAAAAGCATGTAGCAATGCAGAAGAGAGAGCGGAACTTCATAAGATCTCTTAACGTTTAGTTTAAAGTTGAGAGAGATAACAAGAAATTCATCTGTCAGGCGAGAGGAGGGAGGGCACGCGGGGTATTTATGCGCAATCTCCGCAAGATACATTTAGCGAGCTATCAAACCCTGGTACAGGCTTTATCGCTCACAAGTCTAGCTCTTGCATCTATCATATCACTTCAAATCAACGTCACCATTCTCAATAGTGACGCCGTTAAATTCAGCATAACTGAGTATCGCTAGAATCAACACTCCAAAACAAAACATCCACTATCATAAAACTTTCCCGACCCCGTTCCATTAGTCAATTTCAGAGCTCCAACCCCATTATCGTAGCATTCGCAGCTATACCCAATCGTCAAATTGTTGCCAGAAAATAAACCAAAGGAGCGGTAGTAGTTGCCCACGCGATTCTGGCAGTACACGGCACACTCAGCAGCCGTGGGATGATTAGGCTGGTTTGGCCTGGCAAATGCATTAGCATCGTCTCATCTCACTTGCAATTCTCTGAGAAATTGTGTTTGACTTACCACATATTGATAGGAACAATACCACGTGCAGAGATGACTCCACTAGATCCGCAGTTTATATCGTCGGTTGGTGTAACTTGGATTGCTTGACATTCAGCAACTGTACCAATTGAATTGGTCTCGGTGATATTGGCTCCTTCGATGGCTATCGGTTCGGAAGGGAAAGTTGCAGTAACTAGTATACTATTTCCTCCCAGAATGCCCACCGCCACCAAAGTTCTGAGAAGCGACATCTAGACTGGGAGACGTTCGATGATTGGGAAGAAAGTCTGAAGGGAGGTAGAGAAAGAGTAGGTGAGGGAAGGAAGGAGTGAGTGGGTGACCTGGAGAGGGGTTGACGGGCATCCAAGACCATGATACTCTAAGCCCGATAGATGAAGCAAGTTATTTTCTGGTAATATGCATTGTGACTAAATTGTAATTAATGACACGCCAGTTGTAACTCACCCACCCTACCTCGTGTAGAAACGATAACGATTAATAGTTCTTGCCCCTATTTTGTTCCTGGGAGACCCTAACATATTGATTGCTAATAGACATGTCATTCTCTCAAACCTACAAACCAAGTCTATCTGCCTACCTAGGTAGTGTCTGATTGCTAGAGGCACACTCATCGGACTGGGAAAAGGACTCCTCACCAGATACGGAGTATAATCCGCAGGTTAGATTTATTCTAGCTTTGCGCGGTTTTTTTCAGCTTAGAAGAAAATACAGTCACCAATGAATTGTGCCGTAGAGGCATCTCCGGAAGCAACTCGATCATGCAGGTACCAGTAAAGTGTACAGGAGAGGTATCTCCGGAGTGAACTTGAACTTTAATGTTTGAAGTTACAAGCCAGGGATTACCGTACTACGCATCAAGCTGTAGGCTTAATGAGTACCCCGAGCCGGCTCCAGCCGGGGTTTTAGCCTTACTGAGAGATGCATTCACGTGGCACAGTCCGAGAAAGCAGATCTTCGGCAGCTAGCTGATCATCAAAAATCATGTGGTCCAGGCTGAGCTCTAGGGGTACATGCCACATTGAGATGGACCTGCATACCGTGCCGCGTTGCTTAACCTTTTGCTTGTTTCAGTATGCAGCATGTTCGGCCAGCCCTGTGGGATACGAAAAAACATGCGAGAGAAATCATGCAGGTACAAAGGTTAAAGTCCCAATTCCCGGTACTTGAGTTAGGATCAAATCATAGCGGAGAAAGCAGGCAAATATTATTCGTGGAAGGGCGTGTTCGGGCCTTGCAACAATCCCTACAATCATCATAGATTAAATGTGGAATATTGAAAATCCCACGAGGGTATAGTTGGCTGGGGTCAACTTAAGCGTATTTCTCGCCAAAACCTTCCGAAGGAATATACCGTTGAAAGATTGTAAAACTTTAAATGAGGTTCGGCAGGTAATCAAGAGCATGGTACCCCTGCACGTGCCTGTCACCTTCAGGTTAAGCGAGCCGTTCATAAGCGATAGTAAAGACGCTTCAAAGGTTCACCACACAATGGCGTTTGGAAGCTTTACGGGTTACTTCGACTGATACGAGGATCCCAAAATGTCTATCTTAAATCTATGAGGCATATGGTAAGTTTTCAAGGCCAAAGTTTGCTGTATTTCCATTGAAAGGTCGATGCTCGGTGAACAAAGAGAAGTTACCTATTTTACCTTGACGAGCACTTTACTAGTCCACGAGATGGAATCACCAATAGTAGAAATTGATAGGCTGTTAGAAAAAATATAAATGAAGTGTATGATAACTGCTATAGTACAAAATTGTGACCAACGGAATAACGCAAATATCCTCATTTTACGAATATTCCCGCCTGGTGATATTCCACATCAAGTGAACTTGGTAGATGATTAAGGGGCAGTATATGTGCATGCTCCAGATGGACAATATCCTCTCAAACAAGTAAAAGAGCAGAGTCCAGAGTACGAATCGTCAAGCCCCGGCGCTGGATACCCATTCGGGAAGGTAGGGTCAGGAACTGGTACTTGTTCACCATAAGTTAGGCAAGTACAGACATCTGAGGGACAATATCCGAGATGGCAAGTATAGTCACAAAGGCCGCCATAATTCCCATCTCCAACCCCGGAGATACAGACTGAGCCAGATGTAGTAGAAGAAGACGAGACGGATGAGGTCGTAGAGCTACCAGTTGTCGATGGTGGATTTGTTGTTGATTTGGACGTCGAAGTACCTTGAGTGGTTATAGAAGAGGATAAGGATGCACTTGAAGTTGAGCGTATGCTTGATCCGCTGATTGTTGAACTTGCCGAACCACCTCCGCTAATGCAAATGGCTCGACTTGAAGTTTCTGGAAGGTTTGAGAAGAGATCCGTATCGCATGTGGAGCCAAGCCAGGAGTTCAGTCTCTTTAACTCAGACTCAGTAAGATCGTAGGCATTTTGAAATGTGCTGCAAAACAGCCATCCACTTTCATTTCCACCGTATGTCTTGAAGCATGAACATGATGAAATGGTGCCTGCTGGAATTATAGTGTCTGGAACGTCTTCACATGCATCGAGCCCAGGATCCCCACCTTCCAAAGTATTAGCAAAGTTTCTTTTCTTAGCGCTGAATTAGATTTATGCCTACCTTTGTTCGGATGGTCTATACAATAACTGAACCCAGCACCGAGCTTGCAAGAAGTTGCGTTTGCACTTAGACTAGGATTCCATGTCAAAAAGTCTGCCAATTTAACACCGTGAACTTCGCTGACATAAGAGCAATCATTCGCAATTTTATTGCTAAGGACATATTGAGGAGCATAATATCGATCCTCAATAACCGAGATGACTTGATAGTTGATGTATTTCTTGCAGCCATCTATTGTACCTGGAGCAGCTGGGAGTTGAACTTCAGCACTTGGAGTTATTGCTGGCCATGCAGTAGCAGTAGGTGTTGAGTAATCGTTGCTGAGTTCAGGGTTTAAGAGTCCTTCCGGACGGCTAGCAGTCAATTAGTCTGTAATAATTTATCTAAAATCATGTACATAATGTCACAACGTAGCACTAGTTTTCAGATATCGGGATCGAATAGGCCAGGGCATTGAGTAGAAGAAAACATACCTCAAGCAAATTTCTTCGTCAACCAAATCCTCAATATTTCGACATAGAGAGTCAATGTTAGGATTCCAAACGACGAAGACCTGAGGATTAACCTGCACTCCATTCGCAGCCAAGATAGCATCGCAGCTATCGCCGGACTTAACCTTATATCTCTTGCATTCGCCAAGTAAACAAACTCTTTTTCCGCTTGGAAGGTTTGAACAATCGGTGATTCCATTCGGTCCATACACAGCAAATGAGCTCACATTTCTCGCTACGGCGATACTGTTACATGTATCCCCTGCTTCTATTGTGTGTAAGGTGATACAACTGGAATCATATGTGGGAGTACTGGCTTGGCCGGATGTTGTCGTTGTACCACTAGCGCTGGTGCTGACCGTATATGGCGCTGGCTTGGTGAATGCATAGCTTGTTTTCGAGCAAGATGAAGTAAGAGATTCAAATTGTGAAGCAAATTCATCGTCGTATGCGAAGGGAGAATCGAGTTGGATCTTGGCTGCGCCCAGAGCACAATCTGAGCAGCGTTTCTCAGCTGTAGTAGGTCCTTCATTTAACCATTCGGCAAACAGTACATCACAGTACTCTTGCGTAGACCTATATCATGAGCCAACAGCCCAAATTTAGTCTGTATGCCTAGAATGGGAAAGGATCCACGTACGAATCACGACGACACATAAGACTATAAGAATATATGAAGTAGTCCACCATATAAGTAGCTAATAAAAACACGTTAAATTTTTTATTCATAGATTCAATCTCTGTAGGTTGGCAACGAAGACCTACCAGGAAATGGTTGGCCGTATACCGTCATAATATCATTTTCGGTACAGCTCTGAGCAATTGTTTGCTTCACACTTTGAAGGGAAGTTAAGCAAGAGCTGAGACAGACGGCACTAAGATCTTCAGCCTTGAGACGAGGTAGTCTATAAACGTATAATTCAGCAGGATCCCTTCTGCGATGCATGAATACCAGAAGGCTCGCAGTATTTGATAAGAGAAAAGAGAAAAGAGGGAAAGAGGAAAATATAAAATCTACATACTCATCGGCAACAGCTGCTAAAATTGGGGAGCAAGAAACCGTTGTGTTCAACGCTGTCACACAAGCTTGACTCATGTCATCGTAGGCAAAATTAATTCCGTAGTTTGTAAATTGTTGACCCAGAACAGGAACAGATCCAAGGAGGAGGCAGAAGCACCAGCTTCGTAGAATAGACGCATGACTAGTCTTGAAAGACATGATGGCAGATTATATCGCACCTGCAACTTCTGTTGGAATTGTTAGATAGATATTACTGAGTCTTCCCGTACAGGAACACGTTATCAAGTTTCTATTGTGAACGCGACGTGGAGTAAGTGCCCTAAACAGAGGAGTGAGACGAGTAGAGTAAGAATGTCATTGAAAGGTCAAAAGCTTCGATATCAGTCTGTGTGCCGTTGCATTAATGCCACGAACAACAAGGCCACGATCAATGAGAAGCCTAACTTAGCAGTCAACCAAAAAGTCCAAGGGCGGCTATCTGCGTGTGAAAGGCGTTGGATTTATGGGTCTAGGGTCCTCTAACGAACCCTTATTTAATGATAGTCATAATATTAGCCTATCTGAGTGCTCATTTAAGAGAATGCATTTACCAAAAGAACAAGATTCAAAATTGAGTGGCAGCTAGGATGAGTCTTAGCTGCATTTCCAGATCCTTAAGAGGATACTCTACCCAGGCTCTTCGGTTCCGAGAAACAGGCCGAGATTGGCACGGTTCGCAATACCAAAACTACCAAAGGCAAATGGTATTTTGAACAATTAAACTCTTTGGATCAATATAAAGTGATAAGAATATGATATCAGGTACGCAAGACTTGCAATGAATTAGTGATATTAAACGAAAGAAAATTCGAGATTGTGGTGCTTTCATGTTCAGGTACTACAGCCTCTGCCAATTTCGAGCTGTTCCTTCGGAACCGAAGAGCAAGTCCGTAAGGGTACCGCCGTAAACCCCCTTGCAGTAACTCTCCAACCCTTGTCGCGAAGTCCCTGCTGCCACGAGACTTATTGCTTATCATCAGGAACATCGGATGATCTAACAGAAAACGCATGCGCGTGCTACTGTATGCTACTTCAAAGTAGCCCTGTAGAATTGTCCGGGCCGCTCCGGTGTCTGATTATCAAGACTCTGCCAAGCCGGCGTACCCTACGTTGTAGTCGTCGCGTTGGGGTTCCCATGGGGCCATGCAACACCATGCAAGTGCTCAGGGCAAGGCAGAAGCCCAGAAGCGTCTGTTAATCCCGGAATGAATCACACTGGACCCCGATGTTGTTAGTTCTGCTCAGCCTTGCCCCCACTATCATGGGTAGTGATTATTGATGCCCTGGCCAAAGTAAGAAACAACAGGGCCTTGTGTGGAAAAAGAGTGCGTACATTCCCTTACACCTTTCCTAAGTAGGTTCGGTACATAGAATTTATTACTGGTAAAACAGTTCGTTCTTTTGAATTCAGGTCCAGTGGTCGCTCCTATCAATCTAACTGGTCGGTTAGCAATCTCTCTTTCTGTTTATGTCTCTACTCTTATGCGACAGGATGATTTTATGGGGAATTACCCAGATATATCAGTTCCACTACCTATGTTAGTGGGTAACTTTTTGAAGAACCACTACTCAATAGGGTTAATAGGATTCATTTCACAATTGTATTGTCGCTGGCGAGGATCCAAACATCCCGGTAAGTCCGAACTGGTCTACATGTCCACCAAAACCATTCGCCTTGTTGATTCCCCTGGGTTAAGAAAGTAATCTACCCTGCTTGATTCCAGGCCTAATTCTGCAAACTGAAGATGAGGACCCTTGATGGATCACCTCCATTCTCAAGTATGGCCTCTGAGCTACTTTAAATATCAATTTACTACATGATTCCTTTACTTTCCTTAGGCATTGTTGTCCACCACTTTTTTTGATTTGGTCTCAAACGACGGTTCTATCACAATGAACTTGTGGTTTCTTGTTACGCTGTTGCTGGCTGTATGTCCTGTCCATGCTAATGTCAAGGCAGTTTTTGCACACTTCATGGTGAGTCAACTTTTATACAGCAAAAGCTTATTTCCCGTGATAACGACTTATGTCTGCTTGTCACTTCTTGCTAATACCTACTCCTAACTTTCCTTGAGGAGTTATCAGAAACTAAAAAAAAATCACAGGTTAGCAATACTGGCACATACACAATAGAGGACTGGCAGGATGATATCACCCTCGCTAGAGATTCTAAAATCGATGGCTTCGTTCTGAATATGGCAAAAGACGAGGCCACGAATGGAGACTCACTTAAGAACGCTTTTATCGCCGCCAACAATCTTGGATCAACTTTCAAATTGCTTTTCAGCTTTGATTATGCTGGAAATGGCCTTTGGCCTGCTGACCAAGTTATTTCACTTATTCAAAAATACTCTTCAGATCCCGCTTACTATTATCGTGGATCTCAACCACTTGTCTCGACATTTGAAGGTCCAAAAGCATCCCCAGATTGGCCCTCTATCAAAGCTGCGACCAATTGCTTTTTTATACCGTCATGGTCTTCTCTTGGTGCAAAGCCCGCTTGGGACTTGGGAACTGCTGATGGCTTGTTCAGCTGGTATGTCAACGTTTTCATTTTATCTCGGTGACTTCTTATGCCCATAATAAGTAGAGTCTTTCAAGATTCAGGAGACCTCACGTCCTTTTAATCTTGAGTTATGGTCACTCATAAAATATTTATTTAGGGCTGCATGGCCAACTGGTCCAAACAACATGGATACATTTACGGATTCGTCCTACTTAGATACACTGAACGGAAAACCATATATAATGGGCGTCTCCCCTTGGTTTTACACAAACCTGCCTGGATTTCGGAAAAACTGGCTATGGCGTGGTGATTCGTTATGGTTCGACCGCTGGATGAGTGTCTTTTTTCTTCAGCCCGAGTATGTAGAAATCATCAGTTGGAATGATTATGGTGAATCCCATCATATTGGACCACTCAGAGATAACGCCTATGATGCGTTTGACAAAGGAAAGGCTCCCTTCATTTATGCCGCAGGAAAAGACCATGACGCCTGGCGTTTATTTCTCCCATATCTTATTGATATGGCAAAGACAAACGCAACTTCTTTCAATGAAGAAAATATAGTTGCCTGGTACCGTCCACATCCCGTAAGTCAAGCGAAACCCTTGGCCCCCTGCCCTTTTTCCTTTTTGGAGATGTTTAGTTCCAGATTTTTCAATCGGGAAACCACCAAACTAGGCGTCATCTTATATTATTTGTTTGGGACATTACACTTACCATTCGTCTCAACAGAAAAATGCCTGTGGTACTGGAGGAACAACTGGTAATACTGCAAGCCAGTTGCAACAAGTATATGCGCCAGGAGAGTTGGTCGAAGATGAAGTCTTTTTTGCTGCATTACTGAGCTCTTCTGCTACTGTTACTGTTACAATCGGTGGTGTAGCTTCTGGTGCTGAATGGACTTATGCTCCTAGCAACGGCGTTGGCCTCTATCGAGGTAGTGCTGGATTTGATGGCCGTACCGGCGCTGTCACTATCACGGTTTCAAGGGGAGGAGCTACAATTCTTTCCTCTACTGGAGACGCGATATCCACGTCCTGCACAAACGGTATGCAGAATTGGAACCCATACGTTATTGCTGCAGCCGGTCAATCCATCTCTGCTGTTTCTCCTGCACCTCTAAACGAAGTCGGGTGCACCTCTGGATTTGGAGCAACGAAGTATCGTAACTTATGCAAGTTTGCTTGTGAATACGATTACTGCCCAAGAGGAGCTTGCACCTGCACATCTATGGTAAGTGGAATCCAAAAACTCTTGCTCTTCTATTCCGAGATGTGGGCAATAGTCTAATATAAGAATCTAGGGCCCAAAGAAAACCCGTCCCAAAGCTAAAAATCTCAATGCTTGCCCAGCACCAGGGATTGATACAACTTACCTCGGACTCTGTTCATTCGTTTGCAATTACGACACATGCCCTGATGTCTGCACAGTGTATCCTGCAGATCATATCTGCGTCGCACCACTTCCAGTCGCTCCACCAGTCCCGGTTTGTATTTCAGGCATGGCTGATGGAGCGTATGCAGCGATGTGTAGTTTTTCATGTAAATTGGGTTTCTGTCCACCAGAGTACGTCTCCAATAAGTTGCATTGATTTCTGAGAAGAAAGAGCACGTAGCCCACAGCCCACAGTGAACTAACACAACCAAATTATTTCCTTATATGCCCTTTTAATTTCCTAGGCTAACTTTAAAATTTCAGAATATGTTCTTGTACCCAGGCCGGTACATCCAATCCTACTTCTCCATCTTTGACTGATGCTGTGGGAGCTCCCAAAGGGGATGATGATTACGGACTGTGCGCCTATACTTGTAAGCGAGGAGTATGCCCGACAGATCTCTGTACTTGCTCAGGAAGTGGATGCCCTACATCATCTGGTGATGGTGACAGTGGATCCACAACTGCTGGCGGCAGCTTCTTTGAAGTGACAAATGACATGGCCATTAGGGGTATCAAAGGCGAGCTTGGTGAAAACTGCATGGTACTCCCTTTCTGCTTAGATCAAGATGATCCTGCTGGGTCTTCCTGTCAAAGTGGTTACACGAAGATAGGGTGAGTTATTTTTGTTGAACTTGATCTTTGAAGTTGAGATATGTCTCTACGCTCAGGGCTTACCAATGCTGCCGATCTATATCCTCGATTTCTAATAGAAGTATGCTAATTCTAAGGTCTAGATGGGACAAAGATACTTGTACGGGCTATAAAATCGGTCGAGTACGTTGATAGAACTCTTTTTCTTTTCCAATCCCGCAGGACATGTCTCAATATTCTTCCCTCTGAAGACGTCGGAAAGCGTCATGATTTTCTTTTTTCCTGTTTCTTTTTAAACAACACCAGTAATCTACTGACACGTATGTTTTATAGTCCATTTGCTGTCCAACCGGTAGCATTTTGAAGCCCGACAACTGCAAATGGCAAACCGGAATACAGTCAGACGATAACACCGCATTTTGCAACGGACAATGTCTTGCGGGTCAAGTAACAGTTCGCACATCACCTTGGGGAGATGCCTCAGACGGGAGATGTATTAGAGGAACGAAAGCCTTTTGCTGTAACGCACCTCAAATCAATCTGGCTTTCGCAGGGTGTCACTGGACTGGCTGGTAAGTCAAAACCAGTTCTTATTCATACAATCTTCCTTGGAGCTCCATCCACAATCTTGCCTGAATTCTCCAATAATCAGCTGACATTTATCTACAACAGCGCTGGTGATTGTTCTGCCTCCGGTGAGATATCTGTAGCAACCTCCCCTCGTTATTGTTTCTCGGATCAGTTGAATGGCACTCCTAGAGCATCTCACCTCTGCTGTCCAACGAATACACCTCTTAGTAGCTGTAATTGGAAGGGTACAGCACCGTCTTGCGATGATTCAGACTGCCCCGCCGACGAAGTAACCATTGCGCATGGTGATGAAGGAGCTTGGCTAGTTAACCCCCTCCCATGGGATAGGTGTAGTAGATGTAGGCTCTCACTTCATCAGTGGCAAGTTTTATTGATATTTCTAACACTTCATTCCAGGGGCGGGAACAAAATCTCTTTGCTGTAGGATCACTGTTCCAGAGCCAGAACCTGTAGAACCTGAACTGTCTTGCTCGGATTTCGACATATGCCAGGATTTCCCAAGCGGATGTCTGGAGGAGGAATCGCCTGATAATGAAGTCGATTCATTAAGTCGCCGCGTGAGGCGCAATGTGCATGCCCATTCTCATTCTCATTCTCATTCTCATCTCCATGCTCTTGAGAAGCGCGCAAGAACAGTTACGAGCCAAAGGCGGCCGCGTCTCATACTCCGTCGATTTACTGCTATGCCTTACTGGCCAACGGGGGATTATATACAGCAGTTCATCAGAAGAGGGTGGGATATTCTTTGGTATAGGCAGGGATTTAATTGCATTGAGCTCGAAGTAATTAGACATCTCTCGACAACGGCAAGCGATGTCCCTGCGAGCGAGTTGCACAGTGAGCACATGCTGGACGTACGTTGCATATTTCTTCTTGTGTTAATGAGCAGCTTTGCTAATTTTGAATTGTTTTTCTTTCTAGTTGCAAGTTATTATGCATTTTGCTGAATTTACCACAACTGGAAGCCTGGCCAACGTAAATATTGTGTCCTCTCGCTTCTTCAATAACAGGATATCTGCACCTTGGTGGGACAGCACTTTCATAACGCAGAGTCTTCCTCCTGGAATAGCCAGGGTTACAGGCGGTTCTGCGGATCTGAGGACTCCACAACAGCGAATCTTCGAAGTCATAGGTTCCACGACAAATCCTCTCGTCATGATTCTCCTAAACAAAAGCATTAACATGATCAAAGGGTCTTTGATCTCAGCAAGTCCTCCCTTGACGATAGAAAATTTTGAGGCGCGTGTATTGGCATCTCTCGCTGATTATTCTCGATCAACTGAGGATTGGTTGAAATACATTGTCGATGTATGTTTCCATCTTTCTCCCAAACTCACTCACTTGCTAATTATCCGTATAGTCTGTCTCCGTCTTCACGTAAGTTTCTGGAATACTCCTCACGGCATTTACTATTTTCAGTCTTACTACGGGATATCTTGCTACAAAAAGGTTCTTGACATAGGGAATGCTGACTTGTCCATTAATAGTTACATAAATCAACCTGAAATTGCCCCTATGTTCACACAATTAATCGCCGACATTCGAGCACAATGGCAAGTCATCGACGACAACTTACCCGGTGCTTCTTTACATCTTGCTGAAAGATGGGATGAGTTTATTAAATTGTACTTGGAAGAATCAGCAACCTTTGCGCAATCATATGTCAGAGAACTCACAGGCTACGCTATGATGTGGTACCAAAGGGCATCACCACCCGACCTTTTCCGGATCACGATGACAATTCATGAGGCTACACAAAGAATCCCAGAAATGAATTGGCCAGGTTATCCCCTCTAGACCGATTTCACCCATTTAGCTGGCAACTTGAATTTTTATTCTATGTATTCATCTACCTATATCTAGCCACATTTCGATATGGAAAATTGGTAATTATGTATTCCCAGCTTCTGTCGTAGTAAACAAGGTCACAAAAAATCTACAAAATTATGATAAAGCACAAGAACAAAATTCAAAACGGAAATTTTCCATTTTCTGGTTGCTTCATCAGGCTGAAGAAGGTAACTTATTTCAATATTTGGTAAATACGAAAATAAATATGGGAATATGAGAGGCACCTCTCCTTGTCTTAAAAAAAAAACTTAGCCCATTCGAAGGCAACCCCATTGTTGTACCCCAACAACTTGACTGGGTTGAAGAATATGTGAGCGTCATTCGCGTATAGATAATTTTCGTCCGGATGAGATTCCTTATTTCTCTCCTCACTCCTGCTCGGTTCCTCGTCTTTTGCTTCTTCTTCCTCCCCTTCCTCTTCCTCAGATTCATCATCCCTCAAATTTATCATCTTCATCATATTGCCATACAAAATTACTGGCTTCATACCAAAGTCATGGTTTTTGCCACCTTCTCAGATCCAGACATTTGGGCTCCTCTAAAAACTTATTATAATCATAATCTACCTCTTAATACTGGTTAAGAATTAAGCTTAAGGTATCCTCAACTCGGAAGGTTGATATTGATTCTATCTATTCTCTTATAAGTGTAGAGACTCTTCGGACCTGAATGTATGCTTAGCTCAGGCTTTTAATTTATGTTACGGGCGTTGTTATAGCTCACTAAGATAGGATTTCCGGTTAAGAGTGTGTAAAATCTACTATTCGAGGTTCTTGACTTGATACCCTTGTATCTCATGCGGGTGGCACATGACTAGCTAGGACTACATTTACACTTGTTTGCAACTGCTGTACTTCTAATAAAAATATTCATTAACTAGTTAGATACATGCCGTTTTGACCGAGGCAATCTTGTCGAGATAACAAGATCGGGGTTCTAGTTCACCACACGGGAGGCTAGATTGAACTCTTTTGGCATCAGGATGCAAACAATATCCAAGTGTTATAAATTCAGTGTCCGTGGGCCTATATATATTCTTCAAATAATGGTCCATCCAGATGCCCCAGCCCTCTCAACAACACGATCGCCTATTTGTTCCCCAATCGCAGCGAGCTCATCTCTGAACCATGAAAGTTGTCTGCCATTTATGCCCTCAAGGCCTGAAGCGATTGTTAGTGGCCAGACGACCGAATTTAAAAGGTATGGCGTGATGTCGGTACTTGTATTAAGCACAATCGAGTCGGGCTTGTCTCTGTCAAAGGAACATCTTTCAAGGCAGAAAGGAATGGTAGATGCGAGACCATCCCCCATGGATTCTATAGCAGTATGACATTCCGCTCGTTGTTGTATGTGGGTCGGATCATCGCTTAAGTCAAGGATCCGAAGACGCAGCCTATTGATGAGCATCCTCATTGCGAAATGCTGCGCCCATAGAGCGGCATACCCAGTTCTTTTGTAGCTGTAGACAATGGGAGAAAGGAAGTATCTTTGAGGGAATGAATTAGAAGTGCTAATAGTATGTTCCTGATAGGAACACGACTTGGGGAGCTGGTCTACCAAGTCTTGCAATCCTTTGTCGATTTCTTCGGCTGTGACATTCAACTGCTCGGTTGATGCGGCGTTGATGCCATGTTCCAACAACCTCGTATATGCTTGCCGAAGAGCCAGAATCCGGATATCAATCCTGTCATTCGCAAGCTCTATGTCGTGCTCACCAAATATTTCGCCGTCAAGCAACCAGTCCGGCAATTTCTGATTCCTCATGAGACAAGTCCTAAGTATTACCCGCCTAATATGTTGGACGATAACTGAGACGGAACTTCCATCGTGCTTTCGATCATTATACCAGGACTTCAAAACTGCCATAGCTCCATCATAATGGTGCCAGGTCTTCATTCGCGCAACAGATTGGACCGAGTCTACGGATTTCTCGACGCCATATGCAATACCCTCAAAACGACCCATGAACGCAATCGTTAGCAGACAAGCATCCATATTAGCCGCATCCAACTTGGCTTTATCAACCTGAGAAATCCAGAATTGGGAAACCCTAAGAAGCCGCTGGTACTTCGACAATGCCGCAGTAGCAGCCTCACGATGCTTCTGCGTCCGCGAAAACACCGCAAGAGCCATAGACGACAGCGCCAGATCCACTATCTCCGAAGTCCGTCCTGAAGTTTTCCAGGCGGCTACGCATTCTGACAGGCATCCGGACACATTGGGCACATCTATCACTGGGCATTTCGGCATATGGTACTGCATATAGTAAGCTACCGCACATGCCTGCACATCGATGCGTGGACGTATAACTGTCAAAGTCGAGCGGGGTCCACGAGGTCGATTAGTGCTTCCCGAAGCGTATGGGTTCTCTGAATGGATTGAGAAAGAAGCCTCTTTAGCAGCGGCAGAGCTGAGACAAAGGCGACGTGATTTGCTGCAACGTTTACAAGTGGGTTTAGTCTCATCACACTGGAGACCGGTCAACTGTTTTGCACGTGGTATAACAAATCTAGGACTACCTACTTTAATTCGACGATTTTTGCATGTCTGACACGCTTCGCTTGGGAATACCATTGTATACAGATCAAGTATATGTGCTCTACAGCCTCAAGCAAGCTCGAAGTGGACGACTAAGAGCACTGACAAAGACGTAATGACTTCGACGACTTCGTGAATTTCTCCTTGTCGGGATTACAGTAGGTCGTTTAATTTCCCCGAGGATTGTAATTGAAAATCAGGACAGCTTATTAATGAAATGATACTCTGCAAGTATGAAAAGTTGAAGCTGGATTGAAGTCAACGGCGCTTACCTGTGCGCTAGTCCGATTCTGGCGATACTCTGCGAACTCCCCTTTTAGACTCCACTCTTGTATTACAAACCGCGTCGCTTAGCAGGTCGGCAAAAGTGTTTCGTTGTATTATTCGAGGGGAGTTCGTGTAACAAACACACATTTGGATATGTAGCACAACTTCCTCCAACTCTTCATAGTATGCACTAGTCTTGTTCTGGCGAAACTCTGCGAGAACCGTCTTTCATTACAAACCTCGTTGTAAACCAGCTTCGGAGGTAGTGAGGGATAATTTGATAGGATAAACTTTAGGATATATAATGCAGCTCCCTCTTGCTCTTCGTCCTTCCCAATATCCATCATCATCCAGAAGCATTCTCTTCTCATTACAATCATCTCATCTTACCCTGTCCAAGTCCAACAATCCATTCATCCCATCTTCAGTACTCTGAACACTAAACCAACAAAATGCCGTCTTCACTTAAAACCATCAAACTGTACGGCAAGGGAAGTGTCAACCCTCCAAAGGTTGCCCTCATTCTCACCCTCCTCGAAATTCCCTTCGAAAGCGTCTCGGTACCAATAGCCAAAATCAAAGAACCAGAATACACGGCCATCAACCCGAACGGTCGTATCCCCGCAATCTACGACCCAAACACAGACCTCACTCTCTGGGAATCCGGTGCCATCGTGGAGTACTTGATCGAGAAGTACGATGTTGAGCAAAAATTCAGCTTCGCACCAGGAAGCAAGGAGTCGTACTTGGCAAAGCAATGGTTTTTCTACCAGGCGACCGGCCAAGGTCCTTACTACGGGCAATCGGTTGTTTTCAAGAAGTTCCAGCCGATTCCCGAAGCCGCTGCGCGCTACGTCAAGGAGATAAACCGCGTGTCGGGTGTCTTGGAGGCATGGTTGGGAAAGCAGAAGGCTGAGTATGCGAATACTCCTGGTTTTGATGGCCCTTGGCTTGTGGGCAACAAATTCTCTTATGCGGATTTGTCGTTTATCGTCTGGCAGACTACTGTTGGCTTGGTTCTGACTAAGGAGGAGTACTCGGATGATGACTTCCCGGAGGTGACAGAGTGGGTTGAGAGAATGAAGGCGAAGCCAAAGGTTGGAGATGCTCTTGCTACTCACTTCGGCCCGACAGAATATTGATTACTTGAACAAGGATGCGGGAGTATTTAGTTAGTGGTTAGTCTTCTGAATTTTTTGCACCCAAAGTCAGCATTCTTGACTTAATTTTATCTCTCAATACAATGATCTTTAGAGCATACAAAGTTCGTAGCTGAATAAGTGTGCTCTGTTCTCTGCAATCCCTCCTTTGGTTCACTCAAATCAACTATCCTTGTGCTATTGTGATATCCAAGTGCAGCCTACCCGACCAGTTTACGAAGACGATTCTCAAAGCTACCACTAGGAGGGAAGAGCGGAACAAACACTGCTTCTTCGAGCCTTGAGGATTCAGGAAAAGGTCCAACAAGTAGGTATTTATCTTTAGTTCCTGTTTTGAGTCAAGTTATATAATAAAATAAAATAAAAAGAACACGACTGATTACCGTATCAAATTATCAGATTAAACACCGTGGATTTCCTTTAAACTAAAAGACAAGATATATCTAAAGAGCTGACAGCAGAGGTTAGATTGACAACGGACTGTAAAACTGCTACTTTTCAGGTATAATCACAAGGCGTATCTAAGAGTTTCGCATCTGGATACAAAGAGTAGATAATTGGGGGTTTGTTCCTTTGGTATCCTATGTTGCTTCGCTACGTTCTACACCGTTGCACGATAGCTGATCACTGGTCGCGACAATATTCTTCCTGGGCCGTGAACTGCATTTTATATGTCTTTTGGGACCCGCTTCCTTGATTTAGAGAAATGCTCACTAGTTACTAGCCGCGACAATATATTTCCGAGCCGTTACGAATTAGATTATATCAATTTGTTGGGTACTTAGTACCTTTACGTGTGCTTCAAGGAACGAACGCTCCGAAAGAGCAATGCCCAGTAGAAAATAACAACCAAGAGCGAGTTCAACGAGGTGGTAAGATTTGAGTATACCTAGGTAGGTAACATAACCCAGAACCACAGACATAGATCTAAGGTATCAAAACTTCTTGAAAAAAAAAGGGGGACTGAATGACTAATTTGATAAGACGACGAAGCAAAACAAACGAAGCACTACTTCTTGCTATTGCCGTTTCTCCATTCAGCCCCGTTTCCTACAGCGGAAGGGCCTTCATCTTCCACTGGCAGAATTCCATCTTCCTCATCGTCGTCATCATCCAATATCCTGGCCAGCTCATCGGGATCCCTCATCTTGGCATCCCCATCTAGATCTGCTCTAGTGTCTATAACACCCTCTTCTTGCCCAGCAAACCTGCTCTGGCGTTCTCTTTCCCCGGCAAGTACTCCATCATCCGCACTCACAGAGATACCTCTTGAACCCCACTTATTGGGTGCAGCGGCCCTTCCATTCGTATCGTCTTCTCTATCGTGGCCAAGAGCTGGTGCACTTTCTTCGTCCTCTTGTTCATCGACGTTACCCACAATACGCTTGCTGTGGAAGATCTTCCTCAGCAGCCATCCATTTCGCATGTCATCCCGATCCACCATTCCGCCATTTCTTAGCTTGACCCGTTGTCTAGAATAGTAAACCCAGGCAAAGTCGGCGTAGAAAGCTGTTTGCAAGATACCAAAAACGATAGAAATCGGATCGGGTTTTCGGTCGTTGATATCCAGCTCCCGCCATATCCAGTTCAAAATATAAAATGCGCGATAAGATCCCAGGCAGAGGAGATAATAGGAATCGATCACGGTCGGTACGGTCGTCTGTCGCAGGAGGAGGAGCTGGGGTAGAACACATACGGACTCGAGGATGATAGAGAAGATCCATAGAACCTATATTCCGTCAGTCAGGATTCCAACGCCAAAAGCTGCATGCACATGTACCTCTGTAAAATCCCAGTTTACCGTCTTCCTGAAAATCAACATGACCAACGGAGCACCAAGAGCACTCGCCCCCAGGCATAATCCACCAAGCTTCCACGCCTTCTCTCTTTCTCTCGTTCTCGCATATACTCTCAGCATCAGAAATAGAATGTATAAAGAGCTCAGTATATAGAAGACCTTCAGTGTGAAGTTCCAATACGACCAAACCGGGAAGAGGTCGAGATATCTAGTGATGAAGACGGCTGCATAGAGGACTTGTGTGATGAGAGACACTCCCTCCGCGGACCTGTTCGAGTGGATAGCCCATATCAGAATACATTTCGAGAGGGTATGGGAGACGTCCCCGAGGATTCGGAAGATCTGGGGGCAGATTAGCCACGATATCGCTACTCAGATACACTTGCGGGGTCGTACATTCATTGCAACCATCTTGCAGATGTTCTGAAGCTGTGCGGAGCTCAACGGGAGACTATAAAGGGTCAAAGGCTCCGAGGGAGCGATTTGAGTTTGTTGAAGCTTGCGTCGGCTCTGATTACGCGGCTGATGGCAGGCAGCTTCTTAGGGACATCGAGTCTCCTTTGCTTGGTCGCGGACAGCTCGGGTCTTTATAGAAGAGGAGTGGTCACAGCAGGATTGTAGTTCGGTGACTCGACTGAAGTCATTGATGTTGTGTAAGAAGCCAGGTTGTAACAGAGTGTTCGTTAGATCGGCTGTGTCGCATCAGCCCCAACGAAGCCGCCTGTTAATGGTCCCTCGGCCAGGTCCCGCATCTCGCTAAAGAGCTGTCAGACCGTCGTACAGTAGCTGCTGATCTCTGTTCGCTCTTATAGCACGCTGCATGCTTGCTTGTGATGATCCCTTCTCTCGCTGTCGCGGTGAGACTATTGATATGCCTCTGCACGCTGCAGCTACTCGGCAACATGCTTTTTCGTTCTGTACATGTATGTTGACCTCAGGGTGATGTTCGGGTGCTCTCCTGATATACTGCTGATAACGTGTTTCAACTGAATCATAAAACATCTTGGCTTTTATAGTCAGTCTTGACCGAGTACGACTGGGCCCCGAGAACGATTCCGTGGCTTCTTGAAGGGTTGCCCTTTCATTCTCTGACAACGATCTTCTCATCGTCAACAGCAAGGCTGATTCCAACAATCACGTGACTATACTGCTCACTAAGTGGTGGCATTCAATACGGACTCGAACTGGAGATAGCCATGGGTTCAATTAATCATGTCTTGAATCTCGATAAAGGGGAGTCTACTTTGGAACCTCCTATATACACTAAGTCGTGTGGCAAGATGTTGCACGGAATTCAATGTCTCATCATTCAAGGGCGAAGATACATTCCATCGCCATGGAGATATCAAGCTGGCAAGTCACCAGATATATGAGAACCTACTGTCCTTGGCTTAACTCCCAAAACAAAACATCCAGATCACAATGCTTCAAAACATCTTTCGGCGGGCGCCAAGCCGGGTCACAATTCTTGTGGGACTTGTTATAATTCTCATCTTCCGACAGAGTTCGTCGAATCTACCACATCTCGAAGATGCCCGAAGCTTGTCCAATTACTTAAACAACACAATCAGAAGCTCGTCGTGGTCACAGATATCCCTTGACCGTCTTTCGAGCGGAGCTCCTGCCGAACCAAAGCCATGTGTTTGCCCTGGCTGTCCGAATGCAACGTCGGTCGTCACTAAACATGTCACACAATCAACTACTTGTCCAACAGTAGCCATCCCTCCACCGGCTCCTTTGCCGACGAGCAGAAAAATTCCTGAAGCTGCAACGTCCGTCGAGCAAGAAATCATGAGTAGTATGCGTGACGAAGGGATCTTGGTCATATTCAAGACCGGCGCTCAAGAACTTGCTCAGCTAGCTATCCATCTAGGAACAACCTTGCGATTCTTTGACCAGCAAGACATTCTCTTGTTCTCGGATATGCATGACTTCCTGGGTCCCTTTACCGTACATGATGCTCTCCGAAACGTCAATCAGACTATCCGAGAAAACCATCCCGAGTTCGACATCTACCGAAAATTTCTAAATTATCATGCGAACGGCCGTAACATTGAAGATCTAGTAGAGGGACGGGATAGGGGGAATGATCGGACCGGCTGGCGATTGGATAAGTGGAAGTTTATCCACATGATTGAAGACGCCTTCGAGATGCGCCCGAATGCGAAGTGGTACTTCTTCATAGAGACAGACACTTACGTGATATGGCCGAATTTGGTGGCCTACCTCAAACGGATGGACCATACTAAGCCACTTTATCTTGGTAAGTGCAAGTTCTCTCCTAAATGAGCAATCGCTGATCAGTCAGGTTCTGGGCTCAGTATTGGAACGCAAACCTTTGGGCATGGTGGAAGCGGATACGTGATATCGCACGCAGCGATGAACAAGCTATTGGAACCCTCGCAGCCCGAAGATTTAGCTGCATCATGGGATCTACGGATGGAGGAGCACTGCTGCGGTGACCTTGCCGTTGCCATTGCATTACAGGAAAAAGGTGTTCCATTGACCATAGCTCATCCGTTCTTCAACGGCTATAAGCCGTCGACTTTCACTTACGGACCGAGGAATCACTGGTGCCAACCAGCTATTACCATGCATCATATCACTCACATTGACGTTAGTGATTATTGGCGGTACGAAAGACAGAGAGAAATGATTCAAGGGACTGAGAATGTAAGTGGCACCTGTATCATAAACCTGGGAGAAATACTGATAGTGTCCTAGCTCACACTGTTCTCTGATCTGTACCACTACTTTGCAGAACCGCACATCAGAGAGTCGCGCGACAACTGGGATAACCTCTCTCATGGACCAACATACAGCAAGGAAATAATGGATAGGATCGAAATGGCAGAGCAAGGCATTGACTCTGATAGAGAGGATGATGAGAGGGAGAGAGAGAAAGAGCAAGCCGAGAACGAGCGTAAGGAGGTGATAGAGAAATTACAAGAAACCGAGGAAGGTCGAAAAATCTATGAAAGCTTGCAGCAGGGGGGGAAAGAAGGTCAGGGTAGGGAGAAAGAGGAGGCACGGCAAGAGCGCCAGGCTTTCATAGATAAATTGAGACAAACTGACGAGGGAATGAAAATCCTACAGAATTTGTTGCAGTACGACCCGGAACCAGAGGAAGATGAAGAGGCGAAAGATGAGGATAGGAAAGACGAGGAGAGGAAAGACGAGGAGAGGAAAGACGAGGAGAGGAAAGGTGAGGATAGGAAAGATGAGGGAGAGGGAAAAAATAACGACAAGGGGGAATCCCACAAGGAAAACGATGAACAGCGAAAGAAGGAAGACAAGGATAATGACAACAAGGACAACCACAGCGACGAAAGAAAAGAAGACGATCAAGATCAAGATCAAGAATCGAAGCAGAGGACTTCACACCGACAGAAAATCGGACACAAAAAGGGCAAAGCTGATCAAGAGAAAGGGAAAGAGAAAGGGAAAGAAAAAGAAAAAGAAAGAGAAGACAAGCCGGACGACTTAGAAGAAGAAACTCCCGACGAAGATCAAGATTCCCTCGATACCACAGCATCGGAACTCTTCGCACGCAAGCGCAAGCGTTCTTCAATACCTAAATCCCAACATAGCCGGCGCGGACCGAGCGATCTCACGAGAGTCGCACATCGCTCGTTCGAGGACTGCCGTGCCCTGTGCGCTTTCGAAGCGCAATGTTTTCAATTCGTCTACTTCGACGATACTTGTAAACTCGGGTATAGTTTCCGACTGGGACAGTATGTGGATCTAGAGCGGGAGGAGAAGAAGGTCTTCAAGAGTGGCTGGATGGTGGATAAGATTCGACAGTGGACGGAAGAGAATGCGTGCAAGGAACCGCGGTGGGAATGGTACTGATATCTTGGCTTTTTGTTTTAGACGCCTGGGAGTTATTCTGGCTTTCTGTTTTGGGTGCTTTATGAAAGGCGTTGGTTTTATTTTCCTAAGCAGGTAGCTTTGGCTCTTCATTAATTAGATTGCTTTTGATTAATTGGATGGGTTGCTTGATCGCTTCTTTTTCAACCCATGGACAAGGGATTTCCCCTCTTTTTACTGAAGCAGAAGAGAAGATACAGCATTAGAACCCAAGTCAGTAATGTTACTATTGTGTCTTTATTACACTTCAATGAAAAGGTCACTTACCTACCTACCTACCAAGGAGAGTAAACGAGGCCTCGCTCTTACTCAGACTCCCCACTAAGGGCAAGCAAACATGTAGTGAAGCGGCGAAGCGACGACCGCTGCTCCGGAAACCAAAGAAGAAGAAAAGGAGAAAACAATCCAAGACTCCCTCTTAACATCATTCCCAAGTAGTGTCCAAACCCCATTTTAACCTTCTAACCTACAAAGCTATCTACCTACCTCCTTAATCAACCACCAGCAAATCCCCAGCTTTCCGGCCCTCGCATTCGCTTGACTCGCCAGACGAGCAGCAAAACCTCATCCTCACCCTCAGCCTCACCGACCGACGGGAGTTCCACAGTAAGCACCAGCACACGTAGGTCCACGTAAGTAAGGCAGCCAGGCAGGCAAGGCACTGGCTGCTTACTGATGTGCGACCCGTCTATTACACCGACTCTCCGTACGTTGTACCGTACCGTCGCAAGCTAAACCGGAAATCTTTGCGCAGTCTCAGGTGCCGTAGGCAGGCAGCATAGCTGGTAACGTACCGTAGGTAGGTAGGTAGGTGCATTACCGGAAAGAGAAATCTTTGCGCTGTCATCTGTCGATACCTTTCTTTACGTACATGTGAAGGCGCGTGGGGACTCTGGGGAGAGATGGATATCTATAGCCTGTAGGAGATTTAATGGTCCTGTTGGCTTAGGATAGATAGGTCAACTCTAAATCTTCGCGATTCATAAATTCCTACTTGAGCAGGGATTATGGATTTAAAATCACGACAAGTACAGGGTACTGCAACGGGGGTGATGGATACGGACCTAGCTAGGTAGATAGGTAGATACTTGGTAGCGAGCGGAGTAAAGTAGCTTCTATATCTTCCACAACAACAAACCCCATCAAATACCAACCCATCTGCATCTTTCCATAATGTAATAATCCCCGTCTTAGAAAGGAACACAAAAACAAAAGAGCACAGAAATAAAAAAGAGGCTCTGCCATATCAAAAGAAAACCCGGAAGAGACCGGGCGTTTTCCACGTGCATGAGATGCCATGTATGATGATGTATGGCGGATGCCATAGGTCAGTTCGGTACTTTGTACAGATACCTATAGCAACCAGCATAAGGCTGAAAAAAAAAAACCACTACATCCTCCATCGCAAAGCCAAAGCCCAAAGCCAAAGCTACAGTAGAACAACAGATGAACGCGTCACACTCTAAATGCCCTCCTCTCTAATTCGTCCCTTCGGTAAATGAATCAGTAGCGAAAGGTAGTAAGATAAGCACCATCAAGCAACCAAGCAACCAAGCACGAAGTAAAAGCACCAGAACAAACAAGCCAAGCCGAGTCAACATTACAGTAGATTAATCTAAGCCTCAAACCTAAAATAACCTCCCCCCCTCTACCCGCACCTCGCCCCACTCAAAGCCCAAAGCCAAAGCATGAGAAGTACGAACCGACGAATGACGAGCGGCCGTGGTGGTTCAAAACTCCGTAGGGATTTAGCAGTCCGTGGCACCGTCCCCGTCGTGTTTACGCAAAAAAGAAAAAAAAAAAAAAAAAAAGGCCATATCAAGTTACGATGCTGAACGTCGCGTAAGGTCCCAGTCCCAGCTTCTCCGTCTCCGTTGTCCGATGCTGATGCTGATGCCCACGCTCACACCCACCCATGCTGACTAGGTACCGTACGCACTACCCAACACCATGGATTCGTAGTACCGTCCCGTATCATGGCACGCAGGCATGCATGCAGGCCAGTGTAATGATTTTCCTTTGGGGCGGGAGGATTGGCATTACTGACCCTTCGGGGTTTGGGTCATTGGCCTAAGAGCGAGTGCGATGTTGATATTACCTACCTACCTCTTGCACTGCCTGCTGGCACCTCGAGGGCATTATTATATATGACACTTCTCTCCCCCCTTTCTCTTTGGCATTTCTCATCATCCATCTCTCCAACTCGAACAATCCTTTCTCTCTCTCAGAGCCAAGGCAGAACCCCATCGAATCCTCCATCCACAACAAACAAACCAAGCCAATAGACCGATCCACTCCGCACCTCTGGCCCCAAGACAAGCAGAAAGGAGACGCCCTCCCATAAATCCCGGACGACCCGACTGAGGTCGAGAAAGGAAGAAAAAGAAAAAGAAAATCCCCGATAATCGTAATCCCTAATTGTCCTGCCCTACCCACGATACCTGGACACGATGTCTAGCACAAACCTAACCCACTCATTCGGCAACGGCCGCGGTACTGGGAACGCAACACTGCTAGAGAACCCGGAGCTGTGCACGCTGCAGACCTGTGACCTGTCGCTCGCCTCGTTCCTGTACCTGCCCAACGTGCCCGGAAATGCCGTCTTCGCGGCCATCTTCGGCGTGTGCATCATCGGCCAGTTGGGGCTGGGGATCAAGTACAAGACGTGGGGATACATGGTAGCCATGATCGCCGGGCTGGTGAGTTAAGCCTCTTACCGAAAGACGAGAGTCAGTGACTGACTGAGGCTCGAACAGTTGCTGGAGATCTTGGGCTATATCGGCCGCATCTTGCTGCATGATGAACCCTTCATGAACGATTATTTCTTGCTGTACTTGATCTGTCTGACCATCGCGCCTGGTGAGTTTTCCCTCGATCGCGAAATCCTTCGTTTCGTTGCTGATGAGGGGCCTATAGCTTTCATGACTGCTGCCATCTATCTCTGTCTTTCCCGCATCGTCATCGTGTACGGAGAACACCTTTCGAGATTCCGACCTCGCACATACACGCTGGTATTCTGCACCTGCGACTTGATCTCCCTGGTTCTGCAAGCCGTCGGTGGTGCTATTGCTTCATCAGCTGATACCCAAGAGGACAGCGATCTCGGGAAGAACATCATGTTGGCGGGTTTGATCTTCCAGGTCTTTTCGCTTGCGTTATTCGCCGTCGCTTGTGGCGAGTTTGGATGGCGAGTGAAATCGTCGAAAGGATCGAGGAACGCCAAATACGCCGAGGTCGCTGCATCCAAGTTATTCAAGGGATTTCTATTCAGTAGGTTGACCGTTGCTTGGGTTCAGACTATCAACTGACACATTATCAGGTCTCTTCGTTGCTTCTGTGACCATCTTCGCAAGATGCGTATATCGATGTGTAGAGTTGTCTGGAGGTTTCGACAGTGAGCTCTTCGTTTCCCACGAGGCAGTCTTCATGGTGCTCGAGGGTGGTATGATCAGCATCGCTGTAATCGCATTGACTGTATTACATCCTGCTATGTGCTTTAGAGGAGCATGGCACGAAGCGAATTTCTCATTCCGAGAGAAAAAGGTGGAAAAGAGTGGTGTTTTTTCCAACGACGTCGAGTCTCAAAATTCAGGAGTCCCACTCAGCAAAATGAGCTCACGATAAGAGCCCTCCCGACTCTTCATGGCATTGCAGCTTCGACTTCGATCCTTAGTCGCCTTTTCCTTATCTGCTGTCTTCGCTTTCCTCGCCCAGTAATCGTGGGCTCTTTTGTCGGGGCCTTTCCCGCTTTCTATTCTTTTTCTTCAATTGTTACTTATGACTGCGTCTCGTTCCTGTAGCGCTATTCACTTCGCCCTTTTTGGTTTTTTTCTTCTGGGTTTGTTATATGCTGAGTACTAGTGCTCGTGGGCTCCAAATGCCTTGTGAAGCGATTGACGCGAATACCATGCGGGTACAGAGCCACGCAGAAGGCGTTGGTAGGGAACTGGGCTATTTGGATATAGAATAGAATTTTGTGTATCTGTAAAAAAAAAAAAGTCGGTAGCATCAAATATACCAACCAAGTCTTTTAATCACAGCTCGTAATGCCTACAAGCTTTCATAAACATCTATACAAGGTAAAGAAGTTAGTAATTGCTTGAAACGAAGTACGAGACGAGGGATATTTGAACGAGGAGTAAGATGTACACATGTTTGCTGGTTGTGCATGGATGCAAAGAACAATTCAGAGTTCTACGCCTACGATACAAAGCCAACAGAGACATGTTGGGTTTTACTTACGGACAGCTCTCAGGATCGCTTCAACGGTATCAGCGATGTCATTGAGATTATTGATTTGCAGCAAGGATATATCCTGTAGATTAGAAGAATCCGATTTGCGGCGGGTATAGGAATCCATTCCATGAGTGTGGCCCGCCAGAGCAAGGTACTTGTTATCCATGCGCTTTTTTTGATATATCTCTTGAAAGCCTGAGTCAACGAATGAGCACATGCCAGTACCCATAACTTATCGCGTCAAAGGCAAGGCATGGTATACGCACTACCAGTTGATTTAGTGCGGGCCAAGTAGGAAATGAGAAGTGGCTCGTTAATATGGTATCCGCATGACCCAGTTCTTGGTTGACTGCGAGTCCAACAGCTTCCCAGAGCAATTTGGCGTTGGTGAACATGTATCCCATTATGCTCTCTATGCCCGGAATGGCCTACATGTTGGAATGCAAAAGCAACTGGCGGCAAACGGATTCTCTCACCCGTAATCCTCTCATTACTCCGAGAGTTTTCTCATCTGCTAAATGCTCGTTCGCCGGAACAGCCATCCACCGCGTTTTCCTACGAATGTCAGATTTCACACTCATGTTCCTGTCTCCTAAGGCCGTTTCGGTACAGCCCGCTCCTCTATCCTAAAATACGGTCCCGAGAATTGCTGTAGGCAACAAGCTGTTTCGTGTCACTAGGTTACCGCGAGGGGCCAGGTTCTCAAAAAAAAAAAAAAATGCATAGGTATTTCTCGGCGGCCCCACGAGTGCATGGTTTCATATAACTCAAATTTGCGAGATGGGAACGAGGAGTCAAAGTTTTGCAGGTATTCCCAGCATCATCAGAGGCAAATCATGGTTGGACCTCCCCTGCTGAATTCGTATCTTGAATTTGGCCTCGGGCATTTCAAATTTTCAAATTCTCGGTACTTAGAAGCTTGCCAGTGGTCCTTTTGCCCCGGAACATCTATCCAGTCATCTCTTCGATCTTCTGAAGAAGTTCTTTCTTGCTATTACGGCCGGTCGACAAGTCGCACGTGGACAAGCAACCATTTCAATCCACACTACAGCAATTAGTCGGATTTTCAAGATGATGTGATCCAGACGGCACGGAACTAATAACTGATGGTGGTGGTGGTGGTGGTACACTTTCTACACTTAACATCGATGGGAAGAGATTATGGCCTTGTGAGATTCATCGCCGTCAAGTTCGCATTGTACTAAAGCCGCCTAGACATGGCCGTGGCATCAACATCGTATCGTGCTTGCAATGGCTCTAGGCTAGCTCGTCGTGCTGTGGGCGGTGGTGGTGGTGAAGAATGTGTGGTGTGACTGAGCCATATATCAACCGTCATCCATGAAGGCACGAAGGCACGAAGCTCTCGATGGGCCGCTGCTCAATTGAGATGGGAGCGCAGGTTGATGCAATCTGACAGCATAGCACGCTTACCAAGGGAGCAGCGGTGGCTTTTGAACACACATGGCTGACAGGAAAGAGGAGAAGGTGTCCGGTCAAGAAGTTGTTCGGATAGGGCATCACTGTAGCGCTGGAAGGGGCTGGCCAAGCCACGCCTCCGCATTGTCAGCCTCACGTGACCCAATGGCGCGGGGATGGGTTAAATTACACCCGGCCTCAACTACCTCTGTGCCTCTTACAGCAACATTAACCCAGATCTGGTCAAATCGACAGCAACCTACCCGGTACTTCCGAGATCTCATGCGGACCAGGTCTGGAAACGTCCAGAGAACTGCAGACTGCAGTGTCTTGGAACATTTTACAGTACTGTACCTTGCTTGTCCATATTGTCCAATCCCCCACCTTTACAGTAGGGCAGCATTTCCCATCCCCCGACTCCGAGTCCGACGAGGTGATATTAAACTCTCAAGCCCTTACCAGACCATGTCACGCACAGTGATTGACAGTACAGTAGTGTCAACACCTTTCTCTTGGGGAGATCACAATATCAGGTCTTGACAAATACCATCAACTGCACTACACGCTTTGCATCCGCATACCCTAAACTACTCACACGTCATCGTTCCAAGAATCTCCATGTCGTTAGGCACTACTAGAACGTAAGCAGGCTACACCCAACTAACTTTCTCCCCTTGATGTTCCCCGGAGACATCATCAGGGATGGTGGCCCACTGCGGACTAGTACGGTACCTTGGTGGTGACGGTATGGGATCATTTCCGCTCTGATTAACTTCCTCACTTCCTGGGGAACATCCAACGGCAAGAATGAACTTAGATACGAAGGTCGATACCGAGAATGAGAATAATTTCCGTTTCTTAAGTGCCGAAAGTATACCGAGGAAAACGTGTCCAAGGGGCGAAAAAGAAAAGAAAGAAAGAATACTGAATTTCAGAAACAATCAAGTGACACGTCAAATGAGCTCTCGCGAATATTCTTCCTTCTCGCCTTCTCCAGCCTCATCTTGTCGGCAAACTTTCCTAGATGCATGGGAGTCTCTGAGAATACTAAACGCAGAGACAACTACAGCGCAATGTACTATCCTGAGGAGCAAAACCACCATGTCTGTTTACAAGGCGTACATGCGAAGATGAAGAAAGGCATGAAGCATATCAACATAGTATTAGGCCGAGGAATGAAAGAGCATACCACACACGGATGAATCTCTAGGCCAGTATCAAATCAAAAATCCTGCCTAGGTAGGTAGAGAACATACATTCTTTCTCTTTCGGAGAGGTCAATGCAGAGCTGCTTGCTTCTCAGCAGCAGGTAAGATCCATTATATGAATCCGAGCCAACTCGCAGCACATATGCCTCTCATAGTAGTGCATTCTGCAAGTCCTGCATTTCCCGCTAGGCAAGTGCTGATCTCCTTCGGTAAAGGGGTTGAATTTGACGCCTTCTTCACCATTGTATCTGTTGGACTGTAGGATGTCAACCGACTCGTGGATTCCAGTCAATCGTGAAACAAGTTTTGTCAATCATACTGCAAAGGAAAAAGCAAACCACTAACTACCTACCCACTTACTCACGATTCAGATCGCGATCCCAATTTCCGACTTACCCACTTGATTAAAGCGATATGGACCTAAAAAGCCCCGCTTCAAATGCCAATTATGGGCCTCCTGCCTCAATATTACAGCTTGCATCTTCAAGCCTTCCTCCTGACTCTGTACCATTAATCGCACATCCCGTTCCACATCGATCGCCATCTTGTTTCTGTCCCAAGGGATGAAATGAATCGTAACCATGACTCTGGATCTCATCGGTAAAATATGGCTTTCCCGCATGACATCCCTCTTTCCTTCGTGATGCACTAGAGATGGTTACTATCGCGCTGGCTGAGCTTGAAGGGAGATGTTTACTCGGCCCTCAGGCGGTACCGGTAGAAAATTGGTATATTTTTCTTTCTCTCCTGGCAACTTGGGGTTAAGCCGAAGCCGCAAGATGGTCCTTTTGAAATCCCATTCGTCCCATGAATGCAACGTTAACAGCTATCTAGCACCAAACGGATCATGGCGCATTTCTAGGGTCGTATGCGAATACCGCCGACTTTCCCTCTGGTCGGGAGTGCGTCTTCTGCTAACAAAAGAGGGAGTCTCGAGTCATCAGCCGTTGTCGGCAATGCACGATTGGCAGAGGGAGCGAAGCGCCGTGTTCTTGGGCCACGCAAGGAGGTGGCACTCGAGGGAGGTGGCACTCGAGTAGCGAATTAGCGATTATATCGAGGAAGAAGTAAGCTGAAAATTCTCTGCGTGGTGGGCGGATGATGATGGGCATGTCTTCCGCGCGTAAGCGTTGATCGTAGCTCGGAGCGGTTTCTCGGATTGTCGCCATTGACCGGGTCGCTTATAATTCCGTCATATCATTAAGGGTATCGAGGTTGGCATACGGTTCGTACTCGATGCCATTTTGCTGGTGCTGCTCACCCGTCCCACGCGTGGCAAGCTCGAGGACCTTCGCTGCTAGAGTAATTGGCGGAGACGAGAGGCGTCGATGGCGCCTGGTGAACGGGAAGGGTCTGGTCACCATGCCTCGAACGCTGAGAGAACATTCTTGAAATGATTCGGATGCAAGGTGCAAAGGGCCAAAGAAGGGTCTTTGTGAGGCTGCATGGCTGTGTTCTTGTATGCCTGTGCACGTTTGCGGAACAGAATAAACTTTTATATGTGGAGGGGGATAAGACTAAGCCAGGAAGCAGAGGGAGATCTCCAGCTACCGACGGGTCAGCTACCAGGTTTTCACAGTAGCCCAGCGGAGTGCCGTATGTTACCGTATTAGCAGCTGGTTGACACCCTGCTCTCTCTCTCTCTCTCTCTCTCTCTCCCTCTCTCCCAGGGCACTTTCCCGACGGCGCTATGACAATGGACGTAGTCAGTGATTACCTACAGACGGACAAGCGAGGGAAAGCAGGGTCTTTTGAGGGGATGCCGGTAGACCGTATTAGCAACTTGGCGGTGGATCAAGAATCAGGAACCCTGGATTTGGAGCGTCTAGGTAGGCCGAATTGCGGGGTTCACGGTCTGGGTGCTGGGAACGAGACGAGCAGAGACTGAGAGACTTGCTCTCCTGCTGGGAATCCTGCTGGGGTTCCTGCTATTCCCGCTATTCCTGCTATTCCTGCTAGGACTCCTGGCCCGGTTCGTTGCCAGATCGAAGCCGGCTTAGCTGAAAGCAGCGATGACAGGTAGTGGCTCGCGATAAGCGGCAGGTAAGGTGTCGAAGATGCCACAACGCGCATCGTGATTATGGTGTGATAACGCAGCCGTGGCAGCCTTAAACAACGCCGCAAACTCTCCTGCAAACTCTAATCGCGAAAAGTCGACAGGAGCCATTCGCTATCAATTGCTGCTCTGGGCTAGCTTGAGCGAGGCCTAACCGAGACGGAGACGGTCGTCAGGTCCGGCCCTCTCTTATCAAGTGAAGTGAGTCCAGAGACAAAGAGACACCAAAGACCACTGCCAGAAACCTGTTGAGAATTGCATCCAAGACCTGTCGCGTATTCGAATCTATGCCGAAGCTACCAGACCGTAACTGTGTGTTCCCTCGTCCTTCCACGTCCTGCTATCGCCGCTGACCTCTTGCTCTAGCTTGGTGAGATATCCACCGCCGTGGAGAAGATGGGGACAGCGAACTAAGTGAAGTGATATATAGCGTGACCTGCCGTCGACGCAAAGTCAAGTGTAAGTCCC
Source organism: Pseudofabraea citricarpa (assembly GCA_029641185.1). Taxonomy (NCBI): domain Eukaryota; kingdom Fungi; phylum Ascomycota; class Leotiomycetes; order Helotiales; family Dermateaceae; genus Pseudofabraea; species Pseudofabraea citricarpa. Next base: position 548,629 of record JAPWGK010000008.1, read on the forward strand.
TCTCCAGCATCTACCCAGAGCGCTCCCAGGACAAGCTGATCGTCAACAGGCGACGGACAGAAGCCAAAATGCGCAAACTGTGGGAAGTCCGGGAGGATTTGTGAGCGGCCAGCAAAGGACTTGAAATTCGTCATCCACAGTGCAGATGTGGCCCTGTCAAGAAAGGGTGCGTTTTCCGTGGGTGAACCTTGAACCAAAGGCTCATCATATCTTCCAGATCCAAACATTCAATCACACCTTCTTCATAGCCTTCTTCTCCGTGCGAATGAAGAGTTGCAGCGAGAATCGCTCGAGAAGGTGTATGAGCTCGCTTCCGTCGTTCCTCGCCAGGCCCTGCTCATCCCAGATATCGCCAAGCTCTTCAGGCATTATATCAATGTCCTCGCCCCGTGGTATGACCTGAACGACTCGGCCCAGTCTTTTGGAAGACTGGTCCCTCTGGCTGCCCTCGAGAGCACGGTGCTGTTTAAGGCATTGATAGCGGTTGCGGCCATCCATAGGAATAAAACTCTTGGCGATGTTATCGGGTACCACTCTGCTTTTCACGCGGAGTGCGTCCGCGAGCTCCTGGTGTCGATGAAGGAGGAAATGACTGAGTCCGAAGGGAACAACTGCCTAGCAGCTACATGCTTGCTTCGCACATATGAAATTCTAAACTGTGAGCAGCCACCTGGCCATTCCCCCCGTGATATCAGTCGCGGATTTCTCTTGGTGGATCAAGCTTGCTCGTCCAGTGCAACCAACCCTCCTCTCCGCCCAACTATCTTGCTGCCAGATGAACAAACAGAGCTTACTTTTTGTAGGTGATAGCCGACAAGACCAACGGCATTTGCTGGGCGCTTATTCGTTCGTTGCCAATGACTATACCGATATGATAACTCGTGGATTATTTCAAGCCGGTGCTTGGAATTACTTGCGAGAAGAGATCACCGTCGCTCTGGAATGCCGAAGACGCGTGAGGATCAGCGAGAGCTTTAACTTCCGGTGGAGAAACAATCTCGATGATGATATGCAATCGAATGCAATTGCCTTTATATTGGCCAAAGTCATCAACTTCTCATTCGAGAATGATGCGTCATCGCCAAGCGTATCATCGCCCATGTCGATGTCCGATTATACAGATGAAAACGATAGAATAGCCATCTGGGCTCAGTTGATCAGCGAAGTTAGAGAATGGAAGAAGAGCCTGCCGGCAAGTTTTGAACCATACTCAACAGCCCCAAAACCTGGAAATTTATTCCCATCTGTATGGATGGCTAGCTCACACCATAGTAAGGCGCCCTTCAGAGTGTAAATTAACCGGAGGCTGATGATTCTCTCAGTTGCTGCTCAGCAGTACTGGTCATGCTGTGAAGTTCTTCTGTCTTTGTCAAATCCTCTGCCGGCAGCAGAACCAGACTTGAATTGCGCGGAAAGCCATGCATTGAGGGTATGTGGTCTAGCCTGTACTAATGATAATATGGGAGCAACAGTGAATGCTTTCGGTCCATTGGCCTTTTGTACGTTGAACCAGAGTCTTTTCTCAGGATCCTTTGCTAACACACCTAATAGGTGGTCGGTTTTTAACACAGCCAAGCCACCGTAGCGCTTTGGAAGATGCCTTGACTAGCTTCAATAAAACGACTGCTTGGCCAGTCGGTTGTATTATTCAGGATTTGAGAGAGCATTGGAGTTCGAATTAAATGGCGATGCAATTTTAGTGAGATAGCGGTTCAGCGGGGGTCAGGAACTACGGTTCAAGTTAATAGCAAGGTGTACTAGTCGCGGAAAATCATATTAGCGTAGTTTGATGGGGGGAGATAGTTCCTTCTATCTTTATGACCAACCACTAAAAGGAGGAATACCATTCGATCTTTCAATCTACACCCACACCCAGCAGGCTGATCTTTGATCTTGCAATCTGATTTGTACGCGAACGTCTCAACCGCAGTCCGACTTGTACATCAACCATACAGATCAACTAATACAAGCCGGACACGATGGCAAGAATCACTCCCCAAATAGTGACCAGGGCTATGAGCAGGGTCGTGGGACTATTCGGAGGAACAGGAATGGGTACCCTGACTCTCAAAGAGCAACAAAAAGAAAGACGCAAAGCAAGAGCGAAAGCCAACCGGCAAGCCCGCAAGGCCGCCCACCTCAAGATCTTTGGTAAGCGCCCGGTCCAGATCTGCAAGCCGTTTTCCATGGATAGGATTGCCAAGGACATAGCTGCGGTCGAAGCGATCATCTGCTATAAATTTAAAAACCCTCGGCTGTGTTTCGAAGCCCTCACAACTAAAGGCGAGGCCTCGAGGTCGTCAGCTAGCCTCCGCGAATATATGACGCCCGAAGGAAACAAGCGGTTGGCGTTGGTGGGAGATGCTTGGCTCAAGGTCTTCACCGTGTCAAGATGGTACCGTACTACTCAAACATGTGGTATGTCTGCTATGCTTGCACTACACCTGATACTGATTCGTGCGAATGCTAGGTGAGGAATCACGTATGAGTAGTATACTCGAATCGAATGATAACCTGGAGCAAGTGGGATACTTCTATGGCCTGGACAAATACATCAACGGAGAAATCGTGACGAAGTCAGTTGCTGATACAGTCGAGGCACTCATTGGAGCAGTTGTCGAAGATGTGAGTTGAACAAGCAACTGCTGTATTCTAACTCTCCAGAAGAGGCTTGGTGTATGCAAATCTGTGACTGATGAGTACTGACATATTGAGTTTGTAGGGGGGACAAAGCGCACTACATAAGATGTTGGAAGTACTAGGCTTGTTACCGAAAATGGATGGTGCTGGAAAACTGTCCACGATACTACACATCTGACTGAAAACCGCTGGAATGTTGAGTTGAACTAGAGCGCATGTATCGTCGGTGATGACCCATGAGACTCAAGGATTAAGGGTTGAGAGGTTGGTAGACTGAGAGGCTTGGGATGCTTGGGTCACCTCTGGTTAGGATGTTTAGGATCGAAGCAAGGATAATGACGGCCTTTAGGTATGTTTTGCTAAAGGCAAAGCAGCTGGAACCATTAGGGTTTGATAGGGTTGTAAACAAGTCTTGAATGAATGAGTAAAGTTATTCCACTTTTTCAAAATGGGAGAACTTACCATTCAGGTGATTATGACTTGACAAAACACACTTCTGTCGCATCTTAGCTCTACTTCTCTTAAGCCCTAGTTTGTAATTCTTTGAGGGTTAGATCTAAATATAAGTTGAAAGAGACTGTATCTTGTTTGTAAAGTTCGCTGCGCTGACAGAGGGCTAGCTGGTTTAAAGCACTACGATAAACCACTTGACAGCTCTGAACACCCGCAAGGTATTGCGCAAAAGCATAATCTAGACATAATCAGTCTAGATAGGATGAAAAGTGATATACAATCAGTTCTAGTCGAGAAACCCAGCGAAAGCCCAAAATAAGGCCTTACTACTCTGTAGAATCAACAAGATAGGTATCGTACAATATGACCTGAGGTTTCAGCGCCTCAAAACACACTAAAAGGAAACCGAAAGATCAATTTGATTTAGTGAATGGAAAATTGTGTGTTATGGAGTATTATTGTATTTTGGCTGTTGGATTTTACTTTAAATGGATGATAATATAAAGCTTGCCCGCTAACGCGACCGATGATGGATAATTACAATTGTGATGAAGAGTGAGGTTGGCGTGGATTTACCGGAGATGTCTACGGCGTTGTGCGTCGTGCGTTACCAAGCCCCCAAGCCTGCCTCCCCCGCTGACTAATCGAAGTGGCTCGCAAACTCGCTCTCGAAGCTTCCCTCCGTCATCGACTCAACCCGCAAACATTATACAAGAAGGCGACTGCCACCTCCCCTTGAACCTGATCACCTCACAATCACGCCAAACATGTCTTTCATCATGCGCCGCCAGTTCAAGCTCGCCTCGACCGTAGGCGCAGCATCCAAATCCGCTTTCAAATCTACCACAACTATCCGCACTTTCCATCAGAGCAAGCCTGCGACCAGCTTCTTCACTTCCCGATCGTCCCAGTCTGCCGGCACCCTCGTTAGAGCTCGCAATGGCTTCCAGCAAGCAAGAACATATATGTCAGAACCTGCAGCGCGACCTAACGACAATGCATCTCTTGTGCAGAAGCTCGTTGTTGGAGGGGCCTTATTTGGATCTACGCTCATTGCTATAAATGTAATCTTCAATCGAGAGACACGAGAAGATGGGGGAATGCCGACATATGAACGAAAGTATTTGAACGATACTTTCTTGCACACCGGATTGGGTATTGGCATCATCGGTGTATCTGCCAGAGCCATGTTCCAAAGTGGCTTCATCTACCGACTGATGGCCACCAACCCATGGATTGTAATGATCGGTGGTATGGGACTCAGCATTGGTACAATGATGGGAACAAGAGCTACTGACCCAGAGAAGTAAGATTCACACATTTCAATTTTATGAATTTGCTGCTAACAATGTGACAGCTACATCCAGAAGTATGCTTTGTGGAGCGCATTCAACGTCACTCAAGCTGCATTCGTTGCTCCTCTTCTCTTCATGGCACCACCTGCTATCATCGGCCGTGCTGGTCTCTACACCCTCGCCATGATGGGTTCTATCTCCTTCGTTGGTGCAACTGCTAAGCAAGAAAAGTATCTATACCTTGGTGGACCTCTTCTTGCTGGTGTCGCACTTGTTGCAGCCTCCGGTTTTGCCCCTCTCGTCCTTCCAGCCACCGCTGTCCGAACACTTGCCTTCACTGAGAATATCTGGTTGTATGGAGGCCTGGCTGTCTTTGGTGGATTCACTCTTTACGATGTTCAGAAGATCTTGTCACACGCACGAATGGCTGAGCGAGGATTGATCAAGAAGGATGCTGTCAACGAGAGCATCAGTCTTGAGCTAGACTTCCTGAACATCTTCATCAGAATGGTACAGATCTTGATGATGCAACAAGGCCGGAGGAAGTAGAGGTTGGCGAAAGGGTGTGTTTGAATAGGTGCGCGACAGAACGAAACATTTGATACTGGTAGTTTAGGAGCTTTTCGAATTCCGGGGGCTGGGCACAGCAACATGCTTTGAGAAATGGAAAATTCTCCTCTCTTTTGTTCAATCGAAAGACTTTTAAAAAGAAATAAAATAATTAGAATATGCAAGATGTGCAAGAAAAGTGATCTACCATGGAAGTTATCTATCATGTTAAATTCATTCAATTCTCAATTATAGTACAATCTCAACCACTCTAGTTAGCTCTACTCCAGCGGTCCAAAGCTTCTCAAGAAATGACTTGGGCACTCATAACCACCTGGGTTCTTATCCAGATATTTCTGGTGATACGTCTCGGCATCCCACCACTCGCCCGCCGGCAAGATCTCTGTAACCACCTTCCCTTTCCACCACTTCTCATTGACCAATTTCGTCACCTCCTCGGCAACGCTCTTCTGCTCCTCGTCGTGATAAAAGATACCTGATCGATACTGCGAGCCTCGATCGGGTCCTTGCTGGTTGCTCGTCGTCGGGTCATGCATCTTATAGAAGAACTCGAGTAGCTGGCGGTATGTGATCTGCGCGGGGTCATAGACGACCTGCAGTGCTTCAGCATCTATACAAATTCCACAGGTTAGCATCTCACTCCCCTCCAAACACGGGGTGCAGAGCAGAGATACGCACGACCGGTATTCCCGCTGCACACAGCGCGATAGCTGGGGTTCGCACTGTCGCCCCCGATGTAGCCTACGCGCGCGTCGTACAAGCCCTTCCCGGAGAAGGCCTTCCGGTACATGTGCTCGACGCCCCAGAAGCAGCCCGCGGCGATGGTGGCTCTGGATGCGCCGTCGGGGATCGCGCTCGATGCTTGTGTTGGGGACGTCGTGGAGATGCCGACCGACGTCGAGCTGCTGAAGGGCCGCATGAGGCGCGAGATGAAGGACGGCATGGTGTAGGCCATGAGGATGGTGAGGGATGCGTAGATGAGGAAGAGGCGGAAATGAATGGTGAGTGCTGCGATGGGGTTCTTATGGATCTGATCTTGAAGCTGAGGTTACTCGTTGTAACTTTCGAGTTGGGAGTTTGTTGGTTTTTTTTTTTGTACTCTTGCGATGAGGAGAGGAGGTCAATTGATGGAGGGAATTGTCATCGATGAGCTTCATAGCGTCATGCGTTTAGTGGGGTCCGAGGACCGTTTTGGAGGCTATGGAGGGGTCGTGGCGAAGAATTGAACTGAGAGATTTGTCATCTGCTGTTGATTCCATCCACCTCTTGCGCAACTCAACCAATGGAAGGGACTCGCTCTTCATTCTTTTCTCTCTCTGTCTCTATGGGCATGGAAGTTTCCATCTTGGGTTTCTAATGATTCCACAATTGCTTGCTGCGCTGCTCCTTTAATTGGCTGCTACTTTAACTGACTCCTCTCTTTCGACGTGCGTGGCTTTGAGACTTGAAAAGCTCCCGGATCGCGTTTCATTATCGCTCATGGAATCGTTGAGCTTAGCTTGTGGCTCTTCGGCGGAGAGAGAAAAAAGATTCCATTTCTATTTTCCAAATCTTATCGGCTTTTAGACTGGTATGGAATCTTAAGAGCAATTCTCTTCAGGCCTGCTATCCGAGACTCAATTAAGCAAAGTTGCTTCATGGCTGCTAGTCGTCAGCATCGCTCAAGAGGCTTAAGCATGACATTCAATCTCAAGAAAGGTTCACATAGCCTCATCAAGGATATAGCGCATTGCGCTTAGCTTTCTGAAATTACGGACTTTCAACTGCCACTGGTACCGAGTGGTTCTCACAACCCTCTCTCGAACGGCGAGAAGTTTTTCGATTTATTTGCTCCGTGTAGTACATGAACTAGTTGTGGTCTGAAACTACAGTCTTGCTAGCAAGTTTCTTGGTGGCTACCAACGTCCTATATATGGGGGCCTGGCAATAAGTGTCTGCAGCTCTTTGGATTGGGACAGCAGTGATGACAGAAGACACTTGGCTCTGGGCGGATTTCAGCATTCTCCTCACAGTTCAAATCCGTCATTTATTTCTACCTCCGTCGCTCCAAGTATGAGATGGATAAGCGATCTGTGGATTCTGCCTATGCCCGAGTGTCGCTAAAGTCCGCATGTCATAGGATAGGTAAGCAGAGTTAAAGCATAACGTACTTCAACCGGTGCTTGTGACTCTGTGCAATTAGCCAGAAGTCGCACAAAGTCCTCTTCGACCTATCTTCTACGACGACTCCTCTTGCAAATCTGGTAATCTTCTCCATCAGCAGACTCGAGTCAATGTCGCGAATAAAGAGGTGTGCATAAAGTAGGTGCAGATGAATATATTCGCCCGCATTGCTCTTTATTAGCAAGTCGTGGACCAACCAGAAGAGCTCAACCCGGGTCACATGCTCCATCTGTCCCGAGCCACGGAAGATAATAATGCGCACTACTTATTGATAAGTGTTTGCTATTGACCAGTTCGCTAATGTTGGATTTGCAGAGCCATTGGTGCGGATGAATTGCTGTCATACGATGTACTGTAGCCTGTCAGCCGCTGAGGCGCCGTTCTCATTGTGCTGTGCTATAAGCCAAACTTGGCTCAGGTTGTACCCAGACAGACGGCTCTCTCAGCTGTCGCTACTTAACCAACTCATTGGGTCTCAAGAGCTGCTGTGCAACAAGACAAAACATATGCACCTGGAATAAAATGAAGTTTCATTTGGGAAATACAGACGGGCTGGTTTTGTTGTTGGGGCTTATGCATCCCCAGACGACCCCAGCTTGCAGCCCAGCGACAGCCAATCACGGCACGATCCAACCAGGCTGGGCAGGTGGAGTGTCTGGCCGCAAATCCGGGGGCGAGGGTTGCATGCATGTCGGAAGCTCTTTTAAGCCAGAAGGTGCTTCCCACTCCGACTTTTCAATCTGCTCATCCCAGCCTGCCATCCAGAATGGAGGGGGTTTCCGCAAGCCACAGGACAAGACAGGTCAGGACAGGACAGGACAGGATGGGCGTACGACGACTTGCCTTGCCTTGCCTTACATATACACCTCTCTCTCCTATCCCCTCTCTTCTGATCGGATTGCCATTTGCGATACATGTTTCCCCGTCGAAGGCCGTGGGCCATATGCTGCAGTGATTGCTGCTGAAATCACACACCGACAACATGTCGCACTTTGAGGATATCTACTTTGGCGACAACTATATTCGAGATGAGAATGTTGGTTTCCTAGCCGTTAATCACGCCACAATACTGACTTGCAATGGAATAGAAATTCGAGCAGGTCGCTATTAAAATCATCGATGGCAATGCCGCCTTCTCGGAGGCGATGATCAAAGAGCCACCGCGGCCCTACAGTCTGCGGTCTTTCATTCTCTATGGCGCGTGCCTGGTAGGGTTTATGTGTTCGACCATGAACGGGTTCGACGGCAGTCTTTACAATAATCTACAAGAAAACAAGCAATGGCGCGCGTTCTTTAAGATCCAGAATACAGGCATCTCGAATGGTGTGGTGTCGGCCATGTACCAGATTGGAGGGGTTGTCGCTCTGCCGTTTGTTGGCCCAGCTATCGATACCTGGGGTCGAAGAGTAGGAATGTTTATCGGTGGCTTTTTGGTTATTATCGGTACGGTCGCACAGGCGCTGGGCAATAACGTTTCTGGATTCATGGGTGGCCGATTCGTGGTCGGGTTTGGCGTATCTATAGCTTCAGCAGCTGGTCCGATGTATGTGGTTGAGGTATCGCATCCCGCCTATCGTGGAATCATGACAGGATTCTACAATACCTGGTGGTAAGTCTTCTTTCCCAGATCATGCAGAAATCTTCTCACATATCACAGGTTTACCGGTGCAATCCTCGCAAGTGGTGCATCGAGAGGCTCGCTCAATCTCTCTGGAAACATATCGTGGCGCCTTCCCGTATGGTTACAACTCCTCTTCTCAGCCTTCATCGTCGGTCTCGTGTATTTCATCCCCGAATCACCTCGCTGGCTCTACGTCAATGACCGCGTTGAAGCTGCCAAAGCCATGTTGACGCGATATCACGGAGAGGGCAATCCTGAAAGCGAATGGGTGCGTCTACAGATGCGAGAATACGATGAACTTCTCGAGATTGACGGTGCCGACAAGCGATGGTGGGATTACCGAGCTCTATTCCACAGCAAGTCTTCCTGGTACCGGGTGTACTGCAACTGCTGCGTGGCTATCTTTGGGCAATGGGCTGGCAATGCCGTGCTATCGTACTTCATCTCGTCGGTGCTCGACGTAGCAGGATACACGAACATGATCGCACAAGCAAACATCACGCTGATCAACAACTGCCAGCAATTCTTCTGGGCCATGTGCGGCGCGTCGATCGTCGACCGCGTGGGCCGTCGCCCCTTACTGCTATTCTCCAACTTCGGATGCGGACTCGTCTGGCTAGCCATGACTATTTCAGCCCAGCAATTCGAAGAAGCCGGTGGTGGAAAACACTCACCGGGAACGAACCCGGCCGCGGGAAAGGCCTGCCTCGCGTTTATCTTCATCTTTAGCGCCGTGTACAGCATCGGCTTCACGCCGCTGCAAGCACTCTACCCAGTCGAAGTCCTCAGTTTCGAAATGCGAGCTAAGGGTATGGCTTTCTCGTCCTTCGCCGTCAGCGCTGCCAATATGCTGAACCAGTTCGCGTGGCCCGTGTCTATGGAGAAGCTGCAGTGGAAGACGTATATCATCTTCACCGTGTGGTGTTTCATCCAAGGCGTGATCATCTTTTTCACTCTTCCCGAGACGAAGAATAGAACGGTATGTCATTTTTCTTCTTTCCCTTCTCTTCTCTTTTCCAGTCTTTCTCCCGTCTCTACCTCGCGTCACTCGGCTAATTTCCCATCTCTCCATATACAGCTCGAGGAACTAGATGAGATCTTCCACTCGCCCAGTCCCGTCCGCACAAGTCTGGCGAGGAAGAAAGTCGGCCTGGACGCCTACGGCGACGTCGTCAACATCGACATCCTCGATTGATGGATCTAGAGAAACGGACTTGTCTCTCTCTCTCTTTCATCTATCTCTCTTCGTAGCTTTGCTTTTATCATACATATATCATATCATATCATATACCCCATTCTCGGCGTTGGTCACTTCGAGGCGATTTGGGTCAGGTCTGCGCATGTCCACGTAGCTTAGGTTAGTTAGGTGGGTAGGTAGGTAGGTAGGCTATACATATTAGCGAAACACCTACCTGGCGTGTCGTCCCAAGAGAAAATAATCAAACCGTACCTATCAAAAAGCATTCAGAAACAGGAACAAGCACAAGCACAAGCGTGATCATGAGCATGAGCATGAGAAGCAAGAGCAAGAAGCAAATCAAGTAGACAAAAAAAAAGTTAATACAACTAACTAGAAGAAGAGCGAGCTTGGGGCTTAGGCTTGACGAGCAGCCCTCCTCTCCTTTCCTTTCGGAGGAGTACCGATAGGAAGTAGGAGTTTACAAGAGGCCAAGGCCAAGCAGTCCCCACAGCACAGCCAGCAATCGTACATAAGATAATAGACAGTACGGTACATACAACCGACAACAACACAACACAACACACATCCTCTCTCTCTCTTTCTCTCCGTCTTCCTCTGTCGCTACTCCAAGGGCGCCGCGCCGGTTGGCCTGCTTGATGAGCAGGCCAACCTGACAAATTTCAAAATTTCCCCCAACTCCAATGCACCGTCACTCCACTGCGTCGCACTGCAAATTCCCAATTTCTTTTTTGTCTCCAATAACGTGTCAATCAACCAAATCAAATCCATCAATTAAGCAAATCCCGTGCTGCGAATGCGGGGTCCCAATTAATAACCAGCGAGTAGGAAACAAGCAGAGCGAAGAAAAAAGAAAGAAAAAAGAAACGACGGGGTTTCATCAGTCATCAACAATTAAAGTAGGTTGGTTTTTTTGGTTTTTGGAAACAGATCACTCTCATCTCCATCCACCTTTGCCCATGATACCCGCAACGGACTCTCGCGGTTTGGGGGTGCTTCCAATCGTGCCGTTCAATCGGACAGCATGCGAAGCCATGCCAGATACCTGGCGGCCTTCACCAATAGTTGTGCGGCGGTTGGCGTTTTTCATGACGGGGTGGGTGCGAGGACTCAAGACGTTTGTATGGAAGGCTCCCTCCTTTTGGGTAGGGATCATTCGGCGCGCGTGGCTAGTTGTGAAAATGGTGTTCTCGTTGGGTGGCGATCCTGCCATCTGAGCAGCGGTAGGACTTCTTCTTCGTTGGACGCGGAGGTTGGAGTCCGACATAGTGTGTGCGTGTGATTGCCTGGAGATGGAACCCGATCGCTTGAGTGCCATGGCGATCTTGACGCTGTCTCTGCGATTGAAGCTGTTCTCGCTCTCTGATGACGAGTTGTTCCCACTATCGTTTGGGGTATTCTCTTCGCCACCATCTACGTCTCGCAATGGAGAGCGATTAGTAGCCTTTCCCGCATCAATTGTACGTAGAGGGGATTGCTCAGTATCGGAGGACGTAAAGCTACCCATCATTGGAGGTGATCCATCCGTTTTCTTTGATAGAAACCCAGCTTGGAATCTTGGATTAGACTTTGGCTTGATATCTAAGGAAGGCTCTGGTGCTGCGGGGATGGGAGATGACCCAAAGGCGTCGTTCGCTCCGTCGTTGGTAGACAGATATGAAGGCATTGGTGGTAGAGCAATGCTTTGATCCATTGATGAATCAAGTTCTGGTGAAGATGCTGGTCTTTGAGGAGTCTTCTCAAATTCTGCTAGTGCACCAGAATCGGCATCATCTCTCCATCTTACACTTCTTTTGGAAGGAGTCTTCTTCTTCGGCGAGAAAGAGATGCCCTTCTTTCCTACAGCAGCCTTACGGCGTCTAGGTGAAGATTTCAAAGGCGAAGTACTTGGCTGTGGTGCAGCACTAAATACTGGCATTGTAGGTATTGGTCCAGCTTCATTTGGGATTATGTTGATTGCCTTCTTTCGCTTCGGTGTCCCTCTCTTGGTCGGAGGAAATGCCTGAGTAATGTTCAAAGTGCCATCAGGCTTGATAATCTGTCCTACTGAACCACATCCAACATTAAGAAGTCGCATCAGAACAGATTTGGCATGTTGAACGGCATCGTGTTCATTCATGCTGAGGATATCGCTGAGTGAAGAAAGGATGTCGAATTGAGCAGAGAGCAGCACTTGCATAATGCCTGCATCACCACCTTTCTCCTGCTCTAATACCTCACGGAGAGCATCTCTTACAGCATTGCCTTTCAAAATCTCGGCTTCGCGAATCAGGCTCGATGCCTCCATTCCGTCTGTTGAGCCATCGATCTCGGTGATTTGACGAAGACTGTTCTGCAGCGCAGAATCGATCGCACGTTCCCAGTTGCTCTTATCCAGTTGTTGGTGGAAGTGTTGTCGGCTATGCTCGAGTTCTACCAAGATGCCTTGAGCTGTCTTTCGCATTGCTGCCAAGCTTGATGGCATTTCTTCGTCCTCCCGATTATCACAGATTCCGTCGAATGCAGCAATCCATCCCGATAACAAGGCAATTCTTCGCTCAACTTGTCGAAGTCTCTTCATGTTATTAAGCTTTTCTTGTCGCTCGGCACTGGAAGCATCAAATGCAGCTCTGATCCGGACGACACCATCCCTGCAAATGCCTTCACGCTTCTCACTCTGCTTCTTAAATTTGACAAATGCAGCACCTTCAGAATCCTTCTGCTGTGCTCTGAGCTCGTTGATCAATGCCATCTGCTCATCAATCTTCACCAGGAAGTCCTTGACGTGGCGGTTGACATTGTACACGTTTCTCGTAACTTTGGTCTGGATATTCTTCGCTCGATTTGCATATCTCAGTGTATTCTGGGTTTCGTCAAAATGCGCACTCGAAGGACTAACACAAACGATCATGACCGTCTTGCAGTTTCCTCCAAGAGAGAATTTTAATAGTCGAGTAAGCTTGGAGTTTCGATATGGTACGTGGTTTTTCTTTCTAACGTCACATAATGCGTTGATACAGCTTCCAAGTGCAAGGAGAGACTTGTTGATGTTGGCACCTTCTGTGAGTCTCTCTCCTCTATTCTTTGTTGCACTTGCACGTTCACTTCCGGCCAAATCGATAATGCTCAGTGTCGCCATTGTGTGTGGTTCGTTGACGTTAGCATTTCGATCTTTCTGCGCGACATTGATTTGGAGTACCGCATGTGATCGAGAAGATGTGGCGTTTGCTTCGGTAGGCGAGACTGTTCGGCTTTCATTTCCTTGCACAATCATATCCATGACTTCTTGTACGTCTTTCGGGCTGTGACTCGATAGTCCTGCAACAGATACTGTTTGGTTTGCATCTTCCCTAAGCATAAGTCCTTGCTTACTCCCACCAGGTACCAGAAGATCCCGAATTGTCTCGTTGTAGATTTCCAAGTATGAAAGGGATACCTCGGTTTGTTTCTCGTCGCTTCGTTCTGCGATTTTTTCGAAGAGTTCTTGCATAGTTAGGAAGATGATACCCGGTTGCGCAGCTGTACCAGTAATGGTGTGTGTCTTTCCACAGCCAGTAGCTCCGTATGCAAATACCGTAGCATTGTATCCATCCAGCACACTATCCAATAACCCTCTCGTGGTCGCCTCGTAAACATCTCCTTGTGTAGTGTTGTCGTCAAAGACACGATCGAACCCGAAAGTTTGATCCTTCGATCTCTTGCCCATATTAGATACGACGCTTCGCGAAAATCTTGTGACTGGGTTGTCTTCCGGAGGATCGAAAACACTGCAAAAATTAGCCATGATAACCCCCTAATCACTCTAGCACATACAGGCACTTGTCATCCACCACTTTTATCACAGGTCGAATCCCCTTTCCACCAAGCTTGGGTGTTGGGAGACCCGCCAAAGACCCATCCCCAAGAAATAAAGTTCCATCATCAGATTTTGTTCTGCTAAATGTAAGCGTTTGTGTAAAAGGAGGGTCGGTGAATCCTACATCTGAGCAGCCTCGCGGATTGTGAAAGGCCTAACACGAACTGCGCAACATTAGTACATGGTTTTCCACACATTCAGATGATCTGCCTACCAGTGACAGAGATAGAAGACGCTCCGGGGCCAGCTAGAGCCATTTTGAAATTCTTCCTTCAAATATCCAGCACCCACCGCAACCGCGTAAACAAAAAAAAGAAAAAGGCAAATCTGACTCCGCGTATGTGTATGTCTGCAACCCAAGACAAATATCAGCGGGTAGTTGTAAGCAAAGAAGAAAAGTCGAGAATAGAAAGTCGAAGGTCGGAGGTCGTCGTGTTCGTCGTCGTTTGTCGATGTAGGTTTGATGTTGTTGCGTGGTACCTTGCCCAGAGGATTTGTTTTCGCCTGGCGGTTGCCCCGTACGACGTTAGCGCAAGGCTGACAGCCACACCAGCCTCGCCTATTTCCTCCTTAATCAAGCGAGGCGTGCAAGGGTAATCGTAGCCGAGCTCTCCTTTCTTTAGCAGACAGGTTAGGTTTGAAAGATAAGTCATGCTGCAGAATTCATTGCAATGTCAAGATCAGATCTGCATTCTTTTGAGGGCCTTCGTTGTATTGATCGTGTCATTTACCTCACCCTTCTTAGCCGGACCAGCTTGTGTGGTCGAAACCACACGTTGAAAGCGCCATAGCATGATGTCACATGCGATTGGAGTTACATTCTCAGCAAAGGCTACAAAGTCCAAACTGGGCTCACATGAAAATGAGATAATAAGTATGAGACAATCTGATCGGGATGAAATAACGCCGGAGGTCAGTAGAATAGCTTTCAATTAGTTCTTCCTTGAGCTCACGCATTTAAGGGTTCAAGTGAGTTAGTTATTTTGCATTCATTGGCGATATTTCCTAGTACATAACTTTCTTTACCAAGAACAACACAGCGCTTCTATCTATGTGGCGCGGATGATAATGGCAATTAAAACAACAATAGACTAAAGGCTAGCAACAGAATATAAAAGATACCTTATTCAAGGAAAATCAAGAAATCTTTAAGCGTTGAGATAAAATTGTTGCCAGGTCTGGATGTATATCATTTGTACTTCTGCTAGAACGCAATGGCTGGGTAGAGGAAATTTCAGGAGAGGAACTACAATTCGAAGCACAGGAAGCTTTAAAACGGAATCGATAGTCACAAGTTAAAACTCAAATGGGATATTTAGAAGTCTTCACCTTTCATATCATTCGGGTATTCCTGACGAGAGTATCTATCTGCAGAAACACAACTACGCCTTCATCATCCCCATCTCTCTGACCCATCGCCAACCACAAATCCAACGCCCAAGCAAGAGCAACATCCAGACCGAACCAGACCAGACCAGACCGAAGGCAAGAAGAACGCAAGAAGAGCTATGCTCAAGGATGGTAGGTCTCAAATGCCGAGACAAGTCTCAGCGGCACCTCACAGGGGTCCTTGGAGTAGCTGACCGAAAGGCCATCCCACACAGGCTCCTTGCCCACCTTATCCTCAAAGAACTTCTTCATCTTGAGGGCAGCCTCCACCTCAGCAAAAACAATGGTGGCATTGCCACCGTTGTACAGGAAGATGAGCTGAATGTTCTCAGCTCCGACGACCTTCTCGCAGAGGAAGCGAATCTGGCGTTCGCCGACGATGAAGAAGAACGACTTCTTCACAAGCGTGAGGCGGCGCGTTGGGAACGGCGCCACGCTCATGGCCTTGATTGTCTCGTTGGCCGGGAATGCCTCGCCGCGAACGACGTCGACGCAGAACTTGAATCTGCCGGGTTTGCTGTTGACGTTCTCTCGCACGAGAGAGTTGTAAAACTGTTCTGCGTGCTCGGCATGCTGGAAGATGACTCCAGCGTAGCGAGTCTCTTCCTCGGCATCGACGCCGAAGCGGATGCTGCACAATGGGCCCTCGTAGATTGCCTTGGAAACATCAGCTACGCTGATGTTTTGAGGGAGATTGAGCAGGAAGACAACTCTCATCTGCTCGACGAGTGGCTCGCTCGTCTCGACGACCCGAGTCAGGTCGAGACTTGGGATGCGTCCGACTGACTGAAGGCGAGCTCCCTGTGGGTGAGAGCGCTCGGGGTGCAGATCGATGTTCTTCTGCTTGGGATCACTGGCCTCACCCAAGATCTTGGCCCAAGTTGACACTTGAGTCGCGGCCTTGCTGGGACCTGCTGCGTCGTTGTCACCACCGTCTTCGTTGTCATCATTCATGAGCAACGGTGAGATTTGGGGCAAGACGGGTGTTGAATTGCGCTGGAAGTGTTCCTTTGCAGGAGAGAGGACTGGACCCTGAGTTGGAGTCGGTGGCTCGACGGAAAAGCTATACTCCGTTGCTGCAGGGCCAGTTGCAGACTGAGCATTGTCGACTTGTGCCATATTGCCAGTTTGGTTAGCATTGCCAGATTGGTAGAAGCCGTCAGCTTGATGAGTGCTGCCACCCTGGTAAAAAACATCATCTTCTTGATGGAAGTTGACAGACTGAGAGAAGTCGATAGGCTGATTGAAATTGCCACCTTGAGCCAAGTTTCCAGTCTGGTGAGAACTTCCGCCTTGGTAGAGACCACCAGCATGAGTGAGACCGCCAGCATGATTGAAGCCGCCAGATTGTGGGAAACCACCGGATTGAGACTCGCCAAGACCAGTAGAAGCAACAGAGTGGACTGCAGCAGTCTGCTGAGAGTGTTCATGTTCAGCCATCCCAAATGCTGTGCCAGGAACATAACTCATACCAACGTGACCAATGCCAGAATCAGTGAGGCGACCATAGTCATGCTGAGATTCTTGGGGTTGAAGGTAGAATTGTTGCTGAGGACCAGGTGCTGGGGAAAGGTTCTGGTTGTTAAAGCTAGTACTAGATACTTGAGCAAGGTTTTGATTTTTGAAGCTAGAAGTTGAGCACTGCTGAACTCTAGATAATTGGCCAAGGATCTGATCATTAAAGCTAATGATTGACGATAGCTGATGACTAGGTAATTGCCCAAAGTTGTGGCTGCTAAAGCTCGGGATTGAGGACTGCTCAGGACCACGTGCCTGGGAAGGATTCTGGTTGTTGAAGCCAGGAAATGAGGACTGTTGAGCACCAGATGATTGAGCGAGGCTCTGGTTGTTAAAGCCAGGGAATGAAGACTGCTGAGCTCCAGAAGCTTGGACGAAGGTTTGATTGTTGAAGCCAGTGACTGCCGACTGTTGAGCACCAGATGACTGAGCGAGATTCTGGTTGTTAAAGCTAGGGCCCGAGGACTGCTGAGCAACAGAGGGAATAGGTAGTCCAGGTGGTGGTCTCATAGAGGACTGGTGCTTGGCTGGTTAGAGTGTTAGCTATGTCTCAGCAAACAAAGGTAGAGGATGGTTAGGATTACATACCACGACCTTGATTCTGAGAAGCAAGTAGATTGTTCTGCATCGAGCTATTTCCGTAACCTTTGCCTTGAGCAGCAAGTGGATTGGTCTGCATGGAGCTACTTCCGTGGCCTTGGGCTTGAGTAGCACGTGCATCGTTCTGTTGAGAGCACTGGCGATAGGATTGATCGATCAATTGCTGTAGCGGACCAGAGAGAGTAGAACCACTAGCAGGAACCTTCTTGGCCAAGGCAGCCTGCAGCTTCTCGCGAGTGGCCTGCTCTTCTTGGGATTTTTCCTCCTGCTCCTTGGCATACTCACGCTGACGACGGGCCCAGAACTCATCGCTAGCGCCACAGAGATACCACGCGAGGATGAGTTGCTCGTTGGGTCTGCTATTGACGCACGAGATCTGGAGATAGCCATGAGTGTCAGACTTACCGGTCTCAGCGAGCTCCTTGAGCCAGACTCCCTGGGTTAGCTCTTGTCGTCCCCGAACGGTGCGCGTCATGAAGTCATCCCATAGGTCGACGACAGAGTCCATAGTCTCGAAGATGGCCCAGCGGAAGGTCTTCTTGACCGCAAGATCGAGCAGCGTAGGCATCATGCGGATGCGTCCATACTTGGGGAAGCGAGAGTGGAACCAGTCGAGAGTGCGCTCGGTCGACCAGGTGCGGGGGATGCCCATGATTTGTACAACGACTCCCATATCAACCGCGTCCCAGTAGAAGTAAGGAGGCATGTGCTCGTCGCATCCGACCCAGGTGAGCCATGCATGCTTGTCGAACTTAGCTCTGCTAGATGATGCAGGTCCCAATTCCTCTTCTGCTCGAACGTGGATGTGGTCCATGCTGGTTGCAAAGACTAACTGACCGCGACTCTCCTTGACTTCATCAAAGGTCTTGCGTCCTGTAGCGCGGGGGCCGCTCTGGGGGGCCTGTTCAGACATGGCAGGCAACTTGTCAGGCAACTTAATTTGAGGGCTTGCTTCAGGAGAGATGTAGCCGAAGTATGGCACTGGAATACCGGATGGATCCAAGTCTCTTACTTGAGCAATGTCAAGCTGTGCAAGTCAGTAAGGAGTAGCGGATGAGGGAGTAGCAGATGAGGGAGTAGCGGGTGAGGGTTAGAAACGCGCGAGTCATGCCTTGACGCGATGTAGAACTCAAGCGACGAGGGAGAAGTGAGCAAAGATTGAACAACTTACAGATTTCTGTTTGGCTCTGCGAATTGGAGTTGGCAGTGTAGAAGTTCCAGTTGAAGTGTTCCGACGCGCCTTTGGGGTGTGATGGTCTTCTAGAGGAATCCCAGTAATAGGTTGTGGGGAGGCCATGGTGCTCGCTTCGGGACGTCGCTTAATTAAGGATATCGCTGCACGTGTTTCTCGTTACCGACGGCACGTTACTTGATGAATGTGTCAAGTCAAGAAATTGGAACAAGCAAGATGAAGTTGAACTGTTGAGACAGATTATTAAGATACCTGTAGAGAGTAGGAGGAGAAAGAAACAAGAAGTTTGAAGAAGGATTGGGAGAGCTGTATTAGTCACGTGGGCGCGTGATCGGTAGCGCAACTTCTTTGTTCCGTGTGAGGAATAACTTTATCCCCAAAATAACAGGCCTATGGAGCTGCAACAACCACTATGTCAGAAGTCCTAGATGCTTTTCAGGAGTTGTTAACTTTTGTTGACCAAGTCATGTTCAATGTCTAGATGTTTTGTACTGGTTATGTGCGTTTTGACAACTTAGTGCTTTGAAATAATTACACGCTTCAAGATAGCCAAGCACTGTTTAAAAACAGGCTGCATCATAATGTCCATATGCTTTGAAATCATTACATTATTCAAGATAGCCAAACACTTCTTAACAGCAGACTGCATAATAATGTCCATATACTTTGATATAACTACATTCTTCAAGATAACTAATCACTTCTCAACAACAGACTATATCATAATGACCATATAGTTTTCAAAATCTATAATCTTACAATATCCAGATAGGTTATAACATGCTACAGAACCATATACAATCTATTCAGCTACTCCGGCTTCTCATTTCTCAGATGACAGTCTGGGGGGTGGAGGGGTTGTTTTGCTATTCTCAAAGAGCTACCCACAGACTTCAAGACACAAGACACTATGTATAATTGTCAGAAGCCAGGACTGTTTGCTGAGAACTACCACCATCCTGTGATTCCCTACTGAGATGTACTAATCCCATGGTCTATACTATTGGGTGACTGATTTTCCTGTCTATAAGCGACGAGAGAGAAAGAAGTATCAACTGGTTCACATAAAAAAAAAAAAGACAACTCATCCCCAAAAGGTATCAAATAGTTATTGCCAGTTTCATGGCACAATACAGCTCTATGGACGTTTCCTAACAGACTTTAATACTCCAAGATGGAGTATTTACATCATGTCTGCAATAAACCAATACAATTGTTCTTTGGCTACCGGGGTATGCAAACCTGGCAGGAAGACTTTTTGTGAAAGTGAAAGAACCATCATTCGACCAATTCATACGCAGATGAACCCTGTCATGGATAAGTAAAGCCAAGACAAGCTGATGAGGAGACTTCTCTGAACAGCAGGAGATTTTAAAGATTTTTTCATTTATTTTATCCTCATGTAATGGCAAATCCAAATGCAACGCTGAGCCGTTTATAATGCTGCCGGTCTATTCATATGGCCCATGCCAGGGTCCATTACCCTACCGTCTTAACGCCCCGCTTGATTTATGCTTAAAATCCAAATGACTGTTTCGTGCGTCTCATAAGCTCCGATGCCATTGCATTTCTACCCTCGCGTGTTCTTTGAACAGCATCCTTGTTCTCTTGAGCCCTTCGGAATAAGTATTTCATGCACTCTCCTGTGGTACCCCAAACCAGGTATTTGTAGGCTTGTGGTACATCAACCTTCTCCGCTGCAGGCGAACCCAATCCTGCCTGAACCAATTCACAGCTGACCTCGTCTGCCATTCCCTGAAGCTGGGCATAAATTAAGTCGGTCTGAGGTTCGCCATTCTGGATCTGCGAGGTGCGAATTGTTTGCGCCTTGCGAACAGACTCGAGGTTGTGGCATGCGAGAACGGTGCTGACAGGGGGAAATTCGGTCTCGCCTTCGACCGGTTGGAGAATTGAGTTGTAGGATCTGCGGATCAGAGCCTCAGTGATACCATCGTAGCATGCATCAGTATCTGCCTTTGTATCGTGAATGGTGTGTCGTGGGTCAGATCCCAAATATGCTCCTCGAACCAGTTTCACACCGACTGCAAACCCTTCCTTCCTGGCAGTGGCTAAATGAGATGATACAATTGAGGGCGCAACCTTTCGATAAGCTTGGTAAGTGCCGTACACAACAGCGTTTCCGTCTTTTGTCTTGTTATACCTTCGCATGTATTCCAGAGTCCATCTGTCGATGCCCGCTTGCAAAGAATCCTGCTCGGCATCGAAAAGTAATCGGATACCACGCTCCGAAGCGAGAGTACAGATCGAATCGATGGCATCTTTGAGTGCAGGAGAAGGACTCGTACCTTGAGCAAGGTCAAACAGAGCTTGCTGTCCGGCTCCAGTAAATCTAATCCTTTTGTTAGTCTCAGTCTCGGAAGCGACGAATTTGTGACTTACTTCAAAGCCACGAAGTCACCCGGCTCTGCAAGTCGGACAGTCTCCAAAGTTCCCTTGGCCCACGGAATGATTTCTTCTTGGATACATCGCTCCGCAGTCTCGCTCTCGCCGCAGGATCCCAGATTTGCCTTCTGACTTTCAGTAAGTACGACCTCCTTGGCATAGCCAAGAATGACACCCTTGAAACCAATATTCTTTAGCCCGTCGACTGTTTGCTTGACCTCGGCCGCGTTCTCGCCCGCACAAAATTGTTTGTAGAAGGTTCGTTTGAGGAGGAATCGCAGGATGGGATTCGAATCAGGCGAAAGAATTGGTGATTTGGTATGTGCAAGGATATTCATGACAGCCAGCGACGGCCTCAGGAGAATCTGGCTCGGTTAGTATGGATCGAAGATGAGACGACGAGATGTCTTACTTACAGGTGAAGAAGAGATAGAAGTCACCATGAGTGACCGAATTACTGCACTAAGTGGCAGGATTGATAAGGGTGCCGATTTTGACATCTTTTTGGCGGGCCGGGACACAATGGCTTGTGACAGCGGTGGCAACGAGCCGGCTGAGGTTGATTGAGCAGCAACAATAGTTGGCTGGCGCAGAGAGGACTTGGAGGAGATCTGCCGCGTCGCAGAAGCAACTGATCTCCTGCTGCTGCTGCGTATGAGGTTGGGAGGAGGAATTGACCCCGCCATGGTTGCGTAGGTCCTTATCGCTGAAGTCGTGAGGCGATAAGATGGCGGGGGGAGTCAATTGAGCTTTGTCAAGCAAAAATGAAGCAGTGAAGGGTGAGTGAGTGTCCAGGTCAAGTACTTGGTTACACGATGTTTTTATATGAAGGTGTGCATCAGCGGTTTCGGCGTGTGGTACAAGGTGACTTGTGCTGTGGCAGGAGGGAGTAGCCTTGCTCGAGCCTTGGGAAGTTGCGGCCATTGATATCGCGAAAGGCTGGCGTCGGCTTAAACTTGCACAGCGAACAGTGGATGGAGAGCTAATGCACAAAGCCAGACGCATGATTCGTCAATGGCCGCTGCGAACAAGAAGATAGTTTCTCGGTGTCGGCTTTGTCTGTCGCTCGTCTGCTGCCCCAGAGCAAATACTCATATGCCGGATATGAGGCCATACACAACTCCTATGGCCAAACCACTTTTCGCCGTTCTCGCAACTGTACAGTCATAGCCTGGGAACCCATCTGCGTCTCCTCATCAGTTGGTAATGCAAAAGCCGACCGACATGAGCGGTAAGAGGCAATACATACAGTACTCCACAGAGTCAAAGACTGGCCACCCACCCGCCTCTGGGAACTACAGACAACAGCCTTGACAAAGTCTTGACCTCGACTCTGTATATCGATCCGACAACTCCTCAGTGCGATAGGAACAAATCCCGTGGTCCAGAAGGAGACTCTGCCTTCTGGAATGTGGGCCTGATGTCCAGCTGGATGCTTCGAGCCTTCGAGTCTTCGAGCCAAACCTCATCTACCTTCAGCTCCCGCACTCCGCCCCCCAAGACCTCGGTGCGTTCTTGTAACCCAGGCTCAATCCAGCATGTTTCGCAAGTCTGCAACCTGTTTTGAGCGACGATCCAACGAGCCGAATATCAACATTCAGCGCCAAGGAAAGTAGTGCTGACAAGTGCACGTCCAGAATATTGGCTGTCGCTATGACTAATGCAACCATCGCGGGAGTTGGGTGGTCCCTCATCCCGTACACAGATTTGCAGCTTCATATCGCCCTTCAGAATGTGATGAGCAGTCGTTGTTTCTGGGGGTTTGCTACCGGCCTTCATCACGATACTTAAGACAACAACTTTCCCGTAACGGGCTTTGCTTCCGCACATCCTGGCTGCTCTACGTCATTGCCGACTGATGGGTCAATGGCCACTGATAATCACGGGCTCCCTGCTTTGGCTGCTTGCGCATCCAGGAGCCTAACAGTAAACCCAAGGAGACGCAGGGCCGGCGGTCCAAAGACGAAGACTGGCTGTCAGACGTGCAGGTATGGCTGGCGATGCTCACGGTGGAGGTCCTCGTTTACTAACCAAGTTGTAGGGGACGAAGAGTCAAGTGTGATGAGGCAAGACCTTCTGTAAGGACAGAAGCTGAGACCCGAGAAAATTACGAGCTTACATGTAGCATAGTGCACCCGTTGTGTGAAGTCCGGCTTTTCCTGTCCAGGATATATTGCACCAAAACCAAAGAATAATGTCTTGCGTTGTGCTCCATATCGCCCTCTAGCTCCGCAACCATCGGTGGCATCGGCTACCACATCCCAGCCGTTGAACTCGTATCGAGAGCAGCGGTACTTTGCTGCTTTCTGTGAGGACTTTTTACCTGCAGTTCCTGGATATCTGCTCAATGCCTCAAGCTGGTGTCGCATGTTGCTTCAGGAGTCACTTAAAGAAGTCTCACTTCGCCATGCCGTTACTGCCCTGAGTGCCCTAATCCTGGCCAATGAAATTGAGTATTCCTCTATCGACCCTTCGTCTGCAACCTCTAAAGAGGCACGCAATCATCGTGAGTCGGCAATGCAACTCTATCACAAAACCATTGGTGGTATGAAGAGGATTGAGAGTCACCGTGCAGCTTTATTAGCCCACCTTGCCATGTTCGCATTTGAAAAGCTAAACGGGAGGTCTGATCTTGCCATTAATTACATCCGAGGGGGGCTAAACCTACTTCGAGAGCTATCTACAACGAACTTTCAAGCTGGGTCATGGAGCAAAAGAGCAAGAGACCTGACTTCGCCTGTCCTTTACATCGAGGACGATCTTGCACGCATTTTCGTCAGTCTGGAGATTCAATATATTCCTTTTGGTCGTAGTCAACCACTTTTGTGCCAGAAAGAATTTTATCAGAATATCAGCCCTACGCGAGAAAACATACCAAGCGAGGGTTTTGCATCAATTCGGGCTGCAAGAGAGTCATTGGAACGGATCATGGCCCGTGGCATTGACGGCCAGTGTTTTGGAACCCCATGGAGACGTACAGTGAGTGGTCCATTGTTCGAAGGTCTAGGGCCTGGATTGGATCTACAACCTTTTGTTTCGACAGATTTCTCGTCTGTTGCATCCATCGAGCAGTGTTTTGTAGAGATCGATTCGTGGTCGGCAGCGTTCAAGCCGCTATCCGTCGCATCCGACACAGCCAAAGAAGCCGAAGACTACATGAACTTCATCTCGCTAGAGATCCAGGCAAATACCACAAAGATCCTGCTTGCGAGGACATTATTCTCTACTGAGACTGAATTCGATTCGCTATTAAGCTACTTCCAAAACCTTGTTAACCTGTGCGAAACGTATATCTCCCATCCACGATTCCAGCGACCTTCTCCAAGAAGTAGCCTCAGTACTTCGGGCGTCGTTCTCCCGCTTCTCCTCTCAGCTGTCAGGTGTCGAGATTCGACTCTCCGCCACCGCGCGGTTGCTGTACTTCAGGGGCTCAAGAGAATGGAAGGGGTCCTGAATAGTGATGCGATTGCACAACTCGCCGCGTGGGTCGTCAATTTAGAGGAGAAAAACGGGCTACTGAAAGGCGCCACGATCCCAGAGGAGCAGAGAGTCAGACTGTCCAAGGTTAAGATCGATTTCAAATCGAGGACGGTCGAGGCGATCTCTGAGAGGTCGCTGCTAGATGGTGGATATGTTAAAACGCCCTTCCTTATCAGGTGGTGAAGCTCCATATCAGGGGTGTGGAAGTGTGTGTTTGTAGTATCGAACGAGTACGTTCTTGACGTTCGCAGAGAAGATTGATACAGTGCTCTTCATCTGTGTTTCTTGATGCCTACTCTTCTTTTGCCATGATCAAGGAATGAGCGTAGCGGGTATTTGTATCCTGTATGATTTTTGGGTACAATAAAAGTCGATTTTGCACTTTTTTCTTTTTTCAAACTTCTTTTACTCGCTTGAGAAATGTGATGTACACACAGTTATGAAAGGGTTGCCAAGGGAAAATGGAGT
The DNA here is from genome assembly GCA_029641185.1 of Pseudofabraea citricarpa. Lineage (NCBI taxonomy): Eukaryota > Fungi > Ascomycota > Leotiomycetes > Helotiales > Dermateaceae > Pseudofabraea > Pseudofabraea citricarpa. Next base: position 573,454 of record JAPWGK010000008.1, read on the forward strand.
AACTAGCATGATGCATAGAACTATCGCCTTGCAGTCTTTGATTCTCCCCAATTCTATTTATTGCTTTCCATCTAAAACACCATTGATGAATTGCTAATCAGGTAAAACCGATGACCTTTTCTAGGAGTCTTACTTAATCTCACTGAGATTTTCTCGCCCTTTCAGCAAGGAAGAGCCCTCACAGCGTCTGGCTTTTCTTTTCTGTCTCTCTTTTCTTATGCTACGACCTTCCGGACTTGACATTTACTCTGCTCTACTCTACTCTACTCTGCTTCACTCTGCAGAAATTAATCTTTTCAGTCGCCTATTTCCTTAATTATTATTTTATCCTTACCATCATCAATCTAAGCCTCTCCTTTGCCTTCTTCTCTCCTCTCCTCTTCTCTTCTCTTTCTCGAGAAGAGAATTTGGAATGAGTAGATACTTAGAGAAGGCAGATGCGTGGGAAGCAAGACAGTCTTCCCGGATGAGGACATGTTTGTTGACTGAAGAAACACACGCCCGTGTTTTTTCTGTTTTTTTGTGTTCTTCCTTCTGCTTTTTCCTCTGCCAGGGAGAGGGAGAGCGGAGTCGGTGAGAGCATTGTATGGAAATAAGTAGGTAGGCTGGTTTGAAGGGTAGAGATAGGCAGGTATGAAGGATTTGCATCAGTAAGATTTGAAAAGAAAAATAGAGAGAGAGAGAGAGAGAGAGAGAGAGAGAGAGAGAGAGAAGGAATCGGAACTGTAGAACCTTGCTGATTCTAAAAGGGATTACGAAGATCTGACCATAAGCATCACATCACATCAATCATCTTTCCTTACTCACATAGAGACACACACACTAGTGACCAAGACACAAAAATCCGATTAATCATATCTCGTATTGTCTTCACCCCTCTTCACTCTATAACTCTACTTATCCCATCCACGTCCTACCAAACACCTCCCTCCTTCTCCTAAGGAAAACCAAGCCCCGCCCCCAAACCTACCACATAGCGACGCCACTAAATTTCCACAGCCTCTCCGCCTCCGTGAAGCTCCTCTGCCAGAACTTCAGGTCCTTCAGGAACATCCTGAGCTCGCGCTGGTCCAGCGGCGGCGCGTGAGCCGCAAAGGGGATGCGCGAAACGTCAATGCTACCCATCACCTCACCGTCGTTGATCGAGGAGACGACCGAGTCCGCACCGTCGAGAACCCACTGCATGAAGCGGCGGTGCTGCAGGTGTGGGAAGAGCTTGTTCATGAGCGTCTCGGGCTCCACTTCCATTTCCATTTCCGTTTCGCTGCAGGAACGAGCGACGATGTCTAGGCTCAGGTCGAGGTCCATCGCGTCGTACTGCGGTGGAGCATCTGTTGCTGCTGCTGTTGGGTTTTAGTTAAACCGTCAAAGAGAAGGACTAGAAGGAAAGAAGGAAAGAGAAGAAAGGACTCACGGTATCCATACCCCGAACTCGAGCCCGAAGAGCTATACCCGCTATCGGCTCTCCCTCTACGCCCTCCCATTGCCGAATGCCCACTCGTGGTGTTTGTCCGTTGTCTCAGCAGGAGAGAAGGCGGGAACGGCATGAGTCTATGCTCGTTAGTACAACTTCCACTTCCAAATCTACAGCACCTTGCAGGGGTAAAAGAAAAAGAAAGATAAATAAGAAAAGAACTCACATCTCTCGCTGCGAACACCCTTCCGGCGTAAAAGACGGCGTCGACCGTGGCGGGGGGCAGTAATTGCTCGGCACTTTATGGCGGAGACTGGCGTCTTCTGTGCCGTTCACCATGTTAGTCTCTTCTCTTCTCTTGTTCTTGTCTCGCATTCGGATCACGAATCATCTTCCTTTGGTCTTTCATCCTACTCGTTCTTTCCTTCCTACGTACGTACCTTCGAGAATATATGTCTTGCCGCGGATGCAGCAGGTTGGGGAGGATGCCATGACTGTTCTGTCTTGTCTTGCTTGATGGGGAGAGGAAAAGAATGAAGTTGTTGTTTGTCTGCTGCCGGAGAAAAAGAACGAAAGTAGTTGATGTAGCAGTCGGCGGTGATATAATCGTGGACGGGGATAAAGATTGGGGATGTTGATGTTGATGAGAGAAAGAAAGGAAGAAGAGATTGTCAACTATAGAAATAAATACCATAGAAACAGTATAGCTCTGTTGACGGGGAAGGTAGGTTGGTCCGTAACTGCCATTACTGAGGCTTTGACTTGACGAGGGAGATGCATCGCTTGTCATTCCATTTTCGCTAAATCATCTAGTAAGCTACAAAATATCCTATGCCATCGCAATTGCTATGATTCAAAACTTTCGTTTCTTTTTCACAGGACCTTTGGCTGCCTTCTCTTCTAAGTCCCTCTTCAGCTCTTCTCTCTTCTTGTTTGCTCTCTCTTCAGATGTCTCTCTCGGTGGAGGTGTTTCAATCTTCTTTTCAGTCCGGCCTCTGACTAATCCATGCTCATCCTGAACTGGCGTCCGTTTACGGAAACCACCAGGTTTCTTAGGCACATCAGTTTCTGCTTCTCCTTCATCATCGTCATCATCATTATCATCACCACCACTATCATCATCAGACATTGATATGACAGGTTTACGCCGCAGACCACCTAATCTTGCCTTTGGCTTTTGTGCTTCTTTCGTGAGACCTTTCTGTTGTAACCCACCCAGCTTCTTCTTTGCAGGTTGCTGAGTTGAATCTTCTGACACAGAATCATCATCCGATGGTGGCGCAATCTTTTTTTTGAGGCCTCCTAACTTAGGCGCTGTCGATTTTGATTTATCTTTCAACTCTGGAATACGAGAATTCTTCTTGGGGGGCGGCGAATGCTCATCTTCTGTTTCAGACTCTTCCTGTCGTGGTTTGGCTGAAGGTTTTGGTAATGGACTTTTATTGGCAGCGGTATTCTTGGGAGCTGAAGTCTCGCTATCAGATTCCGTTTCTTCATCATCCGCCAAAAGCGTCTCCTGCGGGGCATTCTTGCTTGTACTAATCTTTACTCGTGGAGGTGAGATCGCATGTTCAGACTCTGTGACATGCTCAACAGGAGCTGCAACTTTCCGAGCCGGTGAACTGCCCCCTCTAGATTCCGTATCTGTGTCTCTAGAAGGGGAGTCTATTTTTGGATTTGCCTTTCTCCTCATCGGTAGCACCTCACCTTCGGATTCTGTACTATCGTCACCCAGAAACGGCCCCTTCCGTTGCGCACGCCTCTTGGATGGGAGCTTCCTCAGCGGAGCCTTTTTTGGAGGAGTGCCTGTAGGCTCCCCCTCTGTCTCAGTAGCTTCGTCTTGAGCTGCTGTGATCCTAGGTGCAGGCCGCGAACCTCTAAGTCCACCAATGCTCAACTTTGTAACCTTTGGAGGTGCCGTCGGAAAACTGTCCGGGATAACTTGTGAGGGGGCGTCCAAATCATCATCGTCATCATCTGTTGATTCAACACTGATGTCCTTCACAGCACGGCTTGAGGTTTTGCCCGGTGGCGTTTCTTGAACTTGAAAGTCGTCAGTCGATTCCTCTCGTGAGAGTTTCAATTTCTTTGCATCGTTGGAGCCGGAAGCACTCTCCTCCTTTGTGCTCAATCGTATAGCTTTTTCTTGACCTTCCCACCAGCTCTTCGATTTCTCAGTCACATATTTCTCACCGGCGGTCAAATTCAGGGTAGAATCAGAGCCAAATACGTCGGAGAGCAGTTTATTTGCCTCGATATCATCAACAGCATTGCCTCTCTTCCATACCTCTTCATCGAAGGTTCCCAGTCCTTTGATACGTTCTTCCGCCCACGCCTTTGTTACTTTCCTGCCACCCTTGCCAGCAGCGCCTGGGAACACCTGGCCAAGGTCTGTGCCTTGTGACTCTAGTTTATCAACTAGCTTCTGGATAACGTGATCCTTTTCCTTCAGCACTTCCAGGAGGTTAGACTGCTCGGTAGTCCGGGCACGCTGTGCCCGGATGAGAGGCAGTATCAGCCCATCGGTGAGAGTATGTTGTGGAACAGGCTCCATTTTGAAAGTCCAGTTAAGTATACCCAATGCTTTGACTTCTGACGTGACCGCCAGTGTCAACGAGGCGACAGCTCTTCTTCGTTGGCCGTCGGCACTAACCTTGAGGTCTACTGTTGTGCCATGCTGGCCATCCAGTGCGCCTCTGATCTTCTGCAGGAACACTTGCAGGTTTTCTTCGTCGCCCTCGTCGGCCAGCTCGATGATGGTAGCTTCATCTTGGCTTCGTGTCACGATCTCCGCCCGCGAAAGAGCTTCGCCCCAGATGTATGTGAGGTCGGTGAGGTAGACCGTATACGAATCGGGCGTGAAGGCAGTCGAGACGAGAAGAGTCGGCAGCGAGTCCTGCCCTGAGAAGAGCGGGCGCCAAGTCTTCGTCATGCTGAGAGATCGTGGTTCCATTCACATCAATGCAACGCTCGCTATCGGGGAACGTGGCCGGCACAGTAAGCAACCTACGGGAGAAACGGCGTGGGAGTCAGGAGAGTTCGGGAAGCAGAAGCGGCGACGAAGTGCCCGAATATGCGTGCTCAGCGTGTACAGAAAAAGCTGTGTTGGCCGGTGGGGTGGCTCACTGGGTAAACTTGATAAGGCTATGTATGCGTGCATCAACATACCACAGTGCTACGGCCGTATCACTTGCAACTGAAGATCCGGACGTTGACGCAAGACGTCGTTACATGGGACTACCATTTGGCTTTCAACGGAAGTGACACTGGAGAGAGCACATGGCACGTCTTGTTCATTCATGTTGTACCGATGATGTGCGTATGCGATGGCAAGAATCAGGCTGCCGTGGCGATCTGCAGCCTCACGCTAGCGCACCGGCAGTAACCTCGTATCACGTGGGACAACGTAGCGGTGACTCCCGCACGTGACGATATGCGTTCTTCATGGTACCTAATCATGTCCAGACGATTGTCGTTCGGGCGGCCGAGGGGAATGTGAGCATGTAAAGACTACATGGATTAAATCTAATTAACTACATGACGTGGTTCTAAAAGTCTAATTGAAACCAAGATAATTGCTCGTGCAAGTGACATCCAGCGTTGAGTTATCGACGTTCAGGCAATAAACCTCATCCGTGCCGGTAGCACCCACGACATCAATGTTCGTCGCCACAATATTGCTACACGCCGATGTGCTGGAGCAAGCGAATGTTCCGATCTGAGGAGTATACTTGGCACTCGCCTTTCCATAGAAGTTCGTAAACAGAATATCCGTGATGGTCAGTGGCGATGGGTATTGGAGACACAGAGTGAGGTTCTTCTGCCCGTAGCACTGATCAATCTCGATGGCATAGTCGACATTATCAATGTACATGGTGTCGTAGGTGATGTTGTTGACCCGGCCATCTCCACCGCCTCCTTGGAGATCTCCGCTGAGTGCAGTAGCCGAGTTGGGCCAGACTTTGATGCGGGCTCCGTCCTAAGAAAAATTAGTGCACTGCTATATCACACCATCCGGAAGTCGTTACTTACGGTCGCGTTGTGCATGGATACATTGTAGACGTAGATATCTTCTACGATATCATACTCGCCAACGTATTGTCCAAGCGAGCCCACAGAGATGCCGTGAGATCCATTGCAGAACATGTTCTGAACAATGATGCTCGTACTGTTTGGCTTGAAAGAGACACAGTCGTCTCCGTTGTTTACGACCGAGTTCTGAATTGTGATATCCTACTTTGTATTAGCCTTCATCGTTTCTGCCGACCTTGACCTGAAGTATTACTTACCGAGCTTCGGTAAGTGTCCCAACCATCAGTATTCTTAGCAGGATTCTTGCTAACACTCCCTCCCGCTATGTTCAGATTGTCGAACACAACATTGGTTGAATTGGCAATGAAGTGGTAGTACTGTGGGCTGTAGCGAAGAACCAAATCGCTGACGATTGAATTGTGCAAACCATCAATACCAAGCAAGACAGGTCGTAAAGTATAGATGTTGGAAGCATACGCATCGTACCACACCTGTCCATTACCATCCAGAGTACCTCCGCCGTAGATATTCACATCATTTCCACCAAGCTTAAAGAATGAAGTGACGTTCTGGAAAATGAACCGGAACGAGTTGGCTTGCCAATATGTAGTATCATTAGTGAACTGGATGTATCCTTGGATGTCTGCAAGATCGGTCAGTTAACAATTGAAGCTCAATCAGAGATATGGCTTCATACCAAGGTCAATGTGATTCAGGAAAGTCAAGTCAAGGGCAGTGCCAATGATATACTCTGATCCCTCCTTGAAAACGACATGCCCTCCATTATTGCAAGAATGTAGAGCGTCTAAGATATAAGGCGAGTCATCAGTGCCATTGCCATGGCTCTTGACGTAACAAGTCCTGTTTCGTGCTGGGGGAGATGGCGGTGGCTTCGAAGGATGTTTTGGATGGCAAGATACATTTGGCCGCGTAGAAGTATGCTGGGGAGCACTCTTTCCATTCGAGCTATGCTTCCATTGCTGGAGAGATGTCCACGACGGCGACGCAACTGCCAGTGAGGCAAAAGCCAGGAGAGTAGGAAGCTGAAGACGCATCTTGCTTGCAATTGACCCTTCAAAGATAGACGTCGACTTGCTTGAGAGCAGAGCTGCGGCTGCAAAGACTGGGTTCCATGGCGACTTTATTTATTCTTCGGCCACTCTATGCGAGAATCTGCAGAGCTGGTCGAATAATTGCAGTGGCGGCCTGCACTTGATTAAACATTTTTCCGGAAATTATGTCATGCTCGTAGTGGTGGACGAGTAGGTCAAGGTTTATCAAGCCTTTTCCTCCACTCAATCGGCTTGTACGCGTGGAGATGGACCTCCACCCCCCAGACTTTCTCCATAAAATCTTTCGAAGTCTCCCCTGCTCTACGTTGAAACCCCGCATCTTAGACTTCGTTGAAATGACTTAATTCGCTAGATGGCGACAATCTCAGGTACGCGAGGGCAGATCCTTGGTTGACTCTTGGGCATACTGTTGCTATTGGTGGGATTTTAATATCGCTGCGACCGGCAACCCGGCGCAATGCCAGTAAGATGAGGAGGATGAGGGACGCCGAGGACGAACAAGCTCACGAGAAAGCTTTTTGCAATGGAAGCTTTTGGCGCAAGCTGGGCATGTGAGCCAGTGTAATTTGCACAGGACCAGACCAAAAGTCTCGATATGAAAGACTGCCAGCTATCCGATCCGATGTCGCCGAATATCGCATCACGTGATAGAACTACATGCACTGGCGATCACTGATGATGAACATGATGAGAGGTGAGATGTGAGATAATGCAGGGAGGGTGCGGCCAGAGAACCGAAGAGCAAAACTATGAATCAGAGTTTTTTTTGACATCCCACGTTCTCCAGGCCGTCTCTCCAGAGCTATCTTTTATGACAGGTCGACTGTCTCGGTTCGGTGCAACTAATCAGTTTGTCGGATTCTACTGACTGCAGAACCCCTTTGCATGTCATGTCGCAGGCCCCCCCATGCCGAAGTGGACGAGAGCCACTTTATACAACGTGGGGTACTGCTGGTGGTTTGGCAAGCGGGATGGGCCAGCAGATGTGGAACGATACCAACCAGCGGATGAGAGACTTGGAAGAAAGTAAAGGCGAGAGAGCTTCCGGATGCTGAGAGCACGAGTGAAACCCTGAAAGGTGTTCTGGTAACGCAGCCAAGGGCACACGTGGATGAGTTTGACAGCACCGGATGATGCACCGAAACTCTCTTCGACCTCGGTTGATTGCGAGGCTGTGATGGCCTCCGCGATCAATCTCTAGCGGGAGCAGTATGGCTTGCGAGAAGATAACGCTGCCAAGAAGGCATCAGCGGACAGAGACTAGGTAGGTAGGTAGGTAAGTATATCTGCACCTCGGCTACTAGCGGGTGGAACGAAAAAGAGTCTTTGCTTTTTGAGGGGACAATGATGCATGACATTGGAACCGGGTATGCATCATGTTCTGAGCGAATTCCAAGTACCTGGTTCCTAGCCAACGGAATGGAGGCTCAAGGAACGGGACGAGCCTATGAGGCGCTGGGTGTGGCATATGTTGAACGTCTCGTGTAACGTGGCAGATGCAACCAAGCATTTGTTTTTGTGGCGCCTCTTGCAGTCATGGCATCTTCGGTCCGCGTGGCTGACAGGTATATTTTTCGGATGGCATTCGAACATAGGATGAACGGCATCTGTGTACTCGGAAGACCTCAGCTCTAGAACAACGGGCCGTCTATCAGAATGAGTTGTTTGCATCACAATAGCGGTGAAAGCCACCCACGTCCAAATAGATGAAGTGCATCTGGCTCCGTCTAGATCTTGGTGTCCCATGCATCAAAACAATGGGTGAACCTCCTGGGTCCATTGTGCCCTGTCGTGAATAACCGAGTCCATGGATAGGTTCCGGAGGTTGCTCCTGAGTTGAGACGAGCAAGATGCTGGCGACATTGCAGAATCCCCAGTGATCGAGATGATCGAGATCATCTAGATCTCTCTGTAGCTAACCAAAGCCCTGTAGACGTATCGACGGTAACCGGAACCCAATCTTGATGCTTACCGATAAAGCTGCATCTGATGCAGCGTCATCCAAATCGCTTACAGCCACGTACTTGAATAACAACAAGGATATGGGGTCGGTCACTTAGCCAGGAATGTCACCTTGCGGATTCCACATAGCCGTGTTCCCCGGTTCATCCAAAGGCATTGTTGTCATATTCACAAGCTTAGCCCAAGTCCAGAACAAAAGAGAGAATGGCGATCACTGGGTGGTGATAATGTCTTGCGGCAGGGTACGGAAATGGGGGATCCTTGATCCATGCAGCTTTCATGCACCAGCGTTTTCTGTTGAAGAATCCCGCCGCCAATGACAAAAGGCCATCTTAGACATGTCAAAAGTCAAGCCATGAGAAAGGACTTCCGGCCAGGGTTCCTCAAATTGCCATGGGTTTCACAGAATGTTATTTTAACGTCAACATTACAAATTCCCTGAAACAAGACGCTTGCCCCTCAGCTTTAGAACTGGCGAAGCTTCAAAGTGTCCTAAAGGAAAATATGATAGAAGACGATGATAAAAGACACTCGACTTGAATCTCTATCCTTCGTATGGGGAAGGCTAGGGCGAAGGTGTCTGCAGATGTTGAGACAACGACAAGGGGCCGCGGAAACGGGCAGAGGGTTACACACCTAATTAAATGCACTCTTGTACTTAACAGGAATTTGATGCTGCTTCTACAAAAGCCAGCAGACATAGAAAGGGGACCTGTCATGTTTGCTCAAGACATCTCTTGCTCACGCTCACATCATATCTATATTATGACGTGTCGCAAAGAGCAACACATACACTGGATAAATCGTGCAGAAAACTCATCAAATTGAGGCATGTAACGCTGAGCAAAAACGCACAAAAATAACCCAGAAAGGAAACAAGAGGCATGCAAACACTCCAATATGTGGAGACTGATGCAATTGATGCCCAGTTGTGGGACATGTCTCGACGATCAAGCAAAGAAATGACCGACGTTATCTCAATTCTCTTACAAATCATTATACACGCTCCACCGAGCAACCTCCCCTATCTGACATGGGCGAATGATGGTCTGCTGGAATTCACCATTACAGTGTGTATTCTAGCGAGCCTCGATACCCAGACTTTGGTGTAGAGGGATCTTGGGCGTAAGGTGGATGATTGTCGAGATAAGATTGGCATGAATCTTTGTTGTCAGAGAAAAGAAAATTGCCTCCTCCGTCCACGAGTCGAACATTCTCCAAGCCACATGTGTCTTCGTAAGAGCTTTCACCAAGGCTGTAGGGATGACAAGCGATGGAGCTCGGTGATGGTGGACTCTCCGGCTTGGGTGATGGTGAAGTGGGGTGTTGATGGTTAAATCGTGAGCGGCATTGATGCATGTAAGGATGCCCCGACAGGTCGGCTAATTTAGATGGTCGCTGAGGCTCTGAACGATCATCTTTGGTTCTGTGTCGTTGTGACTTTATCTTACTAGCACTGAGGCCGCCCTTGCGACCAGAACTTTGCCTAGCTGTGGTTGAAGCATCGGATCTATAAAACTTCTTGCTCCCCGATCCTTTGATGCGATATCTGGTGGTGGATTGAACACCATCCTTGACGGCGAAGTCTTCCAAGACCCACTCGGTGGACTTCTTGGTATCGTCTCCAGGAACACGTCGCTCGGTCTTCTTGAAAGCCTAGTATGATAAGCTACAGTAATCTTAGCTGCCATGAAGAAACTTACAGCATTCATGGACAAGTTGTGGCGGATACTGTTCATCCAACCTCTGGATTCTGAATTTCCCTTGTTGGTATTTTGGCGGAACCAAGCGTAGATATCTTGCAAAACCATGGAGTGCGTCTCACTACTCATCAGAGCCTTGTGTATGAGTTTAGCATATGGTTCATCGCACTCCCCATGGCGGTCCTCGAAATCAACAACAGCCGTTTCTCCCAAACCAAGGCCAGCATCATCAGAAACAGGGCTCCATGACCAGCTGTCCATATCTTGATGAGTACCAGCCATCTGAGTGCTGTCTTGGAAGTACTCCATACTGGAACCTTGTCTCATCTGCGAGAGGTCGTTTAACCCATCTTGAGCGTCATGGTTGGAGTAAGACGGGAGCTGGGAAGCGATGGGGTCTCGGAAAATGGAGTCCGTCTGGTATGAGTTCAAGTTTGTCTCGGTGCTGTCGAATATACCACCTCCGTAAAGAGAAGGCGATGTTCGAGGAACTGAGGAATTTTCGACCTGGCTAAACGTGGCTGGGTTGCGGGAGCCATCGAAAGTTGCTGCCTCGAAGTGGTAGTTACCGTCTGCAAGGTAGGGGGGATATGCAAATTGTTGTGTATCTTGCAAAGGTGAAGTTCTTGAAATCCAAGTAGATGTGTCATGCTGATTCACCATGGTGGCTGGAAAAGTGTAGCTGGCAGCAAAGGTATTTGATGGAGATGCAGCAAGGCTCAGAAAAGTTTGGTCTGTCTGAGATGATGGAAGACCATCAAAGAGCGGATATCGGTGGGCTACTTGTGAAGTCTGCAATGCCGAGCTGGGGCTTTCGACAAAATGATCGCTGAGAGGGTAGTTGCTGAATTGTTGCGGCTGTCTATTGTCTGAACCCGTAAGAGGCACCATTTCAGAATAGCACTTGTAGATTCGTTGCCTGATGATGTGGCAGCGGGTGGGATGAAACGACCAAAATGTGTTTCTGGTGGTGTGACAGCAACGGCTGTGACCATTTGACTCGGAGATTTCAATGATGTGGGATAGGAGACAAAGATATTCAACGAGACATGGTCGGAGCCAGTACTTAGCTCGTTATAGCTTCAGCAGCTGTGCTGTAGGCTGGCTGTGCCAGCGCATGGATGATTTCCAGCTTGTGTGTACAAACGAGGCGGCGGGAGGTTACATGAAGCAGAAACACACAGGAAGCCCACCCAAAACTCCATGCGATATGCTGTTGATAGATGCTTGTGATCAGTAATGAACAGCAAGCAAGTGCAGGGGTAGCCGGATGCACAACAAAGACGTTATTTCTACCGCCTTTCGGGATATCCTACCCTAGTCGGATAGGTGCGTCAGACTGTGCCTCCCCCCGTACTTTGTGCCACAAGGAGCCTTGTGCAGGCTTGTCCCTGCAAGTATTGGCATGGGCACTAGACGCGGCTACCGGGGAATGCATTGTTCTAGAATAGCCAAGGGCACTGTTAACCTCCCTCCCACGGCTGCCGGGAATAGATCGCATGTATGGAAGGGTCTGCACTAGCCGTCTTAAAGCCTCCAAGTACCGGCCATTGTAGCAGTGGAATCGTAGCTTTCTAGATAGCTCAGCGGGTTACCGAAGGGTTCTGTACCGATGCAGAGCCAGGTGAGGTTAAGGGCCATTGCTGCTGATGTAAATCATTCGAAGATGCAATGAATAGCCAACAAAAACGTTGAAGAGAGGGTTACCGTAGGCAGCATGGTGCCGAATTACGCTTGACAATGCATTCTCCAATCATTGTTTGCACATGGCAGCGAGAGCTTTTCACGAGACCATGCAAATCACACCGTACAGAGAAGGCTTTGTGTCACAAACGACCTGCGAAGCTAGGAACAGACGAATTCGAGTGAGCAGTTTATATTGTGAGAGATCTAGTGGATACCTTACACTCTGAAAGCCTCATACCGCCCTGACCAGTTGCCCGACCTCTTGGCTTACTTCCGGTAGTAGATCTGGTTCGATTCGTTAGCCTAATGTAAACGGTCTGATGGAGAAAATATCGCCCTACCTTTTTGTACTGGAAGTGAAGCTGCAAAATACCCTTAAATAAGTTAGCGACAACGGCTCAAGGGTTCTCCTGCCAAAGTTTGATAAGTACACACCTTGTCGAAACTGCTCCTGAATCCACGATCCCTTTTCGCACTATAATCCCATTCTTTGTCGACGATACGAAAAGCAATGTCCTCATATGGTGGTCCAGCTATAAATCGGATCAAGCAAGTATCCTCCTCGCCTGCTGGTGCAAAAGACTCGCCTCTCTTTCGGCCATTTTCCCGGACGATACGAAAAGTCGGTGCCTTCGCTTTGTCGATGAGGTCCGGATAAAAGATGTTAAACTTGTATCCTTGGACTACCTTTGGCGGAGGGTTATCATGGTCGTAATGTGTTTGGTTGTATTTATTCCATTCGTATCCCATTTGAACCCGATTGAAGTAGCGAGGTTTCCTCGGGCGGTATTTGTCAGCCCACTGGGGTTTTGAGTTGGTCGCAACTGACTCCTCAGCAGTAAATATTTCCTCGTTCTCGTTAACTCCTCGAGCTACCTCCCTTTCATACAAGGCTTTTGTTGCCTGGGAGAAATCTTCTGTGGGGATCGCCGAGAATCGTTGAGTGCCAGGAGGTGCACTAGAAGCAGATACCTGCGTTTTGCTCGTGGAAGCAGATACTTGTTTCTCAGGAACGTGCTGGCCCATTGGGATATAGCCTAGTTTCAGCACCTTTCGACGCTCAGCTACAATTCTGTCCAAGAAAGTCGCTTCATCAACCACGTCAGTAGCCTTTTCGTCGTTGCGTAATTTTAGCAAAGGTTCGGGGTCGTATTCACGAGAATATGGAAGACTGGGTTGGGTTTGTTCCTTTTGCGTGCCAGCAATGTCCATTGGTTCCTGGCCGTCTTCCATGACAGGGATGGGTCCAATAAGCAGAGCTTGCAGGCTTGATCGGGCTGCTTGAGCGTTTTCCTGCTCTGCTTTCCGTAGTGTATCGAGCCGACTATCTAGGATCGACTGATACACTTTCTTCAACTTTGCCTTTGCCTTCCATATTAACAAACTCTTTAGAAGTTGCTCCCAGTAGTCGACATCGATATCATCGTTAGACCGTAGTTTGCTCCTGATCTGCTTCTCCAGGGACTCCAATTGCTCATAGGTTTTTGGACCAAGTAACTTATCCACATCCGCTGCAACAGAACTCACCGCACGCTGCTCGGGTCCCAGAGGCTTCAACTTCTGGCGGCGGTCGTTGCAGATAATTTGCATGGTCTTCCAATATTCCTGGTTGTTTTTGTTGGTCTCTAGTGTGAGGTAAGATGCAATATCGGCTTCTAGCTCGACGAATTGTGCATCATCGAGTCCTTCGAAGACGCCCTCGGGATCTACCACATCGAGAGGAACTTCTTCCTCGTCTTCATCTAGAAGATCTCGGTCCGGGTCGATAACCCGCAGTATGACGGCCAGCCAATCTATCGGTTTCGCTCGTCCTTCCCGTACCCGGATATCAGCCTTCTTCTTCGCCTGCTTCAGGACAAAGCTGTCCTCCTGCGAGACCCATTTCCTTGTCTGCTCATCCTCCAAGCTTTGGTTGTTGATGTTGTTGTTGCGTGCGCGGAAATCTGTTTTGCTGCCTGTTGGTCGTGAAGGCTTGGAAATGCGAGTATTGTCATCCCGACGGGGTGAAGTGATGTGCTTTGCGGGTGATGCTGCGCGACCCGCGAGCATGGCTCTTCTTCCTGGATCCATGATTTGGTGACGGGTTGAGGAGGATGAGGATGCTGAGGCTGAGAAGAGACGGTTGGTGGTTCAAGGCTGAAGTTCTTGCCGACAGGATCGAGACCAATGAGGGTGAGTCTAGCGTCGCGCCAGTCACGCGAAGATCAAGCCTCGGTAGGTAGAGGTAGGTACAAGTCACAAGTCCCTTGCACAATCCTCTTATTTCAAGTACTGAGCAATGATGAGGCTATGATGGAGATACCTTCAGTTTTGCTTGTCTCTTGAATCAGCAATCTAGTTATTATGTTTAAGCTGGATCTTCAATATTGGCCGACTTGAGGGCTACGATAGCTTAGGTATCATGTTGTATGCAGCCGGCTGGCTATTGCTCGCAACGTCCTTTGGATTGTGTGTGTGTTCCATCTCCAGTTTCAGCAGGCGGAATGGATGGGAATCATTCAGCGACTCAAATAGCGAAGGATTGCCAAGTGGGCTGTTATCTGGCTGTATCTACTGTTTCTGCAGACGACAGTTGCCGCTTACGGACCATGCCCAGGCACAATTGGTAATCCCAAGCCCAAGCCCATGTAGTCCGTACCTTATCTCACTCAGAAGACGGCATTCACTCGGTAGAGCGGTACAGCGCTGTCGTGGGTGGTGGTTATTCACATGTCATCCAAGCTGACGCTGACTGGGCTCTGAGACCTTCCTCTTCGGCAGCTCCCTAATTTCCTATTTTCCTGGTGTTGGAAACTGTTGGAAGGGGGACCTGGCAACGTGGCTTCTAGAAGTCTTGTAGAAGAAGCCAATCTCTCGCTTGCATGTTGGGGAGGAGATGAGATGCCCTGATTTGATCCAGCGCCGGCACCTGAAGGCTGAAGGCTGAAGGGTTGAAGGCCCTGAAGCAGCAGCAAGCGAGCACAGGCTAGGCTATGGCTTGTCGGTACAGCAGTTCTTCACCCCACCATGGTTCTACCGCACCTTATTACAGTACACTTTTACGGTACCTACTACACTACAATTACCACTACCACCACTACCCACCACTACCCAACAACCACCACTAAACTACAATTACCACTACCACTACCACTACCACTACCACTTCCCACCACCACAACACAACCACAACCACAACCACCCACCCACCACCATCTCCCCGTAACCCAATTGACAAAGCAACGCTGGGGTCCATGCCCCCATCCCCCTCCCCCCCCCCCCCTCACCTCCTCCCATGCTCACACCCCCCCCGAATCGGTCAACGGTGCAACGACCAACCATGCTGACCACGACTTGCGAATTGACCTTCCGAATACCCTCACCCAGTCCCTATTGCACCACTACAACGAGCAACTCCTGGCCCTCCAGCCCATTCAACCGCTGGAGTCTCGGGTTGTGAAGCACATCAGCGCATCCTTCGTCATTGCGGTCCCGCACCGCTCCGCTTACTCTACCGCTCGCCTCGTTTCGCCCATGAAGTAGAGTTTAATTCTCGGGCTTCGTAAGAGCCCTGACCGTCTTCTGCTCAATACCCACTCGACCAGAGAGTGCCCCGTGCATTTGAGATCACTCTATCTTCAATGATTGTCCCTGTGTCAATCTTCACCACCACCATCACCACCACCCCGTTAACCGTCTTTCAATCTCGCTGTTGCCTCCTCCGAAATCCTGCTCTGCCCTCTACTTTGCCCCTCCTCAAGATACACAGACCTCGGAATGTAAGCTTCCACCCATATCTTCAGCTGGTGGCTGCGACTCGCCAGCTATGCCCCAGTGAGACCTGAAAGAACTGACTTTGTCCTCATAGACACGTCACCGAGCTCCTCATCGCGTAGTAATCCATCGCAGCCAGCCCTGCGACTCTGAATCTCGTCACGATAGAGGGCACACGAGCAGTAGTTTGTCGCATTAGCTCGCATTCGAGCTTGCAACACTCACTTCCTTTGCGGGCAAAGACTCCAGAGCTCCCCTCGTACACCCCTCTCAGAAGACCACCCTATTCGAATTGCGGGAGTGATATCTCAGCTGGTAGGGCCAAGTCGGCAGAGCGGCCAACTGGCCGTTGAGATAGCTGCGAAGCGGTAGGAAGGTAGGAGAAGGTCGCCTGAACAATAGCGACAGTGACGATGAGACGAAATCGTGGTGGGGCTCCATTCAGAGGCAATGGCGCTCCTATACCGGACTCGCTGTCCCTGATACGGTCCTTCAATATCGAGACCAATCCAACGAGACCTGTGCGCCCGTCCCCTCTCACCGCGTCGACCATACCAGACATGCCGCTTGATCTGCTGGATCGCATACGCTCCTTTCCCCTCTTCCTGTCCGCGCCGGACTCGTTCCTGGCTGCCATTGGAAAACACTTGCGACCGCAGGTCCATGCACCTTATGATGTTATTCTCACAGAGGGCGATGACGCCAAAGCTATGTACTGGCTAGTACGCGGTGCGGTTGCCGTCACGTCGCGAGATGGCGAGGCGACATACGCTGAGTTGAGGCCTGGAGCCTTCTTCGGTGAAATTGGTATTCTAATGGATGTGCCGCGAACTGCAACAATCATCGCGAGGTCGAAGAGCTTGTTGGTGGTCCTGAAAAAGGAGGACCTTCGAGCAGAACTTCCCAATTTTCCTGAGATGGAACAAGCTATTATGGAAGAGGCCCAGGAGCGATTGACGATTCTCAACAAGAAGAGGAAGGAAAGCGGGTTTGGACCAAAACTGACGTCCACTTCTCTCCCTGCGAGAGGTGGGAAGGTCGCTCGTGATGCGAAGCCAGGCGAGGTTTCAACAGGGGATGTGGGGGTGATCGAAAAAGGAACAGTGATAAACACAAGAAAGCGGAAATCTCCCAGTCCAGGAATTATTGAGGACCCTAACGCTGGCAGCGCACTTGGGAGCGGTTTCGTTAATGTGAGGACGACGCTAAAGGAGTTGCCAATCTTTTCGAGTCTACCACCAGAGATACTTCATTTCCTCGGACTAAGCGCGTTGCCTAAAACTTATCCGCCATTTACCGACATAATTGTGCAAGACTCACCTGGTAATGAGATATTTTTTATCGTGAGAGGCGAAGTGGAAATCATTCATGAGATGTCAAACGGGCAAGCCTTAGGACAGCAAAATCACGGCTCATACATCAGACCACGCCTAAAGCAGGGTCAATATTTTGGTGAAGTTGCCAGTCTCTCTTTGGCACCCCGAAGGACTGCTACAGTACGATCTATAACAACGGTAGAGTGCCTTATGATAAGTGGAGAGGTTCTTGCTGAATTATGGCGACGCTGCTCGCCAGATGTTCGAAAGCAAGTGGAGGTAACGGCCAAAACTCGGATCCCGCATCTAGATGGCGATGATGTGGATATGGTAGATGTGGCCGCTCCCTCAATAAAACAACTAGAAATTGATGACCACAATGGCGTACGTCGAGGTTCACTCCCGCAGGTTACTTTCACACCTTCAAAGCCAGCAAGCCCGCATAGACCAAGCCGGGCTGAAGACAATGAAGTCCTGGAGCCATTAGATCCCGATCCCTTCTTAAGCGTTGACATGGACAATATGCGAGCCAGATCAAGGAGAGGCTCTTATGCGCCACCTAATCCAGAATCACCATCGGAGGAGACCTCAACTGGTCCACGAACAAGATCAAGGTCACAAACACCGACTCCACCTTCAAAAACTGTGCATGCTATTACTCCCCCTGATTCGAACTTCCGCCCGAAGCGAGCAAGAACTGTTCAACGACGTCCAAGCCAATTCAATAAGGGTTTCCTCCCAGATGATATCCTGGTCAATATTTTTTCCTTTCTGGATATCTATCAGTTAATGCGCCTGCGCCTGGTTTCGCTACACTGGTCGAAAATACTAACTACATCGCCGAAAGTCTGTCAATATCTGGATCTTTCGAAGTACAACCGAGTCATGACCAATAAAGCGTTAGTGACTTCTATTTGTCCGTTTGTTGGCAAGCGAGCTCTCGCTATAGACATTAGCAATTGCTTCCACATCACAGACGAAGGCTTTGCGGCTCTATTTACACAATGCGGGCAAAATGTCCGCATGTGGAAAATGAAATCCGTATGGGATATTACTGCGAATGCAGTATTGGAGATGGCTAATAATGCAAAACTACTCGAGGAGATTGATCTATCAAACTGTCGAAAGGTCAGCGATAACCTGCTGGCACGAATTGTAGGCTGGGTTGTGACGGATCCGTCAATCCCAATGCAGGGCGCAGGCGGCCGTCCAGGATACAAATCAGCATTCACTCAAACCCAACCTCAGCAACCTGCGTCCATAGGACCACCTCCAGGGACTGTGGTAGGCTGTCCGAAGCTGAAACGCCTCACACTGTCTTACTGTAAACACGTCACGGATCGCAGCATGGCTCATCTGGCAGTACATGCTCACAATCGGCTGCAATCAATAGACCTCACTCGCTGCACAACTATCACTGATAGCGGTTTTCAGCACTGGAGTATCTACAAGTTTTCGAAGCTTGAGCGGCTGATCCTGGCTGACTGTACATATCTTACCGACAACGCAATTGTTTACCTCACCAACGCAGCTAAGTGGCTGAAAGAACTTGATCTTGTGAGCTTTCCCCCGCAAATTCCAATCCCACCCAAAGCCCTGAAACTAATATCTCTATTTAGTCATTCTGCTGCGCCCTCTCTGACACCGCAACTGAAGTTTTATCTCTCGGCCTCCCATTCTTAACGCATCTTCGATTGTCATTTTGTGGTTCCGCTGTGTCCGATTCATCCCTCCGGTCCATCGGTCTGCACCTGCTGGAACTCCGCGAGCTTTCGGTTCGCGGTTGCGTGCGCGTGACAGGCACAGGCGTAGAAGCCGTCGTAGAGGGCTGCAGCAAGCTCGAGGTCATGGACGTAAGCCAGTGCAAGAACCTCCGCAGCTGGCTTGAGAGCGGCGGCCGGAAAAGATGGGATGGATCGAGTGGAAATGGAAGGAAGGTCAGATTCGAGACCACCAAGGGTGATGGGGTCATGACTTTACGATGATATCCTTATTTATTTTGCTTCCGGGCGTTTGCCGACAGACATGCTTTCTCCCGACCGACCGATTAGTCGTCGGGAACTGGGACGCTCTCTCTCTCTTATCTTTTGCGCATAGTTTTTGCACGTATCTATCTACAGTAGATGTGTATGATATCTCCTCACATATGACGATCATCTCTAGGCGTCTTTGTATTATTTGTTTTTGTTTGTTCTGGCCTCGGCTCTTTTTCGTTTTCTTTACATTTGGGGCATCACATGCGCGCATATTTGGTTGAGGGCTATGTTTGGCGGACATTTGTTATTTTTGTTACTCGGCTCTTTCTGGTTTGTCGGATGTTGCCATCCTATGTTTCCACGTGCTCTTGGGACGGCTTCCTTGATTGAATTTTGGTTAACTGCATGGTTCTCTCTCTCTCTCTCTCTCTCTCTCTCTCTCTCTCTCTCTCTCTCTCTCTCTCTCTCTCTCTCTCTCTCTCTCTCTCTCTGGGCGGCAGGTGATGAATGGCTTGATGGGTGGGTAGTGGGTGGGTGGTGGGCCACGGGTGTGAGATGAAGGATGGGAGCTTCAGATGGAAATGGAAATACTGAACATTTTTGACATCTGATATCAATCAATCGCATTGGAATCATGAGCTCTTTTCTCTTCTTTCTTTCGTTCTTCGCTCGTCGCTTGCTGTGATGATATGACAGTGAAAATGTAGCTCCTTGGTTTTCTTTTTCTCTTCCTCTCAGGTCACCTCCTAACTTTAGAAGTGTCTAGACTCTACTGTGGAGGTGGAGTTCGGTTTGCTGGAGATTGTTGTGTTGATTGGTATTGAGTCGGCTTTTGTTTCTTGGAATGAGTGATGAATATATGGTGCGTTGAATAAATGATAAATAGGTATTTAGATGTTTTGTTTGAGTTGTTACGAGGCACATATGGTAACCTACTAAGTAGGTATTCAGTCATATTTTAGAGCGAGTGACTTGAGGCAGGGTTGTTGATGTGGCATCTGAACCACCCAAGCGAGAATCGTATATGGAAACTAACTATAGCAGTCAAAGCAGGCACTCAAATCAGCGACATAAATGCATCAACCCAATAAATAGTCTTCCTAATATTTTCATTACGTCATGTCACGTCTACGTATCTATAATTTAGATTCTCCTTCTCGGGCATCTTTCAGCACTTCTTCTCTACTTCTAACCTCCACATCCCTCGGGCCTTGTTTTCCAAACTTGACCAATACTACCCTCTCCCGGTCGCCAGCTCTCTTGCTATCCTTCAACTCTGGCCCTGGTTTGTCCAGAGCTAGAATCGCTCTCCCATCTCGGCTCTTCCCTCCTATGGCCGTAGGGCTCATGACTTTGTCTCTCCAGGACACGCCACTCCCATCATCCCTCTCGAGGAACTCGAGAACCGCATCTCGCTGTCTCTGTAGTTCTTCAGCCGATGGAGACGAGAGCGGGACGAGGAAAGGGGCGAGCAAATGCATGAGGTAGAACTGCGGCGGGAACAGGATAATCTCGTTCCTCCGCGCGAGATCTAGCCAGTGCGCACAAGATCCGAAAACCGCCGCCGTGTGCTCGATTCCTCCGTCTGATGTCGGCACGGGAATCTGCGTCGCGGCTTTGAGAGGCAGCCCTGGGAGCGGTTTCTGTTGCAGGGGCAGGAAGTAGATGTACATCTGGGTCGTGAACCGTTTCGGCACATTCGTCGGTGTGATCCAGCGCGTGAAGGGTATCAAACCGTCTATCGAACAAAAGCCCATATATTAGCCCCAAGAATATCCTCAAGACGCGCAAGGAACTAAGGAAGGAATGGGGGAGAGAAGGAAAACAAGAACATACCAGAATCCACCACCCCGCCGTTCTCTTGAACCCAATCACCGAACTTTACTTTCCCGCCGTGGATCGCTTTCCGCGCTTTCTCCCGCTCGTCCTCGCTGATCTCTACAAGTTCATCGTTGTTCTCCCCTTGCTTCCTCTTCGCGAGTAAGATGCCGCTTTCCTCGAAACACTCCCTGATCGCACCCATCCTGTATGCGTCTCCATCTACATGTCTCTCTGGATCCTGGACGCTAGGAATTGCTCCATCTTGCGAGGCCGAGAGGTTTCCGCCCGGGAAAACATGGGCCGCTGCGAAAGCGTCTGTTTTTCTGCGAACGCGGTGCAGGAGTAAGATTTCATTCGTTGGCGAGATGAGGAGGATGCTTGGAATCCGTCAGTTTATGTGAGATAGGTATTGAGAAGAGATGCATGAAATACCTTGCGCTAGGACGGGGTTCTATAGGCGTCTTCTTTGGTGCCGAGCCAGAGGAGAGATACTGTTTCTTCAAACCTGCCTGAGCGGATTCCTTTCCAACAGGAGACATTCTTTGCTTCGTGTAGGACGTCGAGGGTCTAGCGGAGAATAATTGAGGAAGGGAAACTCGTCGCCACGGCTTGACTTGCATGCTGGAATGGAAATCGAGGGGTATGCATTTGTCGACTACATGCTGAAGGCTTGCTTGTCTGAACTGAGCCGTACCTTGGACATCAAATGATGTCGTTCGTGTGGGGCAGCGCAGCTTAACCGTCGTGTACCCGATCTCCGAGAATCTGGGGTATGCCGAGGTCTATTCAGCTTGTATCACTGTTTTCCCACGTGATTATGGAGGTTATCATCGCAAGGAGATTATTCTCGGAGTTGCTTGCTTGAAGTCGTCAGTCCATTATCTCCAGGCGTAGAAAAATCTGGGTGTCTCTGGAAAGTGTGTGTGTGTGTATGTGTGTGTGGATGGATGGCTGTGGTTGACTTGGGGTCACCTTGACAGTTACCAAGGTATCCAGCAGGGTGCCCAGACTGGTTTTCGTACTTGAGTGGGACTCGAGGACTTGAATGGGAAGTATTCAGACAGAGGAGAATCCTCTAGAAGAAGAACAAACTCACGGAGTCTCTAATGAAAGCGAGAGGCCCGTTTCCAGCACGTGAGGACCACTGCCCGATCGAGGGACTGACTGGTGAGAGCAGGTTTCGTGGGGGTTGAGAGTTTGAGGCACTAAATGGCGCAATAGATTCGAAGGATCTTATCTCGAGAAGATCACAATCCTGATCTATCCTTCCATGCATCGGTTGTGAGTATGCACGACCGTCGAGGTAGTCCACTGCCTATCGATACTGCTCCACTTCACATGTATCGCACTCCACTTCATATGTATGCCAGCCGTCAACCGAGCTGGGATCACGACTGCCATACAAGCATGATGACACCATAGCCAGGATGATTAAAGTTATGGTAAGCTATCTCCAAATGCCGACAGTGCTTTACTGAATATCATTCTCCAGACGGATGCTTATGCATTGGGCCGCTTAGCGAGGCGTTGTCCAGGAGAGGAATGAGGATTATACTGTTGCCTGTGTACCTGTCAATCAGACCCCCAACTAGAAGTTCGTAGAGAGACTCCTGAAATTCAGAGGGTGGAGATCTCCTGTACATCGATTCAAACCCAGCAGTTATTTGCCACTCGATGCTACCTAAATGTTGTTGTACATCTGTAGGAGGCACATACAAACGTTCGTGATAAGCGAAAGCGCAAGGAGATAAGACGTGCTGGACGAGGCGACGGAGTAGGAAGGTGCTGAAGACAATTATGCATGAAACGATAAATCAAATCTTGTTTGCACATTCGAGACTTCGCAGCCATTCGTTGATAAGCGTGATATTTGCAATGTTTGCATGCTGAAGACAGTTTTCTGGAGGTTGACGGAAAAAGGCCACTGAGTCGGACTGACTAAACTGGTCGCTTAACTCATACAATCTCACGTGGCTTAAATCGTCTTCCATCCAACCTTATTGCGGAGAAGGAGACTAGAAGGAAGTTAGTACCATCATAAGCATAAATTCAAGATCGCATCGACGTTAACGGTTCGGATCGCACCTTTTGATGGCATGATCCACCAGAACGGACACGGAGAAGACTAGAAGCCGACCGGTTCTGGAAGTCGAATCGACAACACCTCGCCCATTCTGCGGCTTGCTTACGCTCCACTCCTGACAATCAATGCCGGTTTGCGGACGCACACCCTCAGCATACCTTGTGGGTAGGTAGATGTACACAACATATGCCAAGCTCGTGCCTGACCAGGGCCACGCACAGGCGTCAGAACCTTTTTCTAATCATTCATCGTGCTGGCCAAAGGCGTTTCACGGAGTAACCCTAAGATGGAATATGCCCTCAACTTCAAATCTGGGGGGTCTCGAATCCTTGGTGTGTTGTCTCGGTGTTTATACGGCTGCTCGTGTATCTCTAACTCAAGAAAGAAAAAGATAGTCCGTGAAGATAGTCCGCAGCATCCTTCTGGACCCCACGATTACATCCTCTGCCCCAAGCTGTCCTTGCTCAGGTCTGTGCTCTGAACTAATGGAAGACTGTGAAACCACCGTCTCTTCTTGTTCAGACATTGTTGTCATGCTGACTTCTTGTTCTCACATGGGTGTTCTTGGGTCTCTCAGCAGACACATTAGCTGTCGCTTAGGACTTTCTAGGGATGTGCAATCAGAGGTTGGATTTGTCTCTCACTTTCAAGAACTGTAGGAGATACTTCTGATAGTCTTTGAAAAGTATAAGATCTTCATAGCAATACACTTGACGTCAAATTTGTGAGTTGTTCGCAATCACATAGCCTCATAACTCGCTAGAAGAAGGAATTCAAATTGCACCCACGAATGATGCCAATCCGCGGTGCAGCTTCGGATCCGGCAAGTACCTACCCAATGAAGCAGCTGAACGTCTCGTTCCCCCCACGTTACATCATAGGCCGTTCGCACATCTAGCGCAAGCGTGGAGGATCCATGCGCAACTCTACGATCTGTGATAAGGATGACAATTCATTCGTGCGGACATTTATCTGGGATGCGGAAGCATGAACATACAAAGCGGAAAAGGGGAAGCGAAGAAACGTCCTCCAATTTCCTCGATAGCTTCAAAGTCAAACCGTCGACTTGACTAACTTGCGGTCCGCAAACCTCACCCAACACAACACAGACCCATATCCATATCCGAACGGCCAACAGATTCCTCCTCTTGCTCTCAACCATTTTTTATCTTCTTCAACGTTTGCTCCATCTGGGGCCCCGCGATTCACTATCAGACTTTTCTCTTTTTGACCCAACAAGATGTTTAGAAACTCGTCGGATACACCGACCAGGCCTGCGTCTCCGCTTTTAGTCGGTCATGCAAAAGATGATGCAGCGGTGAGGTTACCACCTGCCGGGCACGTGGATTACCTATCGCATGTCTGGAAAGAGGAGGATATCTGGTCATCATGGAAACATCTTGTCTCCAAAAAGAAGACGTGTCCTCAGAAGACCAGACTAGAGAACGCATCCTGGAGGGCATGGTCCAAATTAATGAGAAATCTAAGCACGATCAACCCCGCGAAGATCGACTGGTATGTCTCACTAACTCACTCCACTCTCTCGGAGAGTTTTGGGGATTTTTGATTGACGGAGTGACTTCTAGGCAGAAAGACTCTGATAGTACCTGGTTATATGGGCCTCTTCAGACTAGATCTGATAGTTCCCTGACGGGTCCTAGCCTGCAGCCTACGGTTGAGAGCCCCTCAGAAAATGCATCCCCTGCTAAGCGACCAATTCTCAAGAAGCTAAGCATGGCCGAAATCATGCTGAGGCGATCACTTTCGACGTTATCACTTTTAAGGCAGGCCGCTTCTACAGTGCATATTCAGCAGTATGATTTTGGACGCCATGCTCATGCTGGCGGTCGAGGTCACGCAAATCACGCTAGCTACTCCCAGAGGCCGCAGTTCCGCAAGAAGCGGATCCACTTCAACCAGCAAGTGGAGCAGCGCATGGCTTGCGCGAATGCTAGTAGCGAGACCCTAGCCAAGCTGCCATCGATCGAGTTGAAGCACCCCGAGCAGAATGTGCAGCCTCAACTTTATGCGGTCAACTATGGAACTGATCTGTGGAATGGGACCATTAGGGTTATTCATCACGCCTTGCGCTGAAACTAGATGTGGGTTGGGGCTTTTCCGAGGCGTTTTTAGGGGGGTCTGAGTGTTTCCAGATACCATGAATGTTTTTGAGTCACAATTTATTTATGTTTTTCCAACCACATGGCAAAGTTTAGACCAAGTCATGATTAATATGATAATGAGCTTAATTTGACTACATCGGCATATCATCCTTGTCGTGTATCTTATCCATCACTTGGGCTTCTTTAGGTAAGTTGTGTTGTCTTCGACTGCCTTCGAGTATTATAAATATTATTTATATCTTATAAGACGCAACCAAACGAAATCTGAAGCCTTTCACACAGGAGTCGGGATCATAAACGCAGGGTACATGAAAGCGTGCATATACCCTTCCTTACAGGTATATATGCTACAGCGGATTTATATTATAGCGGATTGCACCGGTACACGGATCAATTGCTGCTGCCGCTTCTTCTTCGTGAACAGGGCTGTCTTGTGCCCACAATTTGCTAAATTAGAAATAGCAAGACAGATTCATGATTTTGGTGTAACATATTCTCTGTCACTTACAAAACCCATGCCGGTGTAAAAAGTTCTAGGCACCCCTCCGAGATAAACCATTGTAGCAACCCCATTTCCCGAAATTATCCAAATTCGTGTACATACCCAGCCATCTTAATCCAAACATGAAATCAAGAATACAAGATCGCCCATTTCCAAACCCAAACACCAATACCAAACCTGAAAATAATCCCAAGAAAAAGAAAAGTTCACAGGTTACTATCCAGCGGTCTTTGGGCCGCAACGAAAAGCTCTACAAATTCCTGAAACGGAAGCTCGTCGGGACCTGTCTCGGCCGCTAATTTTCCAAACAGCCCTAGGCCGATACCAAGATAGGCCAAATTCCGATGACTCTCTGCTGAATTCGGGTGTGCAATTGCTTCTATGGCGATATTGACAAAAGCTAAACTTGAAAGCATGACGGTGGATCTTCAAACAAATTGTCAATTAGCCGAGGGATTTTCCCGAATCGATGATGGAAGGAATTTTACTCACAGGTCAGGTTTCCCTTCGAGGTACTGAAGAGAGCTAGTCAAGTCTAAGATTTCAATCGAAGACTGAAGACAGTTGGTACCGCTATGATCATCCTCGTCAGTTGTGCGTCTATAAGGCAAGTGGATATTTCTAGCAAGTGGACTGGAGGATTTAAACTCTCTCAAAATAAACGCCTACCTTTGATAAATCGCAAGTATTGCCTCATAGTAATGCAATTTCTGCTTGATCTTTGAGAGCTCGTCTCCATTCCCTAGGATTTCTAAAGGAGTGACCTTTGCAGAGCTCCCCGGATCGGCTCGCGTTAGATTATTCCTGTCTATTAAAGAGTCTTTCCAATCGTTGGCAATGGTTTCGAGGAAGATGAACGCGTCAGAAAGCTCTGCTCTCGAGTGCACGAGACTGACTCCATAGAGGCATTTCTTGATGGTGCTGCAAACTTTCGCATATGACGACGATCTTTCCAGAAACAGGAAATCGCTGGCGTTGAGACAGCCATCAGCAAGATGAGGCCCTGGTGGGTAATCTATGAAGTCATCATCGATCGCCTATAAAGGACAAATTGACTTGTTAGCGAACTTGCTGAAACTCTTGACTTGGGAACAAAGTCTTCTTTTTCTTTTGCGGTCAGAATCGTGGGCACTTACCGAGCTGCGGCCTAACCTCATCACAGCTGGCTTTTCCATCGAGTAGACGATCCAGAAAATTCTCTGAAGGAGGATTTCTTCGTTTGGAGAAGTTGCAATTTTTTGGATGCTTTTTATATGATTTAGTCTCATTGAGAGCACAAGTTGAACTGTATTTGCAATGAGGGATGCGTGTAATTCTGGCTTATTGAGACTCTCACAAAAGAGTGACTATATCAGATCATCAGTATCAATATCAGCATATATGACGGTAAGTTTATCTACTAACCATCGCAACAAGCGCCTATAGGTTGGAAGATACGTTTAGCATAAAAACTTCCTTAGGCTTGGTTTGTTGGAGGTTTTATTTACCTGGATCTTCATTATGCTAGGTTTTCCAAGCAATAGCCCTCTGCTTGATGCCATGGCAGCCTCGAAGTAGATATTAGAGCTTATGGTAGAGGGAGCATTCTCTGGAGTTTGCGCTGCATTTTCAGTTGCGCGAGAACCCAGAGCGGCCATAGCATGAACCAAAGGGATAACTGCTTCTTCTACTGAAGGGTCATGACCCATATATCGAGCTAAAATTTCATCAATTTGCTCATGAAGGATGAAAGAGCTATTTCTTTGTTAAAATGACTCTGATTTTGTGATTTAATTCATCACAACTGACCTTGGAGTTTGTTTAGTAAACGCTTCAAAAAGTTAGCGAGTCATTGTTTAGATTTTCATCATCTTATCTTACTGTCAACATGCCTTCGAATTGTCTGAATGTCAAATACTGGTGGCAAAGGTAATGATATTCCACTCAATGGCTCAGCTTCACGCTTGGATTGAAGTCGTTTTAATTTGAAAGATATCCGCAAGAGTAGCTCTTGTAATTTGAACTTGGCCTGATTGTTTTCGATATCCTTGACGATGCTGGGGTGGGCTATTATAGAAGTTATAGCAGAATCGCCTACAAAGCGAGTCAGACTTGGTACATTCAGACAGAGAATGCACCTACCACAAAGAAGCTCTTGAGACTGAGCAATTAGTATTTATCTTGAGAGCAATATATTTCGGAGTAGACTTACCAATGAATCTTCCAGATCTGTCAATATCCCATCTTTATTATGTAACGATGGTGAAGGAAATAGACTTTGCAATAAACTCGAGCTTTGATCAGATGGCAAAAATGTCGAGCTGTCGTAAATCATTCTGTCGCTACTCTGCCAGAAAGTTTTATCGCTACTTGAAGATGCTAGAGGAGTAGACAACCCTTCAGATCCACTAAAGGCTTGATTTGAAGAGTCAAAATCAAAGCCTTCATCATCATATGATTCGAACGCCAGGAATTGCTTGAACTGGTCATGAGATGAATGATCAAAATCTTCGGAATGAAGGATGAGTGGTTCCTTGACTTCCCATTGATCATTGATGTAATTCTGAAGATAACTCTCTTTGCTTTCTTCCACAGGATCTGTGGAAAGAAAACTTGGTAACTGACTCGGCGTGCTGACGCTAAGCTGTGGAAGTGGTTCAGCACTTTTAGGTGAAGAATTCACGGTGTTGCCTTCGTAGATCTATAAGTTGCTTGGAAATAACGATCGAGAAGATGTACTTACCACCCTCCGTATCATATATGCATTCGCAGTGGTAGCTATGGTGAAATGATGACTATAAAATGATTAGCAGGAAATTGCTGACGTGTATGTCCGGAATGTCAGGTGACGAGGTCACGTACTTCACAGTTGCTACATTTCGGTCTTCTTCCATCACCTGTGGATTTGACTTAGACCATGTGCTTTTTATTAGGAAAGCTCACTTTACATCTTCTCTTCTTCTCTTTGCACCGTCTACAGGCACCACGGCGCCGTGATATCTTGGGTTGCGGTCTCTCTTTTGCGGCCACCATTGTAACTGAAAAATTGGTCTCGGTTGTAGAGTTATGTTCTTAGGAAGAATGAGTTCTTAAGAAGAACAAATCTTGTGGTTGGCAAGACGTGTGGTGTGGCCTTTGTGGCGAATCAATGAGACTTCAATGTATCATTTCAACTGTGGGGATTTCTGGTGCTTGGGATGTTGAAGTACAGGAAAGGATAGTTTATCTCATAGGTAAAGTTGGGAAGTGCCTCAGGAACAAATTAAGCAAGACTGGCCATGTCATGATAAACAAGGCGCCTGGTTGCAATCATCTTTTTGCCGAGGCTTTTAGTAAAACCCTTGATACTGGATTCTGATTTCGGTAGACCCGCAATAGGAACAAAATTGGAATGGAGAACGGGGACTTTAAAAAGTAAGATCCGGTGAATACTTTGCCTGTCAGCATTGTACGTGCTCGCTAAAACTTTTGTGGGGTGAATGTGAAAGACCCGAGGAAACGAAATTGGTAACTCCAGAACTCCGGGATTTAACAACTCCGGAACTCAGAAACTCAAAAGTTAAAAGCACAATAGATTAATCATTAGCCGTCAAGATATCATCTTCTCGAAGACCAAACATCTGAGTATTCTAAACAAGTACGGATTTTACGTTTTACTTGTCACAAACTTGAATTTCTCAGAAACTTGACCACGACAGATAACTCTTTTTCGCCCCTTAGAAACTATGTCATGTAAAACCATTTCTGGATCTAAAGTGATTGTATACCTCTAACCCACCTTCTGCATTTTTTTGTTCTTTTTGACTTTCCAGAGCACTCTGAGTTTTGTCTTTTTCTCTAGAAACAAAAAGGGAAGAAAAGAGAAAGGAGAATGCCCGAGTCGAAAGTGAGAGTTTAAGAAGGAAGACCAGAAGGAGAAATGAGGACGAAGATACTTTCTTGGCTGATAGTTTTCCGGTCATCTAGAAAAAGAATCTGAATTGTCGCCCAGTCGGTTAGTCGGTTATGGAGTAAGGTTTGAGTAAGCCAAGCCAATTGTTCTACCCGGAGCTGTATTTCAACAGGAGATAGATACTCCGCATAACCGAACCAAAACAATGTCCCCCACCTCCGGGGTCTAGAACTCCTCTTAGATCTCAACGCAGACAAGGTACGGCCAAGGATTAGATCAGGTATCTACTCAAGATTAAGATAAGCCGTAACAGCCGATTCATGTCAGTTTCCGATCACTATACACTTATAGCTTAGAATTAAGACACAAAAGTATTATGTAATTACGGGCTGGATTATGATGTTCAACTTGAGATATTTGTCGGAGATACACCCACTCACATCTCAAGAACAAATATATCAACTTCCAGCGCATCTACTCCTATCTTTACCAGTCGATCTCCATTAATATCCCATTTAGAACCCCACAATGAACTTTCGACTGAGATTGGAGATCCAGATAAAGCAATGCTAACATTTGCTGACGGAGCATCGATATAATTCTTGTTCACAATGCTAACCAATGTCTGATTCCATACAGTCCATGTAGCAACATCAATTCTATCCAACCCTTGAACACCAACAGTTTGGATAAAGCTGCCAAGGAGGAAGTTTGTGACGGAGGCTGAGGTTAAAACTTTGGATAGAGCGGCAGTTATCTTTGCGATTCCAGGTTCGGTTGGGTAGTCCCACATGGCGATGCCTTTTGCGCCGTGGTTGATGAATAGCATGTTCATAACGATTTCTTCCTCAGGGGTGGGGTAACGACTCCAGAAAGTTTCGTTTCCAAATGCTTGGGGTACACCCCACTGCGGCTTTTGAGGAAGGTTCAAAATCTGCTACTGTTAATATCGACGTCACTATCAGAATTCGAGAGACTGCTTACCTCTTGATATTCTGTGTAGAGATCGAGACGCTCAGACACGTCTTCAAAAGTGCCCTTGCAGTCGTCACATCCGCAACATCCATAAGTTGTGTTGCAGGCAGTGTCGTATTGTGTCGACCATGACGTGTTCACTGAAATTGGATATGGATCAGACATGATAATGTCTGCGCCCGACGTATATTCCTCGAAATAATAGTTCAAGCAATTAAGGCAGACTGAGACAGGATGCCAAGGATCGATGGATTTTATCAAATCATACGTAATCTTGGTCGCATTGAGCGCATCTGGAGTTATCAGTACAGCGTTAAGGTGGAAATTTGTAAGCGAAATGCTTCACTTACCAACATGGCCATCTGGCTCATCGCCAGTGTACCACAGAAGCATACTCTTTCGAGAATTTATCATTTTTACCTGCTCAGAAACCCAACTAGTATTCTTGGGGGGAGTCAGCATTTCAAGAAATCTCAAAGTATTTTGGTACCATGGTGTCTTACAGTATACGTCCATCCTGTACAATAAGCGGTTAATTTCAATCTCAATTTCAAAAAGGGACGGAGAGATACATACTCATATCGAACATCAACCACAATTGCATTTGATCCATGATGTCGAGAAATTTGTTTAGTTCATCAAAATCAAAGGCTTGGTTCTCTAAGGCCAGATTTGGCACAATGTGAATAATGTTGTATCCTATTTAATGACTCAGCAACTTCGCGAATCAGATAAGACTCCCTCAACTTACCTTGATCTTTGAAAACAGCAAGGTCTTAATCATCCATTAGCCAAAGGGTTCCATGTCCTCGTGGCATTGCTATAAACTTACTATCGACGCTCAGCTCAAGCCAAGTATCCCAGGAAACGTAGTAAGTATACGGGAATATTGGCGTCCATTCAGTAGAGTTCGTGAGATAATCTTGCACAAGAAGGCCACCGTACAAATTGTCGACCTTGGTGACACTTCCGCCATCCGTCCTCTCAGGTAGGTAGTAAAGTTGAGTTGTAGCAGTATAAAATTGTGCGCCATCTCTTGAAGCGCCCGTAACGACGATATCATACGGCTCGAGGCGAGGAGTTAGCCCTTCTAGTGCGAAAACAAACTCATTAGAAGTGGAATTGACCGAGATATTACGATGCGCCGCAATGTCTACTCCCGTATCACTAAACGAAATATCGATATAGAGATCCAAGAAAGGACTGGTGAGATTATCCTGCTTATTAAACGTCGAATTGACAAACGTGTCCCCATTCAAGTACGAGATTGGTGCGTCTACAATTAATGATGCATAGCTTTCGCTTGCAAGATACAGGTTCATGCGTGGTCGGATAGAGAGGTCCAATAGCGGGGTAGAAGATAGACTCGGTCTTTCTAGCCATCCTCCAGGCTCAAAAGACCCGTTCGTGGCCCTGTAAGCTTTCCCGCACCTTCCCAGGCATATCAGTAACAGTCGATTGTAGCTTTCTGATTATCACACACCAGACGTCGACACCTGCCGGGTAACCAAACTCCGCGGCCAACTCATCGCTTATAGAGACGACAAGAGTCGAGAGTAGAGACAATATGAGTGCGTACTTGAGCATGGCTGCAACTTGAATTCTTTTGATGCCAGAACTCCAGAAGTCCCTAATATCAGAACCACTACTAGGGGAAGTTGAAGGACTTATAAGTTTTGGTAGCTTGTGGAAATTATCACGTGTCTAGACCCAGAGAACCCACTTATACCACGAAAAGGGACAATTATCCAGGCCATGACGCAGCAAAATGGGTATTAAAGCCTGCAGAAATTAAGTTGGATGAACCCAAGTACCGTGACGTTACATCTGGATCTTGTGAACGTGACTGCAGGAACGACTTCGGCAGTCGGCTGCCATATGTTTTCACTTCCCCTCTCAGCGAATACGCTCGGCCGAGATCTATCAGTCTACCCCTAATAGCAACTTATGGGGCGATCTTCATGTATCTTATCTACAAAGTGTAGTATTTGTTATCGTGAATGGGGGACATGGTTACATCCAACGTTACCGCTTTTCTTGCGCGCGGGCAAAACCCTTGTCGTGCTGGATAGAGCTACTTGCTACTGTTATTTAATGCCCAACTTCCCACCCCAACTTTGGATTGAGTTTTGTCTTCTCGTTCTGGAATTTTATCGAGCACAAACAATGTCTGTAATTTCAGAAGATAAATAAAAGCTTCCTCCCTCCTTCGCGTATGATTGAGAGCTTGTATTCTTACCTGGGTTCGAGATCATCGTTTGTGAAAAGTGGGGTAAAACTTAAATGGCTTTGATATCCCTTCAATGGGATATTGCACAAGGCGGCAGGGATTCGGCACCGTGTCTCGCTTGAGGTAATCTCCAGTCTAAAGCACCGCGTTGATTCTCTTTTCATCCATACAAAGACCTAGAAAACGCGTCGATTGTAAAGATGGTCAAAGGGGAAATTAGGAGGGAGAATATGATAATTTCAGTACTTTTTCGGTGCTTTTTCTAGTGGTGGCCAGGTGCAGATATTATCAGAGGCAGCGTGACTCCGCCCGCAGATAAAGTTATCAAAATTCAGTCATTATTATATATTTACCAAGGCCGTTGATGTCTGTATTGAGTATGGTCGTCGTCGAATTCTAGCTCCTCGCTTAACTCACTTCTTCCCAATGTTTGTTCACCTAAGCGACCAGTCTTCGTACCACAGTCTGAATACACCTCGCGATATCTGGACATAATATACAACTACTACTAATCTAGTGAGCAACACCATTATAGTTATGATATAAATAAACCAATATAGGAGCTAAGAGGGATACTTCATTGGACGATAATTCACCACACACTCTTCGCTTTCAAAGCAGTTATATCCGCCAACTACTATAACTTCTAATCGCTACCTAGGTACTCAATCAGGGGTGAAACCGCTCACTATAATAGTTTTTCGATATAATCCCACTCTGTTCCCCATTCACGCCGGCGCAATTGCAACTATCGGTGGGAACCGAGACATACATGATACTTCTCGCACTTATTGTAAATCCATATCCGATCACAGTTTTCCTTGACCTCTAGAGATATAGTGGTATTCACCGTGCCAAAACCTCCGTTTTAGGCAAATGGAAAGTCCATCATAATTCTTGATGCCGTTTCGGAAGCTGTTAGCGGCGTTCTGCATTCGGACGCCCTCGGTACTCTTGTCGTTATTGAAGCACTCCACCATGTTTTCCATGGGATCACCTTCCTCAAAGGGTAAGGGTTCTGTTGTCGCGACGGCCGTGGTTATGGTCGTCTTCCTGGCCGAGGATGAGGTGCTTTTACTAAGTGGTCCTCGGATGCTAAACACGGTGATTGTTTACGGCAGTGCTTACTTTGCGAAGGCCACCACCGGGACCCGGGGTATGGAGACATATGGGGGCAGATTGAAAAACATCTCCTTCCCATACTGTATTTCTCCCCTATGATCATAATATAACAATTCGGAAAGCATAAAGTAACGTGCTATTTATTTCACAGAAGACTAACAATTCAAACATCAACCAAGGTACTGTGTAGTTCCGAGACTATAAAGTGACATGCTGTATTCCACAATGGTGACATGGTCCTACGATGCACTGATATTAATCACACGAACAGGGGTCCTCTTCTTAAAATCGATCCACTCATCCTTGCTCTCTATCATCAAGCTCTCAAAGGCATCCGAATTGACCATCAATTCTGTCTCGTTCCCCAGTGGCTGGTCATGCCCTTCCAATATCCCCTTAGCAGTCAGGATTTCCCTCTTCAAACCCATGAGCCAAGGATGCACAACCTTCAGAAAGTCATGAACCGTAACAAACCCCTCCTCCCCAGCCACTGTAGGTTTGGCCGTTACGCTAAAGGTCTTGTCACCCGGTCGCATCGTTCCACAACACCTCAGCAGCTCAGGCTCCGTAGTCCCATCATCCAACTCCACAATGCTCCACTCCACACCATCGTTCATGCCCTCCTCGCTATCTGGATCCGTATGCTCCCAATGCTCCTTGCACCACGCGCTGTCCCACTCTTCCAGCTGATACACGCCTACAGTGATGGAGGAGACTTTGGGCTCGGTGACGGGGAGCTGCGTGATGGGGTGCCACGTGTCAGTGGCCTGGTTGTAGTACGGTTCAAGTGGCCCATCAGGAGTGGAAGGGCTAGACATGACAGAGATAGCACTAGTGAGAGGACCGTCGAGCGTCCAGAAGAGGAGCTGACCGCTGTTGGGCGCGGGTCGAACCCATTGCTGTGCGGCGCGGAGCTCTTCGTAGGTTGGATAAGGGGGGTAGGTCTCAGCTGGTGCTGGTAGATTAGCCATTCTGGATATATTGTTAGTGTTATAGAAACTTTGAGGAAGGACCGCAAACTCACCTTAACCGCGCGCCTTGGAATATAATTGCCGTGGCTACGCGTTCGTGTCTACCAAGTATGCTTTATCAACTTTATACGCTCTGTAACTTTCTAATACCCTTCTTTCTTAATTACTGTTGGGGAAAACAGTCTCGTGGGCACGTGATCGGCTACTGCCTAAATCAAGGCCTCCCTCTTATAGTTCATCTCTTTCTTCGTTAGACAGAGTGATACCTTCGAAACAAGCATTCGGATCCACTTATATATGTGGTGCCTATCAATCCCTTGATTGCAGTCAACCGACAATTACTTAGAAAGAAAATTTGGGAGGGAACGTTAATGGTTTATTTGCTATACCCAAATACTTCCTTCACTTGAGTAGATTTTTTCTTTTCGAGGCTTTAAGATCCGAACTTTTAGGCGTTCTGTTTAGTAAACTGAACCTTCTTACAAGTAATATAAGCAGGTCATATAAAGTTGGTTAGCCACGGCAATTCCATTTCAAGGTGCACGGTTAGGTGGTTATAAGCGACAGCTGCAAACCGGGAGCTGCCAGGAAAAGTGTCTCCGGTGGGTGCGAAACACGTGCTGTAATTATCAGGCACGCTGGCAAAAGCGTGCCAAACGCGTGCCAATACCTCGTAGCAGGCTAAATAAGGGGTTGAATAGGTTCTAATACCTTCTCTGCTTATAAGGGTGGCTTTTAGATAATTATGTTAAATCTTTACATAAATCCTGGACGGATGAATAGTAGGTTATGATGAACATAAAAGAAAAAGTTATAAAATATCAAGGAATCAATTTTTTTTATTTTTATGTTTGTATTTTCTGAATCAGAAAGCGGGGATTCGAACGGTGGGCTAAGCAGGCCCTGGTAAAGTTGACGTAAAATACGAAAAAGACCTTTGTTCAAGAAGGGGGTGGCCGGGTGGGTAATATTAGATCGACAAGTTTTATCGTGGAGGTAAGGTAGGAACGACATATCCCACCTTAGTCTGAATTCATAAGATATCAACAAAAGTATACGAACACATTTTCGCCACTAGCAATAGCTTCACGAATAAGCGAGGGGATAACATGGTCTTAGAGCTTAGACGATGTTTCATAATACAATTGATAGCAAAGTATTTGATAGTTTCACTACCAAGACTAAAGAATATGAACATCCCATAAAAGGGGGCCAAAATTTTTGTACGTTCTCTCCTGACTTCCTTCTCGTTCCTCCTTTCAGCAAAGCAAGAATGTATATGGATAATGAATGGAAGTGATCATCTGGACGGCTTCAAAGCGCGAGCCGTGATGTGAAATTGTCCGACAAATACCCGTTCTCCAGGGAAAACCAGTAGGCGTCTCGAGGTGAGAGAGTTATGCATTTAGCAGCCGACGTAGATGGCTGTCGAGAGTTAGTTTACAAAATTAAGCGATCACGAGAAGTGAGGGGGACATACCGTTGGCGTAGAGGGCATAAGAGTCTGCGTTGAGGACAGCTCTGGCCGAGGTCAGGGCAGTGGCAGCGGCGTATCCGTAGCCGTTGTCAGCAGTTCCTGGGGAGTAGACACCTGGAGCGTGGGTGAACTCGTGGATGGTGGTGGTAGCTTGATCCTGGGCGTGGCAGGTGCCGGTCAAGGCTGGGATAGCAGTGTACCAGATTGGGCAGTTGACAACAACGTTCTGGGATGGGATGGTGTAGGCAAGGGTGTTGCTGTCACAGTAACCGTAGACGTCAGTGCAGTAGAAGTCAGTTGCTCCGGAGGTGATGGAGCTGCACTCAGATGCAACCGCCGAGAGACGGGAAGCGACAGTGCTGCGGGTTGCGCTGGCGGTGGTCTTGAAGTACTCGCTGAACTTGGTGGATGAACCAGAGGTAGCGGCGGTGGAAGCAGCTCTTGCGAGACTGGCGCAGTTGGTGAATGATCGGGTGGTGGCAGTGCGCTGAGCAGTGGAGCATCCGGATTGGAGAACGGTGCGCTTGTCGATCTTGGTTGGGGAAACAGCAAACTCAACAGCCTTTGCTGCCTCAGCGTCAACATCCATGGTCAAGACGTTTGACTTGAAGTAAACAGCCTCGGTTGAGACTGCGGTGTTGTTGGCTCCAGCAAAGTTGATGGCACCCTCGGCAACAAATGAGTATGTGCCGGAAGAGAGGAAATCGTGCACAGTTGCAGTGTCGATTTCAGTCTCGAAGGTTTGACCAGCAGCAAGGGTCATGAAGTTGTCAGCGGTGACAGTCTCACGAGCCGGGGTCTTG
Source organism: Pseudofabraea citricarpa (assembly GCA_029641185.1). Taxonomy (NCBI): domain Eukaryota; kingdom Fungi; phylum Ascomycota; class Leotiomycetes; order Helotiales; family Dermateaceae; genus Pseudofabraea; species Pseudofabraea citricarpa. The sequence continues at coordinate 610,347 of JAPWGK010000008.1, forward strand.
TAGACACCAGTGAAATCAACAGCAGCATCTATAGTGTGGTTAGCGTCGGCTAAAATTCCGAAACGGATTAATTATGACAACAAAAGGATGTTACACACCAGCACCAGAGACCAAGAGCTTAGGAACTGGAGCCGAGTCCAAAATGTTTCCATAAGCGAACAAAGTCAAGTCCTCGGCACCAGTGTTGGTGATGGCAGCCTTGACTACGGCGTTAGCGCCAGCAGTGAGCTCTACTGCGAGAGGAGAGTCTCGCTTTGCGAGGTCAAGACGGGCAGAGCTACCGAGCCCGGCGAGGGTGGCAATTGCCAAGGTGGCTTTGGTGAGACCGTACATATTGAATATCTGGAGCTGATGACTGTTGCTGTGAACGAAGGATGAAGTCACTGAGGGTGGTGAGGAAAGGAGAAACACTTGGAGGGCAATCCCTCCATTTTATAGATGAAATCGCCAATGGAAATCTTGGTAAATGTTTTTGGAGTGATAGATAAGATGATGGGGATCTGGTGTGGAACTTAGCTATGCGATCATAAAATGGGAAGGTCCATATCGTGAGCCGGAAGAGAATTGGATAAAATTCAAGGACCAAAGAGAAAACAGACCTCGGAGCGGAGTCTTGGAACTTTTGCCTTCCTGTTCCAAGATGTCCTGCAAGAAGATCGTCACTGCCAAGCACTGAAGCTACTCAGAGATTGAAGTTCTGGGGTTGATTTCCGCCTTCACTTGCCCATTCCAGACACCCTCCCCAGCATACCCTCAATATACATCGGATGGAACCACCTGCAGACCTTCCCTTGGTGGTTGATGGTTGCTCGTAAGAGTCGTAAGAGGGGTATGGCAAACAGGCCATCTAGATGATAGGCTGAAACGAAGAAGAGAGGTTGTGTGCCGGTATGCGTTCTCGAAGTGCCAGCACTGCCCAGCAGGAGAAGAGCTTGGCTAATCTCTTGGCTCGCCAGCCAACTCTTATATAAATGCGACAAAGGGGGGACTCGGGCGGGGCAGAGCCATGGCCCCTGGCCACTTGACAGGCCTCGCAGCAAATTGCAGAGAATTAGAGATAACCTTTAAGCTTCACGATCGGCCCGCCAAGATCTACCCCAGCATGCCAAGTTATCTCGTACCTTGTTTAGGCGGGTTAAAGGGGACGCAGGCTCTTCTATTCGCCCAAGCGACTCGTTGTCCACAACAAGCGAGGGCTAAGAATGTTTGGTTTTAAGCATACCTCCGATTGCCTCGCGATCCTCGTACGAATCAGTCGCCCAAGTCTCTTATCTTGCGAGCGGGGTCCCATGCAAGACATACTGGATTTCGGCATTTAATGCCAAAATCATAGGCGGCTGCTCGTACAATTCGCATACTGAACAGCTCTGCACGGTCGATGCCGGCTTCCGGCAATCTATGACCTGCCACTTCCAGACACTGAAGACTTGGCACTTGGATTTGACTCCGTGGTATCTCTCATTGAGAACTTTCTACAGTCCAAATACAGAAGCATCGAGAATGAACAAGGGAGAACTGCATCGAAATTTAAACAGAATGGCTAATGTACTTGTCGGGTGAAGTTCTTACGTAATCCATGTCTGGTTAATGGATGGGGGATCGTCCCATAAAGCAATCTCGCCACTGGATTGATTAAAAGTAATCAAAGCAGTCGCCGGCAATAGCAGAATCCCCAGGCGTTAAAAGAAGCTTTGAAACGGAATGGCATCGGCATCCAGTTCCCCATCCCGCCTTGGCCTGTGCTGTCATCCCATCATTCGACGACGGCTCCAGTTTCCCCGACTCAATAGCTGACCTTCCAACAACGGACCTTGCATTATCTCTGTGCTCTGAAGACACCCTAACTGCCGTCATTAGCCTTTCTTGGATACGAAAACCGCAATCTGATGACTTTGTCCCTATCTGCCCCTCTCGAGTCCTGCCCAGTGAGGTCATCGCCATCGCTGTAAATCTCGCCTTCCATCTTCGTCGACCTTTCGATCCTCCTTCCCTTTAACAGAGTGGACTTATTTGCGAATCTCACAGAGGACTGCAGCGTAGCAATCTGTGAGGATTCGATATCGATCGACTTTACTCGAGTACGAGTTGAACAGCTACCTCCCCGAGGATATTTGCCTCCCTTCGAACTGAGCTCGCTCGTCCCCCCCAAAGTCTACAGCCGTCTCGATCTAGGATACACAACAAGTCTTGCGAAAAACCTAACTCATTTCAATTGCGCTCAGCCCAAGAAGAAAAACACGGCCTTATGTTAGAAGCTTCGAAGGCTCTCAAGATTGCGATTTTTACAATCGCATTTATCGCCCTCTCGATAAAAGTCACGGACCCAGCTTTCAGAGGCGCTATTTCCTCGAGCACGTTTGGCGACATGGCTGTGCCGTTGAAAGTGAGTATCTCTGAACTCACAAGTGCCTCGTTAGAGAGCCCACCAGGACCAGCCGTCAACCTTAAAGTGACGATTGAAAACACCTCCGACAAACCCGTCTCCTTCCTAAGATGGTCAAGCCCTTTCGATACACGAGCGTCGCCCATGGGAGTGTTTGTTTTCACTTCGCAGAAGACTGGCGAGCCTGCCGAGTGTGTAGGGCTCAAGATCAACCGGAAGATGCCCGAGTCAGGAGCCTTCGACGATGAGGATGTGGTGAAGATAGCTGCTGGTGCAAAGGTGGAAAGGGATGTGCAAATCAAAACTCCAGATGTTATTCTGCAGCAAGGGGAGGCATATACGGTCAAGGCGAAAGGAAACTGGATGCACGTTAAGGTTGGAGACCATCCAGGTTTGAGCACCTCCGAGGAAGGAGTTCTTCGAGGAGAGTTCGAGAGTTCGCCCGTGGAATTTTCTCTATAGCGTGATAGCTGAGCAAAAGTTGGTATCTTATTCATGGAGCTTGACCAATCCATCTGTATATATGCATCCTGTAAAATCATAGGTACTCAAGAGAGATAGGCTCATATCTTGAGGAAGTTTATCGAAGCCCGAAACTTCCGCTTAGTAATTTCTAGTCCATCGTGATCTGTAATTGAGTTTTGATTTACCGATGCTCACCACATCATTCATACAAAATCAGCAACTATCATCTCAACTATAACCGGAGCTGTGTCTATTGTCACCATCAATTGACGGTTAGGTATCTTCGGGTTGCGTCATTAAACCATAGCATGTCGTCGACGCCAAGTATGTAGGAGATCAGGAACAGACCCGACAATTCAGTCTGATGCTGACGCTGGCCTATGCCAAGATGCCCACGTTGCATGGATCCATTTATTCGGGTGGTATTTGTGGTTGTCTACCAGAGTTCTGATATGCAGGTTGCAGAAAGCTCGACGGTTCATAGATTAGCGCAATGCTCGCTGGTTTCTGATCAAGCAAGTCGTAGGAGCCGCATGGATCGCTCATTAAACATGAGTAGAGAGCCGTTTCACTTGGATGGAGGAAAAAGAAATGGGCTACCCGTGCCATGCACGCCATGCTCTGCTCTTCGCTAACCCACACAGCAGCGGGAATTGGCACGAGCTCTGGCCCTCGGAATCAAAATGCTTCTTTCTAAATAATTTTAGTCATAATATATTCCGAGTTTCATTTTTGAATGAGTGATCTGGGACAAGCGAAACGATATGGGTGTTGACTTAAGTATTCTGGCCCCGTGCCAATGTGTTTTACGTGTTTTCTTATTGACGAGCCATACATTAAGCGACCAACGCAATGTGAGCCATCATGATTTTTATGCGTGGGTTTTTTGTTTATTTCTCCTTCTGAGTCAGCACGCACTAAGAGGAAAGCATAGCGAAATTCGAATGACGTTACTTGATTACTTGATGGAAGTAAGACAGCGATTTGGGGCTAGTTTTGTTTGCGTTACTGTAGCGAGCGGAGCAGGATGTCATTGCCCTCCGTCTCCGACGGAGTTCCTGCTCGAGGCGTCAGCAACGCCATCTCTGAAAGTTCGCATGCTACATCTATGACCAGATAAATCATCTCCCTCTCCGACGGATGAGAACAATATGGACGTGTCTTCGGAGTCAACCAAAGCAAAAGCTTGTGGGAACTGCAAGAAGGCAAAAGCCAAATGCTCTGGCGTGCTGAGCAGCGACAGCCGGACAGGGCCCAGATGCGAAAGGTGCGGGATATGCGCAACGATTAAACCATCTCGGCTTGGAGGCTTGCTAACCCGGTTTTTACAACTGAGTACAGGTGTACCCGTCTCCACAAGGAGTGCATCATGCCTTTACCCCCGAAGAAAAAATTGCCGAGGCAGTCGTGCGTCAAATTCCTCCCGGCTCATATAGTGTCCTTCGAAACTAATGTTCTTTCAACAGCCGAGCAGCACAAATCTCGCAACTCGAGCAGAAAGTCGATGATCTCGTTTCGATACTAGGTGTTAACAAGAACCTGCCAATAAGTAGCGAATCAACAGCAACACGTACCTCATCAAATGGGGAAATCCTCCAACAGACGGCAGATGTTGCGATACGTGTTCCCACACCAAATGGCATCCCAGCTCAGGATCTCAGAAGTCCAAACCATGGAGAGGCTGTACCAATGGCGGAACGGGATCCGGACTTCTTATTGAAGAAGTACCAAGAGACCTTGGCTGTACAGTTTCCATTCGTTACCATTCCCGCGTCGATGAGAGCAAGCGAACTTCGTCAAATCAAGCCATTTTTATACAAGACCATCATCATGGCAGCTTCGCTTGAAGACATACCTCATCAGGTGGAACTGTCGAAAGATATCATGAAACACATGACCGATAGCATGTTTGGAGAGGGAGAGCGAAATCTGGATCTCTTGCAAGGACTTCTTGTCTATAGTGTTTGGTCAGTTATTAATATTTATTCTTGTCTCTCGACAGGGGAGGCAGGGCTCAACGATCTGCACCCAAGGATCAGTGGCTGACATCTTGCAGGTGCCAATTCAATTTCATGACCAGCAGAGGTCAGATGAACATGCTTCTGGGAATCATGTCTAGCCTGATAATTGATCTGCGCTTAGTTGGAACAAAGTCATGGACGCGGCAAGATGTCTTTGCCGAAGAGATATACCACGAGGTCGAGGGTCGCCCTCAAAGGATTACGACCGCCGACGAGAAGAAAGCTGTACTCGGATGCTTTTACGTGTCTTCTTGGGTCCGTATATCTTTACTAGCGGGAGTATGGAGCTTATTGAGAACAGGTCTGCGCTTCATTGACAAGACTGGATCCTATCCGTTCAACGCCGTTTATTCGAGAATGCTGCGATGAGCTGGAGCGTGACGAGGAAGGAAAAGGCCACACCAACGTCGTTCATCTGACCAAACTGCAGTTCATCGTGGAAAAGATATGTCTCCTACAGGGACGAGGCGAAGCCCGAACCCAGCACGCACTCAGCGCACCCATTGGTATCAGCATAAAACTGTACTGGGAGCAGTTACAATCTTTCAAAAAGACACTACCTGCTGAGCTCTCTGAGAACTGTGAGTCGTGTTTGACATCCTAAAGATACACACTTAGCTGACGATCGATTTCCAGTTATGGTGACGAGAAACCACACGTGTGCTGAGATCCTGCTCTTAGAACTGGGGTTCGAGATGGCGCCGACTTCGAGCGGGTTGAGAGCAGGCGGTAATCTGATATCGCAGAGGATCGACATCCTCCACGCCTGTCTGACATCCATCATATCGTTCTTCACTGTTTTCCTTGCCGCGCCTCTGTCGCGGGTTTTGAGCGTCTCCGTCATCAACGCAAGCCACATGGTCCACTCGATCGCCGTCCTCTCGAAGCTCTCGCTATTCGAAGCCGAAGACTGGGATCCCAAGTACGTCCGGGCCACTCTGGACCTGAACGTCATCCTGGAACGCTTGATCGAGCGCCTGAGATCGACCGCCGTCACTTACGATCAGACCGACAGCCACCCGGGCTTAAAGCGAGGCTGCCGTGTTCTGCAAACGCTGAAAGATTGGTACAACGTCAAGATCGCTTCGGCCTCTGCCGCGGCAGAGTTCGACGCGAGCAACGGCGCCGGCAATTTCGAGATCGGCGCAGATCAGTACCTGTCCACTGACCAGTTTGATCTGATGGATGCGGAATTCTGGAACGGGATTCCGGGGAGCTGGGTGTCGTTTAATTAGTCGGAGTTCTGGTCAGGGATGTGTAGATGGAAGGAAAATAAAACTTGACAAGAGAAAGCATGGCTATTTTTATTCGACTAGGTTCGTGTTCGCTTGGCTTCCCCGTACGGTATTAATACTACGGAAGTTGATCTCCCTATTGCTTATCTGACCCGTCTAGCTCTCTAGATGTGGCGTTCATTGAATTAGATTAAGCTAGCAGGGAATCCATGCCATCACTATGAGATAACTTTATTATCCAGAAATAGTAATAGGATGGTTATTAGTGTCTGCAGTACTTTGTGTAACTAAGTATAACAAAAATATAACATATCGGACACCCATTAAACGACGGCAAGATGTATTTCACGTGAGTTGGCATATAAGCTTATGTGAAGATTTAACATATTAATAAAATTAGAAGTTACTATATAGAAAGATTTAAACGGCTCCTTCATCAAACAACAAAGGGTCCATTTCGGAACTATAGTCCGAATGTCTCAACTTGATAGCCTGCGAACGGCGTCGGAGGTCAGATAGTTTCGGGAGAGAGAAGTTTGAGAAAGAGATTTTTGAAAGAGACCGCCTTGAGATATGCGGAATGCGGAGGGATCTGCGATATATAAAAAGGATGGCCGCGATGGCGGAGAGGAAGAACAGAGTGAGCCAGAGTGATTTCTAGGCTGTGTAAGCATTGAAAGTCAAAATCGGGGGGATGGGGGAGATGACTTACATGAGAAGGCGAAGGCGTCTTAACGACGGCCGAATGTGCCATTACGTCTTTCGAAGCGTCCAGAGCAGCTATCCTCACATATTTGGTGCTCTTATCGAGCTTAAAAGTCGTTTCGAATCCGGTCCGCTCCAACTCTTTAATGGTCACGAACTCCTCGTCCTTCGCCTCAAAGGCCTTAGCCGTCTCTAACCTCCACCCTGTAACCTCGGTTGCTCCGTTCCAGCTCACGTAGGCTTTCCCATTCTTCACCTTCACATCCGGCACCGTCTTTGGCTTTCCCACCCACGGGTGCTTGAAGACTCGGTACGATTTGACCAATCCAAAGTCGAGGATGTGAAAGACGAGGTGGGGCGCGAAGTGGGCGTTGCAGAGCACCTCGCCGTCGGGTAGGTACTCGATGTAGGTTGGCGAGTTACCAAATCCGACGAGCACGTTACCACTTTCCGGGATGACTTGCACGGAGCCTTGGGAGACATTCAGGATCTCGTCGGGGTGGACGTATTTCTGCACGAGGGTGGCAGTCATCTTTTTCATGTCGAGTTTGATTATCATGCCCTTGCTGTGCTTGGACGGGCTGTGAAAGACATTGTTGGCGTGGTTGTCAAAGAGCGAGATGGTGTCGTTGCCTTGCCACGTTACATGGTGCTGCCACGCAAAATTGTTGGCGCCATTCAGATCTTCAAAGTTGTTGTTCTTGCCGCCGAGCTGCCACAGGATCTTGCCTGTCTTTCCGCTAATGCATACCACGGCGTGCATGTAACGGGCAGAGATGATGTAATCGCCAGAGTCTATCTTGTCGACGCTATTAATGTGGAAGAAATCAAAGGCGTCCTTCTTCGATTTCCCATGTCCATCCTTGCGTGAAGGGCTGCTATATACATCCGTCATCTGGATATGGTCTGTGGCTCGCCATTCGAATATCAGATCCCCCGTCTCGATATCGATTTCTTGGAACAGACCATCCTGAATCCAGCAGCTCTTCCCCAGCCCCAAATCCGTACAATCTGCTTGGTGCTTGTAGTATATCGTTATAAGGGCAGTGCCTTGTGGAGTGATGCGGAACTCATGAGAGTCTGCCTTAAGGCCTTTACCATGGGGTTTTATCCGATGAGCAACCTTGTAGGACGAGTCAAGCTAAAAGGTCAGATGGATGCGTATTAATAATCACGGGAGGGTGAGCCCTACCATCACATATGATTTCTTGGAATGCTTGTTCTTCTTGTTCTTCTTAATCTTGGTCCAGAAAGTCAGGTAATCCTGGCCCTTGTATTTCTGCACGTTGAGATTCATGGCCTGCTCAAACTTATGGTTGTCCATCCATACTAGGTTGCCCTTCGCATCTAGTATGACGGGGCCCCGAGCCGCACCCGTCACCGAAGGGCCTCTGGGCGTGATGAACAGGTTCCCGGAGTCACACCGGGAATCCCATTGTGTTATCTTAGGTGCAGGCGGCTCAAAATCGACGGACTGGAAGTGCTGGCGGGGATAGACGCCGTGGAAGCCCAGATCGTAGGCGTTAAAGGAGAATGCGGCTACCCAGGCCACGGGAAGAGCCGCCAAAAGCGAGGACGCCTTCATGATACGGGCGGTCGAATGAGGAGGCTGGAGTGACACTCAGAAAGAACTCGAGACCGTATGGGAAGAGAGCAGTGACATTCAAAGAGAGATCAGGGTCGAATGGGGGAATCGGAGTGACATTCAAGAAGAAATCGAGAAACATACTTAAACGTGCCGGAAGCCTCGGAGAGTTCCTGCCTCCTTGCTTGCCATTATAAACCATGGTGGCATATTGCCATGGTGAGATTGAAGCCCGGTGTTACCGACGATGGCAGCAATTTCGAGGTCGCAAACCATGCTCACCTCACGTGTCGACGCACATGGGCATCACGCTCACCTAAGCCAAGCTCGCTCGAGAATGCGATTCGCCCCAAGGGTATATCATCAAGGGATATAGACTCGTTCTATTCGCTCGACTGGTATATCATCGTCCCATAACGAACAGCCAGAACCGGATCCCGGCACTGCTCGGCGTCCGTTAAAACAAGCACCATCTGATCGTATGCTTTGCTCGGCAGAATGGAGTCCGCGGGGTGCACGTGTTCCAATGAGAGTCGCCCATAGCTACCTCTAGTTGCAGAAATAAGATGACAGCCAGCGTCCTTGTCGCAGGGCTGTGGTTTGTTTTTTGTTGTCACTTGGCACCGTTCATCATCGAGATGGTGCAATGCTTGATTTCCTAGCGGTTTAAGCGAAGCATCCTTTGCAAAGCTTGAAGTACAATCTCCCCCTGGTTTAGAATAGAATCCGATGACGTTACAAGCAACGTGGAAGTAGCCTTGCTAACGCCTTCGACAAGTAAGAATGGCTATTCTAGCCGCCGAGGAGGCTTCGGATGGGCTTCGAAGTATGCTACGTACACTACCCTGGGTTTTACGTTATTTCAGATTCAAGCTCACTTAACGAGGTAAGCTAGGATACTCAGTCCATCCGAGTTTCCGAGCACGCAACTCTCAAGGCAGACTCGCAAATCTGGGGGTTTATGAAAGAGTTTTCATTACTCCATCTTCGTTGTATAAACAATAAATATACATAACACGTTAAACATCTCATATCCCGATTCGAAACGCTTAAAGTAAAGAAGCATCTTACAGCTTGCCTCAACAATATTATACTTATGTACCATTCACGCGACGCTTAAAGCTAGCAAATATTTCCTATTATAACAGTCAACAACTAAATAATTCATGCCATCTTCGTTTCTTTTCAAGTCATCAACACAATCCTAAGAACAAAAATCTCACAATTCGGCGTTGCATCAACTCCAGATTCCAGTGTTACCGTAACCTTATGTGCCAGGAACTACCGCCGCACTGCCGCAGCTAAGATAAGCCTGGCAGGTACAGGAACCGGCAGAGCTAAATCTGGTCCCGAAAGTTCCATCTCTCAATAGAGGCCCGGAGGCGGACGGTTTACTTGCCGTTGCGTTTCGTTTTCATGGCCAGTCCCGAAGCTTTTTTTCATACAGTTTTTTTCTTCTCCATATGTCATTGCTAACATCAATCTTGTTGTCAGGGGCACAGGGGTAAGGCAGCAAAGGAGAAGGGGTGCAGACAAATCGACTGATGGACAGATGCATGATCTGTAATTCGTAATCCCCTTTTGTTCGCTCTGTCTGTGTGCGGAGGGAGAGAAAAGAAGTGGTGGGCGGAGGGGAAAGACGGGTTAAAGTAAATGCATCCTTTGGTATGTACATATCTTCTACGTATTGTACAGTTTATGTATTCTCTTTCTACGCATATAAACAAACCGGTAACCCTAGATCCTAAGCTACTAGCTCAGATCAGATCAGATCAAATGCTGTTCCACAGCCAAAGTCTCCTCTCAGTCCCTGAATGTCACCGTCTTCGTGCGCATCCACTCATCGATACCACTTGACCCTGAGAATCGACCAAATCCAGATGCCTTCATACCTAAATTTCGTCGATGAAATATCAGCAATCTATTTTTATTTCGCCTGATAAAAGATGGAAGGTGCAAAAGCAAAAAGGAAAAGGAAAAGGAAAGAAAAAACCTACCACCATGAGGAAGAGCTGTCTCATCATGAACCGACATATTGTTGATATGTACAGCCCCGCTCTCGATATTCTTCGCAAATCTCAAACCAGTGCCTAGATCGCGTGTGAACACGGCTGAGGACAGACCGTACTCAGTATCATTGGCGATCTCAAGTGCTTCAGCCTCCGAATCAACTACCACTATACTGACAGTAGGGCCAAAGCTCTCGGTGTAATATAGATCCATTTCCTTGGTGGTGCCTTTGACAATGACTGGCTTCATCTTAGTCGGTTGGTCCTCCTTGGCGTTCTGGTCTCCCAAGATGACACTGGCTCCCTTGGACACGGCATCGGCGACCAACTTCTTATTCTTTTCCACAGCGAGCGCATTGATAAGCACGTCAGCCTCGGGGAAGATCTTGGCAACGGCCTTCTTGAACTCGATCTCAAACGCATCTACGATCTTAGAATGCACAATAATGCGTTCTGTAGACATGCAGATCTGGCCACTGTTGAGAAAAGCACCCTTCGCACACTCGACCGCTGCGAGTGAGAGATCGGCATCCTCCCACACAATCGCTGGTGCTTTGCCGCCAAGCTCTAGCAACACTGGCTTGAGATTCCGACCTGCGAGTTCAGCGATAATTCTTCCCACCATCGTGCTGCCTGTAAAGTTGATCTTCTTGATGACCGGCGAATCAATTAGGTATTTGGTGATTTCGGCTGCAGCAGGTGTCTCGTGAGCAATCAGATTCAAGGCGCCCACAGGCAAGCCCGCCTCGTAGAAACAGGAAGCAATGCCCCACGAACAGCGCGGCGAGAGCTCGGGTGCTTTGAGGATACACGTATTTCCTGCCGCGAGAGGATATGCGACTGATCTAACACCCAGTATATATGGCGCATTCCAGGGCGCAATGGCGAGGGTCGTTCCGTAGGGTTCCTTGTATACCAACGCACTAACACCCTCTTCGCCTGTGACTGGGATCGAGCCTGCGATGGAGGAGATGCGTCCCGCGACATCTTTGAGGATATTTGCTGCGAGGCCGAGATTGAATGCCGCCCAGCCTGCCGTAGCTCCTGTCTCGGCTTGCATGTATCCTGACAGCTCTTCAGTGCGCGCCTCCATTATTGAGGCTGTTCGTAGGAAGATGTCCCGCTTCTGCAGGGGAGATACCGCGCGCCATTTCGCGTTGGCTTTCGTACATGAGGCGAGTGCGAGGTCGACGTCTGCGATACTTGCGCTGCTGCAGTGGTGTACTACCAACCCTGTCTTGGGAGAGCGTACGGCGAAAGATCTTGTGGTCTTGTGGTCTTGGTTGTCGATGACAAGGGGAATTGTGTGTTCGGCAGCCATGGTTTCGTTAGTTGGAGGAATGAAGGAGGAGATCTGTGTTGGGGGTGAGGTAGTGAGGTAGTAAGGTAGAAGATAGATGGCGCAAGACAACCACAGGAAGTCAAGAATGCAGGAGGCAAAAGAAAAGCTGCGTGCGGGGAGAAGGAGAGGCAGATGCTGTGAGAGAGGAAAAAGCAACGCAGTCTCTTATCTGGATCTGGTGGGTGTAGAGGAATTGACCTTTGCCACTGGGAAACAAGCACCTTTAGTAGTGGAAGAAGGCTCTCTCTATCCAGGAGTTCCAGGAGTTCGAGGTCCTAGATTTCCCATGTATCGGGGCTTCTTTCATGCCTTCCGCAGTGTGCCCAGTGTCCAGTACCCCCCCTCCTCCTCTTCCTACCTTACCTCGAGGGACGTCTAAAGGTTGTACTGGCCCACTTGCCGATGTGGGGTAAGAAGCGCAAACTCCATGACCACGACAAAAAGCGCAGAGGGGGGATGAAAAGAAGCATCTCAGACACGCAGAAGCCCAATCATACGGCTCGCTTACAATCCTGTTACCCTGTGCACTTTGAGCCAACACCGCATCGGCAATTGCGGGCGGTATTGCGGGTGCGGGACAGCACGGAGATACAGCAGCAGCAGCCAGATCTGATTACCAAGAGCAAGGGAAAGTCATAAAGCTGGGGTAAAATGGAAATTCTGATGCCTCCTTTTTGGGAGCTACAGGAGCGATCTCGGGGCAAACCCGGGGACCGAGAGGGGGAGATAGTCAGAGTTCCGACAAAATGGTAGGTGGATCTCTCTCGTCAGCAGTCTAATTCCACCTTCTCTGTGGGCTGCATGTTAGTTCTGCTTGTTTGGCGGGTTCATGCCGGTGGTCTTGAGCTCTAGCGGTGGGTTAAGGGATCTGTCCGCGGGTAGAAACAAGAGAAACATAATGTGTCTCAAATTGCCTCTCAATAGCTATACAACGCCCAGGTTATGCCAAGGAAAGCCGAGTTCGGCGTGATTAGAGAGTATGCGATGACTTGAAGGTAATTTGGTGTTAGGAAGTATATGATAAGCATGGATATACAAGTAATGCCTTGAAGTAAAAAGAACAAGCAAATTATATTCATAAAAGAATCCGATCACGTGTGTCTCAAGTCATGTGATGTATACTACATACAAAAAGAGCTTTGCATCTGTCCATCGCTTTGCCTCTCCATATTTTACTTGGGAATCAATGTTATCCTCCGGAAAACTCCGCCTCCTGTCATAAATTCATGATAATTACACTCTGTCATCCACCTCAGTTGCCGGGGATGGAACAAGCAGTGGTCGAACACTGGCTACCAAACTTTCGGCTAGTCAAAGGCTGAGGGATTAAACCCGCGCGAGCCAGATCGCGGAAATTCCACTCAGGTGCTGATTCAGTAACCCAAGTCCAGAATACCCATCCTGAGCGAGCCTCATAGGCGTCGAGTTGGGCTTCGATGTAATAAGCGAGGTTGACCTTGTCGACTTCCAGAAGACCATCGACACTTCCTTGGTATTTGGTCTCGCAATCACCATGGTACGTGCTGCCAGGGAATGTGCCATCGTATCTGGCACCTTTACCAAGACCGTTCAGCCATTTGGCACAATCGGTTTGAGCACCAGTCCATTCTCCAACAATGGTCCACTTGTCTGTACCCGCAAGCTTGGCCGCGTTTGCGCATGCGGCTTGAACATGCTCACAAGGCTTTCGAGCGTTCTCTCCATCAGAAAAGATCTGGTAAATGTGAGTGTCTAAGATCACATTGTTGACTCCGGCGGCGCTGTTCATGAATCCGTTCCACTCAGACTGAATATCCAAAAATGCATCGTGAATAACGACGGCAGTGTCTGCATTAGAGTCTCGAACAGTTCCCCATCCATCATAGTAGAACTTCTTTGTTGTACCCATATCAATATTGGAACTGAAGCCTGCAGGCTCGTTGAGGAGCTCAATGGCCGTCACGACATCGCTTTGGCTCGCATATCTCTCAGCAAGGTTTCGTATAGCGGTTACTGTGTTGGCGACTGAGTCTCCGCTTTGCCAATTGACAGCACCGTACTTTCCACTGTTGTCAAACCCATTCTGGGATGCGGGTGCTGTTACTGTTAGTTATGACAAGCGCGGTTATGATCCAAAACCATACCTCCATGCAAATCAAGCATAACCTTGAGGCCAGCAGCTCTTGCCCACCCAATAGCCTTATCCAAGACTGGAAGCTGGCCCTGGACATAAGGATCTCCGGAAAGAGGATTGAGGGCCCAGTACCCAATTGGAATTCGAACATGATTCAATCCCAAGCTGGCAATTTCTTGGAAGTCGGCCTCTGTGATAAAGGAGTTCCAATGCCCTTCGAGTACTGACTGCGCTGCTCCGGCGCCAAGGAATTGTGTGAGAGTATACTCATCAACCACGCCCGAGTTTTCGTATGGCTCAAAAATTGAAGGGGTTATCCATGGTTCAAGGACAAACCAACCACCAAGATTGACTGCAATTTTTTAGTACAAGTGGAAGAGATGGTTTTCAAAATGAAATACCTCCTCGGACTTTATCTCCATTGTAGTCAAATGCTAACCCACGCTTCTCTCTACCCACGTATCAGCAAAAGCGTACAGAACCAAGTTGATTTAAATTCCACTGACCTGAAGACAGGATTGGCAGTAGCATATGAAATGCATGCTACAGCAATAGTTAGAGATTTGGTAAAGGATAGCATGGCGGGAAATGATGGGAGTAGATCAAGGGGAAGAATTGGAGAAGGGACTGACTTTCGACTGGGGAATGAGTCGAGTTAAATAATGCAGGTGCATGTTGATTATCTTCTGACCAAGAGAGACTCCAGTACCTACCTGGCAAAGGCCAAAGTCATGAACCCCCAGCACATATCGTGGGCTAGTTGGGCGATCCTACCTGCAAACAGAGCATATCCGCAAAGGCAATCGATGGCAATTGGACTGAGCCTCTAGAACATGCAGATGGATCCATAATTGTCAAGGCTGGACGCTCTTTGGCGTCACTGCTACCAGCTGCGGCCCGACATAACATTACTCTTACTCTTAGGGCAATTGTGTTCAAGGGTCCAAGTGGCCGTGGAGCTTAAACAGCAAGGTACCATGTCGTGGTAACGGTTGTCGGGTAGCCACAATCGAACTGTACTTTCCCGGCCATTTCTGATTGGGGCCGGCTGGGAGAGCGTGGCCCAATAGCCATGCTGAGCCGTGCTGAGCCATCTGATAAACAAGTGACACTTCACCCGGGGTGGCGCACAAGACCTTTTTCTGTTCTGCTCACACCAATGACATCTGGTGCCCTGAGGGAAGGATCAACAAGAATTGTCGTCATGAGCACTTGATTCCTGCTGAGCGAATGTCACGGTCGCCGAGGCACGAATCTTCAAATCCTACCACAGCCGAGCCAGCTGTCAGCAGGCACAGCTGTCATCACTGATGATGGATGATGGCTTATTCAGTTCTTCCAAAATCAAGCCCTCCCTGCGTCAAAGCCAACCCGGGATGGCTTGACGCCTCGAGAAGGGTATACTGCACGTTCCTCGCCCGTTCGAAGGCAGAAGCATATAAATGTAGCCCCTGTTGTCTACCGACCCATACGTAAAGCGCTCGGAGAGGATACAGGCGCGCTGTGCCTTGATGAGTGAGCAGTGTGCGAGATTGTGCGAGATAACAATACGAGGCGCGATATCAACAAGGTCTGTCTCAAGCGTACATGATTTCCAAGACGCGACCCCAAAGACTGGACCACGAGCACATCAGAGTTTGACGGAAGTGAGGTTGTTGATGGTCGCAGGTGATCTCAGATCTGCTTCCCCAGGTAAAAAGTGGATTACCGCGGGGTAATGATCGACCAAGAGACCCAAGCTCTAAACTCACCTGACTCAACGAAGGTATAAAGCTGCAGCTTTGACGAAGTAAAGCCGGCCATCATCTTTGCGTCTAGTGACAAGAGACCGAGGCATCCCATCTCCGTCTTCGCTTTTACGCGATGTGTTAGCGATGAGGTAAGTGAATGCTCTTTGATGACTCTGCTAACTCGCTATCCCACTTTACATGGTATCTGAATCCTTCTAGGTGACTTTACTTGAGTCAGTATGTCTATTCTATACATTATCAGAATGATACTGGATGCCCTTTCTAGACTGAGTGGGTTAACTTTAAATACCTCCCTAGTACTCTTACTTGACTTGCTTGATTCAGTGTCACAACTTGACACTGATCGAATGTTTTTGGATGGTTTTGCTCAATCGGTACCTCAACCTGATTTAGCAACAGAATCAAGAATAAACATTTACTTGGTTACAAAAAAACACCCAAGAAGTAAGCGCTCAACTTGAAACCCGACTTTAAGTTTTTCTTCTTGATACATCCATGTATGCTCATCCTTTTGGCGTTCTGATGCTTACCCACGTGACTAAATACCAAGCCGCCACGGACTGATGCTCACAGTAATACAGGAGCGAGTACAAACTGAGGTTAAAGATAGAGCCGTTCCTACCATGCGGTACTGCCTAAAATTCCTATATTTAATCTGCTTCACTTTCAGCTCAAGGCATCATCAAGTTTAACAAAAAAGTGACAATTCCTGTCTCCCCTGCAAGCGGTGAGCATATCCTTCCATCGCGTGCTCAAATATGAGTTTCTCTGTATGCCATGCCAACACATACTTCATGCAGTGCAGTCATCCAGTACCGTCTAGCCATTACTGTCACCGCCTTACTCGCTGGTCGAACAATTGGCCCGGGAACAAACATATGATGTGTGAAAACGACAGCCGGATTCTTTATTCCAAAAATAAGAGAGACAGAGAAAGATTGCTACCGGTGAGAGTTGGAGGTGACTTAGCTAGAATGATGGTAGACCAGAGTTGAGAGTGATATACCTGATATAGTTGAGCAAAGGCAATTCTGAAGTTGGGCATCTTGAAGATCGACCCATCCACGTGCTCGTCTGTCTTAGCGTGTTTTTTCTTTCGCCTTGTTTTTCAAGCTCGTGACGTGGTCGGCTTTGCCCTCCCGTAGTTTTTTCCTCCAACACACCCCGCATCCTCTCGTTGCGAAACCGGAGGAACATTTCAACATTTGCAACACAACGCTCACTTTACCGACGACTGTTGACCCAAGGTCCATTTCGGAACAAAACCACAGCGCCGAGATAGGGCGCGACCCGAACGGTGCATTGCTGCATGGACGCCCACAACATGATGAGTGCGGCTGGCGGGGCCTCGAGTCCAACCACCAGCAATCGGCCAGGCACAGGAGGAGGCTACAACAAGAGGAAGAGAAGCGGCGTGGAATTCGAGAGCAGCCCTGGCAGTGGAGGCGAAGCTGAGGAGGAAGAAGCAGAGCGGAGGAGGCAACCTGGTGTAAAAAGAGCCTGTAATGAATGCCGTCAGCAGAAAGTGAGTCATGGAAAAAATCAACTCTGTCCAACCATGGCGCTGTAAATTGCAGAAGATTTGTGGATTTGAAGCTGATATTTGTGTCTGCAGCTACGATGCGATGTAGTTCAAGATCCCTTCAGCAGCTGTTCGCGATGCAATCGCCTCAAGCTCGAATGCAAAATCGAGTCGAATTTCAAACGCGTGGGGAAGAGGAGCAAACATGCAGAAATGGAAAAGCAAATTGAACGGCTAAGAAGGAATTTACAACGGGCACAGGCGCAGGGTTTTATGGTTGAAGATGATGATGAACTTGATTCACCGCTACCAAATAATGGATATGCCAGCCAGATGAAAGCCCAATCATTCATGGGCTCTGATGAGGCAGTATCTTCCCTTTTGCACCTCAAGCAGAGTGGCTCATATGGTATGCCAAGATTCGTTCACGAGATTGAGAACGTAGGATTGACCGAAGATGCGATCGTCCACCTCTTCAGTGAGTTCTTTGGCTGCTACCATCCATACCTGCCATTCCTCGACTCCAACGCGTCACCCGAGCAATACTATCAACAACACCCTCTCCTGTTCTGGACTATAGCTGCAGTTGCCGCTCGTCGCTATACAACTAATCCTGGACTTCTAACCTCACTCTCTGGCCCGCTGTCGCGCCTGCTATGGGCAACAGTTGGTTCCGTACCGAGCAATCAGGAGGGTCTTTTCGTCGTAAAGGCTTTATGCTTGTTGTGTACATGGCCACTGCCAACAAGCACTACCTCAACCGATCCCACGCATATTCTTTGCGGTGTCATGATGAAGACGGCAACAGGAATTGGTTTACACAGACCTAGCTACACCCAAGATTTCTCTCGCGTATCTGTGGACCTTAGCAGAGAGCAATTGCATGATCGTGTTGTGACATGGGCAGTATGCAATATCGTGGCGCAGAGCATCGGCACAGGGTATGGACAGCCTGCTTCAACCTTGTATGATTGGGCACTCTCCATCAGACCAGGTTCTGATTCGGCCTTCACTTTACCACCTGAGCTTGAGGCTCGACTTCAAATAGAGCGATTCTGCGACAAAGTTTCCAAAGAGATGTATAGCAACCAAAACGATCCCCGGGGTGTAACAGGTGACGAGGCGCGAGCCTTGATGACACGAATCTTTCGACGGGAGTTTACAGAAATCTCAGTCTCTATCTTATCAAAAGGCGATCTCTCACAGATAGTCAATTTGCATCTAAAAGCTGCAGGGCTTCATCTTCGATTGTCGGCATTCTTTGATTCTCCTTCGACGAAGGGATATATGGACGATCTAATGGGATTATGGAGAGCTACTACAGCATTTTTAGATCTTGTTTTCGAACTTGAAAGCCCATCAGCGGATAATATGACTGGTGGAATTCTCCGCTTCGCTACCAATTACATCCTCCAGATGATCATTGCTGCGTCATTCACTCTTTTCAAACTTCTCAGTTCTTTCTTTGCTGCCGAAATCGACTTTGACAGAGGCCGTCAACTATTCCATCACACGATCAAGGCTATCCGAAGCATGAGTATCATCAACAATGATCTTCCATGGAGACTTGCCGAGATTGTGGTTCAAATGTGGAATGGTGCTCGAGTAGAGCAACGTAATAATTTGCAACAGATGAACAATAATGGCATCAGTAGTGATGAAATGGTTGTAGCTATTGATGACACATTGCAACTCAAGACCAGATGTAGAATGAGTATGAGTATCGTTCATGACACAACTTGGAGATGGAGAGAAGAGTTCCAAGCCCAAGGGCGAGGTAGCATTGAAGGTAAGTTCTAAAAGTCTCAGTTACATTGTATCTCTTGTTCACTGTGGATTAGGAATGAAGAACCCCACGAATCCTGACAGTAGTGCAGGAGAATCCTCGGCATCTTCGACACATATGGACTCAACCCTGATGCCCGCTCATGGGATGCAGGGTGGGCAGATCATGGGTGGTACTGGCACCGTCACTCCCAATAACGGTATGGCCAATAACGGAAACATGCTAGGTGGCGTTGGTTACGGCGAGAGTAATTATGAGGTTTTCGACCCTTTGAACTGGATGCTCGATGGACTTGTCGATTTCCCCTATTCATACGCTGCGGTTCAAGGCCTTGAAGCGAACGGTATGAGCTAGACAGTATTTTGATCAGATCGACAAAACATTTAATTCATAATGTCATGACCAACATGGACTCGACTTTTGAGCTTGTCTATTTGCAGCTAGCATTTCTTGCCTTGCCCTCTGACGAAGGAACGAAGTAATGACTCAAGCATTGCAGTCTAACGTCCTCATTTTGCATCTACTTCATTTTAGGATTTCAATACCCAGGGGAGTTTTTGGTTTCTGGAATTGCCGATTTTCTCTTTGCTATGTCGAGTTATGTTTGGGGATCTCTTTTTGGGTGGGATAGCTATGTCGAGAATGTGGAAATGGAGAGTGGAGGAGGATAAAGAGACGTGGGATGAAACAGGTCAGATGAGATGGCGAAGAAGGAGAAGGTAGAATGACTGGAGGATTAGAAGTGCAATGCAGAGAAGGACGGATGAAGTAGAATATAATACATAGGTAGTTCAATGGAGATGTGGGTGGGTGACATGATAGAGAGAAAAAGAAATGGCGAGATTGAATGAATAAATCTCCTAAAGGGCATGTTTTCTCTCAGTGTGTTTCTTTCATAATAACATTCGCTTGTGATTTTGAACATGATTTTAATTTAGGAATAGTCTTGTATAATACCTCTCTAGGTGATGCTTCCCCTCTTTTTCATTATAGAATAGACAGGTGAAGCAATAAACGCTCCGAATACTTTGCGTGTCATCTCTACAGCACAATTCTAATCTCGTTGGAGAAGTTTTCATTTTTTTGGGAAGCAGAATACACCGTAATAATTGAAGTAGATCTTTCGCCTTTTGGTATTACTTCTTATAAGCAAGATCTTTTCTTTCTCTCTTGTACAATCAACGTTCAATTGACTGGAGGAGAGAATAGGGGGGAAGAGGGGGGGGGGGGGAAGAGAAAAAGGAATAAATGGAGAGTTAGAAGAACTCGAGTGATTGGGTATTATTATCTCGTTTTGATACGACATAATACCTAAATTGGTGTCCAAGAGTCCTTGCAGATTCTCAGATTCGGATTCAGATGGAGGTTTATACTCTCCTTAAGTAGTAATCGTAAAGTAGGTACCTAGGTAGGTTTATTACTCGGAAGGTGCTATGTCAGAAGGAATAATAAGCGAGCAATTGAAAATTCATTTGAGAGCTTGGTTGAAAGTTGAATTGCGGTGAACAGATATTGCTCTTTAAGGAGAAGTGATTATATCTAATAGTTTATCTATCTCATGTGAGATGTCTGTACTTGAGTCAAGTACTTAGTTGTCTAGTCTTATTCATCGTCATCTCCTTCTCCTTCCTCTTCCTCCTCGTCGTCCTCATCCCCAGGAAAATCCCAAGTCGCCTCCTCTACATCCAGCGCTCTCGTTCCCAGAACCTGCTGTCGCCAGCTCTCTCTAGCCCACCCATCTGCATCGACCGCCGTATACAGATCCGGCACGAGATTATCCCCAATGTCCGGCCAGCGCTGCACGGCAAGCCCATTTTCAACCACACGGCCGTCCCGCAAGATCCGTGACTCGCGGACCCACGTGCGCTGTAGTCTAGGTCCCATGCTGGCTCTTGAGAAGGCAGCACGCACGGGGAGCCCGCGAGCACCATGCAAGATATCGCGGTCTTCTGCACGAACGGGATAGCTGAAACTCAGCGTGAATATTGTCACGCGGCCGCTCAGGCACACACTTCCGGTCCTAGAAGAACTGGTGAAGAACGTGTCCGCGTTGGGAGATGTTGTATCTGCATCTGCGATGTTGAAGGCCTGGAGGTAGGCAGGATATGCTCAAGATGCGACGAATGCCCTGACTGAAGCGTCATCATCCCATTCTATGTTGCGAATCATCCATTGTCAGTGACTTGAAAAAGAAGAAGAAGAAGAAAGAAGTGCCACGGATGGATTTACTCGTCACGAAAAGAACTTCCTCGCGCTCCTTGACGTTTCGTCCACAGACCGAATATTGGTAGCCAGGTGCTGTGATAAGAAGGTGCATCTTCTCTCGCCACTTGCCTCTATCTTCGCGGTATTCGTTTTCTATGTTGTACGGGATTGGCTGCTGAATGGGAAGACGGAATCGCGTCCAGCTTTGCACGCTCGTGTCTGGCCTGCTTCGTCTTATTCTTGCCATGCTAAAATGCTGAGTTGGAAATAAAAGTGGAATTACAAATTGATGGCCTTCGTATATATTTAGGATGGTAGTGGGGGAAGGAAGTAGATAGAAGATAGTGGTGGATGTTAGGAGAGGAGACTCAATCCGCGATGGTGTGCAAAATTAGCGAATCATACCTGGTGAAACATTTTGACAAGTCCCCCTTAGACCATGATGCAGCGAGAATTTTGACATATCCGAGTGAGATGAATTGGGTGATAAGGATACGCTTGATCTTAATGATGAGATCTCGGGTCTTGTTTTTGGGCGGCTGGGCGGATACTAATTAGATACCTACCTAGGTAGGCAAGGGAGGAAGAAGATAGAAGGAACACTCGCTACTACAATGAACGTCAGAACGACACCTCTAGCAGGGTGCGAGTTGTTATGAGAGAAAGAGGGGCCTTTGGTGATAGCAGGGGATCAAAATGGCAATAAAGCCCTAGTATTTGGGATGGATTGACTGAGTTCCTAGATTGCCCAGCAAAGGGGGTTCTACGGTATCCACAAACAAGAAAGTGCACAAAAGAAATGGGCGGCAAGTTAAATAAGAGTAGGGATTCTCATCGTCGCAATACTTATATCCAGTCTATTAATTTCTGTGCTTCAGTCTATGAAAGAACTGTGTACATGATGATACTAGCCAATGTAGATCCGACTTATGCTATCTGGTCATATCAATTGAAGGCGAGGAAATGAAAGTAGGAAACATGGCAGTGGCATTAGGCCAGAAAATCATAGGAAGCAGATATCGAGAATCTTTACATGGAGGAGACGACAAGTGAAAGAACTAACACTCACCCATACTTACGTATGATGTACTTTTCCTTGCCATGAATTCAAACTTACTATCCACTTCAAAATCTCGCAGTGGAGATTGAATACCTTGGAATATGTCAACGAGGAGAACGTGAGTCAGAGTAGCATGGAAATTAGTGACGCACAAAAAGACGAAGAAACAATCGGGCTGACAGGATTTCTGCGAGAACGTCAAAAGCGAGTGTGAAAATAGGAGAAGGGGGCACTCAGACATGACTGCTGCCTATTGAAAACCTTTAGGAATCTGGGTGAGTAGGCAGCAGAGCTGAGCTGGACAATGAACAGACGGCCAGGTGTAAGTTCTTGGATTACTTTGACTTTTCGAATTGAACCCGTACGGATGAGAGGGTTGCTTCTATGCTAAAAGCTGAGAAGAATCCATGCAACGTGTGTACGACCCTTGAAACGATTGCCGCCGACAGAACTATCGTAAAATTAGTAAATGAATAGATCTAAAAATGGAGCTCTTTCTTGTAACGCTGTAGATTCGTGTGTAAGATTGATAGGGCATGGTAGACTTGCACATGGATTGTTTAAATTGCTGCCTTTCGCCTTCGGCAGTTGATCGTTCAGCTCATTGATATTGTACCATGACAAACCGGACTAACCTCCTGTCTCGTTCCAACTTCAGGTGCAGCTATCGTCAATCCATGTACCTTATTGCATGTCCTAGGTTTCGGAAAGTCAGCAGTGACGGGAGATGCTTCTAGAAGCTGAAGTTTCAGTGGTAGATGCAACAAAACGGCCCAACATTCGAGACCTGCATGTATCTTGAAGCTGTAATAAAAGAGCTGAAGATGTGATATCCATTCTGGACACTAGTGATGCAATAATCGCAAGGGTACGAGGCAACTCTGTTCCCACTTCGAAGGAGTGCACTGATCTACAGTTCATCTCAACTTCGAGTTGCAACCTAGAGTTTCTTGGAATGTCTTCGGAGATAAAAGTTCATGTTATTCAGCCTTTCAGCCTTCCAGCCCAATTCAGGGGTCGATTAAGATACTGGTATGCAGTATGCTAGTACGCTAGCATGATGGGAAGAGTGGTCAAGCTTCAGCTCGTCGTACCTTGGCGACTGACGAGCCAGCAGAGACCACATGAAGATTTTCGATTGTCCGCAGATACCGTCCAGAAAAAGACCTTGGCCACGTAGCGCACAGAAAATATACTTGGTGACCTCATAGAGACTTCATACTTTCTCGATGTGACTGGCTTCGCCGATTTATTTCGGGGCCGCTATTCAGATCCGGACTGTCGCAAAAATAGGAAGCATAGCCTGCTGCCTGTTTTGAACTAAGTTTCCCGGTCAGTAAATGTAGAATTAATTCATGGTCAACACCATACAATGCGTTGTGGGTAAAGGGTAGTGCACTCGGCCTAGCCGTGGCTGGACTGACCGGTAGTCGAAGAGGCAGACGTTAAAATCGGCTAACGGTAAAGCAAGCGACGTAGACAATGGGCCTCCTTTCGGGCCGCATATGATGAAAATCCCTCAACATAGCCACGAAGAATTTGAGTCATTCTCCTCTTCGACTTTTCTTCCAGGCAGCAGATCAGAAACTCAGCATCCTCGAATTAATTTTCTTAGCAGAACTAAAGGCATTGTTGACTTAGCGGTGATGCTATGGAGAAATGAGTTCGGCAACAGCTACCCGTACCACACACACGGGAGGACATTCTAGGCCGTTCGCCTATGCCGAGTGCACGCACGAGCAAGGTCGGTTCACAATTCATCCAACTTCCAACAGCCAGTAAGGCTATCGCTAATCAGAAGCGCTCTCGTCACCCCCATCGATCAAGGAACAGGCTGTGACGGACAAAAAATGTGGCTTTGATGCTGCTCTACAGGTACTCTGCAATGCTACTGAGGGAACAGAACTGTTGGAATATGCACACCATCTTGATTTGCAAGGTCGAGTAGTGGCCGATCAAAGAAACTTGCCGAAGCATGCCAAGTAGTTAGACAGTTCATGAGGAGAAGCTGTCCTACACACCATCCGTGAAATCGAACGCCTGATCCATTTCCTGCACGTTAGCTTCTTTGTTCACTGCCTTTGACCCTACATCCCCTGCCGGTTGGGGGCGCACTCAACGTTGTATCCGGCGATCGCTAATCTTCCCTCCTGAGCCACGAGAGAAGACAGTCATGATTGGAGGTTCGGGATTTATCCGTCACTGCTCATTCAACCGCGTTTATTTGATGCCCAATGCATCATTCAGTACTGTATGTGCGCCAATGAACATGTTGGATAGGTACCGTGTCTGTGTCTGCCAATAATGCAAGCAGTACAAGGCTCAATAGCATGGCATGGATAGCCTTATGAGATACTCGTCTCCAGCAGAAGTCGGAGGATTCTGCTTGCTTGCTTGCTTGCTTGTTCGCAGATTCGGCGTCAGTCCAATAAACGCAGTGTGATTCGAGGCCATCACACTCCAGACCAGCAGACAATGCCACATGGAGCTCACCGATAAGACTCATCTGACTGACTGCAGGATCCGAAATGAGTTGCTTTCAGAAGGTACCATGGCCGTGGCTGCTTCTTCCGCGGCCATTGCTCTGGATTGCGTTTAATCAGCCACATCAAGGCTCCACCCTAGCCCCATGCTGCAAAAATCGCACGCCTCGTTCTGATGGCTCCGGGGTGGAGGCGGCGTACGGCTGAGCAGCTCTAGCATCCACTGACATCCAGGAGCAGTGAAACCGTTTTTCTCCAGGGGTGCTCTTTCCTCTTTCCTCATATGAACCACCAGATCTTGGCACGCGTGTGTAGAACATTTGTCATATTATTCAGTGGATTGACTACTGTACAGTCTCGTCTCGTGTCGTCTCCAACATTAATCGCCGTTGCGTGAAAGCAATGAAGATCTGGAGACTAGACTAGACTCACGGACCTACTCTCTGGTCAAAAATTGAGACTTGTAATTTGGCTCCTGGTAATCGGATTATGCTTCAGCTAGCTAGCATCGATCACCTTGCCCTCCCGCATCCCGTCACGATTTGCCAATGGCTCGCAGAGATGAGGGAGCATCGTTGAATGTTGGAGTTGGTTGACATTGTGAAAAATCGGACCAGAATATCGTCATCTGATTGCCCATAGCAACAGTGATAGGCCTGAGTAGGGTAGTGGATCCGCGCCGGGAGACTTGACCGGCCGGAACTCCGCAGACAATGGGCTGAAGGAGATCGCTTTGAGAATTGAGACGCGATGTCGAGCAAGGACAGGGCTGCTCGACACAGACCAGGAGCGGCCGCCGCCCATATATTGTTTTCAGATCCATGAACGATGAGGCATGGAATCACTGCATTTGGATAGGCATCAGCGAGACCGTGCTCTGTGTTCGTTCGTGTTGCCTGTCGAGTCTCTGAGCTGCACTGTTCTGTAAGGAGTACGGTAGGGTTTTGGCAGCTGTCATGGTTATGGCTGTAGCGGTGATTTGCACAAGGTTGCGGGTTTGATGGGTGATAGTGATAGGCTCGGTCTGGGCCACTTCTCCTTCCGGGGAATGTCTTCCGTGGTCACTCTTCGGCAAACTGGTACTGTAGTGATGGAGGAGGAGGAGGTGGTGGTGGTGTCTGCGTCTGTCTGTGTTCTGTGTGTCTTGCTGGTGCTGGTGCTGGTGCTGCTGATGCTGCTGGTGCTTGCAACATAATCACACGCATAGAGATTGGCATCAGGTGGCCCAGACAGCCGGTCAAAAGAGAGAGTGCTCCACACCCTTTTTAAAATGAGAGCTTCTATGCGGGCGGGAGAAGAAGGTGTTGTGTTGTGTCGTGTTGTGCAGTATTGTGCTGTATGCTGTGCTGTGTTGTGTTGTATGTAGCAGCAGTCACAGTGCCGCGTGTGGTGAGGGAAGAAGGTACGGTGATGAAGTGGTGGTGGTGGTGCTAGTAATACTGGCAGTGGTGTCGCCGCCGCATCTGCCATCTGCCATCTGCCATCCGCCATCCACCATCCATCATCCACCATCCACCATCCACCATCTGCCATCGCCATCCAGACAAGGATTTTGACCATACATGACATGAGCATCATTGACAACGGCGTCAATTGCGCGCGTATCCCCACACAGCACAGGCCGCCATACAGTCAAGTCCAGGTCAACATGAACATCAACACAAACCAGAATATGGTCCCTCGTCGCATGATTCTCATACCATGAATCGTATACCGAGGTCTTGATGATCATACCCACTCGAGCTACGACGCCCCCCCATGCCATGTCGGTCCATTCTCGTGCTCGTGCTCATGCTCATGCTCATGCTCATGCTCATGCTTTCAGGCTCCAGTTCAGGCTTCATACTCGCATCTCCCTCTCCCCACGACACTACTGCCTGCCAGCCTGCGACGGACTGCGCGCCCTGCCTAGAAGAAGGTGGGCGAGCACAGGGATGCCAGCAGACCAAGCGTGCCAGCCTAGACGAAGGGGGAATGGACACACTTTGACACAGCCGCTGTCAACGCTGCCCGATACCTTTCCAGGATGCATCGCAATCACAACGGCCAGGTTGTATTCACTCATTTCATATGCGACGACGTCAGAAACTGGTAGGGGGGCCCGGCGAGCACAGAATGGGCAGTGGGCAGTGGGCAGTGGACAACTGTCTCCATTACAGTACGAGAACATGAACATCCGTCTCCTTATGACATCCATGGACGTCCAACTGCACCCCCTCGTAACAGGCGCTGCTAAGGGACGAACACATCACTTTTGCTGCACGTCGATCCCGATAGCGTATGGCTCGTCATGGATGCAACGAGCGCTTGAGCTCTATCAGGCCAAAGAAGCTTCCTCGCGCCAAAAGTCAACGTTGGTGACATGGGCCAAATCTTTCTCCTCCTGCTGCTGCAGCTGTGCCACGAATGCAAGCAAATCACAGCCCGGCCTCAAATGCAGTGCGCGCGCGTAACGCGCAAGGCTTTCTATGCTCCCTGCTAGCAGCCCCAGCGACATTGTCTAATTCGCCCACGGGTCCAAAAGGCCCTGCTAGTCCAATCCGTGTACCAGTTCCTCGGGCCCATGGCTCGGACGCTGCTCAATCACGTTACGAGAAGATACACCATCGTCGCCGAAACGCGGTGTACAGGGCGCAGACGATCGACTGGATTCTTGATGGCCAGCTACCGGTCGGTCTTAAGGTCGATCTGAACGGTGCTCTGTAGCGAGGCTGACTCCGAGATGCATATGAGAGATGCACGGAGAACAGACAGACAGACGCAGAGAGACAGACGCAGACGCAGAAGCAAGAAGCAAGAAGCAAGAATAGCTCGTTTAGTAATCGCCTGCTTTCTTTCTGTATGACTGTCTGTCCGTCCCAGTCCTGGAATCAATAGCTCGCTCGTCATCGGTGGCAGCACCAAGGCAGGAGGAGGACGAAGAGATGGAAGAAGAGTCAGGACCAGACGCACCACAGGCTGCCATTTCCAAGCATGCCCCAACTTGTCCACCGCTGCCAGATCCTCGCACACAAACAAACCCGAATCTGCTCTCAGTCATGTTCATCACGGTAGCTATGCCGTCGGTCCGGCTCGATCCTTGTACCATGAGTCTTGAGCCGGCCCTCTCTGATGTTCCCCTTTTGCTCTTACCCCCGCAGCTTCCACCAACAGCCTGCACAGAGATCGCCAACGCACTGTCCAGTAGGGCTTTGGTGGCACCATGCAACTACGGTTGACTGTTGAGCTGTAGACGAGCCTGCCCACCCCAAAGTGCCGTGCACTTCGCTTCTTAATGCCTTGCCCGGCGGCTATCATGCACAATCCACCTTGTATCTGCACTTTTCTCTGCGACCTTGGGGTCGTCCTTTTCAGACCCGGGCTCAGGAATGCTACGCCTTTACTCTTGGATAAAGTCCTAGGTTGCTGTTGGCACAAGCCTATAGTGGTCCTGGCCGCGGCCACCTAGGCTCTCCCACTTCACCTACGCTTTTCGTGCGTTTGTTGCAACACAAGGCGGATTCCTTCGCTTGACTCTTATATAATTATCAAACGGGATCCTGTGTGTGGTGCATTGTTCTCCTCCATTGACACTCGACACCGTCCATCGTCTCCAAGTCTTCTTATCACAACTCGGATCTCCAACCTGCACATCCTCTGAGTATAATCAGTGACAGCTTCTTAGCCAGCGACCTCCCAGTACCAAGCACTACTTGGTTCAATGCTGATGATGGGCGACTCTTCATATTCAAACCACTCTGGACGATCAGAGTACCGAACAGAGTGGACTCCCTACAGCGCTGTATGCTTTCCATGTCGGATACATGGAGCAACTTCGCCTGCTAATGAGTATCAGGTTTCTTCATTCAACTACCCAGCAACATGCGATTCGTCTCTGACTACCCCGAACACGACAATCCACCCCCAATCCATGCCATTGAGGATGGCGCCCATCAAGCAGGAAGCGCCATCGCCTTCAACCGGTCCAAGCTATCAATACTATCCTGACGATGGGTTCACTGATATGAGGTGTAGATCACCCATGAAGTTCAGGGATCCCTCGACAACAAAGCCGGCCGTAACATCGAATAACGAGACTGATTATCCTCCCTCCCCTTTCTTCTCTCACGAGCCTTACTATGGGAACTTTTCTGTCTCCGCTGGAAGCTCTTCGTCATTTCCAACTTCAGGGATGACGGCGAGTCCAGTAATGGGTACTCATGGGCACCATCAGTCTCTTGCTCAACTACCTCTCCCACAACCGAGTCAGCTCAGTGCAGGAGGTTACCGAAGTCAGTACCAGGCTCCGATTTTGATCGCTCCAGACCCAAGATCTCGCAAGCCCTCCACCACCAGTACGCAAATTGGATCTCGGCGTCAGGGCTCCTTGGACTCGTCACTATCAACACCACGGTCAACCCACGCAGTTCAAGGACCCGGAGGATCCCCCTATCTAAAGAGCCAGGAGACTACCTCCAATGCCAACAGACAGCGAAAGAGAAAGACACCTACTCAGGGCCCCCTGGGGAATGAAAGTGATGGTGAATCAAGCGGAGGCGATCCAACTGAGCACCTCCTTCTGGTGCAGCTCCGTGACAACGAGGGGTTACCATGGAAGGTAGTCCAGGACGAATTTAACAAGCGAACTGGCCAAGATAAGAAGATTCCTTGCCTCGAGATGCGACTCAAACGACACCGAGAACGCACTCGTCGTTGGACGGAGGTTGATGTACGTAACCAAGCTCGATAATAAACCGCAGGCAGAGGAAACTGACTCTCGGCCAGGAACGAGCACTCAAGAATGCTCATAATAGCTATAAGAAGAACAAGTATGAGCATATTTCTCATCTCATGCTCAAATATGGCTGTGAGGACCGTTGGACCAAAGAAGCGGTCAAAAAAAAGCTAGAAGCCATGTACCCCGATGGCTCACCACAGCCCTCGAATGCGCCAGTGCGTAGGAGGAGACGAAGGGGAGAGAACGAGTTTAATATATGGTCTTATCGAAGGGATAGCTTACACGATGCAGGAGGGCGAACAAATGCAATGCCAGGCAGTAATGGCACACCGGAGATCAGACGCCGCCTACCCAGCGAAATCTTGCAATCGCAGCAACTCCGGCCTTTGCAGTTTCCATCACAGCAAGGCGAGAACCAGCAACAGTACCAGTCATTACCAGCAACAGTACCAGTCATTACCAGCAACCACACAGCAGAATATAAATTTTGGGGAGAATCTTGGACAACCACGTCAAAACATCTGGGGTCTTGAAAGACCTTAGATCTGGATGAGGGAGGAGGAGCATCTGGTTCTCTTTTTCCCTTTTTTTTCTTTTTCTTTTTTCGAAGAGCTCTAAGGTTTCTTCGACCTTTTGACACACCACTAGGCAACGAGCCTTAGCACTATTCTCTTGGGCGGCCTTCTGTTTTGTAGCACCGGAGTTTTGAAGGGGCTAGCTATATATATGGGAGGAACTTTTGCTTTTTTCCCTTTTGCCTCTCGATATCTATAAACCTATTTTCATACCTACCTAGGTACCTAGCTTTGCACCTAGCTTTGCACAACCGCTACTCACTCTCCATATCTAAATCAACAACCACATTTTTGGTTTCTCCTTAATCTTACACCAACGATCTGTTTCAATCTTGTATGCTTGAGGCAAGATTGACACTTGCATTGCATAACTACTTAGGTTGGCTTTCAGCATGTGAGTGCAGGTGGTTTCGTTAGTTATCACTAATCACGAAGAAGCGGTGACTATCGACGCATCGAAAAGCAAAGAAAGACAAGAAGGACGATGAGGTGACACTGACACTGGCGTCTCTTGCTTCTCCCTCAAACCCCTCCCCCCGTTTTTAGGCCCGACTCGATGCCCATGCCAGCTATCCTCCATCCTCGCCCTCTCACCTTCCTCAGAGCCTCTAGCTCATCTCTCGACCGAAGGGCCACAACCAGCAAGCAAGGAAATGAAAAGAAGGGAAAGGGATAGCGGTGAAGCAGAAAGTGGAGGCGGGAGGCGGAGCCAG
The DNA here is from genome assembly GCA_029641185.1 of Pseudofabraea citricarpa. Lineage (NCBI taxonomy): Eukaryota > Fungi > Ascomycota > Leotiomycetes > Helotiales > Dermateaceae > Pseudofabraea > Pseudofabraea citricarpa. Next base: position 641,017 of record JAPWGK010000008.1, read on the forward strand.
CGTTTCTCTTTCGAGAGAGAGAGATAGAAAGAGCCAAGGGCAAGGACAGTGACCAGGACCAGGACCAGGACCAGGAGTTACCGGACTTTTGGGATCGATCACTCTCGTTTATTCATTCATTCAACATCAAGACAAGACGAGATGAGACGAGACATGACGAGACGGGGAAGAGCGAGTTTGAGGCACAGCACTAACTTAGGTACCTCGCACTAACTAACTGGCTAACTACCTACCGTCCGTCCGTTCGTTTTTTTTTCTCCATTTATCTACTTATGTCCTTGGCATCGGCTTACCAATAGACGGCGCGCCCTCTAGCCTAGCCTCTCCCTAGCTCTGGACTCGACCTGGCTTTGACTCTGGCTTTAGCTCTGGCTCTGGCTCTGGCTCTGGCACTGGCACTGGCACTGGCACTGGCTCCCTGACGTCGTACAGGCGGGTAACGCAGACCAGAGAGAAATGCTGAGGCTAGAGGCTAGAGCAGACTAGACAGTTACTGGCTCTTTTGTGTTTTGGTACTCTTTGTTCTCGACGTCCGCGAGGGGTTTTTGCTTGCGTGTGTGCATGTGGTAGGTGACACGAAATCGAAGGACCGACTGCAATGGATGGATGACTGGTTGGGCTGGCATGGGATGGACGAGGATGGTCTAGATTTCTTCTTGGGCGGCGGCCGCCATGATGTGATGGGCACGGCGACGGCGACGGCGACGGACGACGAGGACGAGAGAGAGGACGAAGATGACAGGGGAGCAAAAGAGAAAAGGGAGATCACATTTGAACGTGCGTCAAGTGTATCAGTTTTATTCGAACGAGCGATCGGTTGGCAGGTAAGTAGGTAGGTGACTTGTGCGAAGGAGAGGCGGGCGGGGGGGGGGAGAAAAAGAGGGCATGGGGAGGGGGATTTGACACTTGTTTCTTCCCCTCAAACTGAATGGAGGGGGCAGAGGAGTCTTGGTTGGAATTTCGGGCATTTGCTTTCGCTTTTGCTTTTTGCATTTACCGTTGTTTTATTTTACTTTTTTGAGTGCTGACGCTTGATCTGGAAATCTGAGATGGCATGAGCGAGATTCGAGGGTTCCTGTGATGTGGCTGCTTACCTTGATCTCCATCTCTCCCTCCCTGTGCCATCTCTGCCTGCTTCCGTTTTTGTGTATGTGTTGGATGTTGGATTTCTGGTAGTGGATGGGGGTGTGGTCAGAAGCTTAATTCTCCCTCCCTCTCCCTCACTCACTCGCTCACGCCCACGGAGCAAGAAACCCAATCTCTCACGATACCAGAACCCGCGTATTCCTCCTCCAGCTGCGTTTTTATTTTCCGTCTTGGTGCGTGCTCTGTTTTCTGTTTGGCTGTTTGTGGCGTGATAAGGAGGGAGATGAGATGGATGCCCTGTTGTTGTTGGAACGGAACGGCGAACGGCGAACGGCCAGCGAGCGCTGCGAGAGTGGCTGTGGGATAGGGGAATTGTTTTTCTGCACTTGTGTTGGATTTCTCTGTCCCTTTGCGGCACTGGCTGCCAGTGTGATGGTGATGGGTAGGTAAGGTAGGTAGGTGACATGTATCTCATCGGATGAATTCATCCGTCTCTCTGTGTTGTGTGGGTGTGGGTGGGTGGCTTGTTGGGTGAAAGCTCCTTTGCCACCGTTCACTCCAATACTGGATGCTTCTTCAACTGATGCAGAAGCTCTCCCTCTGTCTTCGAGCAGGCCGTTGTGTAGCGAGCACCAGCACGAGCATCGGCACAAATTCCTCCCACAATCTTCTATCACAATCCAGAACAGAAGCAGCATCAGAAGGCCAAAAGCGCTCTGCAACAAATGAAAAAAAAGAGAGGGGGGATAGCACTGCCTTGCTCCTGTCCTCGTGGCTCAAATCCCTCACTCAACTGATCAGAGCTCCAGCATCAGAGAACAGAAGAATTCCAAATCAACCCCTCCCCCTCCTCCCTTTCCCTCTCCCCCACCCCCAAAGAACTACCAGCCAGCCCAACCTTCCAACCACTCAACATGCAAGAAGTACGTGAGATCTCCGATCTTGCTTGCTTACAAGTGGAGAGACTGTTTATCCCCCTCGAACTTCCCTCGCTACTCACAGCACAGCATAGCCTCGATTTCAAGTGACGAAAGAGCACGATGGTCCATGGTGGACGGCAGCGGCATCTATTCGTAACCATAGCTTACCTGTGTGCTCTTCCTCTCTGCGATCTACTGCTACTATTACCCACGGAAATACGTCACCTCCCTCCCTGCCTGTTGGTGGTTGGCTTTAGCGAGCACACACCCACCCATTTGCATGCAGCATGGAAGAAAACATGGAGAAGAAAAGACGGCTCTGTGACTTGCGCTTCTTGAAACTCCAATGTAGCAAAAATGAGGTTCTTAGCTGTTTTCTTTGTTTGTTTCTAGTGTGCCTCTGCCATTAATCGAGTCGTATTAATTTATGGATTATGCTTGGCTTTGTTGCACCAAAGTGCCTCTTCGGGCACTCGGCCGAGAAGATACGGATATCTTTGACAGCACCTTACAATAATGAAAACTCATTGATCACTAGAGAGAAAAGCTACAGAGTGATTCGAGTGGTATCAATATCTCTACAAACGTGGGCTCAAGGTCAGTGAGTGCCTCAGCTCAAATGGCATCCACCGCCGGGTATCTATCTGCCCTAATTCAAACGCCAAACGCCATGCATGCAAAACACATGAAGATTAATGCCCCTCTCCCGGTGCAACAACCTTTACACTTCTCCTTCTCTCCATTCCAGCACCTTGTCCCAAAGCCAGAGCGACCCTCACACCTTCAACCGCTTTGCTTTGCGTCACTTCCCTCGCATCTCTTCTTACGCTCACACTTCTTGTTTTGCCTCTCGAAACCGAGCTCTCTTTCATGAGCTTATCTAGCTCCTTTGCTTTCAAGGCTCGTTTCTCACTTTCACGCTGCTCACGCCATGGCCCTGGAAGACATGGATGTAAGCAACCATCTAGAGGACACGAACCATCAGAAGGATCATCGTGCCACGCCTGAAGACAAGCTGTATGTCCACCATGACCACATCCAGGACACAACCACCATAGAGTCAGCTGGGTTTCCGAATCATAACCAAGATCAGTGTCTGTGTCACGATGTTGACATACAGCACAGCCATCCATTGGCGCCCGGCATCGTGGACATCGCCATACGGAGCCTGGGATCAGGGGATCATTCTCCAAAGGCTTTTGGCAGTCGGTACAAAAGTATCCGACAGATATATCAAGTTGGGAATCTTCCCATACTGACGGATATGCTGGGACGCAAATATTTCGAAGAAGGGTTGCTTCAGTGAAGAGCTTCATGCTTTGCAAACGATGATGGTACTGTCGCAATATCGCAGCTGACTGGATCGAGTCAAGCGTCTTTGGAGGAAGCAAATGAGCCAACAGGAGAATAATTATCGATGCATTGAGGGATCCTGTCTGAGTCTCAAATTGTATTGTTCGTTGAACGAGAACCACTGGGTCGATGGGTGAAAGGATAAAATCAGGGTCATTTGCCCACGGGAGGTAATCAGTCTCGATTATTTCGGGGTCATTTGATATTTGCTCCAATAGAAGTGGTTGGATCGGAGGACTGATTTCTCCGTCTTCTGCAAACTCCTCCCGTCTGAACGATGGTTCCTGTATGATCAAAGCTGGAGGGGAAGGCCGTCTAGTAGGTGGATCATACTGAGAGTTATTAGGATTTAGTCGATCGCCTTCAACCGAATTGGATACATGAGGAGCCACCTCCGAGTCGATGCTCGGACGATGCCTAGAAGAGCTTTGAAAGCTACTCTCCCAGCTCTGCACCGCCTCTCTGAGAGTCCTTCCATTCTCTTCAACCAAGCTCTGAGCCGGATCACTATCAGAGGAACTCATAAAACGAGACTGCGAGTCACCCGAGGTTGAAAACATCGCAAAGCTCTCTCCAGAGTCATGCCGAGCGAGGTTCATTCTGTGAGGAGAGCTATTGAGTTCTGGAAAATCAAGACGCAATGGTTGCTTTCTCTGTGGGACTGGAAATGTATGTACAGGTGAGATAGACTCCAAACCATAGAAGTCGTAACCTTCAATACTAGAGTCATGTTCTGGCGATTGACTGGCTCCTGGTACAGGAATCGGACTTGGAGTCATGGAATGGGTAGGTGGAGGAAGAGCTAGTACATCATTCTCGATGTTATGATCGTTCGCTATAGGTGTTCTCATGGTGTCTGATATATCCCTAGTACTTTTGTCTGGTACAGGCCGAACAAGTGGTGTTGTCATATTTGAGGTGCTTTCCATCTCATGGGCAACAATAGATCTACCAGCTACAGTGAGAGGGCTTTCAACGGGCGATTTTGATCGTGGAATCCTGCGAGGTGTTTCTTCGCCTCTGTCATGTTGCTGGACACTTAGCTCCTTGTCGTCTTTCTGCACGGGTTTCTTCGGTGTCAGTCTCGATTTTCGGTGGAATTCCGCTCTTTTTATCAGTAAAAGGCCCATGGTGTACCCCAATATTCTCCAAGTCTGAGCAAGTCGATAATGGCCAACATTTTCCGCAGTTTCTGCAAAGTGATCGGTCGTTGATGAGAGCAATACATCAGGTGTCTGCTTACTGGGCAAGATTGATTTGTTCTCAAATAGACGAGATAAATATCTGTTGGTAAGGTACTGATAAATATCTCGCTTTGCTGTAGATGGCGCATGGCCGATGGCGATTACTTGTTGAGGGGTGTACTGCCCGGTCACCATTATAGCCTCGTCCAAACTCAAAACCTTGTGGTCAATCTTAGTCGGGGTATTGGATGTAGGAGTGCTGGTTATTCCTTGGTTAGAACGACTACTGTGTCGACCATGAGCCTTGGCTGGCCTCGGTCCCAAGAAACTTCCCACGACATCATCTTCGGAATCGCTACGGCTGACACTTAGTTGTGGTCCACTAGGGCTTTGACTGAATCTGGTAGGTACATCGCCTGGACTAATAGATGGCCGGGGTCGTCGCGGGATTTGACGTTCTTCAAGAACCATCAGGACATCACCGGTAGGAGAGAATGCAAAGTCCGATAAACTTCGTCGGTCAATGAGCTTAGGAGCGAAGGCGACATCAGTCTGAGTAAAATGACCTTCTCTATCGACACTCCAAAGAAGATCACGAGTACTCCAGAGAAGGTCCGTGGGTGCGCTGTCCCATTGCTCTAATTGTTTAAAAGGCATTCCAGGTCTTGCAAAGTCCCACAAGTGAACCGACGCGTTCTGGGTTTTGTTCGAGTTGGTATCATCATATACCACAGTAACTTGTGCCGCTCTTCTTCCTTGGGCGGTTGCTGACCAACATGCTGGACGCCAAGATACCCTCGATACAGGTGCTGGAGTATCAAATGAGTACTTTGGCTTTTGATTTCTTTCGCCAGTTTTCGAGAAATCCCATACATGACAACGTTGATCATTACCACCACTAATGATATGCTCCCCATCTGGATGCCAAGCAATTGAAAAACATGCCTTTGTATGTGCCGACAACTTGAGTACAGGAGCAGTGGGTTTTCTCAAATCCCACTTCTGGATCACACCTGCATCTGTCGAGCATGCAAACTCAAGTCCGTTGATAGGCGACCATTGTACGTCGCGAACAGCGTCTGCATTGCCTTTGTAGGTTTGTAATGCACTGAGTACCATCCCACTACGACCCTCGGTTGCCCGTCTAATATCAAAGCTCTTCACAGTTCCATCTTGACTCGCTGATAATAACCAATGCGCTCTGTGGGGATTTATGGCCAGCTTGTGTACCTGCCGGGTATGTTCATGAATTCGTAATACCTCGAGGCCCTCCCCTAACTTATTGAGATCGTAGATTGTGACTCTGCCATTTGTACCAGCAGTAAGTATACTTGTATCAAAAGCGCCATGCGACCATGCGACTGATTTTATGCTAAGGCGATCTGCAGTAGCTGCTGATATGTCGTGGCTTGTGGCATAGTTTGTGATAGTCGCCCGAAGATCGATGTCCTCCGATATTGTCGGGCCCTCAACCTTCAAAGTCTTGAAGACCTTGGATCCAGCAATTACTGCATGTTTGCCGTCCGGCGATTGATCTAAGCAGGCAATAGGAGCACCAGCTGAGAATACCGTGTTTTGTGACGCGCTGGGTCGTAGCTGGGGGGAGTCGTTGAAGTTGTGATTGGTATTGTCATTGCTGTTGGCTGGCTGCCGAAGCAGCTTTCTCATAATGTTGCCTTTGTTCATCTTGGCAGATGTGGTTCGATAATCACGGAGGCATCTTCATGTGTGCGCATGTGTGAACAAGGAGAATTAGCTATTGAAGAGCAGTGTGTTGAGCTGGACGAGCTTCGGAGGTTATTATTCTGCCGGAGGCGGTCGGCAAGTAGTTTATCCGGACACGACATACTTTATTAGAACTACGTATATATTCAATTCAAGGTTGTGTGTGATCCACCAGATCAGTACTTGATACTTATTAAGTTTGACAGCCTTATGAGGGTACATTTTGAATTAATACAAATTACCAGAGACATTTCTTTCCGGCAGCTTTTCATCTTAATTTAAGACAGTCACTAGTAGCCTCGGAGACTTTCCTCTGTGCATAAGCAGCCTTCTCTTTTTCAATCCCAGCCTCCAGAACTGCTCTGCAACGTCGAGACTGTTCCCACTCTGATCGATAAATTAGCTGGTTTATTTCCTGTCAATTTATTTCGAATGTATTGAGAAAGAAATGGATGAATTTAAACAGAACAGTTTTGCTTACTTCGCGAATCCTAAAGTCCTTCTGTGTCTAGTGACGTCTAGCTACAAGATTGCTGTTATAATCTTGTTTGATGGCACCTTTGGCTTTATTTTTCTATGATACGTTAGCATAGTGACCCTTGAAAATAAAGAAACATGCCTCTCTGGTTTCAGCAGAATTTGAAAGACGTTTTCCGTTCTGATTTCGATTTGACACGGTTTGGTTGGATAACGCTGGTGCTTTAGAGACACAGATTTCTTTTTTACTAGCGTTCTTCTCCTTCAATTTCTCAATATAAGACATGGAATTTTAACTTGAGATAAAGCTCCAATTTTCTTTTGTGTGCCTCGGATAATCTTCATGCTTGGCATTGCCACTTCGTCTTGTAGAATCGAGGAGATACCAAGTAGAGTAGAGAAATATTCTAATTCTATCTTAAAGCAACACAGGGGTCTCAATGTGGCCCATCAGATGTACTTACTGAATGGGGCAGACAACAAGCAGCTTCACCTTAAAGCGTTCATAGTAGAATTGGTATGCTAGAGGTAAAATCCGACGAAGCATCAAACGAGACAAACCTCACCGGCGATCTTCTGAGGCAATATCTAAGCCAAAGGACTTCTTTGTTAGCAAGCCGATTGATAAGGAGCAGAGAGTATGGGACATACACGATCGCGCTAGCCTACCCAAAAGACAGCAAGTTAGCATGAATCTGAACAAATAAACATCAGTACACTTGGAAGAATCCGTCCTGTGATACAGAAATAGTTTACCTCCCCACGTCAGGAGAGATATTTCAGTTGGGCGAAGGACGTAGAGATGCATACGTTGCAGGGCTGAATTTTGGTGGATGTGTTAATGAAGAAAAGAGAAGAGAAGAGAAGAATTTCACTAGGGATGATATATTAGTAGTGTGGGGGCTACTGTTATTTTCCTCATTAGGAAAGCAACTAGGCCACCCAAAATTCTTGACGTAGCCTCTGCCACTGCATGAAAAGCTGTCAGGCAAGGAAGGAAGTCGTCCAACCCAAGTTTCCGCGCAGCAATTTCACAAAATTTCAGCTAAAGATTTCAGAAATTCATATTTTTAGACATTGCACCTGACTAGATGCTGCTTCCCAATGATTTGGAGCAACTGAACTGGGTGCAGTCGCCGTCTTGAAGGGAGATCCTGATGCCTGAGCTTCCTCGCTTAAATCTGGGGAAGTTGTAGTACGTCAGCACGCACACTGACTAAGCGAAGCGAGCAGAAGACCTTCTGTTGTCATTCATCTTCCTATAGTTAGCACCGCACCACAATCCACGGCTAGGCTTAAAAAATATCCTATAAGGCTCTCTGTGCTAGGTAGAATAGAACATGATGTTATAGCGTGCTCGTACTTTCGGGTGGCTTCTCATTTTCCTGTAACTTGTTATGTTAGTATCGGCTTGCTTTGCCTGGGAAAGGCGGTTGAAGTTCTTGTTTCTTTGTGATTTATCATATTTGGGTATCTGTCTACTTCTACTTACCTTGTTTTATCTTTCCTTATTGGGGAGGGGGAAAAGGACATGTTGCCAGCTTACAGAAGCATTCGTTGCGTGACGGACCAAAAGGTGAATTATAATACCCTCCAGTCAAGTGGCTTACAGAATCATTTCGTTGCGTGACGGACCAAAAGGTGAATTATAATACCCCCCAGTCAAGTAGCTACCTAGCTTACAGAAGCATTCGTTGCGTGACGGACCTAAAGTGAATTATAATACCTAGCCTCCAGTCAAGCAGCTGCATAGTTTACAGGATTGTTTCATTGCGTAACAGACCTGAAGTGAATCATAATTTCTCCTAGTCAAGTAGGTCTGATCAGTAAAAACGCGTGACATCAAAGCAATGTTCATTATGGGTCGTACGTAGATTTTTCTTTTGTAGTGTGAAATCTTGCCGTGCCTTACAAAGCATACCAAAACCATTATACCACATGGGGCTTTATTATACCTTTCAAGTTATTAATTGTCACGAAGCAGCCTGCACCACCAGGGGGGGGAGGCTTGCCTTAAATCTGATACGGTATCATGCTGCTCTTCCTGTCTCGATCTTCAAACGCCGATTCTTCAGCTACTGTAGCACTCTAGAATCCTTCAACAGCTATAACAGTAGTTATTCGTCCAAGCTCCAAAGGTTCAAAGCCAAGAAACTATTTTAAAAATCGTTTCATTCTTCTGTTGTGGAACCGCTATCGTTAAGCAGTAGTTTTCGGCCGCCTCAACACCATCTATTACTTAAAAGACTAGGCAGCCCAGAAGAAACCGATCCTATTTCTGGGAGATCCGATGCAATTATACTTATAAGTATTTCTGGGGCCATTTATACAATTCCTAACAAAGCTACTTCGAGAGCCGCCCATAATCTTATGGATCCGCCAAAAAGAATGTTGTAGAAACAGTGACTTGCTTGAGGAAACCCAGAGAAGAAGAGTGTTTATGGCTCGAAGCTGGACAGTTCGGAGGCAGGATAGGCCATAACTCGGTGAAACGGGCCGTGAGCGATTTGTGGTAGACTCTGCAGTCAATGTGTGATTGTAAACAGTGCAATCCAATCTCAAATATATCTCCTTGGTATTCCGTAAGTGCGAGCCCAGTTCTCTTCACCCAGTACCAAACAACCGTTTTCTCCCGAACCCTCCACTCAATCCCTCAATCAGAACTGTTTCATGAAGTATAATAATACACCAGAATACCACTTGATAAGTGACCTTTCGAGTCTTATGCCTCAAGTATCTCTGCGCTACAAATGCAGCTGGCCAGCCACCCAGCAGCTCAAAAAAGTGCAATCGGTCCTCTGTAACGCGCCAACCTGCAATACGCGATTGGGATTTGTCGCGTAGATAAAGAAGGAATGTAATCGAGTTGATAAGCAGCAGGTAGGCTGTTGCAGAGAAATCGTTTGGCGGGCTGGTCTGGATGAGGGTGAGCAGCATTGGTATTAGAAGGACCAGGAGGTACAGGGTTGTCCTCGAGAACGAGAAAGGAGCGGGTGTGTACAGAAACTTTGGTTTTCTCGTCTGCATGGTGATTGGTTGTATTTGGATCAGATTTGAGAAATGTCTTCAAGCTGGTTATGGTGAACCTTGCACCTTGCATGGCGCGGCACTGGGTCAATGTCGAGATGTTGTTACTGTAGATCTCGCATATGACGCATGTTGATGATGTTGTAGCCTCGTCGCGTCGTCTAGACAAGGCAGAATAGCCTTGCAGGCTAGCTACATTTCACGTGACTCGCGTATGCCGACGCTACAGCCTCAACTTGACGGCTACACATCGGTGCAACTGGCTTGGCATATCCTTGATCTCAAAGGGCGTGGCTTTCGACATGTCATCTTTTCTCTCTTTAAAAGCCTCAGTTCCTCCCAAATGGAACCGACATCTTGCACCTCGAAGTCTTGGACAATTCTCACCTCATCTCTCCCAGAATCCTTCGCCAGGTCAGCACCGCCGCAAAAACATCGATCATACAATCCCCAGTCACAGCGCAAACCCTTCATTTCCTCTGCCAACACCGGACGAGTCCTTCGATACTTTGTCACCTGCATTTGTCGACAATTCTTGCTGGATGCGAGTCTATTGCCGAAGCAATTTTGTGCCAAGTTGCGCAAAAGACTTTCCGATTCCTTCATCAGCTTATCCATGGAGCAGCTTCCTGAAGCAGTTACAGAGCCAAGCATAAAGTCTTGAATGTTCTGGTTATCCTTACACAACAGACTTTGCTCTAGCTCGTCAAGTGACACTGCAACGTCCCGAACATGGTTCGTGCAGCTGGATGGGGCCTGTGGTGGAGGTAGTAACTTAGTCCCCGGCGCTCCGCCCAGGTGCATCTTGGCAGCCACCGTCTCCCCCCGTCTTTTAGAACAACTACGGTGCGGAGTGAAAGACAATCTTCGCACATTTGCTTGATGAAGGCTAAGGCTGGCAAGATTATTCGAAAGCGCTTGCTTATCGAAACGCTCTCAGGTCCTTGAACAAGATAAGGGAAAGTCAAAAAGAAAAGAAAGCCAAAAAAAATCATGGGTGCGGCAAGTCCGGATCTTCAATAGCTGAGTAGCCAAGAGATCCAATGACAATTACTCCTGGGTAATAATGCAAGACTAAGTAGGCAAGCTATCGCCGGCCCCTCTGCCCAGAGACCTAGAGATGGCTTATTTTCGTGGAAATCTTAGAGGTGACGAAAAATTAGTCAGGGTTTGCCTGGAAGCTTGCCTTGGCTGCTTGGCTATTGGACTGCCAAGTGGTATTTGCGCTTATTACTCGTCAGACTCCAGAATCTGACCTGAGCAGAGGTGACATGGCAACGCGATGTGTCAACGCTCCTTGAGAGACAACAGGATGTGTCAACACTTTCTGAAAAGAACTCCTAAACTTGGGGTAGTAAAAGCACCCCAGGTTTTAGTCTATCGATGCCAGTTGTTGCTACTTTGTGCAAGGGATAGATAAGCTCAAAGTCTAAACCCGAGATACTGGCACTTGCTGAACGTTTACCCTTCATCGAAAGGTATCGGTTCTATTACGGTTGGTGGTTCTCACTTTCTGCGTTGCCAAGTTGCCCTCCACGGCACAAGCTCGCCCCCTTGTAAGCAGATACTGCGGTACAAGACACTTGGCTAGATAGGGGGTAAGCCTCAAAACGCTCCATTTTGTTCTACCGCGCTTCCAGAAGGCCTTATCTACTTGGTACCTATTCGTCCTGTAATTGGCTGTAGAGCGGCCGACTTCACTTGCCTTGGTAATGCGATCAACACATAGCCTTCACACGGGAAGCTTATAACATCTAGTCATGTCCCCTCCATTGTTTGCCGCTCAGTCCTGCTGCATTGTCCGCTCGAGTATCACCAACTAGCGACAATCTTGCCTCGTCGCAGCGAATAAGTCATCATGGAGAGCAAACCAGACCCCTCAAACGAGAAGGGCTCTCGCTCGAGCAGCGACAATGTTCCCACCTATGACACCCAGACCTCGGTTGGAGTCGTCCACACAGAGCGGGAAACTCTGTCAATGGCAACGCGAATGGGTATAACTGCCGAATCATTCAAGCGCAGAAAGGATACTGGAGAAGCAGATCAACTCGACAAGACTCTAAAACCCCGTCATCTTCAAATGATTGCGATTGGTGGATCCATCGGTGCTGGTTTCTTCGTTGGATCCGGAAGTGCATTGAGTCGTGGTGTAAGACGTCCTTCTCAGCACGACCAAAAAATCATCTGCTAACTTTTTCAGGGACCTGGTACTCTTTTGATTGATTTCTTGATAATGGGAGTCATGATTTTCAACGTCGGTGAGTAGTATTGTCCAAAGACCCTCTTCACAACGCTCGCTAATCGCTTAATCAGTTTACGCCCTGGGAGAACTTGCAGTCATGTATCCTGTTTCTGGTGGTTTCTATACTTATTCTACACGTTTCATCGATCCTTCATGGGGATTTGCTATGGGTTGGAACTATGTGAGTGATATGTTTATACCGAGACAAAAGGAGAAAAGCTAACGAGTTTAGGTTTTCCAATGGGCTATCGTTTTACCTCTCGAACTCACCGTTGCCTCACTCACTATTGGCTACTGGAACGCAGATATATCGATCGCCGCTTGGGTAACCTTGTTTTGGGCATTCATCGTTATCGTGAACGTTTTTGGTGTCTTGGGATTTGCCGAAGAAGAGTTCTGGTCCTCGGTCCTGAAGCTCGCTGCTATTATAACTTTCATGATCATTGGATTAGTCCTAGTATTGGGCGGTGGACCTTCCACTTCAGATCCAGCCACTGGAATCTACGACAGCTACTGGGGCGCCAGACTTTGGTATGATCCAGGCGCTTTTAGAAACGGCTTCAAGGGAGTTTGCTCTGTGTTCGTGACAGCAGCCTTTGCTTTCTCGGGAACCGAATTGGTTGGATTGGCAGCTGCTGAATCCAAGAACCCTGCAAAGGCTCTTCCAGGTGCTATCAAACAAGTCTTCTGGCGTATCACTCTGTAAGTCTTCATCCAATCGAAATACTTTGCTTAACACTAATGTCGAGTAGTTTTTACGTCGTCGGTCTTCTTTTCGTCGGTCTCCTTTGCTCGTCTACTGATGATCGCTTACTTGGAGCAAACCCTCTAATCGACGTCACTGCATCGCCCTTTGTCATCATTGCCAAAGATGCAGGTCTTGCAGGCTATGATCACTTCTTAAACTTCATCATCTTGGTGTCCGTTATTTCCATTGGTAACTCTGGAGTCTACGGTGGTTCGAGAACCCTCTGTGCTCTCGCCGAGCAGGGATATGCCCCTAGATTCTTCTCTTACGTTGACAAGGCTGGACGTCCTCTGCCAGCGACCATCGCCATTCTCATCTTTGGAGGTCTTGGATATATTCAACTTAGCAGTGACGGTACCACTGTCTTCGACTGGCTGCTCGCGTTGTCTGGTCTTGCTGCTCTCTTCACTTGGGGATCCATCTGTCTTGCACACATCCGATTCCGCAGCGCATGGAAGTATCACGGCCACACGGTCGACGAGATTCCATTCAAGGCCGTCTTCGGTGTCTACGGATCATGGGTTGGACTGATTCTGATCGTCCTCGTCCTCATGGCTCAAGTAAGTTTTCTGTTCTCTTTTCCTCTTGCTATTTCTATTGCTTTTGAGCATGAGCTAACATCGACCCCTCTAGTTCTACACAGCTCTGTACCCTCTTGGAAACGATGGCGAGATCGGAACGGCTGAGGATTTCTTCAAGTCTTACCTTGCCCTCCCCGTCGTCCTCTTCTTCTGGGCTTGCGGATACCTCTGGAAACGCACTGGCTGGCTCCGCACTTCCCAAATCGATGTTGATTCTGGACGTCGTGTTGTTGATTGGGATCGCATTAACGGCCACAAGGCTAAGGTTGCGGCTTTCCCGGCTTGGAAGCGTGTATACTATTGGTTGTTCTAGAAGACTTGGGGTCGGATAGTCTGTGTATTAGACATGTAATTCTTTTTTGTTTGTTTGATGGGAGGATGAAGATGGAATAGATTATCAGAAGAGGAATGGGTATAGATATCCCGCAGATCTAAGCAGCTTAATGTCGGATGTAATCGATTGCTTATTGAATTGGATATTTTGAAAGTGGCATCTAGTTTAATGTGTACAGAAGTGAGACAGTGTAGATGATTTCTGGATTGAACCAGTTCTGCCAGATCTAATTTGAATCATATTTCTCTCGTTTACTGATTTTCATTCTTTTAGCATTCGCTAATTCGTTCTGATAGATCTCCCAATTCCTCAGCTCAATGATGTCATCCTGTGGCTCAAGCCCTTTGTTAAGCTGATGATAAAGAAGACTTAGTGATCGAACTTCGAGCTTAATATGATTAAAAGCAGAAGAATAGCTGTTACAAACACCTCCTGTTACCCTGGTACTTCGTTGCCTCGTTCTTACGTTTCATGTAATTCTGACAAATATAACATCACGTGCGATCGGCATTGATCCATGTGAGGTTAATTTAGTACTTATGTGGCCACGACGACCAGAGGACACAATCGCATTACCAAGCTTGTTGACACTCCCCTCTTCGATTTAAGCAGGCCTTGTTGTGCAACTGCGCCCCGCTATCTCGACAACCCATCTCGAGCTATACCGACTCTCCGGTTGTGATTTGGCCTTCGGTCAAGCTCACATGCCTTCTATTTCCATTCATCGGTGATGCCATTGCGATGGCTGAGAGGTTGGCAGGACACATCCTCCAGCTGCCATTCTAGCAACTTGCGAATCGGATCAAGATGGCTGGTGCTCACATTTTCAATATGGCTTGTCCTGGCAAATGCCATGAAGCCTGCTCGCATTGCGGAGTTGCGCCAGGAAACGGTCGATATGTTCTACCATGGATTTGACAATTATATGGAAATCGCATTTCCAGAGGATGAGGTTGGGCTTCAATTTTCTCCCCAAGATCTACCAACGCTAATTATTGTAGCTACGACCTGTTTCCTGCGTACCGTTGACCCGAGACCAACAGAACTCTCGACATGTTGAGCTCAACGACGTCCTCGGAAACTACTCCCTCACCCTAATCGATAGCTTGTCTACACTTGCGATCTTAGCATCAGCTCCAGCGGATTCGTCTGCCACGGGAGCCAAAGCTTTACGCGACTTCCAAAATGGTGTCGCATCATTAGTCTTGCACTATGGCGACGGATCAAATGGAGCTGCCGGGAAAGGCCTGCGAGCACGAGGATTCGATGTGGATAGCAAGGTCCAGGTCTTTGAAACAGTCATAAGAGGAGTGGGTGGCCTACTCAGTGCACATCTGTTTGCAAGTGGTGAGCTGCCAATTAGTGGATATAAACCTCAAGCTCTTTCGAAACTACAAAAAGGGTCACTAGGAGGGAAGAAAACGGCGATCGTATGGCCCAATGGATTCAAATATAATGGCCAGCTTCTGCGGTTGGCATTAGATCTTGCGCAGAGGCTGCTGCCGGCTTTCTACACTGCTACCGGAATGCCGTATCCAAGAGTCAACCTTCGCCATGGAATACCTTTCTACACAAACTCTCCTTTGCACAGCGATGGAACATTCGAAGACGTCGTACAAGAAGGTGCTCCGGAGATCACTGAAACGTGTAGTGCTGGGGCTGGAAGTCTCGTATTAGAATTTACAACTTTAAGTCGACTTACTGGAGACCCCAGGTTTGAGCAGCTTGGCAAGAGAGCTTTCTGGGCTGTTTGGAACAGACGTAGTTCGATTGGGTTGATCGGTGCTGGTGTTGACGCTGAAAATGGGCAATGGATCGGAGCAATTGCTGGGATTGGTGCAGGTACCGATAGCTTTTTTGAGTACGCTCTTAAAACATCAATCCTTCTCTCTGGCCACGACACTCCTAATCTGACAGTACCATTTGAACAACCAGATGAATCCTGGTTGGACCCAAACACAATCTATCGTCCCTTGAGCATGGAAGAGAACTCGTCAGAAGCTTTTCTCGAAGCATGGCGCGAGGCTCACGCTGCTATCAAAAGACATCTCTACAGCAGCACTCATCATCCGCATTATGTAAATGTTCATTTGTCTACTGGATCGCCACAAGCGTATTGGATCGATAGTCTTGGCGCATATTATCCTGGACTTCTGACTCTTGCTGGTGAGGTCGAAGAAGCTATTGAGACTAATCTACTGTACACTGCCTTATGGACGCGATATTCCGCGCTCCCTGAGAGATGGTCAGTCCGAGATGGCCATGTTGAAGGGGGCTTAGGTTGGTGGCCTGGACGCCCAGAGTTCATCGAGTCCACATACCACCTATATCGAGCAACTAAGGATCCATGGTACCTGCATGTGGGCGAAATGGTACTTGAGGATATCAAGCGAAGGTGCTGGACGGAATGTGGCTGGTCTGGCCTACAAGATGTACGGACTGGTGAGAAAAGTGACCGCATGGAGAGCTTCTTCCTTGGAGAGACTGCAAAGTATCTCTACCTGCTCTTCGATTCGGATCATCCGTTGAATTCTCTTGACGCAGCTTATGTCTTCACCACCGAAGGCCACCCGCTAGTTTTGCCACGAGAGCAAAAGCCATTGATGAGAAGCAAGAATTGGTATACTAGCGACCTGCAATATCTTTCTGGCTTCGATGATAGAGACACTTGCCCAATTCCTCCACCAGTGGTTCCTTTCAGTGTTTCAGCGACGGCAGCTCGGAATGACCTGTTTCATGCTGCAAGTCTCGTGGGATTACATCAGATTCCGAACATTCACGCTGCCGAGATCGTTTATGATGGTATGGACGCCGACATCATAGAAATACCACCACCTCCAAATCATACATATTATCCCTGGACGCTTCCAGAATCTCTCAAGCCTTTCAACGGGACTTGTGATATGTTGCCAGTCAAGACCACCTTCAGTATTGAGTTCCCTGTAAATTCAGCCAACATGGCTAATACTGGTACGGTAAACGGGTTCAATCTGATTTTAGGCCCCCACGGTCTTATACGGATGAACGAAGGCATACTTGTGAAGAGTTTATCTGGCTTGAAACTGGCAATGGTGAGGGAATCGCCGTCTCCTTTTCAAGACCAATTTGAGGGCCATATCAACGAATCTTGGCGTGTATGGAATATTGCCAACATACCGCTGGGAAGAGACGAGAAAGTCTTCATACCTCGAGACATAATTGGTGAAATGACGGATCCTGCTTTCAAAAGGATAAGGAATTCGGTCATGCTTGATTTAGTAGTTCAGCTCGAGAACGTTGCCGACATAAACGCCACTGCAGGGAGCGAGGAGGAATACTATGAGTCTGAGCAGTACGCTGAACCAGCAACCGTGTCTTTCGAGGATACTAGTAACACAGGGCTTGCAGCAGAGTACAAAACAATGTTCAGCTCACTGCTTCATCATGTTACTTCTGCGTTGCGCGACCCAGCGGTAACTTTGCTTCCACAGCCAGAAATTCCACCAACTTATCGTTTCAAAAGTTTGCCAGCTATAACTCCAACAGGCAAAGGAGCTTCGCCGATACTGGATGTAGCAGAAGCTGTTGATCCGAATGCCGGCCCTGCTGCAGACCCCTTGAGCTGGACAAACATATACTACGCCGGCTATGGTTGCGATGAAAAGCTTCCCGAAGATGCTGCTAAAAATCATCACGTTATTGTCATGAAACGTGGCCATTGTACATTCTCCGAAAAACTTGAAAATATTCCTAGCTTCGCCCCCACGAATCGAAGTCTCAAGCTTGTAATTGTAGTATCTGATAACAAAAATGAAGATACGGACGAAGATGCGCACCTGGACTGGGCCAGCGGAACGGGTCACCGGTTAATCCGTCCCTTACTAGACAAAGCTCAAGTCACCCCGTCGGGCCTTTTGCGCCATCACCAAATTAGCATGGTTATGATTGGCGGTGGCGATGAAGTGATCGATCTTCTGACGAATGCCAGGAGTGTAGGCATCAGGAGACGATATCACATCGAGAGCAAAGGACTGTTTGTTGGCAACATTGTTGTTGTATAAATGTGTATCATTGGTGTTTGGGCATTGCATTTTTTGTTTTTGGTTTATCTCTCGAGAAAAAGTTTCATCTTCTCTTGAGCCTATTATGTTGATTGAGAAATGAAGATACCAAACAACTGTTATGAGAGAGAGGAGAAGAGGATGGGAATCAATGGACTTTCTGCATTTAAACTATATTGCCTTCGTATTGAAATTTTATCACGATTTGATTTGATTTACTTTGAGCAGAGCGTGATAAGGCAGACGTTCAACTACTACTAGCGTCCTACATCTGTCCCCCAGAAAGGTTCATACTTCTGTTATTTCTGCGACGAACAATACTTTATACCATCTGGAAAAGATACTGGCCACTTTAGCAACCTACTACGCGCACGGTATGCTGCTCTTTTTTCTTCCTTTCCCTCCTGCTTACTAACTTTTACGCTCTGGCAACAACATGTAACCCTGCATAGGCCAATAGTTTTCGAGAACTAATAACTCTTATATCCCTTTGTTCTGACGCCTGAAATATCATATCAAGTAGAAGATGGTAAAATTTCAATCTAGCTTGATATTTACAAATGCTGGCAAACGCAACGACAGTTCATGTGTAGAGTGCGTAAGAATTGATAATGTATATAGTTTGATTTTAGCCTCAGATAATCCTCGATGTTTGTTTTAATCCTTCCATCAAATATATACAAGGAACTAGATTAAGCGAGGCAATTCTCAACATATCACCACAACCACAACCTTACACATCAGTTCTCTTAACAACAAATCCACCTCTCTCAATAGTATTGACAAAGATGAAGCCACTCTTGAAGTACGCATAGCTGGACCATGTTCCGACGAAGTCAATGATACCACCGTTTGGTTGGGCATCGTCTTCTGGGTAAACGTCAAAGTAAGCAACTTCCTTGACACCCTTTCCAGTTGGGTCGGCTGGGATTGAAGAAACGTCGATAACTCTAAGACCTGCTCCGTAGTTGGATTGGTAACTGAAACCATCGATGACGTATTGGTTGTGGTCGACCGAGTACGAAGTCAGAGACTTGTAAATACCCGTCTGCTTGGGGGCTTTGAGGGATCGGATATCCCAGATATATGTCACGGGGTGGCCATCGGCAGCGGGCTGGGTCTTATCGTACTCGTCGTACTCGTCGTCCATGAGCAGGAACTCTTGGTTCTGCGTGTCAAGAACCCACCCCTGGTGAGTGTACTCGGCACCGGTGTATGATGTCCTCGAGATAACGGAGGTGTTCTTCTTATCAGTGACATCGTAGATAGTTAGAGAATCCTCATTGTAGCCGTAGCAGACTTCTCTGCCAACATATTGCTTGTCTGGTCCGCGGTAAACGAGACACTGAGCATCGTGGACGTAGCCATCCTGAGCGGCACACCCAGGAGTTGTTGGCTTAGCTGGGTTCGTGAGATCGATGAAAATTAGACCACTGGCGCAGGCACTTGTTCGTGGCTGAGCTCCAACTGCGACGGCGTAGTTCTTTTCTTCGTTTACAACAACGTTGTGTGTGCGTCCATTGGGTAGACCAGTGAAGAGACCAGTGACGTCCTTGGCCTTGTCAAAGGTAACTGGGCTTGCAGCATTGATGGTAAGGAGCTGCAGCAATTAGTTATTAATGACCTGCACGAAACTTACTTGGAGCGATAGGTACTTACTTTACTCATATCGAAGATCTGGATGTTATGTCCAACGGCCTCACTACCGATGACCATGTAGTTCTTGTATCCCCTGATCTCGCGCCAGATACTTGGCGTGGAATACTGCGGCAAGCGTCCAAGATAGACCAGCTTGCCTTCCTTCGTAATCTCGGCAAATGACGCTCCATCGGTTTGGCCAATGGCAACAAACTCTCGGCCGTTTGGTGCTGTCCAGCCCCAAGAACTTGAACCCTCGCCTCCGTTGCTGCCCAGTTGTGCATGAGTCAAGAAGTCGTACAGGTCAATCTTCTTCATGTTAGTTTATTGATAGCTGAGAATGGTACACAGGGCCCTTACATTCTTGCACTTGAAAGTGTTCAACCTGTCGCCCTGTACCGCTACGGCCTTGCCATTCACACATTTGACTGGGGCCGCAAGAGCTGCAGAAAGAGACTCGTAGTTCTCTGACTTATACTTCCCGGCCGCACGTTGCTTTGCCCAGGTTGACTTTATGTAAGTGTTAGCAATTGGCCAAAAAGAGAGAAAAGAACTTTCAGAGTTTACATACCTCTTTCTTGCTCATAATCTCCATGTGTCTAACTCCACTGTCATACAGACTTTCAGCCAGTTCTTCGTTGACAGGCAGCTCTCGAGCAAAGATGCTTGTGCCGAACATGGCGAGGCCAAGAATATAGTAAGAGAACAACATGATTGCTTGTACAACCGAGAAAAAGCTACGGTACAGTCTCGAGAGATATTGAGGTTGACGACCGAGAAAAAGACATGCCGATCTCTTGCTTTCTTATATATTTACAGACCAGTTACGGCCTTCTCTTTTCAGTTAAAAGCATTCCATAGGGTAGCAATGCTCGCAGCGCGCTAAGAAAGTGGTACAATCTTCCAGCAAGTTGAGGTGCTAAAATGCTATAACGAGCCGCCGTGCTTGGACTGACTTACCAATATCAAGAAGGTCGCTGTGCACGACAGACAATATTAATATTGCGTCGCGTGCATGAAAACCTCGTCGCAGCTTGGCAGACTCTTTGAATGGAGAAGGTACTCAACATTTCTACATTAGGGCATGTTCGAAATGCTTGGTCTTACCTCTTGGCTGCTTGCCGATCCATGATATTGTAGCTGTTCGGCTGGATTAAGGTTGGGCCTCTTACGGACCACGAGATTCGTCTAATTGAACTGGTATACATGCGGAAGGAGCTTAAGATATCATCCGACTTGGCACTGCACGTCACCCTGTAGAAAATTCGGCACTTGACAAAGACAACCCTTGCTACAATAGGAAGCAGGAAATAAAATGACTGATGTTACCAATCTTAGTACTCTGTATGGCTATGGCGACTGGAGAATTCGGTATCGATCCTTAAGCCGATTGCACCCTAGCGAGGTAGAGGACTTGGTCAGTTGTAGCTTTGATAACATGCGTTTGATACGAGGTTGTGACTTTCCACTTCAGATGCGATAAAGGTATCCAGGGTTATTTCAGTAATTAACAAATTCTCAACTCCAAACTCTTGATAGTCGGAGAAACAGAGAACCTTAATTATAGCAGTAACAGACATGGATGATAAAATAAGCGAGTGGATGCGCGACGTGTGTTGTGAATGAGATTAATGAAACACAGTCAACTTGGAAGTTTCAACCTCCAGTGGGAATTTTATATTTATGCTGGTTGAGAAAGTCTAGAAGGCGTCGTGATCTCGAGAAGACTGAGTTGGTTCTCGTCTGCCCTGACTCGCTTATTCGCCCACTCTAGCTCTTCCGGATTGTCTTGTATCATCTCATCTGACTGTTTTCCTTTTTGAAATACTCATTTCTTTTCTCACAAACCAGTTTCTGTGTCCAAGTTGAAGAAATTGGCTAACCTCTGTAAGTTCTTATTATATTTGCTGGAGAAGCAGCTTACTTCTATGCAGAGCATCCTTGTTACAACCAAACCCGAGTCTAATGTATCAATTGACGTAGTTACTTTTGTGCCCTTCACTTTTACATACTTAAACGCCCAATTTTCAGTTGCTGATATCTATTTCTCAGCCTTGATTTCTCTTCCCCGCTAGGGAAATCGTCCGAACGCGTAGTAGCGAGAACAACACTCCAATAGAAGCCACTCTACGGAATTTTTAAAACAAGCACGTAACAGCTATAATACACTCTTATGGTCTTTTCCATGCTATGACGCCAGTCATTCGTTCTTTTATATACTGTATTAAGGCAAAAAGTCACCCAACAAATAATGTGGCGCTATGGCGGAGTGGTTAACGCGACGTATGTTCAACTAATTCTACCTTGCGTTTGTAGCATCAACTAACATTCATGAAGGCCCTGCTAAGGCGTTTCTTTCGAGAGCAAGAGTTCGAATCTCTTTGGCGTCGTCCCGATTTTTTTTTTGGCTTTCATAATAGGAATGTAATTCTTTTTGCGCGCAGTAGAGGAATCTGATACTGGAAATGGCGGGTCTGTCGCCTCGACCGAGATACTTTGCGAGACCAAAAAGTTCCACAAACCCTGACGTCTGGGGTTCTAAAGTCTTTGAATCTACTGTACAATTTCTAATAAACTCTAGCTGCGCTTGCCAGGGGGGTCCGATAATTGTATTATAATAAAGTCTGCTCATGCATGCTATTGCATGGAAAGCCTCGAATTTCCGGACGCGTTTTTATATCGCTGCATAGATGAGGGATATGCATATAAAGACATGTGAATTCATTACATATACGTAGGTAGGATAGTAAAAATCATCGCTACAGGTGCCAACAATCCTTAGGTCTGGGTAACAAGAAACTGCGCCTGCCGCGTAGTAGAGCGCAAAGCCTTCCCTTCATCAACCCGAGTAAATAAAGTACTTAAGTGAGTAAAAGTGCACTGTGTGGTTTCAAAGAAAGATAAAGATGAGGTTCTTATAACAGCCATTATAGTAGTTGTTATTCAAAACTAAACTAAACTGTGGCATTATAACCAAATCTCTTGGAATCCAAGAAAATTGATATGCAGCTTATCCCTATGTTTTCATTCTTCTACAATTTCTACTGACCAACTCATTCTTGATCTTACAAATCATCTCTGCTTGTCAGATAGATAGTGAAGGGGCTCTCCAAAAAGCTCGAAATATGATTAAAAGACAATAGCAGAACTAAAAGGCTCGTCAGGGAGAAGGGTTTACCTGCGGAGGTAATAATTAGCCAACAAAGTAGTTGTAATAAGTCTCAGTTATATGTGATGTCATAATGCCCATCTGATTTTTGCTGAAATTAATCTCTATGTCGATACACCAGTACTACCCAATGCAGTATAAGGTGATCGAGGGGTTATTACCTAGGACTCCACGCAGAGTCAGTGGGATTTACTGGATATACGTATTTGAGTCGGGTTGGTAATAGTTATTGTATTCTAGAGGATCGTAAGGATCGTGGTATTATATAGGAGTGGTTATTCACCTAGTAGTCACCTGATATTACTGACACTCTATCTTGCGGAATGATCTTTGCTTTTTAACTCGTAGATACTTTTTCTTTACTCATCAGGTATATTTGGATTGTGAACTGATTCAAATATCAACTGCATATGAACATAATAGTGCAAAAGGATTCGCTTTGCTTGAAGTGAAGTTAAGATGATATGAAATGGTTAGATTAAGCCCTGTAACTTATAAGAATGAGCATTATCTTCAAAATAAGAGGAACAGAAAACGTATTGTTTAAGAATGCGGGTCGCCTTCTTCTGGCGATAAAATTATAAACTTAATAAGGAACGACTCTGATATCCTCGTCTCTATTCCACGTAACTCAACAAAATTTGACTATATGATATGGCATACTTTCAGATATATTTAACAGCATAGACCTAACTAAGTAACAAAGACGAATCCTTCACCTGCAAGCTATCTTAGCTATAGGTCACAATAAGCTCACAAAGAGCCAACAAGGGAATGCAGCATAAATTAATCTAGTACTTTTACATGAAGTTCAAACATGTGAGCCTTAAACACATTCAAGAGCTCTGAATTCCCCAGGCTTTTCAACGAAAATAAAAGCGCCTTTCTTTACCTCACCACCGATCTCCACCACTGACATAACACCTGCTTTGCGAGCCGTAATTTGCCTTTCCTGATCTCTCAACAAGCATTTCTCCCTGAGGCCTTTCTGGAACTTGTTGATCTGTGGGCATGGGTTTCGCAAGCCCGTAATCCTCACAACTGGATGAGGAACATCCAAGCCATCTTTTTGATCATTCAAAAAATGCAGCTTGGTACCGGTACCAAGTCTCAGGAGATCAACCCCCGCAGTTGTTATATTCTCCCCCAGCTGGCCTGGCTTAACACTGAACCCCGCCCCGTTGGAAGAATTGGAGACTTCGTCGAAGAGCTCGGAATGGATTAGATGAACTTGGCGGAGATTGTATGGCGGAGGTTTGATGTGTAAACGCGAGCGGTGCTGCACTGTTGGACCGCAGTGACAGTCACCCTCGACGCCGAGGTCGGGTAGCAGGGTGATAGCAGGGAGTGGGCTTTTGGAGAACTCATGGTCCTGCGAAAGGGCGACAGAGATGACGGACATAACTGTTTGGTGTAAGAATCCGATGTGTGTTGTTGTATACTGGATCTTCTTAATATTGATGGTGCAAGGGAAGAACGTAAGTGACTCACATTTTGGTGCTTGGTATAAGTGCACCCTAATTGGTTCCACGTAGCGACTGAATATGCAGTATACAGAACCAGCTGTGATACTGCTTCAAAACCCAACTGAAGTGATTGTCGAGGATGAATATTACATGACTTGTAAATCAATTCTTGTTGCTCATTAAAACAAGCTACATTCCGCTTGGCATTCCTCGTAGTTCGTCGCCAATGAAATGCATGGCCGGTTCGTCTACAACTCGTGAGAATTAATTAGTTCTAATCCTTAAAGATGTGCAAGTCACTTTAGCTTACAATTCTAGATATCTTCCACCATCCTTGCCTTAAATGGTGCTCGTCAAGCAAAGTCCGGTCTTTCGGTCATAAAGATAATCTCCGTATGAAAGTTGTGCTCGGGTAGCTCTCGAGGCCATTCCTGGATAAGGTGCTCGTGACAGGACCTGCTTGGTTGATTTTCAGTAAGCCACTGCTGACGAACAAAACATTATCGAGGCCAAATTTATAATTTAGTGCTAGGAACAAACTGCATTTAATGTCGGGCAAGTTTACGATGAAATCTGTCACGTGAGATAGCGACAAGGTAAAAGCCAGCGGCATACCACGTGATGCATACCAAGATTGCTAGAAACATGTTCGAGTTCTTCTTCTCTTGCCTCTCAGTCTGACTGGCGTCTGCAATCAACCACACTTGCCTTCGAAACGCATCACGCGCTTCGGGATGCCGGGGCTAGATGACGGTTTGTTCTGTCGCTGTCACTGTCGCTGTCGTTGTCGCTGTTGTTGCTGTCGTCTGAACAGAGTGACAAAATTTCTCACCGCCAGAATCTCTGTCCCTGGCACATAACGCCATGACCCATCAGCATTTGTCCAGGGTGTCAACACAGAGCAGAGGTCTGTCATCCATATCGCCAACCCAAACCCCACCATTTAAATAGCCACGGAGTCTGCGAGACTGGGAGATGCAGCTTACGAAAAGTTGCTATGATGACTAAATGGCATCTTTGCTTCTTAAAGCTGCTCAGCTCTCAGCCATAGCAAGGATCTTGTTGAACTTGGCTATGGTTTCATGCATCCGGCCTCATTGCATGCATCTCCTCAACCCCACGTACAAGACAACCAGACCTATCACTACGAGTTTCCGTCAGCTGACGCCATTATATAACAGATTCAGGGTCGCTGACCAGAGACGGTACAGCCACGTAAGCAGAGCCAATGTTCTTAGTGGTGTGGTCCCACGTCATTGACCCTCAGTTGTGCAGCTGTCAGGATGGAATATTGTGCTTCTAGATTCAGTTCTAATGCGATCCGAACACTTTCCCAAGTCAGAACTGACCGTTCGGCCGGGGCGAGCGCCTTGCAGATGACATGGACCATCCCCATGTCATATTCCTCATTCAACAACCATGCTCTGGATAAGAGATTTCCCAGCCATGACAACCTCATATCAAAGTGCATGCTATTTCCTTGGCATGTCACCAAGCACGCATGTGATTCGTCGCTGTACGGATACTGAAAAGTACAGTATGAGATGGAATTTGGAAGTCATCATTTGGAACCAGGGAGATTGCTATATTCGAAAAGAAATTATATCGCTGTCCACTTACCTGGACTCGATGGCAGGGAGATGGAGGTCAGCTACCGGAAATCACGTTGGGATGGAATTTCCACATCAAGTTAATTTCGTTGCCTAAATAATCTTTATCCCGGCCACACCCTTCCATCATACATGTCATGCATCCCAAATACCAATTCGGAAGCGCGCCGGCTTTCTCAGAAAGGATGTGGCACGAAGATAGTTTGTCTCAGCCTTCTACCGAAAACCATGGCTATTTTCCCCCGAGTTTCGTTTTTGTGCAACCGTACGGCTTGCTCCAATGAGTGCAAGAGCGCGCTGGATATTCTGCATCTTGTGCTGTCGTAAAGGACGTTACAATGGTTGTTTATGAGTGTCAGCAATCCTCTGAACTTGCAATTATTGCCGCTTATCTGTGATATTTCTAAATTGAAGTTGCACAATGGCCGTTGAATCACAACTTGCGAGGACCGCAGTTCAGGACTCTAAAGAACTCAAGTAACTTTAAATCTCAGCCTTGTCCACCTGGGGCGTTGACTTAGAGATTTCAAGGCTGTTATCTCACCATTATCATCAGCATGCAAGATAATGTCTTTCACACACGTCTACTCATCTCTAAGGAGAAGAGAAGAGGTTGATAAAAGCGAGCGGGGACCGACAAAAGATCATGGGCTAAGACGGGTAATATCCAGTGGCCAATAATCGTTCAGAAGAGGTCGAGTAAGCACAAGGCATCAGACTTCGAACCCCATTCAAAGGATCCCCGGAACCCTTACCTGGGCCGAAGATCCTTTCTGCCAACCCGTTCCAAGGTTACGATCGACGAGTTCAGTCTGGGTGGTCGGAATAGTTCCGCTTGGTACTCCTGCATATTATACGACACTTGCAGTTCAGTTCATTGAAATGCACAATAGACCAATGGTTAGTGGATTACGACGTGCCTTATGGAGCGGACCTGGTCGGACCCCAACAGCCACCAGCCTTTGAAATAGATGAATCTCGTGACGGGAGTGCCGGTGGAATTTTGAAGGTGTTTTCCATGTCATAAAAGCTTTTGGGCTGCCCCCTCTTGGCAACAGTGGCAAGGATGACAATTTCGCTCGCTACCAGCTAAGCTCCAGCGAAATCTCCAGAACAAGAGAATAGCATGGCGCTGACCTAAGTCACGATCACTGTTTTGGAATTGGTTACTAAATGCGCTTGATGCGGCCGCATATGATGCTCGTTAGACGAGGCTGATGGAGAAGTCCTTACAAATGTCAGACGAATGAACGAGAAACCACTGGGGTAAGCCGAGCATTAACTAAACTAAGCGACCCGCTGTCTTCTCGGGCATTTATGGAGTGATGGCAGTGCTTCTTCAGGCTCACGATGAACGGTGTGCTGCCCAGCATACCCCTCGATAATAGCAGTCCAGCTCAGCCCGCAGCACAGTAAGTGCTGACACAACTAACGAATGGTAGGGCTAGCTACCACTTCCCGGCTGCTCGCTGACTTCATTGCTGTGCCACGGTGGGCCTGTAATTGCCTAGCATACATCTCACGAGTTATGACAAGTCCCTCGTTCAGAACATCATGGCCGGTTGATACCACGACTCCCCTGCGACTGCTGGTGCTGTTACTGTTCGCTTGATGCAAGTTTCGGCGGAGGGCTGTACAGGGCACGCTGGACTCGTACCTGCACCACACCATAAGTCCACAAGTTCATAAGTCCATAAGTCTATTTCGCATAGGGGTCATGCCCAAGAGAGTTTGCCCATCAGCAGGAACAAAACAAATACTAGCATCGTCGTCAGTTCTATTAGAAAAAACGGTGACAAATTATCCATGACACTCACTTCCGGCTTATCTATAACCTTCATATCTCTTGTCCTGGCTTTTAATCCCATATTGAAGACTTAACAACAAACGTTATTGCATTTGAAGCCGTTCAGTAATCTGGTTTGTTCGCTTTGCCCGCTTATTAATTCCAGAAGCCCATTCCCATGGCACAATATTTAAAGGCGGCGAAGCCGCCGTCGTCATTCCATGCGGAGCCTGAGGATAATTTGTCCATGTTCTTTGATTTCGGTTCGCCATCGATGGATTTACAAATGACACAAGAGCGAGCGGTATCTTCAACATCACAAACGCAAGCTCAGGAGAACATAAACCGAGGAGGAATCAGAGTTTCTCTGGCTTGCGTACCGGTAAGTCCCAGGGACCTGTATTTTGCAAACCTAGCCTAGCTAACTTTTTTGCTGCAGTGTCGAAGTCGTCATGTCAAATGTGGAGCAGAAACGCCGTGAGTGATCAATCTCCAGTCCTCTGTATTGAACCAGTCCTAATTTAGCTGTTGCTTCAGATCGTGTGCTCGCTGTCAAGATGATGGTAAACAGTGCTTCTATGCGAAATCACGTAGGGGCATGAGAGACCGCAATGCGCCTGTCAAGAGAGCCGCTGTTCGCGATGCCTTACAGCGCAATCCGAGCAGCGTGGGAAATGTCAATTTTTCGTACCATCAACCACGAAATACTTCATCAATAGAGTCATACACGAGACAGTCATCTGAAGGCTCTACTAGTCCTGCCAGTCAGTCTTCCAGACTCAGTGGGAGACAAGTGAGCACGAAAAGCTTACTTGAATTGTATTATGCGTAAGTTTGGTGAAGGAACCAAGGATGACGGAATTTGACATCGGAGTAGATTTTTTCATAAAGCTCATCCTTATCTGTTGCCAAGGAATTACTTTCTGTCGCGGCTAGAAACCGATCCGGATTCGCTGCAGCATTTGCTACCAGCTATGCGATACATCGGGTCGTTGTATACGAGCAATATTCCGTCGGCGGTACTGAGAGAAGCTGCTTTGCAACAGTTAGAGGCCCCGAATTTACCACCGAATGGATTTACAGTACAGGTTCTCCTTATCATGGCCATTGTAACTCAGGCCGAAGACGATCTAGACCGTGCTCGTCATTTCATTGACCGAGCCATCTATCTAGCACTTGATATTGGGATGCATCTGCGGACGTTTGCAAATATGGAAAGTAGTCCTGTGTTAGCTGAGTGTTGGCGAAGGACTTATTGGGGCTGTTATATCGCAGATGGTGCATTTGCGGTTGTGCGACATGCACAGAGTTTTATGTGAGTCTTGAACTTTTCATTCAGTGTATGAGTTTGCTGACCAGAAATTACAGGCTTTATGCGGTCCAGGCCGATGTAGAGCTGCCTTGCGAGGAGTATGATTATGAAGGAGTAAGTCGTTGAAAAATTGGATAAAAAAGAATACAATTGACTAACTCACCGAAAGCACATAATTCCACGCCCCCGCACATTAATTGAATACGATGCGCGAGATTTTGAAGAGGAATCCCCCATCTTCTCTTCTTTCACTTATCTGATAGATCTGACTCGTATCATGGGCGAAATGCTCTATTTGAAGGACTTGTCAGGCACAGAACTCGAATCGGCAGCGGGTAACGCCGATGCAATGTTGATGAATTGGCAATTACATCTTCCAAAAGAAAAGCGTGGGATTGTTGATCGAAATGAAGAGGTCGACGAACTCCTTTTCCATGCTCATGGTCTTTACCAAGCGTGAGTGAGACTCAATGGGTCCGATCTTGATGAAATAATATCTGACGTCTCGTAGGTTGCAGGTACATGTTCATCGACCACTCTCTCGCCTCTACCACTCTCCTATCGAAGTATGTACTTCTTCTTTGTGATTGTTGCGATTTGTTCAACTGACACACAGTCAGAAAATCTCCATTTGTGCGCCACCACCACCGAAGCGTGAATTAGACAGCCAAGAGGCGCGGAATGTCTGGTTGCATACGAGGAAAACTCTCGATGCCGCCGAGGCAGCCATCTCGCTCTATTCGCTCCCCAGCCCACTCCTCGGTCACTCGCCACTCGGGATATGTGCCATCGCGGTATCCATTCTCGCTCAGCTCTCCGCTTGTGCCTATTTTCTACAGGGCACAGAGTGGAAGACGACGCGTGATCGGATCCGGCTGGGTCTGGGGTGTTTGAAGGGATTCGGTGAGGTGTGGAGTACGAGTCGACGGACCGAGAGGGAGACGAAGGAGATTGCTCGTGCAGTGTTCACCAGTATTGCCGAGACTGAAAGTCCGAGTCTTGTAAGTGGGAGCAGTAGTTCGGGGTTTGAGTTCGGGGCTGGCATGGAGAACCTGGGGTTGGGAATAGGGATGGGAGGAATTGAGTCTTCTTCCTCTTCAT
This sequence comes from Pseudofabraea citricarpa, assembly GCA_029641185.1. Taxonomy (NCBI): domain Eukaryota; kingdom Fungi; phylum Ascomycota; class Leotiomycetes; order Helotiales; family Dermateaceae; genus Pseudofabraea; species Pseudofabraea citricarpa. The sequence continues at coordinate 670,816 of JAPWGK010000008.1, forward strand.
CAGCGCCGCAGTTGCAGGCCTTCGATAATATTGGAACCGGGGATCTGGAGTATCTGGGACTGATGCATGGTTACCCGATGAATCATGTGAATATGGGAGTTTGACTGTTACTTGCGGCGTCTTGAATGGACTGGTTTGGATGGGGAAGCTTAACTGATACCTTGGTTTATCTCTGACTTTTACTAGCAGCTCCATAGAAAGATTTTGATAGAAATTCTACACCTCCACTTTCTTAAGCATGGTTCATGCTTGATGCAAAAAGCAAAGGGGGGAAAAGATTGATGATTGGAGATGCTGGGAAGGAACTGAAATCAAACAAATGTGCAGCAAGCAGGAAGGCCTATATTTGAAAGGATATTTGGAAATTCGGACTTGCTTTTTGAGTGTTGGATTGTGATCTTTAACCTCGCCGTTTACTGCCGGTCGATATGCACGATAGCCACTTTTGAGTTTGTTAATCAGCTCAGGCCCTTGGACCCGCATGTGTTATTTTTCATTGATTAGTATTTCTGTTTGGTATGCTGTATGACGATATGCCACGCAGTCTGCTGATTACGCTGCACAGATACCGTACGCTACACTACTGTGAGGCCCTGCTTACCCGCCCATCTGCACCTACGAGTATCAATAGCCGCATATGTGGGAAATGAAATGAGGTAGATAGCCGGATTATACAAGAAAGGCCGAGAATTCCGTCGCCTTTATTGGATATGAATGCGAGACTTTCTATTATTTTCATGCTCTCTTCTGCTCGTGTACTACGGAATCAGGAGAACCACTTTTCCTCGTACGCGTGCACTCTCAATCAGTTCAATCGCCCGCTTCCATCCTTCTTCAAAGGTGTCTCGGATCACTTCTTGGATCTCGATTTGGAGCTCGGCTCGCTCGGCTAGACTGACGATCTTGGAGAGGTATGAGGATTCGGTTGAGAAGGAGATACATGCGTATCGTGGACCCCAGATATAGCCTTTTATATATCGTAGTATCATTGCCGGATGAGTTAGGTAGATTATAGGACCACCCATGTTTTTGACGGAGGTTTTGTCGCCAACTATGGTTACGTATCCTCCTTTGGTCTGGAGGAGCGAGGACTGGGACATGTGAGTATTCTCTTGCTATTCTGGCTAAGATAGAGAAACTTACATGGGCTTCTAACAATTCAGTTCCACCTACACAGTCCACGAGAAGATCATAGTCCTGTGTTACCTTCTTCTTGCTCTGTAGCAACGTCTCCACCACAGGCTGGGTGCTATAGTCTATGACTTCATCGGCTCCCAATTTTCTGACGTATTCAGAGTTCTTGCCTGAGCATATTGCTGTGACATGACAATCATACACCACTTTGGCCACTATAAACAAGTGAGCTTAATAACACGGGTACTCTAACTTGAATACTGACGTTGCACAACCCATGATCCTGTCCCTCCAGAAGCACCTCGGACAATAACTCTTCTTTGAGAGCTTGCTGGCGGCGGCAACCACTCCAGACATGCAAAAGCCGTCAACCCAACCAATGGGATTGATGCGGCATGTTCATGCGAGAGACATGAAGGCTTCTTCGCAACCGGCTCCGAACTTGGGTTCAGCGAGATGTATTCACTGAACGTTCCATTCCCTAGCTAATTTGGTCAGCAAAGGTCATGTCATTATCACAAATCTGTGTAACGTACCGCTTGGAAATATAATCCGAATATATCATCGCCCTCGGCCCAATCTTGCACTCCGCTGCCTACCTCCACCACGGTCCCGGAAAAGTCACGCCCCATTCCTTTCCCACCGGGGACTTTCACAACTCCTGTCAATTGTGACCTCCATAGTTGTGTATCGACGGGGTTTATAGATGCGGCGTGAACTTTGATCAGGATCTCGTTTGATGGAAGTGGTGGAAGCTCCTCTTCGACCAGATCTAGGTCGCTGGCCGGGATGGAGTATGTGAGCTTCCTGTTAGTAGTTGGACGAGCCATTGTTGGCTGTCACGAGATGATTATGACTGTGATGCTTCCTGATAGATTTGTTGATAGGTTGAGTCAATATTTCGCTCAACTCTCTTTCATTAGACGGTGTCCTTTTGACGTGAATGAGTGAAGCTGGACCGGGAGCTCAATGCATTGATGTACTTCTACAGGAGACCCCGCCATACACAGCCACAATCAGCCACATCTCGGTCGATTTTCTCCCACCGTGGGGGACGAGAAACAAACATTACAGTACAACTTATCCAGGGATATCCTCTTAGAAACAACGCGTTTACAACGTGCCAGACTAGCGCCATGGCCTTCTCTATTGAGGTGCCCGGCGAGGCAAATCCTCTTACCCCCCAACAAGTTTATCTCGCCCTGCAATCTGCTGGGTCTTCACAGCAACTCGCAATTCAAACAGGAACACAGCAACTGCAGACATGGGAGACACAGCAGGGGTACTACACTTTACTGCAGGTGGGCAAGCGTCTCCTCTTGGTCAAATGATAGTCTGCTAATACTCGTGTATCAGGCAGTATACCTCGATAAATCTTTGCCCTCCGAGATACGATATCTTGCAGTTATTCAGCTGAAGAACGGAATAGACAAATACTGGCGGAAGACAGCCCCGAATGCTATCAAGCCCGACGAGAAAACAAATATCAGATCACGGTTGCTTGAGGGAGGGATTGGGGAAGCGGAAACAAATATCGCTTTACAGAATGCCTTGGTCGTGTCCAAAGTAGTGCGGATAGACTACCCGTTGGAATGGCCCGAGGCGCTTACAGACTTGATCAAGATCCTGCGCGAAGCAAGCACTTCGAATGCACTGCATTTACGCCGCGGATTGTTGATGATGTTGCAGGTAGTCAAGGAGCTCGCCACTGCAAGACTTCGCAAGTCGCAAACCAGTCTACAGTCCATAACACCAGAAATCGTCTTCTTACTGAGTGCCATCTACAACCAAAAGACTGCCCAGTGGCTTGGCTTCTTGAATGGTAGCGGTGATGATGAAGGTGGTGCAATGGACGCCATGGAGAGCAGCTTGACTGCAATCAAGATCCTTCGTCGCCTGCTAGTAGTAGGTTATGAGTACCCGAACCACAACAAGGATGTTCAAGAGCTTTGGCAGCTGTCTCAGCAACAGTTTGGACAATTTCTAAACATGATTACAGCCGATCCACCTTTACTTGCTCAAGACTCTCCTGCTAGAACCCTAGTCGAGAAACACCTGGTTCAATTTACCAAACTTCACGTCCAGATGTCCTCTGCACATCCGGCAGCATTTGCCCTTCTTCCAAATTCTCTCGAGCTAGTCCGAGCTTATTGGGGGCTTGTTTCCGACTTTGGTGATTCCTATGGATCAGCATCTCAAGATTTCAGCGCTAAAGCCTTAAGACAAGATGACAAAATGAAACCCGAGAGACCTGTCAAGGAAAAGTTATGCTTGAAAGGGCTGACAATTTTACGAGCGTGTGTAAAAATGGCCTTCAATCCGGCCCAGTCTTTCAAGTACCGAACCCCTGAGGTTAAGGAGGAACAGAACCGAGCAATAGAGTTTTTGAGAAAAGAACTGCTCACAGACGACCTAGTAGCGCAAATTGCCAACATTATCGTGACTAAGTTCTTTGTCTTCCGCCAGGTTGACCTCGAGGCTTGGGAAGAAGATGAAGATGAATGGGAGATCAGAGAAGAAGGTGGTGGTGATACCTGGGAATTTGAGGTCCGACCATGTGCAGAAAAACTATTTATGGATCTGGTGATCAATTTTAAGCATCTACTTGTCGAGCCGCTTCTTGGATTTTTCCAATCTGTTGCAGGTAACCAGGATGGGAACGTGGTGACCAAAGATGCCGTATACACAGCAATGGGACTTTCCGCTCCCGTAGTCTTCCAGAGTTTCGACTTTGAAGGCTTCCTGACATCAACGCTGGTCAATGATGTGCAACGTACTGGACCCGGCTATAAGGTTCTACGTCGAAGAATTGCGATCCTTATCGGCCAATGGATCACGATTAAAGTATCCGACGTTAACAGACCTCTCGTGTTCCAGATCTTCCAGCATCTTTTAAACAAAGAAGACGAAACCAACGACTATGTGGTTCGAGTAACAGCTGCACGCCAGTTCAAATTAGTTGTTGATGATTTCGCCTTCGATGCTCAGCAATTTTTGCCCTTCGCTCCAGATTTCCTTAGACGCATTATGGCTTTGATACAGGAAGTTGAAAACACAGAGACCAAAATGGCTATCCTAGACACCATTCGAGTGATAGCTGTCAGGCTCGAGACCAAAGTAGCACCATTCGCCGATCAAATAGTTTCTATACTGCCTGGTTTATGGGAAGCTTCCGGTGAAGAGCATCTTCTCAAACAAGCAATTTTAACCCTCTTGTCAACATTAGTCGGGTCATTGAGGGAGCAAGCACAGCGATATCATACAATGATATTGCCATTGATCCAGCATGCTGTTGAGCCTGGGTCTGAGATGCAAATATACTTGCTGGAAGAAGCACTTGACCTATGGACTGCTATACTGGCTCAGACACCAGCTCCTGTATCAACAGAAATTATGACTCTTGCTGAGAACGCTTTCCCCTTGCTGGAGATCGGATCGGATAATCTGCGCGCTGTACTAGAAATCATTCAGTCTTACATTTTACTGGCACCTGAGGTTATGCTTGGAGACACAATAAGATTACGGATTCTTGCATATATGGCGAATCTCCTTGGGGTCACAAAACGAGATCTTGCTGGCTTGGTTACCACGATCGTGGAAGATTTAATACGAGCGGCAGAAAATCTTGGTGGGAGCAATGGAGTTACTTTGTTGATTAAAGATCTTCACGGTTCCGGGTTCATAGAAAAGATATTCGAAGGTCTCCGAGATGCCTGGGAGGCGAACCAGACTTCTGGGCCTAACAGGAGATATCCGAAGCTTGACGATGTTGTCGAAACCGACTATTTCACAATTCTCGCTCGTATCGCTTTAGCCGACCCTAATGTCTTCGCAACCACAATGGCATCCGTCGGCAACGCAAATGAGGTCTGGAGTTGGCTTAGCACTGAGTGGTTTCGTCACTTCGATAGCATGGTCAACGCTGATCGGCAGAAGCTATCATGTCTTGCATTGACTCGACTTTTAGAATTACCACCGCCGATGACACCTATTGTACTTGAGCGCTTACAGGATTACTTCGCCATGTGGACGAGCGTGATTGGCGAAATGATGGCTGGACGCGACGATGGCGGTGATGCTCTCATCTGGGAACCCCTGGAAGGAAACGAATTTGAAGGCCCTGAAGATGTAAGAAAACGCCTGCACTGCTGCAGCGATCCCGTCCATATTGTGCACACATTCGACTTCGTCAAAACAAGACTTCAGCAGGTCGTCAATGCGTGTGGTGGGGAACAGGAGTTCCAGCAGACTTGGGCCAGTAATGTTGATAAGGACATATTGGCTGGGTTCCAGAGTCTGGGCGTGCGCAAAGACATGCCATGAGCATAATGACGTTATACGCTGCAGTTCAGTATGCTTAAGGGAGTTTACTATATGACCCGAAATGAAAATGAGATACCCATATGATTCTGTGCAAGTTCAAGAATGATGGGATTATTGAATATTGTGCATCTATCCAAACTCCCTTTAAAGCATTTGAGAAGTAGAATGCAAAATGGTACGTAACTAAGAAAAGGTTGAGTAAGAGATGCGAGTCACGAGCATTGGACACACGTGATATAGTACTAATGTCAATCACAAGCTTATTGACAAGGTCTAAAATCTTCCGAGACGTCATCGATTTCATTTCATTCGCCAAAGTTTTTCTTCTGCAACTCCTCTTTACATATATTCGTGCATACAACATGGGAATTCGTCTGAAACAGTGTTAGAATTCTTGGCTCGTATTACATCGACTCCCCACGGTTTGCAATTTGTACTCGCTTGCAGGCAAGCATTCACAATCATGTGGGACCAACTCGAGCTTACTGCACCACACATCGCCTACCTTACCCTCTCAAGCTTCCTAATCCTCTATGCACTCTTCTCGCAATTCATCAGGAATAACCTCCATCTATCAGAGCCTCCGCTGGCTGTTTTGTTCGGCATAATACTTGGTCCTTACTTACTCGATGTGATCAGCCCGCTGAAATGGGGAATGGACGACAAGATAATGCAAGAGTTAACTCGAATCATCGTCGGCATCCAATGTTTTGCCGTCGGTATCGAACTACCTAAGATGTACTTCAGGCGGCATTGGGTTTCCGTTGCCTACTTTCTTGGTCCCATCATGACTTTTTCCTTCGCTATTGCGTCGGCTTTTGCATATTTTATCTTTCAAACTACTCTCCCGACGGCTATGATCATCGGTGCTTGTTTGTCCCCTACCGATCCCGTGTTGGCTGCAAGTGTGTTATCGAAATCAAGGTTCAGCGAGCGTGTCCCGAGGAGATTAAAGCATCTGCTCTCAGCAGAATCCGCCTGCAACGATGGTGTCTCTTTCCCATTTCTATACATTGGCTTGGCAATCTTCACCACCCGCAACGCCGCTGATGCCCTCAAGGAGTGGTTTTTCATCACCATCCTCTGGCAGTGCACTTTCGGCCTCTTTATTGGTTATGTCATCGGTCGCTGCGCGAACAGGATCTTGCGTTTTTCAGAGTCTAACGACTATACCTCGCAGCCTTCATTCGTTGTCTTTTACCTCTTGCTAGCTATCTTAGCCGTCGGTGTTGGGTCGACGCTCGGAAGCGATGATTTCCTCGTTGCTTTTGGGGCTGGTATTGGATTTGCGCATGATGGGTGGTTTTCGAAAAAGACGAAGTCTCTCCCGTTCCGGTTCATTGTAGATCTCGTGCTCAACTCGAGTATGTTCGTCTTCTTCGGCGCTATTATCCCGTGGGATGAGTTTATCCCAGGAGACGTCACACCGCACTGCGGCGTCTGGCAGCTCGTTCTCTTCCTCATCCTGGTCCTGCTCTTCCGGAGAATCCCCATCGTCTTAGCTATGAAGCGATTCGTCCCGGATATCAGGACTTACCGCGAGGCTTTGTTCTGTGGCCATTTCGGTCCCATGGGTGTTGGCGCCCTCTTCCTGGCCATCGAAGCAAGGGCTCAGCTCGAAACGGGGAGGTCTATCCCTCTCAGTAAACCACATAAACCAATTCCACCATATAGTGACAAGACGGTGGCGATCCACCTCATATGGCCTGTTATCTGCTTCGTGGTCTTGGGGAGTACAATGGTTCATGGCTTGAGCGTTGTGGCGATCAGTCTCGGTGGGCATTTCAGTAGGAAGAAGGGAGAAAGAGCTCCTTTGATGGGAGGCGAGGTCGAGGGTCTTGATGCCATGGATCATGATGTTGGAGATGGAGGTAGTGAGCCGAGCGTTAGTGGATCGGAACTCTCTGATGATTAGAGTCACGAGGGTAGACTTTCTTGATGGTGTTGTTCCCTGGCGTTGGTTTTCATCAGTAAGACAAGACGAGACAAGACAAGACAAGGCAGTTTAGACATGCAAGTAAAGGAAAATTGGAAAAACAGACCTATTGCAGAAAGTGGAGTTGCATTTTGCTCTGGCAGTTCGGTGGTAGACTGATGTTGCGTCGCTTAACTTATCTGATGCCTGATCGCTTAGGCTTTGACTCCCCTTTGTTTGTCTTTGTCTCAATTTCACACTGGTTTGATATGCTTGACTGCTTTATGATTCTTTGTTTCCGTCCTGCCTTTGTAAATTACCTGGTACTTTCTAATGAACAAAGATATTGTAATCGCTGGATGCTTCTTCCTTCTTTCATTCCCAAAGTCTGGTATATTCTTTTATGATATTTCGTTTGTTTCCTTTCATCCAGTCTTGAGATGTTCATTGGATTTTTCAAAATCACTCTACTTGTTGTTTTATTCTTCTAACTCTTGATTACCATGCTTTGTCTGGCTATTATCTTATATATGGTGAAGTTCAAACATGGTGGTGTTATCACAAATCTAACTATTATAGTTCGTCACCGTGTTCCCCATGATGGCTATGTCCCTTTTGGAATACACGTTCCATTTTTTTGTCATCCCATTCCTGATTGCCATGTTAGGTTTGGGTCTGTTTATATTTTGGGTGTTACTTTCAATTCGGGGGTAGACAAATATGTTATTTTTCTTCTATATAAGCGTTGTAACTCGCAGCTCTGTATACCATGGAATTGTTACTTTATTCTGAGAATGGATTCTTTCTACTATAGATTTCACAGTCTTCTACTTGTGCCACGAGTGAATTGATGATACTATAAAGCAACCATAACTAATAATTTACTTCAACTTTCGTCTCCAGACACTGTCACAATCGACCTCAGTCCACCGACAAACATGCTGTTTTCAAGAACCTCCAGGCGCCTTTTTGAGTTACATCCATTGTCAGATCACTGAGCACTTCTCGGATTCAGCTAAGAACTTTGAGTTATCGTTTCTTCAGTATTTTTGATTTCTGGTTGCTATTCCAAATGCCGTTGCCATTGTACACTCTGGTTATCAATGTGAATCCGCTTCTTATTTTGAGTCCTCTTATTGGCATGAATCTGCTTGCAAGTATGAATCCGCTTCGAATTGTGAAGCAGGCCGCCAGTGTGAGTCTGGTTGTAATTTTGAATCAGGTCGTTGGTGTGAATCAGATGTTATTAAGTGCCCGGTTATCAGTATGAATCCTGTTGCCATTTTGAGACTGGTTGTCATTGTAATTCCGCTTATTGAGAATCTAGTTGTTATCGTGAACCTGACTGCCAGTTTGAATCCGTTTGTCATTGAGACTCCGGCTGCCATTCTTGGATATAGTTGTCGCTGTGAATCCGATTGCTATTCTGGAATACGGTTGTCATTATGAGTCCGGTTGCCATCCTGGAAAATCGTTGTCGCTATGAACCCGGTTGCTACTCTGGAATACGGTTGTCATTATGAGTCCGGTTGCCATCCTGGAAAAATGTTGTCGCTGTAATTCCGGTTGCCTCTGTGAAATGCCCGGTTGCCAATCGGTTTCTCGTTGTCATCGAGGTGTTATCCAGAAATCCATAAACCGCAGAACCATAATCCGCAAAGCTATGAACCGCAAGACCATAATCCGCGAGGGTATCATAATCCGCAAGGCAGCGATCGTCCGCAACATCTTGAATCTCAGGAACCTCCAGGCATCGATATTTAACCAGGCAACGACAAAGCAGCGCCGAGCCTGTAGTCGCTATAAAGACCACTCCCCCCTCCCTTCCACTTTCTTTCACAAACATCAACATCCACACTTTGCCCTGGCCCTCACCACCCCAGGGCACTTCATCTCTTCCACCTCAACCTTCTTACTCTCAAAACACCCCAACCAACCAAGATGGAACCACGCTTCGAAGTCGTTCCCATCAACGGCAAAGGTCTTGGTCTCGTCGCTAAGCAAGACTTTAAGCGAGGAAATGTCGTCTTAAGCGAGGTGCCCCTTTTGAAGTGCCAGATCTATCCTTTGGAGATGGAGGGAGTGCACTCGATGCCACGAGCCCTTGCTGCGTTCTACAACAAGGAGATCGCCCAGAAGGTCGCAGGCATTCCCAAAGAAGACCAGAAGAAGTTCTTGAGCTTGCATTCGGTCTGTCCTGGCAAGTATCCGTTCTTGGGAGTCGCCATCTCAAACGGCTTCCCCGTCAATTCCGAGTATGTCGCTGTCTACAATAACATTAGTCGGATCAACCACGCCTGTGCCCCCAATGCCGACTATGCCTACAACTCGAAGACAGGACGCGGGTACATTCGAGCCGTCGCGCTAGATGGCATCAAGAAAGGCGAAGAGGTCACCATTGACTATAGCTTTGGCATATGGGAGCCTTATCACCGCCGCCCAAAACTCATGGACATATACCAGTTCAACTGTCTCTGCGCTGGCACCTGTGACACTGTGCAATCTCGCAATGTGTCCGACAACGGTTTCGAGATGCTCTTTCAGACCCGGAAGCTTTTTATCGATAGCGATTTCTCCAGGTTCCCCGAGCTCTTGTTGCAGCGAACCGGCGCTCGAATCTACGTCCTGCAGAGATTGCGCATCCAGAATCATCGTGTGGCAGAGGCTTTGCGCGAAGCATGGTGGATCTGTGTCTCGCAGGGTGACATGAATCGCGCCAGAATCTTCGGCAACAGAGCTCTCTCGGCGTACCGCGAATGTTATGGAGACGACCAGCCTTTTGTCAAGCACTTGAAGGAGGAACTCAAGAATCCAAGTAGCCTTCCATTCCACAATATTGGTGACTGGCATGGCCTCTCAAAGATCGGTGATGCCATTAAAGAAGAGCATCTGCGCATGCCAAAGGAAGAGTATGAATATTGGCTTTGGCACCCGGGAATTCTGAGTCGCATGACGAACGGTAGAACTGGCTTTGCCTCTACTATGGTCTACAACTCTTTGTATGGTAGTGCCTTCAAAAAAGCACTCAAGAAGTCCTTGCAAAGAATTTGCAGAGCGCGTTTTGTGGGGGACGGTTTCAAGAACATCACCAAGCAGGACGTTGACAATTTTATCCAAGTGGTTTATGCTGAAACCTTTGGCAAGAAATTTCCGAATCAAGGTGTTGATTCCCAGGCTGAAATCGGTGTTTCTCAACCTGGTGCCGCTGCTTCTCAAGATGGAGTTGGTACTTCTCAAGATGGAATCGCTGCTTCTCAACCTGATACCACTGCTGCTGCTCCACGAACTGGAGTTGATACTCAACCCGAGGCTGGTTCTTCACAAGACAAAGCTGATGTTTCTCAACATGAGAGCGCAGTCTTACAAGATAGAGTTAATACTTCTGAACGCGGCCTCGGTATTTCTCTATCTGGAGCAGTCGATGCTTCTCAGCCTGAGGGCGCAGTCTCACAAGTTGGGGTTGATACTTCTCAAGACGGAGCCGATGTTTCTCAGCGTGGTGGTGGTGGCGCTACTTCTCAAGAGGGAGTCGGTGCTTCTCAATCTGCTACAGTCGATGCTTCTGAACCTGGCCCCGCTGCCGCAGCTTCACGAGATCGAGTTGGTGCTTCCCAAGATAAAGCCGATGCTTCTGAACCTGGAACCGCAGCCACAGCCTCTAACGACCAAGTCGACAACAACAACTCCCCCGCAGAAGCTAGCAGCAGTATGCGACAAGAGATCCCAGATTCCGAAGAGGAGGAGGACGACGAGGAGGAGGACGACGAGGAGGAATATGAGCCGCCGGATGCGATCCATGTGACTGTAGAGGTGAGGGTAACGATGGCCGATAGCGAGGACGAAGACGACGTGTACAACACTCTGGTCAGCGGCCGGCCTGTCTATGTCTGCTACCCAGACGCGATGAATCTGGATACGGGTTCGGAGTCGGGTTCGGGTTCGGATTCAGATTCCGACTATGAATACTGAGTATGGATGGCCTAGGGGCGAGGGGCTCCGTCTGTCTGTCTGCTTGGCGGGATGGAATGACACGATCTGGGTCTGGTCTTCGTCGGATGCAGGGAGCAGTCTGTTGAAATGTCGATTAGTTTAGGCGGACAGAAGAGAATCCAAGAAACCACCTGACATGCTGAATATTGATTCACTCATATTGCGTGACGTACAGTACAAACCCCAAAGAGTTGACCCACAGCCGCAAGCTTTTTGAAATTGCATTCAATGATACTCATGCTACAAGAAAAGGGTATATATATTTAAAAGAAGTCAAACAGGGTATACAAGCGCACGCTTTTCATACTCGACAACCATGATCCAAACTTCCTATCTCATTTTCGTCATCATTTCTCAATCCTTCCGTTTGAAGCTCATCAGCCGACCCAGTCCCGTATTTTTCTTGCTGCTCCTGATCGACTCTGCTTCGTCGTCCTCGTTATACCACAGTCTAGGTACCAACAATCGATATGGCATTGTAATTCCTGCAGGATCTTTTTGGCTGACCTCCATGTTCAAGCATATATCTAATCCGCCTTCGAGATTAATATCGTGGCTACCATCTGCTGCCGCAGCTCTTTGTTTCTCGCTCAAGCCTGTCGGTGTTCGATGGAACTGAGATCGGACAAGCCCACCCACATTAGGAGTACCTCCGGCAACAGAGGTGGTAGCTTGGTCCACGGGATTGGCTGGTTCTCTCCCAGGTCTTTGCGAAAAGTAATCCTCCTCCGGGCCACCACTCCCGCCACGAAGACCTGATCTAGGTGGTCGCGAATCTTCATATGAAAAATCACTTTCAGTCTCGGAGTCGTAGCCATTGATACCCCCACTATCTGCCTTTCTTCCTTTTCTTCTGAAGATGTTACCTGGCAAGAAATCTTTCCTCGACAGGGAGAGTGTTCTGGTAAGAGTCCCGGGCCGTTGGGAATCTATAGACGATCGTCGTGAAGTAAATGATGGACGGCGGCTGAAAAAACCTCCAGGATTGGATAAGGGCGGTGCAGCGGCATCGGGACGATAGCTAGGGCCACGAGATGTTGAAAGCCTGCGCAAAATACCACGACGTGGAGGAGGGCTGGGACTTCGCTCATCTGAAGCTGTGCTCGGTGTTGATGGTGGAGTAAGTTCTGGATTGTATTCTCGGATTGAGCACCAATTTCGACGATTGAGAAGCCGTTTATTATTTCTGGCTTTTCCTGTAACGTCGTGACTGAAGATGGGAATCATGTCTTCGTCAGTTTCGCCGTCCAGGTGGTGAACCTTGTTGCGCTTATTAAGGACATCGGCAAGCATGTCAGGTGGTGGTGTATTGACAATAGCAGAAGAAATAATGTTTGGCATGTACCGGAAATCGCGATCCTTGGGTATTTTGAGCTTAGGGTTTGAATAGAATTGACCGATTGCCCCAAGATGAACGTCACCACTACGAAAGTTAGTATTTGTCACTGTAGAGATAACATGTGTTACTTGCCCAAGTATCGTGACTCGCACCGATTTAATGGCAGCCAAATCTTGCAGCTCCTGAATAAACAAGTTTCTTTCCTGTTTGTGGTTTTTGGCAGTCCAGTGATCGTCAAGATCATCAAGCACTTCAACACCACCATCAAAATTGTTCAATAATCCCTTGCCAAGGATGCCAGCTCTGCCAAGTGCTTTAACAGGCTCAAACATTCTTGATGTCAATCTACAAGATGTCAGTTATGTCTCTGCTAAAGATTATATGGTACCAACATGTTCTCAAGCCAGACCATTCTCGGATATGCGATAGGCACCCCAAGAAGCACGATCAAATGTTTTGTAACGCCTTTGATGATGTCCTTCTCTAAGCGATCGAAAACCTTGTCGTATGACTCGCGACTGACGACCTCATCATGCATTCTCTCTGTGCGGCAATCCAAGCCAAGGAATGCAATACTCCGGCCCAGATGAGTGAAGATGCTACGACTCAACTCTGGAATGTATGGACCAGGCTGAGTCCCAAGGAGCCAACTTGGTTCAGTATCCTCGCCCTCATCGATGCTGCTTTGATGCTGGAACAACATGTAATACTTGAAAGCAACCGATCCTAGGCCACTCATGACAGGGCAACTCATATAATGATCAGGATAAGATCCAAAGCCATCAATAATATCATGATCATCAAAGATATTGACCATCGGAATTTGCGAGTTTGCTAGACCGAATAGTCCCTGTGAGAACCACATCGAATATCTGTTAAGATAGAACTCCTCAAGCTCTTTTTGCATCTCTGGAGTGAACGGTTCACGCTCTTTGGTAATGGGGTTTTTATGATCAAGCCACGCCTTGAACAAAGTTGTCTGTTCCATCACTGCGTCATTGTAAATTTGATCACCACCACCAAGCATAACATGGAAAGGTCGGGTCTGATGAGTGTTCAACACATCACGCCACATTGGATCTGGTCCACTAAACTGATCGGGATTGACACTCATGCTGAAACCATTACAGCTATGGAACATGATGTTCATCGCCTGGTCTCGGGCGGGCACCCAGAATCCAGTCGCAGGTCCACGGTTGATACGATAGGCGATCCGCTGTTGTGTATCTCGCAGCTCAATTTCAATGTTGAACCTCCAAAAGGTAACCTCTTGCTCAGCATGAAGACGAAAGCCTCTAACCTCTTTATATTTACCTGCCCTTTCACCATCAAGTATGGGTTTCTGAACTCGGCTAGACGAGTTTGGATTTGTTTCAGGAGTACCGTCAAGGTTACTTCTGCGCATTTCGAAGAGACCTTCATCAGATTCTACCTTCGATAAGTCCTTTGCCTCTTCAAGATGTTCGACAGGACGAATGTAAAGCGTCCTCCCATCACGACCGAGTTTAGGTAAGCCTGCAATTGGATCAACATATTCTTGGAGACCGTCCATACCACCATCGACCTGTGCCGGTGGGGGAGGTAACAGTTCCATTGGTTGTAGAAACAAGCGAAGCGTTGGGGCAAGTTCATAAGAAGATTCAGCATCTTGAGTCACTATCATAATACTGCCTCTCCATATTTCGCGTTCTGTTGGGGCGGTGGCACTACGATTAGATGGGTTTTGTAGTCGTTCCCGACGCAAGCCACAATAGCGTAATAGAGGACCGCTCTTAAGGAACAACGGTGGTTTAAATCTTGTAGGAACTGTAATAGAACGAACGCGGATAGGCCGCGTCATACAAGTTAGCGAGTGACCTCTAACAATAGATGGTTTAGATAAATGAGATAGATTAGGATCAAGCTTGGTTTGGGGTCTGACGACTGAACGGCGTAAAGACAGTCTTGAAAACAATGAAACAGAAGTCTTTTTGCGCTCCACTTTAGAGGCAATCAACCAAGACTTATTACTTCGTTGTCTTCTCTTCTGCCTGGCTGACTCCCCAACGTAGCCGATATATCTTCGAGCGCGTGGCGTAACAAGTATCTCAGTCTTTGTCCATCTTAAACTGGGTGCGGTATCGGACAAACAAGCTTGACAGTCTTCATCAGAGGATTCAGGGGGGGTTATCGTACCATTGCTATCATCGTATTCGCCATCGTAAGCTTCCGCTTTTCTCTGCTTAGGAACACTTGCTCTTCGTTTACCAGTATTCCCGGCTTCCCACCATGCCTTGTCTTTCTCTGCATCAGTCTTCACTGGGTTGACGTCGAGGTCAAGTAGTGACCCAGAGAGTAGGGCAACACCCCCTTTCTTCCACTCATCCAACCGCCTAGATGCTACATAAACACCAGCCCCGGACTCGTCATGGTGATGATGTAGTATGTTTGTTAAGTGGTGATGATTATGTTTAGAACGTGGTGCATCGTTGTGTGCATCGGCGGTATTGGCTGGGACAGCGTACTTGATTCCATTTACTGTTACAAGTTCTGTTCGGACGTCTTTGCCAGGTGCTCTCTGGCTTTGAGAGCGAGTAACATGTTGTTCTGATGGAGGCATTTCTCGGGACGTTTGCCCGGCCCCTCTACTGCCAGTCAATTGTTCGACTTTCCTAATGGTGGCTCGTCGTACTGGAGGACCTAAGTTTTCTTCCGAATCTGAGTCAAGATTATCAATTGGGCGGGATCTATGAGTGCTAGTTGGTGCTTGGTTCTGGCTGCCAAAGGCAGCTTGTCTCGAGTCATGTGCAGTACCACCAGATTGTTTCTTCGGGGCAACGTCTTGGAATATTTCCTCAGCTTCTCTTCGTCGATTATACCATGGGTCTCCTGGAGGTTCTTTCTTCAATTTGTTGCTGCCACTACGACCCAATCCAGCACCCACCGCGGCACCAGCCCCAGCCCCAGCAATGGCTGCAGCAAGTGGTTTAGTACGACCGCTTGATGCACGTTGAGGCACGTGGTTCTGATCTTCTCTTCGGGTTAAAGCTGCATTTTCTGTTTGTGGCTTGTGATCGAGGCGTCTGCTGTTATTTGCAGATGAGGCAATTGGCTTTGCTGATGGAATGGTGCCGCTTCGTTGTAATCGTTCTTTTCCAACGTTACCTACGTTGCCAGACAAGTCTGTCTCTGGCACATTTCGAGAGTCTATCTCTTCAGAAGGCTTCACAGCAACAGGGCGATTTCTGAAGCGTACAGAGTTCTCATTCGGGCGGGAACCACCTTGCACAGCTTTCTTTTCTCTCTCGCGATTTTCAGCGTCTTCCAGCCGGGCTCGTTTTTCCTCTTTGGTTATACTACCAAGGGTCAGCTCCAAACGTTGGAGGGGACTTCTTTCTGGTGCCCACTCTCTTCGCCGCTTCTCCTCCGCTTCTGACAGTGAACCCTTTCTGTGGTTCGACTGTGATGTATTATACTCCCGACGGTCTCTTCTGCTATCAACGGTGGCGCTTCTGGAAACCGTCTTTCCGTTGGTCGATCTAGGATCTCCACGATCTCGTCTCCCGTTCACCTTATCACTTGCTTGATACCCGTTGTCTGGCTCGTCTTGGTAGTACTCTTCAGGGCCTCTCCTGTTGGAATGTCTCGTTGAGCTTGAGCGAGTAGGAACCTCAGCTTGAGGTTGTTTATAGCTCAATGGCGGACCACCGCGTGGCACATCTGGGGCGGCGGGCGGCGGAGGTCCAGCTGCTGTATCCTCATAGACTTGGTCTCTGTTCCGGCTCTCTCTCCTCCTGCGCTTGTCCAGGTAGTCCTTATTTGAGTCGAGCTGAGCTGACGGGTATGGAGCACCGTATTGGTACGAGGACGGCCGAGGGGCTAGGCCATCTCCAGCAAAACTCGAAGCTACTGGAGAAACAAATGGGCTCTGGGTAGAAGTGGTAGCCGCCGTCTGGGTGGAGATTCGATTCTGCCTATTCTGAGACTGGGACGAGTTCTGGGAAGGATAATTGTCGCCGTTTGTGTTTATAGATAGCTTCGGATGGGACTCATCATCGCGCCTGACTGATGAGCTCCGCGCAACATTCGGCGCTGGTAGTTTCCCCCAGTATGGAGCAGCCATGACTGAGTGCTGCGAAAATGTCGAGACAATTGCCTGTTGCGCTCAGGACTCGACTGCAAAGAACAGAGGCGCAGATCAAAGAGGCCAATTCGACACGATAGCTCAGGTCCAGATCAAGTATCTGGTTCTGTCAGACGTCGAAATGCCGTCATCGACTGGTGGATGGGAGCGGTAGGATACTGGATGCGCCGAGGAGTGTGGGAGATTGATCACGATGATTGGAGGAATATACAAGTATCAAGGGACATTATTCGCTGAAAATATACACTATCACATCCAGAAAAAGGGCAAGACGAGGTTGTCGTAGGAGAGGGAGAGGAGAGCGGATGATGGGGAGGCTGGGAAAAGTTGTAGCACCAAAGCTCACTCTCTTCCTCTCCTCGTCTTTTCGAAAAAGCAAGCTTCCAGTGAGAGCTGCGGCCATGTTACCAGGGTCGGGTCGGGCGGTCAGGCTTCAGCGCTGGGCGGTCAGCAGAGACACGTGATGTGAGTGAGGTGAGCAGAGAGTGATTGATGCCTGACCCCGGATTATGTAACATGGGTAGTCCGTAAGGCAGCACATAGCTCTAGCCTAGGTAGACTACCTAGGTCGGTACCTAGACAATAATGGTAAATCCAAGGTTCTGCAAGAGGCAGGTCCCAGGGTCCAGATGCAGAAACCCCCAAAAATAAGCCCGAAGCCAAAAACAGCGTCCCTATTCACCACTGGTCGGCCTTGTGTGGCGGCACTGAGCTTGGACTGCTGTGGCTGCCTCGTAAGCCAATGTCTGCGCTGTCGGGGTCCCGGCTTTGTCTGGCTAAGCAGTCTAAAACACCTCAAGGACAGATCAGCCCTGGGCACCAAAAGGTTCAGTTGAGAGTTGAAACATCTTAACATCAGACTTCTAAAGCTTCCTCTTAACCTTAGTCGCGGAAGGCTACAAAAGACAACTAAGCCATCGCCATCGCCGTCGCCTGCTCTTCGTCCCCTCCCCCCTCCCTCAGGCGATGTTGATGTATTGACGCATTCGCTGTGCTACTGTTACCATTGAATTACAACAGCCAACTCTCCCGCCCCGGTACTTGAGCTCCACGAACCTTTCGAAACAGTCAATGCGGCCCCTCGCCTCTGAACACCTTTCCTCCAGTTTATAAAGTCGACCTTGGGCCAATCTGGCATTGTTGAGGGTTCTCCAATAATATATCCACAATGAGATTACACTCCCTTCTCGGCCTTGTCGGTCTTGGTTATCTGGCATCAGCCTCGAACCTGCAGGCGCGAGACTACGAAGCTCAGGACTACTATGTCCTGCACCTCGACCCGACGACTACGCCCTCCGATGTGGCAATCAAACTAGGCCTGACCCACGAAGGGCAGATGGGCGAGTTAGAAGATCACCACATCTTCTCGAGCCACAAGCAGGAGGAGGATGTTGTACACACAGCCCTAAAGGAACGACGGAGGAGGAGACGATCGATTGGCGGATCTGACATTCTGGATGGAGTCAAGTTTGCGCAGAAACAAAAGCTGAAGGCGCGCATGGAGAAGAGAGGGCTGATGCCGCCACGAGATTCCACAGGCGACGTCCTCGCCAGACAGGAGCCTCCTGTCGATGCGGCACTTGTTAAGCAAGCGGAGGTTATGAAATCTCTAGAGATCAGCGATCCCATCTTCAACGAGCAGTGGCATCTGTACAATCCCGTACAAGTTGGGCACGATGTAAATGTTACCGACGTGTGGATGCAGGGCATCACAGGACATAATGCGACAGTGGCCATTGTAGATGATGGTTTGGATATGTACAGTGACGACTTGAAGGGCAACTACTTCGCAGAGGGATCCTTCGATTTTAACGACAAAGGCCCAGAACCAAAACCTCGATTGTCCGATGACAAGCATGGGACACGTTGTGCTGGTGAGGTCTCGGCAGTGAAGAACGATGTTTGCGGGGTTGGTGTAGCGTGGGATTCAAAGATTGCTGGAATTCGCATTCTTTCCAAGCTGATCACCGATGCCGATGAAGCAGAAGCTATGAATTATGCGTTCCAGAAGAACCAAATCTATTCTTGCTCTTGGGGTCCTCCAGACGATGGTCGGTCAATGGATGCACCTGGGATACTGATCAAGCGTGCCATGTTGAATGCGGTCCAAAAGGGACGTGATGGATTGGGTTCTATCTACGTCTTTGCATCTGGAAACGGTGCTGCAAATGAGGACAATTGCAATTTTGATGGCTACACGAACAGTATCTACAGTATTACTGTCGGCGCAATTGATCGAAAAGGCCTTCATCCATACTACTCAGAAAAATGCTCGGCGCAGTTAGTTGTCACTTACAGCAGTGGTAGTGGAGACGCTATTGTGAGTTATCATCACCGCCTCACTTATACTAAACTAACCTTTACATAGCATACTACAGATGTTGGCGCAAATGCTTGTTACTCGGGCCATGGTGGCACATCAGCTGCTGCACCTTTGGCTGCTGGTATTTTTGCATTAGTCTTGTCAATCCGGCCAGATTTGACTTGGAGAGATATGCAGTACTTGGTCATGCAGACTGCTCTTCCCATCGATATTGATTCTGGAGAGTGGCAAACGACCAGCATTGGCAAGAAGTTTAGTCACACTTTTGGTTACGGAAAGATTGATACTTGGGCCACTATTGAGGCAGCAAAGACATTTAAGAATGTTAAGCCTCAAGCTTGGTACTACTCACCATGGATTCACGTCAACCAAGCTATTCCGCAAGGAGACGAGGGACTTGCTGTGTCTTTTGAAGTCACTCCAGAGATGCTGCAGGGGGCCAACCTTGAACGTCTAGAGCACGTGACCGTGACAATGAATGTTGACCACACAAGAAGAGGTGATCTTAGCGTCGAGCTTCTCAGTCCTGACAAGGTTGTAAGTCATCTTGCAGCAACCCGTAGACTAGATGCAACTCCGGAAGGTTATGAAGATTGGACTTTCATGTCCGTGGTTCACTGGTAGGTTTCACTTTATCTTTTCCACTAGGACCAAAGCTAATATCAAGCAGGGGAGAATCTGGAGTTGGTACTTGGACCATTATTGTCAAAGATACAAATGTAAATGACCACAATGGCACTTTTGTAGACTGGCACCTGAAGCTATGGGGTGAGTCGATTGATGCAGAGAAAGCTACTGTCCTGCCCATGCCGGAAGAGACGGATGATGACAACCACGCCGACATCATCTCGACAACCACCATATCCGGAGCTACAACCTCCATCACTCCACCTTCGACTGCAACCTCACTCATGGCTAACCCAACTGATCACCCCGATCGCCCCATCAATGCCAAACCCTCCGGCACTGAGGACGAAAACACACCAACCTCTGCCGCACCCACATCTAGCCCCTCAGCAACAGCCACTGCTGCCTCCTCCTGGCTTCCATCATTCTTCCCAACATTCGGTGTTGGACCTAAGACGCAAATCTGGATATATGGCTCACTAGGCCTGATCGTCCTTTTCTGCGGCGGTCTCGCTGTTTACTTCTACCTTGCCCGACGCAAGCGCCTCCTGAACAATCCTCGCGACGAGTGGGAATTCGATCTCCTCGAAGAAGACGAAGCCGAAGGGCTCGCGGGTGGACGCAAAGGCGGCATGAAGGGCAAGCGCCGCGCCGGCGAACTCTACGATGCCTTTGCCGCTGGCAGCGACGACGAAGAGCAGTTCTCGGATCTGAGCGAGGGAGAAGAGGAAGCGCGCAGGAAAGGATACCGAGACGAGGGCAAGCATGTCATTGGGCCGGACGACGACGAGGACAGTGACGCGGAAGAAGAGAACGAGAAGATTGGCCAGCATGAGAAACTCATTGGGAAGGGGGGCGCCGGCACGGGTGGTGCGAAGTAAAGGAGCTTGGTTTTCGTGTCACGAGTAAAGGATGAGGATGATTTGCAGAACAGGGAAAGAGTTTTGATATAGCATGATTAAGATAGGACGTAACCAGCACCGCCGCCACAGCGATGTACGGTATGGTACGGTACGGTATGGTATGGTGTAGCATACAAATGCATAACACGGCACTAAGAAAAGAAAACAAAACAAAGCAAAGCAAAGCAAGCGAGTCGTTTTACGGGAATATCAAATTGGTTGGTTGGTCGGGAGGCATGGCTCATTTCTCCATCATCATCATCATTATCATCATTATTACAGGATGGATCATCGATCATCGATTCGGGGTGTTTTACGGACAGCTCTGATTCTTTTTGGTTTTTGTTTTCGTATCTCGGGGAGTCTTGTTCTTGTTCTTGTTAATGCATGCATGCATGGTTGTGCTGTGTTGTGTTTTTTTCATAGATAGGGACTCCGCGACGAAAAATACCAAGTCTTTTTGATTTCTTTCTCATTCTGTCCCGAGGCAATAATAACATGATCGTTTTCCAGTTTGATGGCAGGTTTCGATCCTTGGCAACCCATCTCATCCTATTTCATCATCTCACAATTCCAGAACGATCAAGAACACTACACTTTCATTTTCATCTCATATGATAGTATACATCAAGATAAGATGAGACAAAAAAACAAGGTTTGATTGGGGTTTGTAGTAAAACACGCTTTCGCGGAGCCGTCTCATCTCGTCCGGTTGCGAAATATTCTAATCTAAGGGGGTTAAGGCTTTGCCAAGCCGGTTTTTTTCCAACACAAATGAAAAAGATATACAAATGGTCTATTGTTTTTTGCTCTCGGCCTCTTGCTTCTTGAGCTCAGCACTCTCCTTCTCGGCATCGATGGCCTCGTTTACTTGGTCCTTGCTCGCACCGCTCTCGGCGGCATCGGCTCTTCGCTCCTCCTTTTCGTCAATGTCTTCATCGTCTCGTGGAGTTGCTCTTCCTGACTCCTTGTTCTCTTCGTCTTGGTTGTTCTCTTCCTCGATGAGTTCTTGTTGTTCCTTGAGAACCTCGAGACGTTGCTTGTTGGTTGCAGCTCCCTCAGCGTTGTGGACCTCAAGTTCAATCTCGTGGAAGAGCTCCTCGGGAATGGACGACAGAACACCAGTAAGGGCATCAATTTGCGTCGAGAACTCCGTGTCTTTTCCTTGTGCGTACATAAAAGCATTGCTTAGGACCAAGAGAGTCGAAGGAACACCATACTTGAGTCGGAGATCGAGCCATGATTGGAGGTCCTCGCGAAGGCGGGCTGGAGAGACGCCCTGGGTTCGAAGACCACGTGACAGACATGCAACTTGAAGTTCAGGAACTGAAAGAGTGTCGACACCTTCAAAGCTGATAGCGCGATCGTCGCGCTTGATTTGTCTCATGCGATGACGGACCTGATACCGAAGCATCATATCTGTACCAAAAGTATTAAGGTTCATATATCTGCACATACCAACTAATTGTGGACGGGACAGATTATCTAAAGTTAAATCATCCTTGAAGATCTTGCATACTTTAATGACATCTTCAGCTGTTGGTGCTTCTCCTGTGGCACGAACTTTCCGGAAGAAGTTTGTGAATTCATCCTTTTGTGCAGTTGCTGGACTTAACGGGAGTCCAGTTTCTTTTAGAGTATTTCGAAGGAAGTTGCTTACTTCCTTCCGTGTGGCTCGAAGGGTGTTTGTCTTGAGGTCTTTGGACTTTTGACCTTCATAGGTGCTAGGGAGAAGGTTGGGGAACAGCTTCAAAGCGACTGGAAGCAGTAACTCGGCAAACGGCACAATGATAAAGACCGAGAATGGAACAAGTCGACCAAGATCCTGAACGGTTCGGTAGAGTTGTCGGTGTTCTCTGCGACTCAGTTCGTAACCAGCGGCCATCTTCACGGCCAAACGCGTACTGATCTTGACTTCGGTTGCCAGCAACTTCGTACCATCCCAATAGTGTTGAACCTCCTTTTTGACTTTTTGCATCAGTGTCAACTTCTTGTCCTCCTTCTTGCCACTCTTGGTTACAGTTGTCTCCTTTGCTCCAGCCAACTCGCTCAGACTGACGGCCTCGGTAGCATCCGTCTTTGGTACAGCAGTAGCTTGATTGTTGGGAACACTCTCTATCTCATGCTCTAACGATTGCGCTGTGGCCTGTTTAGATGTGGCGTTGTCAGAAACTGTAGTGCCCTTTGGCAGCGGTTTTTTGGCCGCTTCGGCATTGAATCCAGGAGGCGGACCAGCCGGAGGAGCTCCTGAAGTGTGTGTATCGGTTGAGACGCCTCTCCTGGGAACCAAGATAGCCAATGCTGGCATTTGAGAGGGGAGATTTCGAGTGTTGCGGCGGAGGAATGCTGTATACGCAGATGAAGGACCAAGTGACGATCGTGGCATCGCACGAGCTATAAATCATCAGTTATCATTCTAGCACAATGGCCGGACCCTAGCTAGACAATACATACGGCCACTCAAGAAAGATGATTGCGCCGCATTGCGGACGATTCTGGAAGTGCTCATCCTTCAAAATGATCTGCTGGCAAAGTCGAGGTTGCAAGGGAAGGTGAGGAAGCACAACAGTGCCCGGAAGTACGTGTTGTATCGATATCGAATGAATGGAAGAATTGGATTAAATCAATACGATGGATGTTGAAAGAGGGGTGGTTGCCATAGCCAGCGTTGCTTCGTCACCCTGACATATGAAGCTTCTCGTTTCCTCTTCTCTAGCGCTGCACGTGACTATGAACGTCATTCTCAAGACGGACTCGCTCGTTGCTGCGAAGGCCTGGACATGGCTTTCAATATTCGTTTTCGGGCTCATGGGGGAAATCGATCTTTGCGAGAGGCATCCCGCTTGAATTTGAGGATATAAAATGCCATATAAACTCAAAGACGAAGCTTCGGCGACCATATCTGGTGCCTCTCAACAAGCCGCCAAGGGGGCTCAACGAGTCCGTGGCTGCTCCGTTGCGCCGATCTTTATCAACAGCTTCCCCCGCTTTTAAACAATTCCATAATCGCACCACCTGCAAAGCCGACATCGATTCCTTCACCTCGCTCCTCCTCCCTCCTCACCTGTACCATCACCAATATATCTGTTCATTATGGATGTTTCTTAGCTCTTGCGCGTCGGTACTATTTTTGGGACCTGTGTCATACCGCCTGGGTGTGTGCCAGGCGCAGGCGCAACTCAAATCCGCGGGATCTCGGTCCGCCATTTGTTCGAATAGAAACGGTCAGAATTTATTATCTTGATTTGTAGAGCAATCGCAGAGCATTTCTAGATATGAGGCTTCGCAAGGCGGCACGCATTATCTTGGTTGGCGCTCCAGGCGTTGGGAAAGGGACGCAAGCCGAACGACTTCTTCAGAGATTCCCCCAGTTGTCAGCAATCAGTTCGGGCGATTTACTACGAGACAATGTCAAGAACCAGACCCCGCTCGGTATTTACTACCGTTCCCTATTGCTCTCAAAGACTAACGTATATTTCACAGGTATCAAAGCCGAAAGTACGATGAAATCCGGTGCCCTTGTGCCTGACGCTATGATTCTTCGTCTTATCCTCCACGAGCTAAAGGCTCGAGGGTGGTTATTCCCCCCTGCGCAATCCAATACCCTCACATTAAATTCCGTATCGGAAGCCGCTGTAGCATCAGGACAAGACTTTGATACCGACCTTTTCGTCGAGCAGCCGTCGCTCGCTCAAACATACCCCCCTCCACAAACCTCCGACGATCCTTCTGCCTCCTTTATCCTTGATGGCTTTCCTCGAACCGCGGTCCAAGCCACATCTTTGGATAGCCTCATCCCTATCAACCTAGTGGTTTCACTCAAAACGCCCTTTTCTGTCATCATGGAAAGAATACAAGGGAGATGGGTACATCAACCTTCTGGCCGGGTCTATAATACGACCTTCAATAAGCCAAAAGTTGATGGCAAGGATGATATCACCGGAGAGCCATTGACTAAGCGGGCAGACGATGATGAGACTACATGGAAGGAGAGGTTAAGGAAGTTTGAGGAGACGAGTGAGCCTTTACTGGAGCATTATGCCCGAAAGGGTGTTTTGTGGGAAGTAGAGGGCAACAGCTCGAACGAGATAAGCCCCAAACTCTGGTCAGAATTTGAGAGGCGATTTGCGGAGTCTTGAAGCGTGTTTGTTTCTTCTTCGAATTCTTTACGCAGTCTCTTTATTATTTTTGGTGGGACACTTCTTCTGCGCTTTGTTAGGTTTACAGTACTGTATTATCTTTGTGAGAATATTACGATAGAGAATGCAAGCGAGTCGTTTAACTTCAATTTTAAACACACTGCTAGCTGGTGGTCGACTGTGCTGCCAAATTGATTTATTTGGGCTTTTTTGTCTATCTCTGAATTTGGTAACTTATTTTCAAATACGAATAACTATCTTTGGATATTTATACTCCCGTTCTGGTATCAGTGTTGATTGCTCGAGGCATCTACAGACAAAGATATCCTTGATATAACAATTCTATATTACCTACCTGCCCAGGTAGAATTTGTGATACTTCTTTAAGTAAACTTCACTTATAGTACTAGTTTTGATAGACTAGTAATAGTTCTAGCACTCTGGTTTCATTAATTGATACCTAAAGAAGTTTTCAACTGTCACACCCTATTAGCTTCAGCCTTCTCCAGTCTTATGTATATAAAGATAAAGTGTATCTATAACACAACTTGTTAAAGTTTAGTCAACACAGGAGACACCAAGTATCAATTGATTGCCTGATTGATCACTCATTATTTGCTGCATTATTACAAGTAGTAGAGTTTCCGTGCCTTTGAAGAATTTATATCTAGTGGCTTGTAACATTGACTTGAATGACAGGGCTTTTAGATAATAGTTCTTGTTGGTTTTATTACCTTTGTTACTTGATAGATATCGATCCTAGAAAGGCAAAAGTAAGAAAAACTATGCTTTTGTTAAATCATTCACAAGGCTTCAGATCTTTCAAAAGTTTGCTAATGTCTGAAGAATGAATCCTAATATTCTAAGGCTGAGGTTTATTAGTAAAAGTTTAATCTGCCAAAGGATATATGTTCTAGTTCTTTGCACCGATAAAGCAAAATAAAGGCTAAGAATCATAGGGGAAGGGGATAACAACAAGAGTCTCTCTGGCAACAGGATATAACTCTTAACATAATTCTTCTAAATCTGCATACATACTGACGTTCGGGATAACTTATTCGCAGCTCAATTAATAGATCTGGTATACTATCTCTTATCTATAGAGGTTCGATATACGCGAAACCCGCGGAGCTTTGAAAAAGGGTGCTGCTTATGGTTTGGATTCAAGAGATGTAGCAGAGGTTTATATAGAATATATATGTAGAAGGTGCTAGATATATGAAATTTGGGGGTCTTCTTTCTAGTTAGAAAGTTAAAGATTTGGTGCTACAGATCGCAAGCACTATAGAGATAAAAATAACCCGATGAAATCCAATGGTAGACTTTTTCTATCTTCACAATCTTGGTCTACTTTTTATCATTTCACAAGCGATATGATAAAGGGGGTTCATGCCTAGCGAAATTGTTGATGCCTGGCGCCTTGACCGAAGTCCAGGTGATGACATCCATCGCGGCTCCGACCTGGACAACCTTGTCGTACGCAACAGCTTTCATTCATTGCGCGGCATGCCAGTCTAAACTCCACGAATTCATCTAACACCTCCTAGTCGCATCCGATACTCAATCAATTCCTGCACATACTGTGAAATCATCCTCATCTCTCGGCCTCGAATCTCGGCTTCCAAAAGAGAAGTCAAAGCTCCCGGTTGCCCCGCGCAGCCCACAACTTTGACCATGGAGCATACCGATTTTGCGAATGTTCCTTGGGAAAGACCTGGCAACCATGCCGATGGAGGGAATGCAGACCCTCACAGCGATGTTGAAGGCACACCACGGAAGATAGTGAATGGCAAACAACGTGGTAACCCTGGACAGGCTGGTATACATGCGGATGATCTTGATCTGGCTGGAGTTGGTACTGGTGGTATATTGGAGTGTACAGTCACATCACCTATTAAGGAGAATGATGGGACAAAAGATGCTTTTGTGTCCTATCTCGTCACTACAAACGTTTGTCTGCAATGCTCAACCCAAGAATTCTGTGACTGACCAACACCAGACCAATTTCCCAACCTTCTCTAAACCAACTACGACTGTCCGCAGGCGTTTTACGGATTTTGTATTTCTATACAAGACGTTGAGCAAAGAGTATGCAGCATGCGCAGTTCCTCCACTCCCAGACAAACACAAGATGGAATATGTACGCGGGGACCGATTCGGCACCGACTTTACTCAACGGCGTGCCAACTCTCTTCATCGATTTCTCACACGCCTTACTCTCCATCCTGTATTAAGGAGAGCGACACTCCTTACTATATTTCTTGAAAGTCCAGATTGGAATGCGACGATGCGAAATCGACCATCCAGGAACTCATCAGCGTCTGAACAAGGAGCGCCTAGTGTCTTTGATGCATTTTCAGATACCTTTATCAACGCATTTACGAAAGTACATAAACCTGACAAGCGGTTCATTGAAGTCCGGGAGAAATCTGACAAACTGGATGAAGACCTCGGGCATGTGGAGAAGATTGTCGCCCGGGTTGCCCGAAGGGAGGGTGATTTAGAGACAGATTACAAGGACCTCGCTGAACAATTTCAAAAACTTATCAACTTGGAACCAGGAGTTGAGAGTTCAGTCCATGCCTTTGCTGCAAGTGTTGAGGACACCTCGGCAGGCATCAAGACACTAAAGGAGCATACGGATCAAGATTACTTAGGCAGTCTTCGAGATATGCAGGCATATAGCACTGCTGTCAAGAATCTCCTAAAGGCTCGCGAACAAAAACAGTTGGACTTTGAGCAGCTCACCGAATACCTTACAAAATCAACCACAGATCGCGATAACCTTGCCTCAACCCATGGAGCAGGCGGTTTGACAGGTCCTGGTGGGTTTATACGCAGCAAAATCGAGGACGTGAGGGGTGTCGACCACGAACAATCTCGCAGGGAGCGTCTGCGACGACTCGAAATTCGGATCGACGAGTTGACACGTGAGGTTGAAGAGGCTAAGAAGGTCACAGAAGCATTTGATGAAGAGGTTGTGAGGGAAGTTGGGGACTTTGAGCGCATTAAGCGGATTGAGTTCAAGACTCAATTTGGTGCATTGGCAGATGCACATGTGGATTTCTATGGGGAGACGATATCCACCTGGGAAACTTATGTTAAGGAAATGGAAAAGCAAGGTGGGCCCGTGACCACCTCGTAATTCAAGGTTGAATATTTTGAACATACTTAATAGGATTAGGCTTGGAGGTATTGTTCAAGTGGTAGGCGTTTAGAAGGATGGTGTCAATGTATTGGTTTTTCGTCTTTGCGGCTTCACATGCTGGGTTCAAAGCAGAGTATGCTGCTAACCATGCAACCAGAATTAAATTTAGGTTGATTATGACTGAACGATCTCTAGGTAACCGAGCGGTGTCTACCAATAATGTTGAAGAATATAGGTACTTAGCTCAAGAAATGCAAATTAGTTTCAAGTCTGCCAATTGATGAACCGACGAACCATCTGTTTTCTCCTCTTCTCAGGTCGCCACAATCCACGTAGTGTGCGTAATAGTGGGTGGAAGTATGTGGTATTTGATCCATTTAGGGTTGCGGGGTTCGAGATGTAAGGTTTAGATAGATGCAGAGTAATCAAAACCACTGCAAGTCACTTTCTTCTTGGCAGCTGAAAGGGCTGATCCACTCGGAAAAAAGACTAATCGTTTCTCATCTACGTATCTGCAAGTCATTGTGGCTGCAAAGAAGGATAGGTGGCTTATTGTTGGTATGTTAACTGGCGATAGATACACGCTATTCTGTTCATGTTTCAAGGCATAAATTCCTCAAGAATATCATCTGCATGAGGGGGCATCTGCACTTTCAATCACACGGATCTATAGAATGAGCTGAGCTAGGCATGCGTAGCTTCGGGAAGGGCTTAGTTACCATATTACGACTTCTGGGTTGATCTTCGTTCTTCGGCACATTTCTTAATCAGATGCCAAGTTTAAGTAGAAAGATCGTTTGCAGGGCTGCCGATCCAACCCGCTGCGGGGCCATGTTCATTCTGAAATCCCCTCATTTTAAGACATAAACGCCGACATCTTCAACCTAATTTAGTAACTTAAAAACTCGTCTACCCTCTCATTCGTTTGCTGTGACATTGGCGCGATATTCAAGATCTAAGGTTGAAGCCCCGCTGTCGATCAGAGTAGGATCCGATCATTTTGGGACCAAGTAAGAAGGTTGCAAAAATTCAATCCTCGTCAGCTGCCACGGTCCCTTGATTTAAATCTGTCTATAAAATGACCATATCCCTGATCGATTCTGCCCATCGCTCAAGCATTTAAACTACCTCTTTCAAAAACTCGACCTCGCAACCACAAATTTATCTATCAATATGTCTCAACCTAGTAACGGATTCTACACCATCTCCCCTCTTGTCGCAGAGGAATCTTTTGTTTCTCGCTTTGTCATCGAAGACAGATCATTGTTACCCAAGAGAGTAGTGTTGATCAGCAACATAGATCAAGCACAGAAGGTTCACTCACACCCGATCCCATCAAGTATACCTCCAACAGTAAAAGGCTAACCAGAAATTGATAATAGTGGCTAATCGAGAAGATCAGTGATGGACGCTACAGACTAAAGATCTCTAGCGCGGTCGTCGCACCCGTTGACGACCACATCTTTGCTCATCTCCTCGAAGCTGAAGGAAATACCGAGTGGGAACTCGAGCCTTCATCGCAACATGGACCTGGGGTTTTCGCGTACGTTGACCACTTTTGCTTGCCCCAAGAAAGAATAAAAGAAACAAATGGGGGGAGAGGAAAGCGCCGATGTCCTGGTGCTCCCAAGCTAATACTACAACAGTGTTAAGATGGCCGATGGGTCCGGAAAAGGTTGGGTCCTTCCTGATACGGAAGAGATGACCCAGGTATGTGATCAACCGCCTTAACGAAACCTCTTATTCTTGAACCTCGCTAATTTGCATTCTCAGCTCTCGCATGGACCACTAACTTCTCAACCTACGTCTTCTCCAAATGAGCTGTTCAAGTTCCGACAATGCGAGGAATAAACAACTCACTGAGTGCCTTGAGAGGAAGTCTTAGCATATCATATTCCAACAATGTGGTCTGGATGACTCTACGTCTTGCTTCAACAGCACTGTATTTCCATCTCGGCTAGATAATTCAGCTAAAAACCAATACCAAAAAAATATAACCTATAAGTTCATTTTGCTTCGTGAAAAGAGTAGTCATGAATTCTTTCTTTGGTCCCTTGGCAAATTCCACTAACAATCAGCTACAATTTCCATATTTACGAGAGGTCGGTCATCACATTACTCGAAATAACTATAACTTCCTATCACTAAAGAACGCCATACAGTTGTGGTCACGACAAGCAGACACTTGATATCGCTTATTGCAATACTTAAGTAGCTATTGCAGCCTTTGTAGGATAAAGCATGCTTCTACTTCACCATAAAGTCTAGTCCCTTTGTGACAAGACGGTAGCATCATCTACAAACCAGTAGTCAAAGTCATTGGACCTTTCACTGCGACCAGCTTCTTCGAAACGCCAGATACTACTGTCACCACGAAACCAGATACCAACCAACTATCCTCAAATATTCTCGAATCTCTCTCTGTATTTAGGACCCTGAAGACGACAAGAAAACCCTAACTGACAACAAAATGAAATAAGCAAGGAAAACGGGTTAATTATCCAATACTCCGATGTATGGCATGTCCATGTCCCTTAACACCCGAATGAGACTTTATTAATTGTACATCTGCTTATAACACTTCTCTTCTATCTGGTATGAAAATGTGCATGAGTGTTTCTGAAAGTAACAATTACATGGCCGGGAGGGAATATTTATCTCGCGACTTGAGAGATTGGATTTTGAAAAAGATGAAGCATTTTTATTGCGACTTGGTTGATGAGATGCTTATCATAATGATATTTATATGACTAGCGCAATTGGTTGTTAACTTGACTTAATATATAAATTTGAATGAATAATTATTCGAGTAGTACACCAAAGACTAGTGCGAGATATTAATATCCTGACCTAAGTAATAAACCAAATAAACGTGTTAGCGGTAAATGCTAGGTACTTGTTACTTGATTACGAGTTCGGTGCTGGTTATTTATATATTACAAGTTATATGTATATGAAGGTTGTTATAAATATGTTATATTTATAATACCAGCAGTTGTGGAAGCAATTAGAACATCAAGAGAAAGTAGCAAGAGACCAACAGAAAGTTTACTCATTCGTTTCTAAGTAATTGGAAGTTCCATGTTATAACTTTCAACCTCGCCCAGCCACTTATCTTAAAACAGTGCTACTAACGAAAACCAATGTCAAGTCTCGGATCAATTTGAGTTCCTCGTTTCGATTTTGCCAATTCTCTACGGGAAAATGAAATACAATCCAGTGGATTTCTTCAAATTCTTGCAATACTCAATAGATATCCTACCGCAATTACAAATCTTCTGGGCCTAGTAGCTGAAACTGAAACAGCTCAAATTCTGGGAACTGTGGGGGCAGAGATGGAACAACAATCAGAGGTCGAACCGCCAACTGTTAAAACAATCAGTTGTTGTAAGGTCTTCAAACTGATTTCACTTACAACTGTAGATGGGCTCGTATCAGTCAAGACCCAGCCGGCGTCGCGGTATTTGGTCTCAACACTGCGGAGTTGTTAACACCAAAGCAATATAACGATGTGATCCTAGTAGGCTTACGTATAAACATCTCTTCCATGCTGTGGCTGCGCTGTGACAACCCACTCCTCTGGTGGCGGTATGTTCAACAAGGTAGCGAGAACCTTGTTGTTGATTGCGCAAGTCGGAGCACCGTTGTTAGACAATATATAGTTGTTCGAACCGACCTGTTTAACATTCCACTGGGGGAAAATGGCGGTCAACGAGAGATAGAATGAGGGGCAAGAAGAGAAATGCTCATACGGGAATCGCTGGCACTCCATCTGGTTGGATTGCAATAGGCTTTGGAAGCAATGAACGGTCTTCACGAAGATTACGTGATACTAGACCTTTGCCTCCGTCTCGGATTGCTGAGAGACTGGCGATAAAGTAAAGACCGTTCTTGAGTTGCATATTTGCGTGGGTGCGGTTGTCAAGTTCAGATGAGAAGTCAAAGTGGAATATGGTTGAAAGATGGTTGATTAGACACATCTAATGCGGGAAGTGATCGATTTATAGCTTGACTGGTGACATCAGATCTTCCAAGTTAGTAGTCAAGATCTGGTGTAAACTCTGACATCTATACACAACATCAATAGATCGGGGGGTACATGGCATTGCTAGGCTCATGTATCCGGTCGCTTAAGCAATCTGTGGAACGGCCAGAATCACAATTACCTAATTCTTTACATGCCCAACCATACAAGTCTACCATTGCAACACCCAGGAATTCAAATGGAAATATCTTCTCATTGATTGAACGAAAAGATGGAAAACTGGCGTGTATGATAATCATCATATAAAATTGCGTACATATAATAGCTACAAAGTACTTGACCGTCTTGTCAAGATAGCATTTTGTGGTCTATCTTTAGTTGTTGACGACCATATACTCAAGGGTCATTGTTATAAGACATCGATAGTGTTGTGTAGCTCGGTGATATTACTTTCCTTCGGCCTATTGCATTGTATGATATGTCGCAACCAAGCCATATTTTTGCAACATACTTTCTTAGGAGTATGTACACTGTCTGGGACTTTATTGTAATAAACACTGAGCACTTTCTATTGGATATGGAAGCATGGTTTATTGTTCAATTTGGATAGTTTTCCCAAATTTGAAAAATTGAAAGAGCTAACGTCAGATATAGAGCGAATAGTTTAAGGAGAAATTCAAAATTCAATCAGATTCAGCCATCTAGATACTCCACATAAACCAAGAAACTCTCATTCTAATAACCATATGAGCAAATCAAAACTGGAGCTCCAAGTCACCATGGGGAGTGTGCATAATCTGTACTGCCTTCCCAGGAGTTTTTTCAAAATCAACCTCGCACTTCATTGCCAATCTCTGCCCCTCAATCAATTGACCCGCCACAAAATCTCCAAACGCAATAAAAAATGTACGCGACGGGTGTACTGCATACTTGGTATTTGGTTGTGGAACGAAGCAAGCGAGCGGGGAAGCCTGTGAAGTGCCACAACCAAGACCAATCATGAGATTATCTATAATGAATAGTGATTAGCTCTAGCCGTGCCGATCCGGAGTTGCTTCCTTACGCTCATTTGCAGTTTCTGAGGTAAAATCACTGGACGTGCTCAGTTCAAAGGCACCATGCGGTGCACAGCTTGGCTGTCGTTCTGAGTCAAATCGTAAACCCGAGTCCTTTATGGTAGCATGCAATGCTGATCCAGGACTTGTGCTGCCATCTTCTTTCTTGGAGCCTAAGGTCACGGATTTGGTTTGATCGACCGTGACTGGTGTTCCGTTCGAAGGAGTTGCATCGAAAGATCCTGCAACGCCATAATACTGCAGATACAACTCAAAACTTGCTTCTTCCATGTCCGGGACAGCATTCACAGTCTGGCTAACATTCGACCACAGTTGACCTTGGATCTTTCCATCAACTTTTGGTGTCTGATTGAAAAGGGCATAATTTTGGGGAGCTCCCGTATTATTGATAATTGCGATCGTGTGTTTACTCATCTTGAGACACAGTTGTTCTTTGCAGAACAAATATCGTTATTTCTGGATAATATGAATTCAATGCCAAAGGTGTGGGAGTCGGATATTTGGGTTCAGTTCGTTTTTGTTGAGGGCCAACTAAAATATCCGTCCAGCGCTACTAAACCTTTATGTCATAACTCACTTAGATAATCAAACATTCCAAGATCCTTCGCATAATGGTTTTGTCTCCTGTGTTTGGCAAAGCACGCAGAGAAAAAGGATAAGCTACTTTATATTAGTCACGTGAGTGATAATCATGAAGAAGATATCTATATTTTATATTCGAAGTAATGAATAACAACACGTCAAATGTGTACCTGTCCGAGTGCTATAGAATTTGGAAAAAGGGGTGCTGGTTGTTTTATTCTTATGTCTATTTCATATTATAATAAAATATAGCCTGATGCTTGATAGCTTCGAGGACTCAAGTTGTTGATTTTAAGGTTCGTGGTACTTTGGCTGCAGTCATTTTGTATATTTTGTAAGAAAAGATTAAGCAAATTTACTTATAGTCGTGTTATATTGTATTTCAACCTTTAATACTTATTTACCCACCTTGATTATTTCCAAAGATAGCTTATTCCGAATATCATCACCATTTCTCGGACTTCGGGTGCCCTAACAAACTGAAACTCGTTTGATGATCAGATTACTTGGAGTATCTACATGCCTTTTAGCAGTTGATACTTCTAACTGATTATACAATTTTAAATAGCTGCATTCGATATAGAGTAAAGTGCTCCTCGAGAAATAACGTTCGGTAGTTTATTTCAAACTACTATATTTCAAAGTCTATCTTCGACTTTTCTCTACGCGAAATAAGCGACGATAACATACAAATTCAAGATGACAACTTGTTTTGTTTGAGATAACAGTTCTTACACGTGAAATATCGGGAATTGTCTTGGTTACACAACTGTCAGTTGCTGATTGGTAGATATATGGTTACACATCGCAGGCAGCTACGCCCCAGCGCTTACACGGCCTCGTCCAGTTCTTTTCACCATCTTCCTTTTCCTTCTTCCTAAGTAGATACTCTGACAAAGAAGCATCACTTATACACCATGGCAGAAGTACTAGGCATCGTCGCAAGCAGTATTGCTGTGGGCCAGCTCACGACCGAGATCATCAAAGGCATCAGTAAACTGCGCAGCCTCGCTCGATACGCGCAGGATGCACCTCGCAACGTACAGGATACCATCGAAGAGATTGAAATGATGGGGCATTTGCTTGAAGAGCTCTTCATCCGCTATGATACACAAATGCATTGATAAATGCCGGAAGGCAGTGGCGGATATCAACGCGATCGTGATAAGGCTAGAGGACAAAATGCATGGGAAGAAATCTCGTCGAGAATGGAGTAAGATACAAGCAGCCTTCAACAAGGAAGAGTTGGAAGATCTTCAGAGAAGATTAAATCATGCAAAGACCATGCTTAGCTTGGCTATTGACTGTTTTCAAACGTGAGTTAGCCATCGAGAGGTCATGTTGGTTGCTGACAGACTTTGTAGAGTAGGAAGTCAAAAGCAACAACAGTCTCTGGACCAACTGCTTAAATCTTTGTCTATGGATAACAAGGCTTCGGTTGCGATATTGAAGCCTCTTTCGAAACACGGGAAGCAGCCCGGGAGCCTTCAGGTTTGGACATCAATGACACATAAATCTTGGTGGGGATTAGGCACATATATTCAGAAATCCCAAACTAGGATTAATATCAATGAACACAAGCAGGAACAACAAGAGGAAACTCATGACTCTTATTATTTTCCGAGTTATTGGTTATCACGACTTGCATTTCAATTCACAACAGCAAGTACTGGTGGAGCCTGGAAATACTCGCTGACCCCAATTCGAATACTCCCAAGAGATTCGCCAATTTTTCATGCCTGTTTAGCTGGCGATACCATGGAAATGGCACGACTCATATCAAGTGGTCAAGCCACGATTCGCGATTGTAGGCCTACTGGATCAAGTCTCTTGCACGTAAGTTAGACAGTAATTCGTAAACTTAAGAGTTGAAGCTCTTCATTTAGTTCGGAGTAAATTTGTGTGTATATACTAAAGTTGCTTAGCTTGCAGCGGCTCTTGATGATAGTGAAACAGCTATTTGGCTTTTGCAGCATGGAGCAGATTCTAGTGCTGTCGACTTTTATGGCGAGTATGTCATATACCTAAAACTTGGTACCCCGTATTTACAGAGTATTATACAGGACACCTTTACACAGAGCTTTGGAACCATGTGCACATATTAGCGAACTTGATTCAAAACTTTGGGGCGACTATGATTCCACCTATCGTGGTTCTCGTATGAAATTGACCCGAGCTTTGATAGAATTAGGAAAATGTGACCCTCTGGCCAAGTCAATCTCCAACTACACCGCGTTAGAACACTTCTGGGCAACAAGTTCCGAAGGTTTACAAACTCTGAAATATATAGTAAAACAACAAGAGGAGTTTGATATTGATCTCCAAGCAAAAGATAAAATTGGCCTCGAGATGGTTTCTCGTTGTAGTGGGCTAATTCCACCGAAATTCGAAGACTACATTACCATGTTAGATATCTTATTCGGGCAAAGGAGCATACCATCAAATTTTTTCGACCGATCTGTTTACCAATTTTGCTTCAGCCCAAATGGAACCCTGCTTACTCATTATGTTGACATGTTGGTCGGTTGGTTTGAGAATCGTGATTACCAAGGCTATAAAACCATTAGCTTTGTGCCAGAGCTGGTACGTCATGGAGCTCAACTTCATTATACTAGTGAATCTGGAGCTACATGTCTTGATATAATACTTTGGAAATTGTGGCCTTGGGGAGAAAGAAATCGCAAGGAGCTACTATTTCGATGGCTTCTTGTTCTTCATCAAGAGGGTATCAATATTACCAATTATCTTCGAACCGAGGAAGATCTTCACCATGGAGGGAAATTAATTCCTATTCAAGTTTATAGATCTGGAGTGGACCGGAAGTTCGAAGTCATCTATGGGTCAGATCAAGATGCAGTGGCCATCCGTGTCTGGGACAGTTTGGTTGACCGTAGCGAAGAACTCGAACTTCCTGGTAGTTGGGATAATGAAGCTGAATATATGGAGGCCCATGACCTGAATTCGTATTTCGGGGATGAAAAATTGGTGGATTGGACTGTGTCTATAGTAGGGTTTTCGACTGGCGATTACAGTCTTGAGACTGCTGGGGTAACTGTGGAGCCAGATGAATGGTATATTTAACAAAAACCCTTTGTATGAATCTGATACCTAGTAATAGGTATATCTCTTGGCCTGTGAGTATCAAACCCTAAGAATAGCTAAGGAGAAGAAACTGATTGCTTGCTCTTCAACATATAGACATATATCTTCTTGAAAGACGGATGAAAGTATGTCGAATCTGGGATAATACTTCTTAGTCACAGTAGGCGTTAAATGAAATTTATTTGATACCACTTCAACTTCCAAGAACAAGAACGACTACAAAAAATCATGACTTCTTACTTTCACTCTTATACACCAGCTTAGCTTTAATATACGGGAGATCTTTGCTGCGTGTTTGAAGACCGAGCTTCTTGATAGATTTTAATGTTTAGCTTTTAGGTGGCAACAGGAGTAGAAGTGACAACAAAATCAATCTGTCATGCTAAGGAAAGGGTGTGTTAGGACAGGGTTTGATAAGTAAAAAATGTAAACTAAAAGTCTCTTATTCTGCTAACGCGATAACTTTACGCCGCTTCAATGGTTCCTATGACTTCAGATGCAGAGCTATTCAGAGAATAGGAGAGGAGAAGACAAGCAAGGAATAGGTTTTCATTTCCTTTCTAATTGTCTTCCACAATTTCAAATTAAGTAACTGAGGATCAGTTACAAATTTATTATTTATTCATAACCTGAAGTAGAATGAATCCTACACCCATCTATCATTCATATACACTCAATCAATTCTCAGCCTCCACAGAAAGTATAAATACCACCACCCCTTGCTCCCTCTCAATCCTTCTTTCTTTCCCCCCAAGAGGTTTCTGTGCCAAGACCCAACCCCGCCGCTCAAGCAGTCCAGCGCATGAGAGCAGTTCCTTTCTCCTCTCTAGACTACCGCCGCATCTATTTTCCGCTCCAAGATGTACATCCGCCTTCTTCTCCAGGGGTTTCAGCCCCTGAAATAAGACACAGAGAACGACTGACAACAGGAGAAGAGATGACAACAGAAACAAACTTGAAATCTTCACGCGGTAAAGTTACGCCGAACCGACCTAGCTACCAGCGGCTGTTGGAGAGGAGTCCGGAGTACTGTCCCTGTACGCCTTCTTCTTACAGAACTTCAACCCCAAAGACAAGACACAAAGATTGACTGACAATAGAAGCACATATGACAACAGGACTAGCAATAATAACAGAATAGATCGTGCACCTTGACGCGGCAACGTTACGCCGGCCCGACCCTACTGTCAACGCCTTCCTCCTCTCTAAAGCATCGTCCCCATCCGCCTTCTTAGAGGATTTCAACTTCCAAGACAAGATATAAAGAATGAGTGACAACAGAAGCAGAGATGACAACAGGAGCAGAAATAGCAATAGAATAGATCGTGCACCTTAGCGCGGTAAAGTTATACCGGACCCGACCCTGACACCAGCGGCCGTGGCGTTCAAGAGTAGTCCTTTCTCCTCTCCAGCCCACCAGCCCATCAGGCCACTTTCAGCATCCACGTTCTGCTCCAAGATGCACATCTGCCTTCTTCTTCTCTTCTCTAAGAGTCCCAGCAACCATTCAAGAGTAGTTCTTTCTCCTCTCCAAAACCACCTTTCCCATCTATATTCTGCTCCTAGATGCATATCCGTCATCTTCTCACAAGAATTCAATCCCGCAAAACAAGATATAGAGAACGACTGACAACAGAAGTATATAGAACAACAGGAGCGGCAATAGTAACAGAATGAAATTATATAACTCAAACGCGGTAAAGTTCTGCCGGACCGATATTACTCTATTCTCCAGCCCACCGTCCCCTTCCATGTTCTGCTCTTAGATACTCCGCCTTCTCTAGGAGTTTGACGCCCAAGACAAGATAGAGAGAATAACCGACAACAGAAGCACACATGACAACAGGACCAGAACGACATATGACAACAGAAAGAAATCCTGCTTAACGCTATAAAGTTCCGCCGTCCCGACCCTGCCATCAGCAGTTGTTCAAGAGCAGTTTCTTCCTCTACTCCAGCCCACCGTCCCCATCCATGTTCTGCCCCCCTCCCCCAAAGCAAGATACAAAGGAGGATAACTGACAACAGGAAAAGTCTTCCTTAACGCGGTAAAGTTTCGCCGGCCCGATACTGCTATGAGCGGCCGTTGAAGAGCAATCCCTCTTCTCCTCCAGCCCAGCGTCCCCGTCCATGTTCTGCTCCAAGATGCCCATCCGCCATCTTCTCACAGCGTTCCAACCTCCAAAACAAGAAACAAAGGATAACTAACAACAGAACCACGCCTGACAACAAGACCCAACATAACAACAGAAAGGCTCTTTAACGCGATAAAGTTCCGCCGTTCCCGACGCAGCCACCGGCGTAAGTTGTCAGACAGCATGAGGAGGTACTAGAAACGGTAGTTAGTTGTGCCCGAAGCAGCGCAGTTAGAATCCATTTGACAGTCTCTCGCGACGACCTGGCTCTCTCTGGTTTCTGGTTGGAGGAGTGGGGAGGAGAAAGCTGCCAGCAGCAGAGCCCTTTATAGACTAGCGGGTGTCTTGATTTGATTTCAAGAAGAAGAAGAAGAAGAAGAAGGTCATGAATTCATAAAACCTAACAGAACCCAAAACCCAACAAGAATTCTATATCCACCTTTCCCAGACACACCTCCTCTCCTCTCATCCCCCCAGCATTCATTCTTTCTTTCGTTCCTTCTCTCTATGAATTAAGGCATTCTATCATTTACGCGAACCGAACCGAACCAAAGTAGACCAAACCAAACAAAACCCAAGCAAGCCCACCTCATCCAAGCATGAATCCAACAACAGCTATCCACAAAACAAAAAAAGGAAAGACGAGAAGATAAAAAGGAAAAGCAAAGAAGAAAACCCACCCGCTCAACGATAAGGAACCAGGACCAAAAACAGGAGGGGGTATCTCTACTTCCACACGAGAGGAAAGGAAATGCAAAAATCCATCATCATAGCAAAACCAAACAAAAGCTCATCAATCTCCAAGGAGCCCCCTTAGCTCTCATCTCAATCCAACCTCTCCCCTCTTTTTCCTCTTCGAGATTACCAGTGGAACCTCAGCCTCACAATCTCGAAAAGCATGTTCTGCGCTACATGCACCATGACTACAGTAGCCGTAGGCAATAACTCAGGCCACTCTCTCAGATCGCGTTTCCCCTCGCCTGTGACATCGACTTTCCAACCGAACCACAACAAGCGACGCGTGATCCAGCCGGCAATGATCTCGCAGGCCCACGTGACGATGGACGCATAGAAGGTGAGTGCGAAATCATATCCCTCGCCGCCCGTGGTCCCATCCGAGTCCTGGTCGAATGCAAAGTAAGGGTAGACATCTTTGTTGGAGCCGTAGTGCAATACGAGAATGGAGCCGAGGAAAGTCAACATGCTAACGTTCTCTGAGAGACCTCGGATCAGGATATTGCGGGCGCAGAATTTTTGGTACGAGTGGTAGGATTGGCCGTTTATACCGAGAATAGTGAGCAGAGTATGGAAGTGGGATGAGATTGTGAGTGGTGCGGAGATGATAAGGAATGTTGACGAGAGGACTTGAAGGTAGAAAAATTGTGCTGGGGATCGGAGACGAGCATATAGGGCTCGAACGTAGGTTTGATAGGTGAGTGAGAAATACCTAAAATATTAGCAAGGACCAAAGCCGATGACTGGTCCACTTACAGTTTGAATATCCAACCGAGTGGATAACTACCAACTCTTTCTCCATCCTCACCACCCAGTATCCAACCAGTCAATCCATCCAATAAGTGAACAGTAGCTACCCAACTGTACACATATACAATAGTATGGATGGTGTTGTGTGGTAGTGTTCGTAGGTATATTTCTGCATAAGCTTCTCCAGTAACATATGCAAGCATGCCGATACCCAAAGCTGTACAGAACCAAAGAAATCTAACAAAACTTGCTGGGAGCCATCTTTTTCTCAGACTTGCATTGATGTGTCGAGATTCCTCAGAAGCAAGAGCAACTTCGAGTGGTGCGTCCGGATCAAATGCTGCTTGCACGCTGACACGCGAAGGGTGTGATCGTCTAGAGATAGTATCGGTCTCACCAGTCCACCATGAAGATGTAAAGATTCGTTGGGTTTCTGATAGAGAATGCCGCAGCGAAAGATGGCGCTCGTGATTGAGGAGAATAGCCAATGCACAGACCAACGGCATAGCCATAGTTATGAAAGTCCATACTATCCAAACAGTATTATGCTGAGTTAAGTCGTAGTTGGTCGGCGAGTAATAGATTGGGATCGGTGCCACAATCGAGATGATGGCGATCGAAGAGACGGTGACTGGAAACCCTAAAGATTTTGGCCACCTACAACGTTAGAATTATTTTCTTCTTCTTCAGAACTCGACTTACCAATTCAAGCTATAGATGTTAAACACTTTCGTGATCCACATCAAAGCCGTGACATTATACGGCCCATAATAGACGAACAAGAAAAACCAAAAGTTCACTTCCACTCTTGCTTCCCCATGTCCCGGTACCTTATGCCCCACGTTAAGTCCTGACTTCATAATATCCATATCATCATCGTCGTCGGGTAGAGAGTATTGAGGGAAAGGTATGGCACACCACGCAACCGCCTAGCAGAAAATCAGAATCAAGCGCAAGATGTAGATCCGCAGAGCTTACCAAGGCCGCAGGCAAGATAATCAACACGAACCACCTGGACCACCACGTATCGACGACCCTGCCAACAACATGGTGTTTCGGTTCGATCCAGAGATCTCTCAAGGTCCTCATCCACCTCCTGATCCAAACCTGACCATCTTCCTCTTCATCATAGACGCTCTCGTCCCCCCCGCCCCCGAAGCCGCCATAGAGACTAAGGCCGCCTAGTATGGAATTCCGATGGCTCCTCCGGCCATTTCTCTGCGCATCCGGAACCGCTCTGAACCGTCCGAGTAATGGCGAGCTATCGGACGCGTTGATGTGCACGCGGGATTCGGCGCCTTGTTGGAAGGCGAAAAAGGAAGGCATTCATGTGATATCTCCAGCTGCCGGTCTAATTCCTCCTCTGGAATAACATCGTCTGTCGTGTGCTTGCTGAAACGTAAAAGGGATGAGTCTGGAGATGCGTTAAGGGTCCAAAATGTTTATTCGCGGCCGCTCGGTGACGAGGTTCGACAGGGGTCCTGCTAGGATAAGGTCGTGATAACCATCACGTGACTGCCGTTTTCTGCTGGTATTTTCCTTTGCATCTCAGCCAGGAAATGCTTGTTGTAAGGCTTAGAGGGAACCGGGTCTGTGGTATTTAGGTCCGTTGCTTCTGGGCTCTCTTGCTTGGATGCGTGAGCTTAGCCGTCTGGCCCTTGTCTTTTGATAGGTCATTCTCATTATTGAACTGCTTCAACTCTCATGCACTCCAAGTTCCTCCAAGCTATCTCAAAGACGATCACAAAATTAACAAGATACTCAAGAGTGAAAAGTGCTTTT
Source organism: Pseudofabraea citricarpa (assembly GCA_029641185.1). Taxonomy (NCBI): domain Eukaryota; kingdom Fungi; phylum Ascomycota; class Leotiomycetes; order Helotiales; family Dermateaceae; genus Pseudofabraea; species Pseudofabraea citricarpa. Next base: position 712,926 of record JAPWGK010000008.1, read on the forward strand.
CTCCATTATGACTTGACTTTGTCTCATATCAAGCTATCGTTCCCATGCAAAATCATCCCATGGTTTCAAATCCAGTATTTCGTATCCGAAAAACAAAATCATTGCGTATCCTCCGCGCTTCGTGGTCATCATGCAATGCAGTCTATGTGAAATGCAGAAACCGAGTTGTATGCCAACAACGCCGAATAAAATACCCTAGGCCTTTCACCTTGCAAATCTATCCACCGAGCAGTTGCGAGAAGAATTTGAACCGATTAGGAAGCTGGTGCAGCGTCGGCGTCCGAGAGTAAGGTGCAGACGGGTGCAGTCAGCTTATCGCGACCCTTGAGGAAATCCAGTTCGAGGATGAAGAGATACCCAACCAAGTTGCCACCAAGCTTCTCGACAAGTTGTCCAGCAGCCGCGGCGGAACCACCTGATGATCAGATTAGCCAAGATGCCAAATCACACGAAAGGTGCCATCTTACCCGTTGCGATGATATCATCCACGACCAAAACTGTCTGTCCTGGCTTGATCACATCCTTCTGCATCTGGAAGAAGTCGGTGCCATACTCCTTCTCGTACGAAGCCTCCTCGCAGGGACCCGGGAGCTTTCCACGCTTGCGCACAGGTACGAAGCCAGCTCCGATCTTCAGAGCCAATGCTGGACCGAAGAGGAAGCCGCGCGCATCCAGACCAACTATGACATCGGGCTTCTTGCCATTGTTGAAGACGGAGATCTGGAGCTCGAGGGCGCTCAGCAGGGTGGTGTGCAGAGAATGCGATGCGAACAGAGGGAGAATGTCAACGAATTGGATGCCGGGGATGGGGAAGTCAGGAAACTCCTTTAGAGAGGCGCGCAAGGTCTTCTTCGCACTGGAGAGTTGGGAGGCACCTAGAGGATTGGGTTAGCCACCAGCAGCGAGAGAGCAGAAGCGGGAAAAATATGCGATCGGCTAAGGCGAAGTAGCAGAGGAATAATAGAAGACTTACTGGTGGCAGAGGCGGAGGGGAGGGACTCAGATCGCGTGGCCGTGGCATTGTTGTCTGTAGACGGGACGGAGGTTGAAGGTGAAGTGGTCATCTTGAGGAAGAGGGGAGGAGGAGGAGGAGGAGGAGAGGGAGAGGAAGGTGATATTCGGGTGTGAGAAAGATTGTCAGATAAATTTTCTAGGATACAGGACCAAGCGGGCGGCGGCTGTACGGGCTGGTGGCTGGCTGCTGGCTGGCTGCTGGCTAGACCTGAAGTTGTGAGGTGTGGTGGGGTGAAGGGTGAGTGTCAGTGGGTGGATGGAGGGGTAGGCGGGCAGTGGGTGGTGGGTGGTAGAGGGTGGTAGAGGGTGGTAAAGGGTGGTGCGCCCTGGGCGGTGGTGGTGGTGTCTCTGTACTGTATCTTCAGGGATCGCTGTGCTGTGCTGTGCTGTGTGTGCAAGGAGACGGAAAAAGGTGGGGATGCAGCATACCTGTTAGCGACCGTAACAGGGCCCAGAGACAGCAAGAGACAGTAACACACTCCCTCCCGTGGCGTGGGCTAGCACAAACCGTGCTGGGAGACACTGCTGTGGCTGGCCACTGAGGGTGCTGCGTTGGGAGTGTCGGTGTGAGGTGAGATGCTTCTCTAGTGAGGTGATCCCTAACCGGCCAGCCCGCCAACCCTATCTTCCTCCCTATCAGGCCGATCAAGCCTATCAACTAGAACCTATCAAGCCTAAGCCAGTCAGTAAATACTCTAATACCACCACTACTACCACTACTACCACCACTACTGATTATACTACTACCCTCTCCTAAGTACCTACCTATACATACATCTCTCTCATATCCCCCCTACATACATTACTCGTATTACCTCCTTGTCGCCCATCCCCAACCTTTGCTCGGCTGCTCCGCAATAGTCCTCCCGAACCTGGCCAGCTTCTTGATACAGTCCCTCCATCAACAATCCCAGAAAGAATCCAGAACGCGTCCCCATTCCCCAAATAGCAGACACTGCCAAATCGATGAGGTGATAATCTCCCTCCCCTCACTCCTCACCACCCAATCACGCCGCAGAAGTGCCGCCTTCCAAGACCCCACGCTGTGGCTGGTAGACGTCTAACTTCCCATTCGAAGAGTCACAATCAAGGTTCACTTCACATGTTCGAGAAGCAGGCTAAACCTGTCCGGAAGCTAAAGAGCCTCTCACTACATCACCAAGTCGCGGGAGGGGAGGCAGAAACCGAGAAACCTTGAGCATCAGTCACATCTCAATCAAGTAACACTAACCCCACGCTCCCTAGGTAGCTTGCCTGTTTGCCTGTTTGCCTGCTTGCTTGCTTGCTTGCTGACAATAATGACCACGACAAGGACCGAGGACAAGATTGTGAGAGAGAGATTGAAGCCCAACGTCGCACATTCTGTCTCTTTTTGCCCAACGGCCGACATGACATGCCATGCCATGCTTGCTGCCGTCCCACTTTGTCGAACCGGCCGAGATGGTGCACGACATCGCATCATCATGCTGCCGTACGCTGCATACCAGACACAGCAAGCAGTAACATCCAGCAGCAGCAGCATCCTCCTTATCGATAAGCCTCAGCTCCACATTGTCTCTACCAACTTTCCCTTTCACGTCTCCTTCACGTCAGGGCCCGCGAGCCCGCGAGCCCCGCGCTGTCGTATCAGGATATGCGCGCATGCGTGCATGAGCCCTTTCGCATTGCTGTATCCTCCCATGCTGGCTGGCCTTGGATCTCTGGCCCCCGAACACGTTTGATTGTCATACGACGACAGCTCAGAATCCATGTGTCGGGAGTTGAGCTGAGGAGGGGACAAGTGGGGTTAGTTCTAGAGATATCACGTGAGTCAATGTCAATGTCAAGTTACCCCTGTTTTACCCGAATTCGCTTGTTCGTCGGTTAGCGACCGCTGGTGTCTTCGCCAACAAGGTGTTTGGTATTTGGTGTCCGGGTGGTAGGTGTTTGTTCGATAAGGCGGTCTGCGACGAGATTATGCGAGGGCGAGGGCGAGGAAAACAATGATCTGTCAGAATCATCCAGGTTCGTGTTCCACCACTTCGTTATCTGCCATGCTATATTGATGCCGTTCATGCGTGATGGCTACGTGCCGAGGGATTGGACGACCGCAAGCTGGGCAGGGCGAGAAGGTAAGGTGCGTTAGCCCAGTACGTGAAACTACCCCAAATCATATCCCATATTAAGCACATGGCGAATTCCACACTTCACGTGCTCATCGATAATAAATCATTGGAATCGCCAGAATCAGAAAACACCATGTCATGTGAGGGAAAGTCACTTGCTATCTGTAAATCAGATAAAGTAAGTACACGAGCTAGTTCACCCAGAGCCCACTCCACAGATCTATAAGTACCCCTCCCACAGTCTGCAACTGTGTTACCAACCTTTGAATATACACATCTAGGATGAAATAGGATACCAGGGCGTACTAGACGGTCCTTCTTTTCCCTGCCCAATCTCACATTTTCTGATCCCCAAAACCAAACTACATCACGCAGGGATTTGCCTTATCCTACAAGTATCTTCAGCACGTCCTGGCTTTTGGTCGTTGGCATGCTTCTGCTTGTCACCTGTGGTGTTTTGGTGCAGCTGGCCGCGGAAATGTTGAGGCGTTAAGTATGTATGATAGCTTTCTTTATGCGGAAATTGCTCGCTTTTATTATGCATTTATGTTTCTAGATTTTATACTTCCTGTCGGTTCCCTTGTTGTGGGTCAATGCCATCAGAGGATAGGACTTGTGTGATGAGTTGAATGGTAGTCTAAAGTAGAGGGAGACTTTAAGAAGGAAGAGTAGGGTGTTACGTTGGTGGTATGAGAGAATGGGTGGGTATTTACTCTATCAAAAAAGAAGCTGATAAGCCGTGGAGTCTTCTCACATAGTGCAAGTAAGGCTGGATGTTGTAAGCAGTTCAAGCAGGGAAAGAGGATTTGTAAGTCCCGAATTTCTCAAGTGATAGGTTGTGATACCTTTCTTCTTATAGAGAAGCTTTTATACCTGATTATTTTCTTAGTTGTTCCTTAAATTCTCACGTCGAGCGGTTAACTCTAGAGTGGTAGTTACGCTTGTTTCCTTGTCTTCGCTTCTTTCTCTTCCAGGCACGTCGCCCTTCACATCTATCTGATTCATCTAAGAACCTCCAGCCCCGTCTCGTCTCTACCAAGATTGAAAATTCAGTTCTGTATATAACACTCTTGCTATTAATAAAGCTGTCTTAGTTACATGTTATAGCACAGTCTTTAGCTGTCTGTAGTTTTATATTTCAAGGAATCAGCTTGCTCCACTGCCATGCAATTCTTTTCTCCGAAAGAGTACATCTACCTGACATAAGTACCTAGGCCGTAGCTAAGCTTCAGCTCAGGTCTGCTCACCCATCTACACAGACAGCACGGTATAATAGTAATAGAGAACCCTCTATAAGAAACTTCAAGCCTCTCTAAACCGAGCATAGTAATACTATAGAAAAGAAGAGATAATAGGGAACTGGATTGTTCTTTCTTTGAATCTAGCTGCAGGCCCGAGATAGAACCGCAACGAGCTAAGGGGTATATATATCCTCTTATTCTATTACGAATACCTTCCGTGCTAGCATTTATCCTCTTATTCTTCTAATCTCATAACGAGATATAATATGAAATCCGATCTAAAGCAGGTTACCGTAATATTTATAAAATCTGGGTAAGCTATCACGCAAGGAGTATACGCTTCTTCTTGTTGCGAAAATTATACTAGGTTCTTATTCCTTATAATTATTATAGATTAATATATTAGGAAAGGTCGAGAGGAAGTTTTCTGCTAAGATATATTTAGGTACCTAGGTATATGATATAATATTTGTATAGCTTTAGCTTAGGTAGAGATCTACTCGAGAAGGAATACTTTACTCTTATTATAGATCTGCTAAGATTTAAGAAGAAGGTAATAGTTAACCTAAGTATTTGTGAATTATACAAATGGTAGTAGAATTATGTATATAATCGAGAGCCTTGATATATCGAGTTATAAAGAGACTTTTAGAAACCGAGAACTTTAACTCTGGTTTAGATAATCTATATCAAAAGTGTTCATAGACAAATAAATTAATAATATAATAAATAGAAGTATGTTAAGGAGAGTTAGAAAGCTAGCTACAGAGTTATAAGAGCTTTTATATCTTAAGGTATAACTAAATAAGATAAACTAAACTAGGTGACTTACTAGGTGTTAGATTTTATCTAATAATATATCTTAAACACTTAAGTTCTTTTAGGAAAAGTCTCGACCGAGTAATCTAAAGCAAAGACTAGTTCGATAAAACGGCGTAACTCTTTCAGTGCTATAGTGGGAATAAGTGTAGTAATAGCCAGGTGCTCGAGATTAAGAGACTAGAGATACCCTGAATCAGGCCCGAGGGAGGAAGGGAGGTATATATATAGAGATATATACCTGGGCAGACACGTAAATCCACAATTGCAGAGCTCACTTAAAAATCGATTTGTTTTAGTATTATATTTTTGTTTATGTTCCCTTTAAGCTTTAGTTCTCTGTGTATCCGTATACACCTTTTTATTCCTAGCGTAATCCTTACCTCAATTATTATCTCGCGTACCTTTTTTCACTTTCGAGCTAACTATCCCTCGGTTTAGTGAACTTGGTATTAATTTACCTTTTCTAAATTTATACTTTGTTTAATCTTTTATCTAGTCGGGCCTTGATTGATTTTATACTTTATAATAGATTATAAAGCGATTATATACGTTACGCAATTAAGAATCCTCTCTTATAACTTATTATCTCTTGTACCTTTTTAATGATCAAGTGGCTTACTCTTACCTTTTCAACTCGTAGATCATAAGTAGAGTTTTATCATAGTTGAGACGCGTTAACTTCGAGTATCTATGTAACTGTAAATAAAATTAAAACTTCAATTTGTTAAAACCCCTCAGATCAATTACCCTTGTCAGTCAAGTACTATAGCAAGTAACTCTATAAACCTGCGTTCATGTAACTATATAAGTAGCCTTCTTATCGCTCGACAGCCCCCCCTCACACGGTTATTCTACAATATCTTTTCTCTAATAGCTTGAATGACAATGGCTTGAAGTTTCTTGTGTACCGCAAGCAAGGACGAGAAAACAAAACAAGAATCAAAACCCTCGACCGAAGAGTAAACCCCATAAGTTTCATTTTTAACGTGTCGAGGAAGTCAGAAAAGCATGGTGTTAAAAAAAGCTTACTAGGGTAGAATGATACAAGTAACATTTATCATGTAGTATTAATCTGACAAGTGGTGGTATCTTCTAGGAATTATATGGTTTCAGTCGCCATATCATTGTGAGAATCTACATACATCGAAGCAAATGCAGCCATCTAAGAGGCACATGATAATTTGTGCATTTTTATGCGGTTAGACTGTTGAGTGAAATAAATTGCCATGAAACAGTTGTGCCTATATCCAACTCAGATATCATATCCATTGACTAATCCACGCCAAGAAAAGAAAAGCATATGCACGCAGCTACTTGCAGAAGCATACTGCACATTCTTTCAAAAAGATAAGGCGGTCGCTTACCTTTTGAAACATGAGGTGGCGGGGTAAAATATCCCTACCCCTCACTCCGAAGTGTGATTACTCTCCTCTCCCAACAAGCGGTGAAGAAAAAGCAACTCTCCAAAATCTTGATCTCCATCTCAATCTCATCGGAGCAAAAGGATCTGCGCCAGATCTCGTATCTTGTGCTGCGCAATAAACCCCGAGGGTTTCTGCAGCATGCTGTGTAAGATGGCCGTGGCCGTCCACTGTGTTGAACCGGAGTGTCGGGAATTCGGTTTTCAGTATTTGAGATGAAAGTGAGGGGGTCGATTAAGTTTTCGATATTAGGTTGTTGCAGTTGGGCGAGATTCCTGTCCAGGTAATTTATTCTAGAGTTTCTTTCTCTCATGCGATTTCATTTACCGTACGACAACTGGAAAGGTTCATGGTACTTTCGTACAATGTGCCGACGTACCTGACTAAAACGAGGGACTCGCCCATGTGCGACACGATATTCAAATAGCCACCAGGCGCTGTGAAACAACTATTCATCGGAAAGCTGTAAAAGTGACGGATCTGTCGAGCTATTCAAATACTGTTGATACACCGCTAAAGTGGTCGCGATCTAGAACAACACCATGGCCACGGCTTGGGCGCTTCGAAACATGTGGCATCGTAATATGTCACTATGCCTACCAATGCACTTTTCATGATAGAGTTTTAGGACTTTCTCCATTAATTCCCTCCATATTTCGAGCACACGCGAGAGTTTTAGCGAAGTTGAACTCTGTTTTTGACGGAGTCGGAGTTTGGTGATGCTGGAATCAGACTGGCTCAAGTGGCGATGGGCAAGAAATAACCGATTTCTGGAAATGGGTAAATGCTGCAACGACCATCCACTCATCACCCAAACAGGATGCATCTGAAAAACTTCTCCATCAGCTGCATGCGAATACCAACCAGCTGTCGAGTGTCGTGTCTTCTTTCTTCGCTGGCTTCTTTCGTATGGTGCTGACCGAAAGTGATCCAGAGTGCAGCGTCGATCTCCGAGGTTGGTCTCGACATCCATGATCGCTGAGTGGACGGATGGGGGTTCGAGGCTCAATGATAGCCTTGCGATCCAGCGACCGTTGTACGCAGCACGGGAATCGATGCGGCATCCCTGTATGACTTTCAGCTGGCATCTTGGGAAAGACAAATACCATCTGCTGCCAAGCAGCGATCTGTGGAGAGGACTGAAAGCACCAACCATCGACTGCCCCTTGTTGCTACGTTCTGTCGTTGCTTGCGAGCGCCTCGTGTCCTCGGTGGACCCTGAGGTTGAGATGAAGCCTTGCAACTTGCACGATCCGAAGGACCCAGGTGGACTAATGTAACCTAATCTCCTACATCGAAGGGCTAGGCCAGAAGCCGGACAGCGCCATGTCACTGGGCTTCGGAGGGCACAGAGCTTTAGCATCCAGCATTTCGTCATGCCAATAGCAAAGCGAATCGAGGTCGTCAGATGGATCATCTAGCTTCAGATGCTGCTCTGGCTACTGGTCATAGCATTGTCCTCTTGTCGCCGATATCAGGGGTACAGTAGATGGCGAGTAATGATGACCCTACTGTATGTAGCTCGTCCCAGATGCTTGGGATCGGATGGGCGAAGGTTGGGCCAAGTAGCACGGCAACGTGGACGTCCCCGAAAGTTTCGACATGGCCACAGCCCTGCAGCCACGTCTCACTGCTGCTGTATGTACGCTGCTGTCTTTTCTGCGGGATCGACGGCCGTTTAAGCTGCTGTAGGCTACTGTGGGAGGAGAAAAGGTGGAGTTAGCGACGAGGAAAAGAGGAAGAGGAAGCGAAGTTGAGTGTGAGCCTAGACGTACTCGCTCGAACCTAAATGGATCCATGAACGCATGACTTTTGCGCCAACACAAGTCCTCTCTCCCCATCGCACCTTTTCCATTCTCCATATTTCAGAAGCCCTATCGCACCTCAGCTTGCTTCCAAAAAGCAAAAAGGAAAAAAACCAACCTAGTTCTTGTATAGCCTCTTACAACGGCTATCAAAAACCTTCATATCTCGGCATTCGTTCCATTGGCTATTCTGATCAACACGTCAAAAGGTTGTTTTGAGCCCCATTTAGGACGTGGCAGAGTTGTTTTTGAGGACGTCCTCCATTCAAAGCTGAATCATTGTTGTTGTGCCTCACTCTCTTATGCTTCGTCATCTGTCCCCACTACCAAGTTCTCTGAGCAGCCATTCATCTCTGAGCACTGCTTCGAGGATGTCGCCGTCCACTTTGGTCTACCTCTTACGTCGTGACCTTCGTGTCGCTGACAATCCAATTCTACACGCCGTCAGCAATCAGAACGACTCGTTTACTCACTTCCTGCCCATCTATGTCTTTGCGGCCCAGCAGATAGAAGTTTCCGGATTCATCTCCGAGGGTGGCAAGAAGAGCCCATATCCGGAAGCTAGAAGTGAGGTGGGCGGTTTCTGGCGTTGTGGACCTAGGAGAGCACAATTCTTGGCAGAAACTATTTTCGATTTGAAGAACCAACTGGAGAAGGCCGAGAGTGGTTTATGTATCCGTGTTGGTATGGTAGGCGAGGTTATCAAGCAATTATTGGAGGACAAGAATCTGCATGTTGGTGGTGTTTGGATGACCGAGGAAGAGGGCGTGGAAGAACGAAGAGAAGAGAGAGACGTGAAGCGTGCTTGCGAGCAAAGAAACGTAGATTTCAAGCTCTGGGGAGACGAGAAATACTTCATTCATGAGTAAGTGGGTTGTGTTTATTCTCGTCAACCCCCGCTGACAAGCCATAGCAAAGATCTACCGTTCGATAAACCATCAGATCTACCGGACGTGTTTACAACATACAGAAAGATGGTAGAACCTCTCCGTGAGGCCCCACGTGCACTACTACCAGCACCAAGTAAACTTCCAGCTTTTCCAAGCAACGTTCCAGCGCAGCATTCGCCGTTCACGATACCCTCAGACTATGAATCATTACTCAAGTCCCTCCAAAGACCATTGACCGAAACAGATATTATAGAAAATCCACCTCCATCCCCAGGCACTGAATCCGCACACCCCTTCAAAGGTGGCGAGGCAGAAGCACAAAAACGATTATCCCAATTAATATTATCAGGAGCCATGACAAACTACAAGGAGACACGAAACGGACTCCTCGGTACAGATTATTCGACAAAGTTATCTGCCTGGTTAGCATTAGGATCCATTACTGCACGCCAAGTGCACTCCTCACTGATTGTGTTTGAAGATGGCAAAGCCGAAGAATTCAAAGACGCACCAGGCTATGGAAAAGGCGAGAATGATGGCACCAAAGCTGTGAGGTTCGAGCTCCTCTGGAGAGACTACATGCGTCTCTGCACCCGTAAATTCCGCGCACGACTTTTCCGACTACAAGGCTTCAACGGGTCCGAGACTCCGTCGAATCGCTGGTTAGAAACTCGCAATCCCGCAACCCAGAAGCTGATTACTCGGTTCCTGAACGGCACTACAGGCATGGGATTTATTGATGCCTCGCAGAGAGAACTCTATCATACTGGCTACACGTCCAACCGGTCTCGTCAGAACGTTGCCAGTTTCTTCAGCAAGATGCTTAACATCGACTGGCGCATCGGTGCCGAATGGTACGAGAGCATGCTAGTCGACTACGACGTATCGTCGAACTGGGGAAACTGGCAGTACGTGGCTGGCGTGGGTAACGATCCACGCGGCGAGAATGGACGTGTGTTTAATCCCGTCAAGCAGGCATTTGACTATGATCCAAATGCCGAGTACGTGCGTGCGTGGATCCCGGAATTGAAGGAACTGCAGAATCCCGGTGAATGTTTCCAAGCATGGACGGTGCCTGAGGAGAGGAGACAAGAGTTGGGATTAAAGGGCGAGATGGTAGAGAACCCGTTGAAGAAAATCGAGTTCACGGTTGGTAGAAGGGCACATTCAAAGAGTGGTAACCGAGGTGGAGGGGGAGGCGGAGCTGGAATCTCTAGCGAGAATGCCAGAGGAGGGAACACGAATCGCGGACGCTATAGAGGTAATAGTGAGAGGACTGGAGGCGAGAAAGGTATGGGACCTGGATCGAGACCCGGTGGATATGGAGGTAGAGGGTATGGTAGCACGCGAGGTTATAATACGAATGCGGCTTATTCAAGAGGTGGTGGTGGCGGTGGGAATTATGGACGTGGAAGAGGAAGGGAGGGAAGGATGGGTATGATGGAGAAGGATCGTCTTGCTGGCGAGGAGAATGCTAGGTCATGATCGGTTATAAATCTTCTTTAGCGGCTTTTACTTGCATTTGTTTTGGAGGAATTCGTGGGTTTAGGTAGCGATTTGGTCGGTTGGTTGTTTTCGATGCAAGCAAGCCAGAGATTTAATTAGTTCAGATTGCTCTTATTCTAATATGCCCATTCTTTTCCTCGTTTGGTAACATCGTTAAAATAGTCGTATTTCTTTTTGTAAAACTGCCGGTGATTATTGTTGATCTTATCTTCTAATTTTGATATTACCTTTATGTGTTACTTCGTTTTGTATTGCTGGTTAAGAGACGATTCTAGCAATCCAACAAATTGCGAAATCATGAAAGGGAGCTATACACTGGTCTTTGCTTAAAAATCACTTCTGGCAGTCTAAAGCTTATGCTGATTCTGATCCTTTTCTCTCATTCATACTGGTAACAAACAACCAGATGACATTTCTTATGGCCATCGGTAACTACCTAGGTATCTTAACAGACCGTTCTATGCACACCCTCGCTCATGGGATTTGCTCCTTTCTCTTCCTTTCCGCCCTTCTTCTCTTTCGCTTCAAGGACATTCAAATCTTGCTTATCCCCATCAATCAAGCCCTGTGTAACCTCACAAATATCACTAATCAAGCGATCCAGCAGATCGAAACTCATACTCTCCCTAACAACAACTCTCAAAATTTCCTGCTTCTCCTCACTCGGAGGAAGTGGATAATTGGGAATGATATACTGTTTCGCCCTGAGCAGATTCGAAATGGTAACTTGCTGAATATGGGGGAATTCTTTCTTGAACTCAGACGAGAAGTGAAATGCAACAACGGGAAGACCGGCATTATAGTCTGCTGACGTCTCTTCCCCTTCGTGTGAAACCTTGGGAATTGCGGTTTGAGACTGCGTAGTTGATGATGCTGCTTCGAGAGAGAGTACGCCTTTAGGTCGATGGATGTCCGATACGCATTCATACCACCCTGTCGCTTCGAGCGACTTGGAGAGCAGACGTGCGTTTGAGAGGCAGTTTTCCATTATACCTCGATATCCTGAAAAGCCGAGGTGGATTAGGTTGTAATATTGTGCGATGATTTGCGCACCTGGTCGTGAGAAATTGAGAGTGTAGGATTCTTCAGTTCCCCCGAGATAGTGAAGCTCGAAGACGAGGTGTTTGGGGAGGTAAGCCTCATCACGCCCTAACGTATTTGTTAGTCACTTTTTGTTAAGACGTTTGGATTGGAGATTGGAACAAACAGATTATCCAACCGACTCCTGCATAGACAAGACCGAATTTGTGACCAGATGTGTTGATAGATTTCACACGTGGGAGTTCAAAGTTCCTAACGTTTATTAGTATTATCCGCCGAGAGAAAAAGAGATGCCTTACCATTTTGGTCCCCCTGCTTTAGCATGTGTGAATGGAGCAATAAATCCCCCAGAAGCCGCATCAACATGGATCGGAATGTCTACTCCAGTCTTGGCCTCATATTCGTCAAGAATCTTGGAAATCTCCTCAACTGGTTCATAATGGCCTGTATAAGTGCTTCCCAGAATAACAAAAATTCCAATTGTGTTCGCATCAATATTTTCCTTGACGAGTTCCGGGTCCAGTCTGTAGCTACTCTTCTTAGAAACAGGTAGAATTCGAGCTTCGACTTCAAAATAACGAGCGAACTTTTCCAATGCAACTTGAGCATTAGATCCCATGATTATATTGGGCTTGCTCTTATCTTTTCCAGCAGCGTCACGCTTCTCTTGCCAGCGACGCTTCATCGCAAGACCGCCTAGATGAATAGCTTCCGAGGAACCTGTGGTTGCTGACCCGATTGCTCGCTCGCCTTTTTGTACTCCCCATAAATGTGAAATGATGCTGACGCAACGGGTGTGCATCTGCATCATAGCTGGATACTCATCGGCATCTGACATGTTCTTGGAAATATTCTCGAATATGAGTTGTTCAGCATGGGTCTCCATGTATGTTCCGACAAAACTAAAAATCGGTCATTTTATTTCTCTTCTGATGAATCTCAAACAAGAGCCTACCTCGCTAGATTCAGATTCGGTCGTCCATCAAGATCTAGTTCGTCTTTCAACATCTGATGGACTGCATCGGCTGGAGAGCCCTCTTTTGGGATTTTGAACTTGGAGATCTCCTTTTGACTGGCATATCGTGTAGAGTAAGGTGTCAAATGAGATGTTCCTCCTTGGGTATGAACATGTTTCCGTCCTGCCTCAGACATATGCACGCCTTTGAGACTTTGAATAATCTCATCTGGATCGACCTGGAAATTGTTAGTAATGAAAATCATGTGATTGCCAATCGTAGAGCTTACGTGACGAGCAAGAGACATTGTGGTTTTTGATTGAGGTAACTGTTATCGAGGTAAATCACTTGTTTGGAAGTAGGATAATTTGGAAAAGTAGTAGAAATGGAAAATGTTCAGAGGACAAATAAGCTTTCTTTTCATATCAGTCTGACCCATGACGACAGTTAGGTTGAGAAAATATGGACCTTGTGGAACTGCCGCGTCCATGTTTCCACTCGGAACTATTAAAAGCAATCGGCTTCTTTTTGATTGGCAACGTCCAGAGAGAGGCTGATTTAATGCATGTGGAAAACTTTTACAAATTGGATGTTTTTGGTGGTGGAGGAGCGGGAGATCGATGGTTTGTTCAGGAGACGTCACCGAGAACCCCACAAGACAGCTCGCTAACGAAAGCTTGTTTTTATCCTTGAAGAGAATCTCCATTAAAAAGATCTCTCGACTCCTTCTTTGCTTTTTGAATGACATTAGCTTCTTGTACTGTAATTGCGCTACAAGAAGCTCGAGTCTTATACTTCTACCAACAACTACTTGCACGATTTCGATTGATAAGGTTCTTTGGAATGAGAGCAACCGGACAAGCAAGGGTCATTACTTGTCGTTGCTTTTACAAACTTGAGTCGAATAATGATGCTCAATTTAAACTTACCTCCCAATAGCAATACTTTCTTCTACTCGACATGTGCACATGTGCTTGCCTCGTACCAATCAGACATGCGACAATTCAGACCACGAAAATCTCGTGATTCTCCCAGGCAAATAATGGTTTCGTCATTATTATCGCCTCGTCGGGGAAATGCAATAAACATCCCGACGAGGGGTAAGCAGCAGGGATAAGCACTGACAACCATTGATGATGCTATTGACTTTCGACTTCTAGAAAGCCACGCAATCCTGCAACCTGGAGGCTATGCAACAATCAATAATTCAAAGGGGCCAATAGAGACTGAAGAAAGACTGTTTCGTTATACTTTGTCTGTCTAGCCAGTTCCTTGCGAGCTCTCGGAGTTGAAGCACTTCGGTTGAAACCAAAAGTCCGGGGCATCCGTTGCTTGTGTATCACCTCATCGCTTGGAATTAGGCGTCACCACCGACCTACGACCTAGCTCATTCCATTCGTATTTCTTCTTCTCTCCTCACTTTCCTCTTCTTATAACCATTTTCAGCAACTTCCATCAATATGAAGTTCATCAATCTCTTGCCGCTTGTGGCCATTTCATCCGCCTTCGTTATCCCAGACGAGCAGATGACAAGCCAGCTTGTCGTCGAATCCAAAGATACATCAAAGTCGTTCTTTGACAGGTTTCCTAGCAAGGACAGCATTCTCGTCGGTGTCGAGGATGCCTTGAAAGACGTCGTTGCCTCGACTGAGAATGCAATCGACAGGGCGTTGAATGCTGCTTCAGATATTGGCAGCAACATCAAGCCAACATTCTCATGCCACAACTCGTTGACAGCATTCGACGTAGATGGATGGCTCAAGTCTACAGAATCCATGCTACCATTTGATGAGGATATCTTTGAACATGGCAAGCGACCACACCACAAACCACCTCACCATAAACGACCTCATGATGGCCACAAGCCCAACTTGACAGTCTATGAGCTCATTGCCAAGAGCAAGTATACTACTAAATTGGCCAAACTCATCAACGAATATCCAGACTTGGTTGAGACTCTCAATGGAACTGAAGCAAACTATACCGTGTTTGCACCCATTGACAAGGCCTTTGAGAAGCTTCCAAAGGGCCACAAACCATCCAAAGAGCTCATCAAGAAAGTGCTTCTCTATCATGTCTCACCAGACTTTTACCCAGCAGGTCGTGTACTTGTTTCCCATACCATCCCGACTGCTTTGGAGGAAGAGGCACTTGGAGGGGAAGCTCAGCGCCTCCGAGTCGGCTTGGGGCTTAAAGGACTGGCTGTTAACTTCTACAGCAGAGTTGTGGCGGTCAATATCGTAAGTATTCTGCACACCACAGTCAATCCCAGCTAACTGTATCATTAGTTTGGAACAAATGGTGTCATTCACGGCGTCGAATCTCTTCTTCTCCCACCTCCACCTTCCCTCAAGATTATCGAACTCCTCCCTGGAGAATTCAGCACACTTAATTTGGGTCTGGAAAAGACAGGATTATTCGATGAGCTTAAGGGCGTTGCACACGAAGGAGGAACTATCTTCGCACCCAACAACTTTGCCTTCAAGAAGCTTGGTCCCAAGATCAATGCTTTCCTATTCAGCTCATACGGAGAGAAATACTTGAAGGCGCTCTTGAAGTATCATGTTGTGGCCAACCAGACTCTATACTCAGACGCATTCTACAAGGCCAAGGATGTATCATCGGCAGCTGTTGATGAGATTGATACTGAAGAGATTCCCAAGGGACATTTCCATGTTGATCTCCCAACCTTGTTGGAGGAGAAGAGTCTTTCCATTGATATTGGAAGATATGGGGGATTCATCACCATCAAGATCAATGGTTTCAGTTCAGTTGCTGTCCAAGACGGCCTCGCCAAGGATGGGGTCATCCATGTTCTTAGCTCGATTCTCATTCCACCCAAGACACCAGGAGGTGCTCAGTACATGGGCGAGGAAATGGATATCGAGGAGCTGAAGGAGAGACTTGGGGCCTATCTTGAAGAAGATAAGGTGTATGAACTGTAACATGTAAAATGTGTATATGATTGAACGATGAAGCAAAGGACGGTTATCCTTGGCAAGGATTGGTGGGTCTTGAGAAACTTTCATTAAAGATTTGAGGAAGTTAAGAGAAAATAAAACCAAGTTGAACCGCCCCTTGAGGTTCTACCTAGAAATAGTCAATGTGACTCACCTTCAGCCTGGAAGGATCAAATCCAGTGACCAGTCACGTGTTGACTTGATGGTTGCCTGCACATGTTCTCCACTAATTCAGCGTTTGCGTTCTCCTATATCTTCATCAATCTTTCCCAATTCTTTTACCTTAGCTCCCTGTATTCTCTCATCTAAAGTTCTGACGATATCCTCTGCACTTCTCCCGTTCTTATCCAACTTTCAGCTGGATTAGCCTTTTCTTGGCACAACTGCCCTTAACCTATTCCGGAGTATTTTCTGGCTGCTGCCGCTCCTGAACTCCTAAACTTCATGAGAAGTGATATTCAAGTTGCCAATTCCAAAAATGGCAATAACTTGGGATGTAAAAGAGAAAACTTCGCCGCCGTCATCTCGGTTTTGGCTTCCAGGGCTTAATCTACCAATCGATTGGAGCCCCGACGTACTCCATCGGCAGGAATATCGCCATCGCGACAAGATGCCTAAGTTCAGTAAGGAACATGGCGAGGGCAGGAACCTCTTTTGTAATTCCCTCACCGAAATTTCTGAAGAAGACTCTTCGTAAGTTCCTTCTGTAGTCGTCCGAGTCTCTGCAAGTCGTTAACAGACTGCCTGCTAGATGTGGACGTATGACTACGTTGCGGGAATTTACTATGATGCAGATCATGGATTCTTTGACTGATAAAAAAGGATGGGAAGACAAGGTCAATCATCTCTAAGCCCCAACATTCTTTAACAGTAAAGAAAAATCCAAAGGGGGAAAATTCTCAATTTCCTAAACTATTTGCTAATTCTTCATTTAGGTCTTTGACGATTCAATTGCGAATAAGTGGAAGGAGGAACTTCTAGCCATTCCAGAAATGGACATCTCCCAGAAAATGGTAGACTTCATCATTGCTGAGCTTCGTTTCCGAGCTCCGTCCTTCAGGAAGAACGGCATGTTCATGGTTTACGAAGGCAGCGTGGTCAAATCAGACATCGCAGTACCATCTTCTGTCAAAGATGCTTTGATTGCAGAGGTCAAGTGCTTGGAAAATGTCCCAGAAAAATACAAGGACTATCATCCAGGATCTGATGGCAAGGTTGTGGATCTCGTCCATCCATCCCTATTTCCACTTATCTACGGAAGAAGCAAGGTATTAGCAGCGGGCGAAACGATTTCGAAGGATGACTGTATTTCGAGTATTGGTCTGGGAGATGTCATACCAATATCCGCGGAACCTTTAGACTCCGCATACAGCGACCGCTTTCAATGGTTACCATGCGATCTGAAATTTATAGACAATGGAAGCGGCGTCGAGTAATTTTTCACCTATAAGTAATTCTTAACATATGCTAACAATTATTAGAATTACGAGCTACATCAACAATTTGCACCCAGAGAAGCATGGAGGGCTTTACAAGGCCATCGAAAAGATCATTAGCAGCTCGATTCCTTTGTGGAACTTGACACTTTCTCATGCTAGACAATTCGAAGAAACCCCTTACCCGCGGATTATTTTCACTGAATTTGAGCAAGAATTCCCCGAAGAAAATCGTCCACAGCAAGCCCAGAATGAAGACGAAGATGATTATATGGACAGAGTGATGGAGTGGGAACGACAGGAAGTGATTATTACTCAGCCTGAGCCCGTGGACTTTGATCCATCCGGAGGGTTCTCTGATTATCTCGAAGGACTGACCCAGTTCTACAAGCCAAAGGAAGATGATCCAGAGATGGAGTATATTGTAGATCTGCAAAGAGACTATCAACACCGTGGTCTCCAGGTCATTGTAAAGTTGGCTACAATTGAGCTTACACCGGAGAAGCCAGAGTATACAGGTGGAACATGGCACGTTGAAGGCCAACTTGTAAGTCATTCCAGTCTACGCACGTTCGTTTACCTAATGTTATAGAACGAGCATATTTGTGCCACAGCTTTGTACTATTATCAAAGCACAAATATCACCGAATCACGTTTATCATTCCGGCAACGTTGCGACACTGAGGTAGCGACAGTCGATATCCACTATCCACAGAACGAACATCAATTTCTTCCTCAGATTTTTGGATGTGAGGATTACGAAGCAGTCCAGGAAGTAGGATCGGTGAACTGTCTTCAGGGCCGGCTTCTAACATTTCCAAATATTCTACAACATCGCGTTGAACCATTTCGTCTCGCAGATGCTACGAAACCTGGTACACGAAAGATTGTTGCGTTGTTTTTGGTAGATCCAAATATTCGAGTCATTTCCACAGCGAACGTTCCACCACAACAGAAAGAGTGGTGGGCTGAAGAGCTCCTTAAAAGGGGCGAGTTCAAGTCTTTAAGCAGAGAACTGCAAGATCAGATCTTTGATAAAGTTGATGATTTCCCGATTGGTCTGAATGAAGCGAAGAAATTAAGGGAAGAGTTGATGGATGAGAGAAGGTCTTATGTGGTAGAGGCTGATGAAGCGTTTAGGTCCTTGACTTTCTCTTTGTGTGAGCATTAATATGATTCTAGAGAGGGGCTTGCTTCAACACTCGATTGAAAATAAATCATGTTTTGCTTTTCCAGTCTTAGATAGTAGTTAGAGGTCCTGCTTTAGCCACAACTTGGAATTTAAAAATGAGAGAGCCAACCATCTCAACCTGATCTCGTTACGACATCACAAGATTTACCAACGTGTATTTCCGTTTCCGAATCCCAGATTTGTACTCTTATCCGCTCAATCTCCGGCAACCACTAACGCATTCCACACCGACATATTCAATAAAAGAGGAACACCAACCGTGGGGTACTTATCTGCTCCACAACTAAGGTACCCCTCATACCCCGCTCGTCTAACATGGCGGGGTTGCATACCGGCATACCAAACCTCAGTCCCTGCAGCACTGTACCACAAATAACAAACGATAGATGATATATAATAGGTTGCATGAGAAGCTAGTCCCCATACTAGAGTCATCAGGTACATGTAGCATCCGAGGACAGCAATTCACCCGGTGCTTTTATGCCGCCAAGTGTATTTGGCCCTTAAGTATCTGTACAATCCAACGACGGGAAGAAGATGCGGTAAGTAGATATGTAGTCGGACCGCAGATTATTCTCCATTCTCTCCCTGTGATATAATCCATCTCGGTATTTGAGGATTTCGAATGCATCCATTATGACAAACCAGTACCGTGCCGGAATTATCCACCATGCGCTAATGGCAGATACTGGAATCTTTATATGAGCTGGATATGACCTCAGAAAGTGAGAATTTTATAGAAAGGAATTGTTTTCCCAAACAAGAGTTTGGGGGTCTTAGTAAGCTTTTTACTCGCCTTCCGAAAACTTTCTTCCTCGCTTCTAAAGTTCGCCATGAGATTCTTTAAGCTTTCGTCTCTTCTAATGGGTCTCGCTATGTTATGGCAACAGCATTTATTTGCATCTGCAATTCCTGTCACTCCATCGCCATGCTCACCATCTACTCTCGCCATACCGCAAGTTTTCGGAGCTTCAGTGCTCTCACTCACGGCTGACCCGGTCTCCACATATACGGGGACAACGTCAGGGAGTGGTGATGTGCCCACGGCGAATTTCAGCTCATTGGATTTCTGCAACGTCACCATAACCTACACGCATCCAGGACAAAACGACGTGATAAAAACACAGATCTGGCTTCCTCTCACTCCCGAATCGTGGAATGGAAAGTTTCAGGGCATGGGTGGGGGTGGTTGGGTCACGGGGCGATTTGAGGACGTCTTGCCATACCCCATTTCTGAAGGTTACGTTGCAGCATCTACAGATGGCGGACACGATGCCTCTTCCACCCCGCAAGAATGGGCATTGCTTAGCGAAGGCAATGTGAATCTCTTCCTCCTGCAAGATTTCGCCTCGGTCGCACTTCATGATATGACCTTGTTCGCCAAATCTATCATCGAAGCATATTACGGCCAGCCACCGTCTTATTCCTATTGGAATGGCTGCTCGACGGGTGGCAGGCAGGGCATGATGCTCGCTCAAAGATACCCAACGGATTACGATGGTATTCTGGCCCTCGCGCCCGCCATCAATATGGATCAGTTTATCGTTGCTGAATTCTGGGGCCAGTTTCTTATGAACCAGGCAGGCGTGTTTCCAGCTGCCTGTGAGTTTGATGCTATCACTGCCCAAGCGACAGAAGCGTGTGATGATATTGATGGTGTCAAAGATGGTGTTATCTCCGCACCAGGACTTTGCGACTTCGATGCCACCAGTCTAGCTGGACAGGAATTTACCTGTTCTACTGAAAACACCACGAGGGTATTCTCTAATGAAGCGACACAGATAGCAAACCAGATGTGGCAAGGACCTCAAACTGAAGATGGGAAGCCTCTCTGGTATGGATTGACTCACGACACATCTCTAACCGCCCTTGTCGGCATCTCATGCGCTCCCGACAACGAAACGTGTACTGGTAAACCTTTCCAGATCTCCAACGACTGGATCAAAATCTTCCTTCAGAAATCTCTAGCATTCAACACCAGTACCCTCACACGTGAACAATACAGCAATCTCTTTGCTCAAGCACACGACCTATACAATTCTCTCCTCGGAACCTCTAATCCAGATCTGTCATTGTTCAAAGCACATGGTGGCAAGATCCTGACCTGGCATGGTCTAGCCGACCAGCTAATCTATCCAAACGGGACTTCAGAGTATTACTCTCGCGTTCTAGAGAGAGATAGTAACGTGAAGGACTTCTATCGGATCTTTGAGGCACCGGGTACAAGCCATTGTAGAGCTGGTGCTGGTCCGTTCCCCGTAGATAGTTTGCAGCAGCTCGCAAAGTGGGTTGAGAATGATGTGGCTCCTGAGACTTTGCCTGCGAGAAGTGTTGATGAGAGCGGGGTAGTTACCGAGAGAGATCTCTGTGCGTACCCGCTTGTGCAGAGGTATGTAGGTGGGGATGTTACAAAGAGGGAGTCTTTTGTTTGTGCCGAGTCTTTCTGAGAAGAGGGGCTTTTTGTCGTGGCTTTTTCTAACATTTACATACTTTTTTTCAAATGAGAATGAGTAAGAGAAGGGAGTTCGTTGCTATACATAATATACTTGGAGATTTTGGAGTGTTTTGTACCGGTTGAAAGCTCGACTTACCTCTCAAGGTGATCTATTAAAGTTGCTCCACAATAACCAGCTTGACGTGAAATATACATCAGTTCGTGATTTTGAAGCACTTGATACTTTCGAAAAATGTCGAACCCGAGAAGATAATCGCTAGAAGTTGTGAGCCTTTTGGTTCTGTCGAATCACCAGTCACTGAAAAGTACTGGGGTATTATCAATGTATATTAAACTAATATAACGCGTAGAGCTAGCTCGAGATGTTTCATATCTCAGAAAAATTCGTATGACACAATGTGTTTATGGCTGAGTTATCTGTTGTGTTTCTGTCGCTTAATTTACGAGGGGTTGTGAATAATGGCGGAGAGATACTAGAGAAGGGTCATTGCAACAATATTATGGGCGAGAGAACAACAGTTGGACATACGATATCCGAACTTTCAATTTTTTCGTTAAACATCTCCTAAAACTAACTTCCAAAATACCATATAAGTTGTAGTTGAGGCGGCAAGCAGAACGACTTGTCTTTATCTTCACCTGAAAATTCATTCCAATTCCTGAAATCGTGCAGCAAATTCCTCACACTGTTGAAGTTACTGTCTCTGAAAGCTCCCCTGCACCGAGTGATTCGGCCATTGGGCAGCAGAGCTTAAACTCTCGCCTAACTCCAATCCATCAAATGGAAACACATCACTGGGTTGCCAGCCATCAAGAGCAGAAGATCTGCGATTTGCTTGCTGAGATTGACGAGCAGGAGAAATCCCGGGCTGTGAGTGAGAAACCGGAACGGGTAATTTGCGACCAATGTCGACTCTCTGGTTATCTCTAAATCCGGCTCTACTCGTACCCGCGGAGTTGTGGAATTGTACGGAACCGGACTGCATCAATACATCATCATTTGAAGTGAACTGCTTCAAGGTCGCTGCTGATAGGCGATCGAAACTATCTCTGCAGCCGGCTGCTCCTGGAAAACGCTCTGCCAGTGCCTAGCATAAAAGGTCAGACCGGTTTGGATTCTAATTACTGCTGCAATTCACCTACCGATAAAGTACCACTACAGGCTTGAGACGTCTCCATCAAATCTTCAAACCGCGTCTGTTGCCTGACTTCATCTGAATTCCAAAGACAATACGTCGTGGTAAGACCGGCAAGAAATAAGCGATGCACCCAGATCCAAGGCACATCGATTCTTCCCTCACGATAAATATCGCGAATACTTAGGATCTGTTTCCTTGCTGCAAAAGCACAGATGACGAGAGAATCTGCTGAAGGCCGTGGGATGAGCGGGCTGGGTCTGTGCAGTAAAAGTAATGCGTTGCTGTGCAGATTATTCCACCACGCCGCTGTCTGATACTCAATGTGCCGCTCGCTGGGTATTTCTGCTACCCACTCCTCTAGTCGCCGACTGATGTCTGGATACCACGTCTCGTAGACTGGCTGAGGGAATGCAAGGGATGGTGGCTTACATTGGTGGTATAGAACGTGTTTTATCTCCGATTCAAGTTGAAATACTCGTGTGAGGTGATTAGAAACCCGTTCTTGTAGAGTCGAGAACATATCAGAGGGTTCATGTATTCCTATCGGTAGAGCAACCTGGATACTTTGATCGACGATTCCGAATGGCCGACCTAAGGCGATGCAAAGTAAGCGGTCGATCTTATATGTCGTCCAGAAGTATCGGCGCCGGGTATCAACGGTCACCGGGTCATCTCGGACAACTGAGCTGCCTTCCCAGTGCAGACCTAAATCGATACATAACCGCAGCGCAACACCCGTGAGCTGCCAGAGACTTCCTTTTGACGGACACATCATGACATATTGAGCCAGTAGGAGTACAGATCTGAGTGTCTCCAGATTACTCTTCCGGTACGCCAAAACGTTATCGATGTACTTCAGCGCAGAGCTAAAACATCCCTCGCTCTGCTGCATGCTAGAAGTATGGCTTTTGAGCCCGATAATAAGCCCAATAGCTAACACCATGTAAACCAGGAACAGTTCGCGGCTCATTTTTTCTTGGTCGTACGTAGGGCTGTTGACACTTACTCCGTACACGTATTGAAGACTTGCTTCGGTGTCATTGCGACTGAGAAATGTGAAAAAGGGGGTTCGGTACTGAAAGTATATATTGACTAGGTGATCTGCGGCGTGGCGAGGAGGAAGTGAAGACGGTGCTGTGGCAAGTTGTATTGGAGGCTCCATCTGTACATCTGTACCGCTCGCCGGGTGAGGTAATTCGATGGCTGCCATTACGAGCTTTGCGAGAGTAACACCACTGCTCGTTCCCATGAACTGTGGTTCGTTGATCCCTCCGAGTGCAACATGAGCCTGTCATTCTTGTAAGGTCTCATGCTGAGATGAGGTGAAGGAGGTTTACCATCGAAACAACAAGTTCAGTATCGTCCTGAGATATTTGACCTGATGTGTGAGAAGTTTCTCTTGTGTATTGAGAATGATCATCAACCCCTGAGATATCGATATCTGTTTGTGAATGTTTCCCACCTTGGACTTCTTCGAGCTCTTTTTTCAATCGGCGAAGCTCTGATTCAAGACCTTGAACATAATCGCGGGGAATCTCGGCTCCTTTGCTGCTATCGTAGATCAAGCATCGACTACCGGTGCGTACACAGCTCGAACATTTGGGATATTGAAGATCACACTATATAGAAGTACATGTGTCAGCTGACGTTGCGAAATTCAGATGGAATATTGAAAAGCTTCTCAATAATCAAACAATTGAGGAATATATTTTGCTGCGACTTTTGACTGCGGGACTTGTGGATTCGCTGATATAATTATCGTGTGGATTTCTTTGTAAATAGTACCTTTTGTTTACGTCCCCGACATCTCTGGCAAGCGTTAACGCTGCGTTCTAGGCGTGCAGATTGCGCGCGGCGTCTTGCGATCGGCGACCGATTCTCGTGGATCTCCTCGGACATGGTGAGGCACAAATCTGAACGGATTTACTCCATGTCGTGCTGTCCAGATCCAGATCTAGACACGGGGAGGATTGAGGAGAAAGGCGAAAACGCCATGGTGTCGCAGAAGAGCGTTCATATTCGCAGCAACATCCTGGTACACGCTAAGATGATGTTTTGGGCAGAGATAAGGGCTGCATGGTTTTAAATGGTGTTTCTGCAGCCGTATCGATTCCTATCGTTGCTTCGAAAGTGGGAGGAGGTTAAAATGACAAAGAGTATGAGAGACGACGTGAGAGTCGAGAAGTCTAAGCGACTCGGCACGACAGTGTAAGGTATGTAGCATGCCACTTTTGACCTGGGGAAGTTAGCCGGTACGTCCAAGAGTTATTCAGCGCACAAAGAATCTCGAAGAGTTTACATAAAGGTATGCTTTGAAGAGACCAAATTTTTTATGAAAAGTACCTAGTGACTTGGAATAGTAGAAAATCCAGGATAATTTGCTTCGCTAAACCAACAAAATCAGAATAAAAAACTGAAACCACTAATGCCCTCTATATATTAGGCTCCTATAGAATGAAAAGACCAGAGGCTATAAAAGAAACATCAATCGTGACGAAAGAGACCGTTTTTGGAAATTACCCCTCAGCAAAGTCTAAGAACGAACCACATTCATACATGACTCGTCTCATAATGACTCTTCAACCTTAATCGATGGCCATACTTATACATAGCCCAAGGAATAGGAAGCATAACCAGAGAAATAAACCCAAGCAAGCTCGAAGCCCAGTCTATGCCCAATCTCTCATACATCTGAACCGTGAATAGTGGAAAGCAGGCGCCAACAATATATCTCAGGAGGCCATTGGCAGCAAGTGCCGAAGCGCTATAATGCGACTCGTACGCGTCGAGCAGGTAAAGTGCTATTGAACAGAAAATGGTGACATTACCGCATGAAATGAACATTCCGGACAAGATGGGACTGATCCAGTGGATTTCAGGACGTGCAGTCCACCCAAACCACTTTCGAATGTTAGCGGCGTCTCCACTGACATGAAATGACAAGAATCATTATGGCTCGAGTAGAACTTACAAAAAGACCGATGGGAACCATAAAGGCTCCCATGATGCCAGCCCAGAGTCTCTTTTCGGGAATTGCCTTTACCTGGGGGTCTTTGATGTGTGCTTGGTAAATATAGATGTCGCAAAGAACAGTTAAAGCCCCACCCAGGAGGCACCCAACCACGAGTGAGATAAAAGGGAGGCCGTTCTGCTCAGGCGTAAAACCATAGACCACAGTGAAAACATATGGAAATGCCACAAAACAGGAGTACACGGTACCGAAAAGGAAAGCCACATATATGCTGGAGAATATGACGAGTGGTTCGTTGAAGAGCATATGTATCGGCCGGATGAGCATGATGGTAGCGATTTGCTTTAATGCTGCAGCTCCCTTTGCGCCCGCTGCCATTTTTCTTCCGCTGCGTTTTGCTTTGTTTTGTATGAGGACCTTCGAGTAGGTCTCTTTACTAAATATCGTCGGGATATATGCTGCGATTATAAAAAACAGCGAAGTCCATTGCGTCCAGCGCCAGCCTTTACGCTCAGCTATAAAAGCGCCGACAAGAGGTCTATCTCCCGTTAGAAATTATAGAATATGGCCAAGGTCATCCTTACCCCAAAACAGGTCCGACCACGGCTATGATAGCAATGGGTGCAGCACCAATACATCTTCGAGCCGCTGGAAAGAGATCGGCAGCAGTTGCAGCTGCTATAGCGATCGGTGGTGAGCCGAATATACCAGCGAAGAAACGTAAAATAAGCAAACCCGCAAAATTAGGGCTGAAACCACACCCGAGCACGAAGAGTGCAAAGAGAGGAGTTACGTAGAGATAGACGAATTGTCGACCATGGCTTTCGCTAAGAGGGGCTGCAATTAGGGGACCAAAGCTCAATCCAAGAACAAATGTTGTAAAGGGTAATATAGCGGCAGTTGAACCGACGTGAAATTGCTCCATGACATACTCATAGCCTGGCACGTAAATTGAAGCTGTCACCGTCCTAATTCAATTAGAAAATTTGTTAAATAAAAGAAGGCAACCTCACACTGCTAAACAAAGCCATGCTGGAGTGAGTATGTGTATGCATTTCTTCAACGTAGACCAATTTCTTGGGTCTTCTTGGCCTACAAGTTTGATGTCTTTGTCATCTGACTTGTCTTCATGCAATGCAGGCTTGACTTCTGCGGTGCTTGCCTCTATATCATGCTCCGAAACGGTCGTCGGGGTCTGGAAATTTTCAAGAGTCTGCTGGCTTTGAGACGATTCCATAATGATATTTACAGAAGAAATGATAAGGAAGATGGATCATAGATATTTTCATAAGGCTGTGTTCGAGCTTCTTCTGATATCATAAGATAGCACCCTGGTAGCCACACCACCTAGATCTCTTCAGCGCGCAGAAGGATAAATATGAATCCTTGCAAACGACGATCATTTCGCCTTGTTATCAACTCTGATAGTGCAAGATAGAAGATTGGGTAAGCTACGAGGTTGCATTGATGTGCAACCCCATAAGCGCCCAAGTGAGTATAAGATAGCGACCAGTTGGCATGCTGACTGCATGGGCAGCTCGAATGAACTCCAGGTAGAATCTTAATATTTTGGGGGCGGTTCTTATACTCAGCAAACGCAGCGCATATATCTACGTGGTCCAGGTATTGGGTTAGAAAGTCGAATGTTGGGCATACTATGCACGTCTGACAGCCAGGCATAATGCATCTCTACAGCCAAACCGATGTGGAGCTTATCTGTAGCGGGCAGCGTTGGGAGCCGCAAGCCACTAGGCATGCCCACGAGTTGGTGTTGGTTATCCGTGCTCGGAAGGTGACTTGAATTTACTATCTTCTGATTTGTCGAATTGAGCCTATTTTCAATCCTCACCAATAGACAGGACAATTCGGGGGCTATTCGCGCCACGGTTCGTCCCGTTACTATCCGGTATTTCATTTCATTGGGTGACCAAATGTCCATTCTTCCACGCCAATCGAACATACTGATAAACATGCATCATCAAAATGAGGCCCCCATTTGTTCCAATGAGCGAATGAATACACATACACCACAGTTTGCACGCCATGGACTTCTAATCTTGCTACTGTAGTGCAGACGAAACATGGATCTGGAATTGTAAGGCTGAACAATGGTAGGGATTTCCACAGCCACATGATGTCCGGGCAACTGCGAATCATTGTACTGCAACAAAAGCTCGTATCCATATCTGAGCTATGATTTCTATTTCAGCCCTGCCTCACACCCATTACAATGCTGGATGGGTGGCATGTTGATGTAATACGCACTGACTGCAGAATTAGCTCTGAGAGCACGTTTGCTAGATCAAAGTACGCTGCCGACCATCGCTCAATTTCGATTGGACACAGCCGAACACCATCTTCGGAGGTTGTTGCTTGATGCAAATGGTTGCTGCATGATTCCAACATCCAAAAAGCGCCATTGTGTCAAAGTGATGTGCCACATACTCTTTAAGAAGCCGAGAAATGAGACGTGGTCTCCGCGTCTTGCATATTTGCTTTGACCGCAAATAGAACTCCAGAAGTTTTATTATCAGTCTGCATCATCGTTCTCATGCTGGCGAGTCGGCGTATGCAGTTGGACTTCCCCGAAACCTGTCCATAAACTATCATTTAGGCTATAGGAATCTTGCGAGTAACTGAGAATTCCATCCATGATGCCAGACAGAGGTGTGGGATCAAAGATGTCACCTAACTGGTTGTCAAAATTGAGGACAGATGACATTGCTTGGTCCAAATTTGTTGCATTAAACATCTCTTGGGAATCAAGTACATTGAAGTTACTTCCATAGTCCGATTGGTAATGTCGCACCGCACGATTACCGCTAACCTCGGATTGAGCTTTGTCTGCGACCATATCAAGTGTATGATTTGATAGCCTCTCGAGACTTGCCTTAGCTTTCCTGATTATTGGCCACCATTCGCCTCCAACACTCAGACTACTCGAGCAAGACCGAAGGTCTCGCGCCAAGGTTGGCAGAGATATAGAGTTTCGAACATATGGCGAAATATAGACACAATACATGACAGTAGCACCTGCGAGGAACAAATCTTGCACTGTCCTCCAACTGTGAAATAGGGCACCTACTTCGTACAGCGCCTCATAAAGTCGGAGTCGCGAAACAGCGCTTCGGAAACAGTTCTGGAGTGCGTTATCGTCGGGCCGTACTATAACTTGCGATGGTTGGTATAAGAGACAAATAGCAGAGTGATACTGTATTTCTAGCTTTGTTTGTAATCGCTCGCGTTGGTCAACGGGAAGTGTATCCATGGCTGTGTTTAATGACTCTGCTAGCCAATTATCAAGTTCTTCTTGCAGCTGCTTTTGCGTATCAGCAGGGTTGAGAAGTCCAAAAGGATTGTCCGATTGATTGGGCAATTTGTAAAACCAAGTTTTAATCTTCGAGATAATACGAGCCATCTTGAAAACTTGGGTGGAATAAGCCATGGTGGCTAAATCGTCTGTATGCCTGACAGATTCATTATCATCAAGGGCTTCCAAGCTGGGCAATTTAACATCGAACGTGCCGTCCGCAATTCCTAACGGTCGTCCTTGAATCGTACTCACAGACCAGTTCGGATGTCAGCGTAGGCAATAAAAACAGCCATCAGTGCTTACCTGTCCAATGAATATATGCAGAAAAAGACACGGCGACGCATCTCTGCAGCTAATGGACTGAACTTTCCAGAATTGCCAACCTCTCGATGTAATCCAAGATCAACACTGTGAGCAATCGCAATGTGAATGAGGGTCCAAATATTATAACCTTCAGGGTCGATTAAGCAATGTATAGCAAGTAATAAGACACATTGCACAGTAGGCAAAGACACAGTGCTAAAAACATGATTTGAAAGAGAGGTAGCTGATTTAAACAAAGCTCCTGGGTTGTAGCCGTATATACGTTGTCTAATCTGCAGCGTTGCAGCAATGCTAAGGGCCACAAAGAGCTGAAAGGCTGCAGCATGAGATGTTATCGAGATCATGTGTTGTCCTCTAGATATGTGCTCCTCGCCATTTACAGAGAACATTTTTATGGTGGCAGGCCATCCATTATACTGAATGGAACAATCTGGAGGAGCCTCTCTGCATTCATACAGTGCATCAACCATAGCTTGAAAAGAGGGCTGATGTATAAATGGGTGGTTAGGATGCATGTGCTGAAAGAATCGGCGTATGAGTGTGTCGCATTCACTACGAGGTGGTAAGTCCTGAATATCATGTTAGGATTGTTTACACGCAAGTCAAAGGCGCTCGTCGAATTACCGTGCGGAGTTTTCCATAAAGTTCATGTACCGCCTTGATCATATCGGCAGACAGCGTCTCGGGATTCATCCTTTGTGGTATCCTACTCCTAATTCTTGTACCAAGCTCTCGCGATATACCAACCGTGCCAGGACTATTCGGCTCGTCTCCTTCGTCTCTTTTGCGTGGCTGGAACAGTGAAGGAAACAGAGATCCCGAGGAAGATCCAAGATAGTGAACCTGAGGTGATTCGGAATTCAATGACAAAAGCCCTAGGTCCAAAGCTACCGATCGAGTGTCTTGCTCCAAGGAAGTTGTCCAGCTATGTGGTTCGTTCAAAGCCGCCATTGACCTCTTTTGACCTCTTGTTATACCGGCTCCTACATCGCGCTGCTGCGGTTCCTCCAACCCTGCACCGTCTACATCATTCCCACCACTATTCGTCCATAAAGTAGCAACCGGCGAGCTGCTCGAAGACGTCCCCCTAGTTTCTACCAAGGTAGCGTTAGTCGCATAGTTAGAGGGGAAAGCAGGTCCTGCGTCAAGGCTGACGTGTGGCAGCTCCGTTCTGATTATGTTTTCGAGCCAGGCAATTCGAGCAGTGGCATTCGCAGCAGTAAGACTAGCCTCTGATCAGATGTCGGATTGGCCTCTCTGTGGACAGTACTGACCCTCGAGCGACTCGTCGTTCTGTATGATGGCCATCGACGTCGATACATGCAACTCCAGCCTTCGCGCAATTCCCACATGCAGGGACATGGCCATCACACTATAAGGAATCGTTAGATTGCACATCTGGATATGAGGCTGCCAAGAGAAATGAAATGGCTACCTTGATGCGTCTGTATCTACATCTCTCACAAGCTGACCTCACTTTCTTTGCTCTTTTCGGGCCAGCTGAAGTTGACAATGGAGGGGGCTGGCCTGTAGGGTCCTGCAACGGCTGTGAAGGAAACGCTTCATTCATTGTGCATGCGTAGAATGTCTTGACATGGGACCGAGGTCCCCCAGAATAATATTGCGCTGTAAGACAAGCAGCACGCGAGGCTACAGCAGCTGTTGACGCTATTGCTTGGAGTTTGCGGGGTTCGGTTCGGCAAGGTTTCTGAGCTCTATGCCTCTCTCGTCTCAGGCACCGAACACCTTCATTTCTTGATACTCAAACATAAAATGCTACGTTTATTACTTCAAGACGCCATTCATTTAGATTCAAATCATTATTGGGGTTCTCATCTATGGATCACCGGATTCTTTCATCTCAGCCCGTACAGTTCCTCGGGATTAACAACCATCAAATTTCTCCATTCTTCATCCGACAACCACTCGCGCAAACTGAATAACCAAGCCCGATCGTCAATTATCTGGAACGGTGTTTCTTCCAATGCCTCTTCAGCGCTCCGCAGCTTCATGTTGGGGGTATGTGGCCTAGAGGGAGATCTCATTAGCACATCGCATTGAGCCATGGACAGCACTCTCACCAATCACTTCCCCAGAGAACCCTCCTCGGGTTGGCACGAACCAGAGCAAGTACCAGTGGCTTCATGTCCTCATAAAATGGAGCCTTTGTGGAGCTTCGGTATGGTGCTGAAAGTTTGACCCAGAATGTGCCTGTATTCAAGAGGCGAACAATGTCTTCAAGGCCATCCTGGGCAAAAACGTCCAAGCCTGCTGGAAGCATACTTTCTGCTTTCAACAGCGCATGGTGATCCGTCACTACCTGTATATCAAGATTGGGAATGATCTGACTTAGTGGCTTCCAGTTGCTCAAATTGAGTTGCAAAAACTCGAGGAACCAGCCATACCGTCGGACTCGATCTGCGTATACTCGAAGGACTTGCGTCTGTTTCTTTGCGTCCTCCATCGCTTGGTATTTATACATGTTCAACCTGATCCCACGCACGCCACTTATGTGCAGATGCTGTATTTCTGCGTCGGAAGTTTCCTCGTTTATCACAGCGCATCCTCGGGTGACAGATTGACCAAGTTTGGCAATAAATGCTTTCAAGGAGGTGCAGTCATCTCCATACGAAAGTCCATGGGTCAAGACGGATTTTGTTATGCCCAAGGAACCTTTAAAAGCCTCATACTCAACCACAGTTGCCTTGGGCGGTGTCAAGTGTCGATCTTTACAGTATGGAAAATTATGGGCTGCGACTTTGTCAGAAGAGAGGTACATTATGTGCGGGGAGACATAGCCCACGTTCAAAAATATGATGATGTGTATCCCATCCTCCATCAGGAAAGAGTTCTTTTGCTTCGTGGAAAATGGATCCCATCTTGAGCGAAATGTTTTGAGAATGTCTAATTGACGAAGGTTGTATTTTCTCTTTTCAACCATAACATCTATAGCAAGTTGCTTAGGTATCAATTCAATGGTTGCTGTTGTGCCTCGTTCCCATTGCAGACTCCATAGCACGCTAGTGGATCGCTCCGGCTGGTGTTGTGTTCAGCACATGACAGGGTCTCTCCAGGCGCTCATCTTCCCCTACGACAGTGCATAAGTCTACCGGAGGATACCGTATACGGCCAACAACCGGAAGGAATGCCTGGCGGGCTACACCCGTTGTTTCAATGGGATGAACCTTCCGCTGTATCCTTTGGCAGACTGGAAACATTAGTCCCTTGAATCGATTGCATGCTCTGGACTTTTCCATGTTTTGAGATGGTTTGGATAGAATCTTGTTGAGGGCAAGTGTTAAAACTGCATCAGTGTCTGTATTCCCTCTTTTTTTTTTCACGGTTGAGATCTACTCGAATAACGGAACTTCATATCATCATGGCTCGAACGACAGAAAAGGTGGCTCACTCGCCGGGCCAGACTATTACAGCTGGTGCAGCAGCTGGGGGACTGGAAAGTCTCATTACTTATCCTACTGAGTTTGTAAAAACACAACAGCAGCTTCTCAAAAAGTCTCACGGCAAATCATCTACTCCCTCCAGCATTCTCATAAACATTGTACGAAATGGCGGTGTTCGGCAGCTGTATAGTGGCGCGGGGGCTTTCTGTGTGTCGAATGCATCCAAGAGCGCTGTGCGATTCTTCACCTTCGATCTCGCTCGTGGATACCTCCCTCGCACAGCATCTGGTAAATCGACAGCTTTGGGAAATCTACTGGCTGGGTTTGTGGCAGGCATGGCCGAGAGCGTGGCTGTGGTCACTCCTGGAGAAACGATCAAAACTCGGTTAATTGATGATAGAAATCGAAAGGGCGGTCCTCAATATCGTGGAACAATGTCAGCAATACGATCGATCATAGCGATAGATGGCGTGACTGGGCTATATCGTGGTCTTGTTCCTGTCACAGTCAAGCAGTCTTCCAACGCCATCGTTCGCTTCACAAGTTATAATTTCCTCCTTGACCAAGCGCGGGCTTTCTCAAACTCGAAGTATCAGCGTGCTATGTCAATGGTTGCGGGAGGGGGCGCCGGAATTATTACAGTGTACTGTACTATGCCGATGGATAATATCAAGACACGCCTGCAGGCAATTGGTGGTCGTGAAAGGTATTCGGGGTCTGTTAACTGCTTGGTTAACATGGTTAAGGACGAGGGAATTGCGTCTCTGTGGAAGGGTACTACGCCACGACTTATACGACTAACGGCAAGTCTTCTAAGGTCTTTCCAATATGTTAGAATGAGACTAATTATAATGATTAATAGGTTTCTGGGGCGATCAGCTTTACCATTTATGAACAGGTTCTAGTGTGGACACAAAGATCTCCGAGTTTTGGATCGGCAAATATAATTGCTGTTGCATAGGGTGTTTTTGCATAATTTATTACATTCAGCACCTACCTTGATCGTTGAATCCAACGAGCGCAGTTTGTTAGCCTCTTATGACAATCACTATACATCATTTAATTAGTAAAAGGCATATAGTTATTCAAAGTTACATAGCTAACATAAGGCACAGAATTACCATAAGGTCTATAGTGATTATTGAGAATATGATTTCTATGAATTGAAAGTCTCCGTGATTGTAAGCCTCCAATATTCTTTTCTGTGAGGTGGCTGACTAAATCTCAAATAACCTTCGACTCCCAAATACCCCATCTCAAACTTCCTTAAGAGACTTCACATAATTGAGTGCTGAGCCCTTCATAAGCCAAGGGATTTGACCCTCATGAAAGCTATGATTAACCTTAGTTTCCCAAACCTTCCCGTCTTTCCGCGTAACCTGTACCGTAAGCTGTTCACCCTGTCTCATCCCTTCGACTCCCAAAATACTAATCCCATCATCGGGCAGAATCTTACCATACGCCTCTGGATCCACAAATGTCAGAGGCAGCATTCCTTGCTTTTTCAAGTTCGTTTCGTGAATCCTAGCAAAGCCGTTGGCTATAATAGCTGTAGCACCGAGAAATCTCGGTTCCAGCGCTGCATGTTCTCTGCTGGACCCTTCGCCGTAATTATCCTGCCCGATGATACACCATCTGATTCCTGCATTCTTGTATTTCCTTGCTGTCGCGGATGTCGAATCAAGTTCTCCTGTTTGAATGTGCTTGACAGTTCCGCGTGGTTGATCCGGAAGAAATGCGTTCTCGGCTCCCACGAGAAGATTATGTGAGATGTTATCCAGATGTCCGCGATAATCGTACCATGGTCCCGCAGGAGAGATATGATCCGTGGTGCACTTGCCCTTCACTTTAATAAGAATCGAAAGATCTTTGGCGTTCTCGGGGGTCCATGGAGAGAAGGGTTCGAGTTTTTGGAGTCGTTCACTGTCGGGAGAAATTACCACCTCGACTTTTTCTTTCGAGGGGTCGCTTACGGGTGCTTGGTAGAGATCCTCGCCGGAATTAAACGACATGGGTAGCTCATCTGAGAAAGGAGAGGAGAATTTAAATAGCCCGCCGGCACCGTCTGGGAGACTGTCGGTGGCGGGATTGAAGTCGAGGGAGCCAGAAAACGCAAATGCCGTTGCAAGTTCGGGTGACGTTACGAAAGAATGCGTTCCTGCATTACCGTCATGACGACTACGAAGCAAATTAGCACAAAATCTCTGGCTATGTGTTTAGCACAACTGGACGTACCCTGTAAAATTTCGGTTGAAAGATGAGATAACAGAGTTTAACTCGCCCTATCATAGTCAGATATAATCTCGTACAATTGCTGCAGACAAGGAAGGAGGTCATACTTTCGGCACATCGGTTCTATTCCACTGGCCAACACAAGGTCCACAGGAACTGCTCAGAATAACAGCTCCAGCATTTCTCATAGTGTCCAAGAATCCTGCATCGTCAGCAGTAGCTCTGATCTGCTCACTACCAGTTGAAACATAAAATGGCGTCTTCAGTTTCAACCCATTGCTCGTCGCTTGCTCGATCAATCCAGCTACTTTCATGAGATCCTCGTACGATGAATTTGTACAACTCCCTACCAACGAAGCAGCAAGATTCTTCGGCCACTTATTTTCATTTATGGCCTTGCCCAGTTTCGATAATGGGTGTGAGAGATCCGGCGTATACGGCCCATTGATATGCGGTTCCAAAGTGCTGAGATCAACCTCAATGACATCGTCATAGTATCTCTCGCTCCCCTCATCGGCAGTGATGAGATTTAGATTCTGACCTGCTGCCTTGGCAATCTCAGATCGCTTTGTTACTTCCAGGTATCTAGCCATGCGTTCGGAATATGGGAAGATACATGATGTTGCCCCTATTTCAGCTGACATGTTACCCACGGTTGCCATGGCTGTTGCTCCGAGAGTTTTGGTTCCGGGACCAAAAAACTCAACGATCTTGCCCTTGCCTCCTGATACGGAGACTAGACCTGCGAGTTTGCATATGATATCTGAGTATGTTTTAGTATTTCTTTAAAGATGAGTCGCATCTCACTTTTCGTTGGAAATTTGCTAACTTACCCTTTGAGCTTGCCCATCCACTTAGCTCACCTGTGATTCTGACACCAAGAACTTTCGGGCACGGCAGTTCCCACTGCAATCCTGCCATGGCATCTACAGCATCCGATCCCCCAACTTGGTGCAATTAGCATATACTTCCACATCCAGAGAGTCACACATACCACCAATGCCTAACATCGCCATTCCCGCCGCATTCGGAGTATGGGAATCGGTTCCAACCAAAAGTTGTCCAGGACTTTCTAGAAATGAGCCATAATTCCTCGAAAATTTAACTTGTGATTAAGGAGGGGCTTACAAAACATAATTCTCAAAGAGAATCGTGTGTATTATTCCCGATCCGGGCTTCCAAAACCCAATGTTATATCTCGCCGATGCCGATGCCAGAAACTCGAAAACTTCTTTATGCTTAATCTTTGCCGCAGCGAGATCTTCCTTCGCGCCTTTTTCGGCCATAGTCAAATGGTCTGTGTGGATCGTTGTCGGCAGAGCGACTTTGTCGATTCCTGCACTCATGAATTGCAACAATGCCATGGTAGCATTCGCATCATGTATCGCCACTCGATCAGGATATAGCTTGAGAAAAGATTTCCCGGGCTCTAAATCTTGGGTCTCAGGCTCACATAAATGGGAATAAAGAACCTTCTCTGATAATGTTAATGGTCGATCAATTCGTTGTCGAATTTGTGCTAGTGATTTTTGCAATTGTGCATATGGAACAAAAGATTCCTTTGAGTATTGTCAGTTACGTTGTTATGTTTGTAAGACCAGAATTAAAACATACGGATTCGAAATTGTTCATTGGGATACGCCGAGGATCGCGTGCAAGGCTGGGAGATACTGTCGCAAGGCCACGGCTTTGCGCTCTTCCAGATACTCTTCTGCCAATGGACGGTGGAAGGCCCCTCTTCGAAGAATAATTTATAAAATGAGTCATGATTACTGTCAAAGACAAGACGACTTTACATTCGAGGACCAGGGAGACTTCGAGGAGAAGGGAAGTGGTATCAAAAAAATAAAAATGGATCACAATTGTTTTCTGGATCAGGCGAGGCTGCACAAGCCTCCCTTCGGCCCCAGTCCCGAGGCAGTTTCCATAGTCACGATTACTTTGACGGAATCATATTCCAACGGAAGGAGCGATTCATGGCTCGAGGATATGAGATTACGAAAAACGGACGTATCCGTTGGCTTGGGCCTTGAGCGAGCATTGAGAGCGGATGGTTCCTTTAGCGTTGCCAAGAGCAGGCAGCCTGTTTGTGGGGTCAGGATTCAGACCAACCACCTTGCAGCGGGGTTCTCAATGTCGTTGACCTTGTTTGTGATTTCAGTCTTTGGTTCTAAGATGCATTGATTGATGTTGAATCTTTCATTCGAAAAGAAGTCTCTATGTTGCAATTTATTGATTCCTGCATCATGGTATCAGTCTCTCCTGTTTCAAGGACATCGCTAAAGGCATTAAAGCAGTTCACGTCTTGTGATGTATGGCCTCCTGTTCCTCAAATCACAGTTTGTACCAGATGTCAAAGGCTGATGCAAATCTAGATTGGGGATGCCCTCGTTAAGCTTGGGCTTTCGCATGGTGGCTTCCTATCAGGTCTACATATGTACTCGCCTGAACGTCAAGCTGGACCAACAAAGGTCTTTGGACCAGCATACACGGTTGAGATGGTAGAAACGAAGGATAGAACATCACCAAACCCACCAATTCACTTCGCCGATGGCATTCCAAAAGATTCAGTCGTGTTTATTTCACAGCCAACGGGTCTTTATTCAGCTTGTTGGGGAGGCTTGATGAGTACTCGTGCTAAGTACCTTGGTGCTCAGGGAGTTATTATTGATGGGAACTTTAGAGACATCAACGAGCATAAAGATCTGAACTTTCCCGTATGATTAAACTCAATGCTCTTTTCTTTTGGTGTTTTTAGCTAATGATGAGTATTGTAGTTGTTTGCCAGGGGTATATCGATTTTGGGATCTAATAGCTTCACACGCTCATCTCGCATGAATATTCCCGTCAAATTTGAAGGAAATTCCAAACAAGGGAATTTAATCATTCATTCTGGTGATTTTATCCTCGGTGATGCCGATGGAGTTGTTGTAATCCCACCAAGCTTGGTTGAAGAGTGCTTGAAGTTGTGCAAGGATAGATTTGCGATTGATGAAGAGACCAGGAGGCTTTTGGAGAACGGGGCTGAAATGGGACCGACCATCAAGAAACTGACGAAGCAATAAATTATAAGCTTGTAATTAAACCACCAAATCACTTGCTGTTGTTTTGAGTGCTAAGAAGCATACGCATCGCCCGCCACTGTGTTCGGGTTTTAAATCCATAAACATTTTTAGGAATCGACCTAGTTTTCAGTCGACGAGTTCTTCAGATCGCGATATTGACCTGCGTCCAAATCACCACGCAAATATCATCCCCTTCAACTTTAGCTTGCGGTGAAAGAAAATATTAGTCAATTTAGAGCCGTTTTCTAGTTACGACAAAGTATAAACCCTTGAAGTTAAAAACGACCAATTATTTCTGTCAATTTGATCTAGTATTTTTCAACAAGGGCTCTTCCGTCTGAGTCGGACCTTGCTTAATGTATCGTCGCTTATGGCCGCCACAGGGAACCCCCGAGTCAAAAGACATTGTGGCGGTGCGCGGAACGCTCCAAGAGTCCAAGCAGACTCGAATTGGCAAAAGCGCGGGGAACAGCCACCCCGGAGTGATCCTTTGAATACAAACCCTCATGTGTTCAATATCGTGTGATTCTGTGGGGGAGGTACGGGGCTCCGCATTCGACACAACATCTACAAGTATCAAGCTGATATCCAGATAATCCGAAGTATCATCCTCATTCCCAGGAATCTCCAGCAGCTGAATACCATACCGCAGTATTAACATCCGAATCCATTCTCTGAAAATATGACTACCAAACAAGAATCTGCGAGCGCTGAGCTGCACGAGTTTGTAGAGCAGAAGGTAGATATACCAGTACCAGATCATCCCATCCTAGTCGACGATGAGAGTTTTCGTAAACGAGAGAAGAGTCTTGTGCGAAAGTTGGATTTTACATTGATGCCCATGGTGTGGATCTTATATATGTTCAATTACCTTGATCGCAACAATATCTCGTAAGTAGTTTGCTTACTAAAATTTGGGGGAATGGTTTAATGCTAATAATAATCACAGCCAATCGCGACTTAATTCTCTCGAGAAGGATCTGGGTCTTGTTGGTGATCAATTCAATACTGCCGTTTCAATCTTGAACGTCGGGTAAGAACTTCGCAGCTTCAAAACTCAACACGACTAAAACTTTATCAGATATATGCTCATGCAACTTCCAAGCAACATGATATTGACTCGTGTGCGACCATCCTTATATCTGCCGTTCTGGGTCTGCGTTTGGTCTGGTGTCTCGGCTGCGACTGCTGGAGCTAAGAACTATCAACATTTGATTGTGATCAGGTTTTTCCTGGGAATAGCTGAAGCCCCCTTCTTCCCCGGCGTATTTTATCTGCTGTCATGCTGGTACACGCGAAAAGAATTAGGTCTGCGGACTGCTATCCTTTATTCTGGCCTGGTCCTCGCTACCGCTTTTTCGGGACTCATCGCAGCCGGCGTCTTTGCTGGTCTCGATGGCGTTAAGGGTCATCCTGGTTGGCGATGGTTATTTATAATCGAAGGTGCTGCGAGTTTCTTTTTCGGCGTTCTTGCTGTCTTCGTACTGCCAGACTTTCCGGACTCGCCGTCGGGGAGTGCAAAATGGCTGCTGAACGCTGAAGAGCGTCTCGTTGCGGTGGAGAGAATGAGGCGCGATCGTGTATCGATGCCAGAGGGACAAAATACCGTCTGGTACGGCTTGAAGCTCGCTGTATTCGATTACCGCACTTGGGTTTTTGTGAGTTCATAAAACAATAGGACTGTCAAACTTGGACTAATTATAGCTTCCTAGGTCATCATGCTTATTGCAAACCATACGGCGTATGGATTCAACTACTTCTATCCCTCGATTGTCAAGGGCTTCAACTTAGGCTCGACGACAATCACACTCGTTCTTACAGCTCCACCATACTTGCTCGCAACGGTCATATCCTTTGGCTTCGCTTACTCGAGTGATCGACGTGGAGAGCGCGGTTACCACATCTCTATCCCAATGAGTATAGCAGCTGTCGGCTTCGTTACTTCTGCAGCTACAGTCAATGTACCGGCACGATACGCAGCGTCGTTTTTGTACATCTGCGGATGTTTTTCTGCCAATGCCATGGTGTTCAGCTGGGCGGCTTCAACACTCAACCAGTCACCAGAAAAACGAGCTTGCGCAACTTCAATCATTAACCTTCTTTCTCAGTTGGGCAATATCTGGAGCCCATATTTCTTCCGCTCTGAAGACGCCACTCGATATCTTATGGCGATGTTGCTGATGATGTCGTTTTCGCTCTTGAGTGTCGTGACCTGTTTTATCATGAAGTGGACATTGAAACGTGACAACGAGAATATTTTGAGGGAATACGAGGGTACAGATGATAGACCAACGTTGTATCCATTGTAGTTGAAGAGTCAAGTGTATAGCCAGATAGATAAACTATGTATATATTTGAATAGCTTTTTGTTTTTGTCAACAAAGAATAAGACGACTATATACCATTTATCAATTTCAGATGAACAGACAGATAGGCAAGGACAAACAGTCATTGATCAACAAAATTTTCATTGCTACTGTCTGAAGAGACTGCAAAATACGATTGGGATTAAGAGTTGCTCCTTGGCATCTCTCACATGAACCCAAGGAGCGTGACCAGAACATCCCGAGAAACAAAAAAATGAGAGAAAGGAAAAGTCAATCATGTTGGCAAGCCATGGTATTGTTAAATCCTCGTAGATGGAGAATTTATTGATCTCACCGCTACCATCGGAGAACATGTTTCGATTCCCGAACAAGTACAAAAGTACTTTAGCGAGCATTTCGGAGTTCTGAACTGCTTACTCGGCAAAGCAACCAAACGCGGAATTTAGGATGGACAGGTCGATCAGCTTGATAATCACCACAGCCGACAAGTTCGATATAAAGCACTGGGCTGCCTCTTTTTTTTTAGAAAAAAAAAAAAGACAAAGAGAAAAAGCTCAATCAGTTTTTCTAATTTCCATTATTTACATCGATTCTTCGGAAAGAAGAAGAGAAAAAGAAAAAGACACAGAACGATGACGATCAACCACCTGACGCTGCGCTGCACCCAGCACAACTTCCCACGCATGCTGGCATGGTACACGAAAGTTCTGTCGCCGCTTGGCTACGAGCTCAAGATCCGGGCGCGCGAAGATTGGGTCGGGATGGGTCCTCGTGATGGGTTTCCGCATTTCTGGCTACAGGCACATGCGTCGCCGACGGACAAATCAAGCCCGACGCATATTGCCTTTGATGCTGACACTCATGCGGGAGTAGAGAGTTTTCATCGTATTGGATTGTGGGTTTCTCTTTTCAATTTTTCTTTCCTTTGTGATGTGATGTGATGTGAGAGAGTCGAGGTTAATTCTGGCTGCTGCAGAGAGGAAGGTGGAACGGATCATGGGAAACCGGGCATTAGGACTGAGATGAGTTGGACGCCGTATTTCGCTGCCTTTTTACTCGACCCTGAGCAGAATATTATTGAGGCTGTGTGTATTGGGAAAGAGAGGGAGATTGGTGAGAAATCGCAAGGTTTGGCGAGATTGTATAACGAGGAGTGATTAGAGCAAGAGCAAAGCACTCTATTATCCCCTTAATTGATTCGAAGTTACTATTAACACTATCAATCGCAATCCGTGCCACCTGTATCACCGAAAATATCAATGGCAAATAACTGCTACATTGAGGTGGGTTTTCAATGTATCAGAAGTCAAAAATCAGTTAGAAAGAGAAATTCCAGTTTGTCTGCCCTAGGTCCCATTGCCATACCGTCTCCTAAATACTCCTCAAACTAGGTGTTTAAAACTGGCTAGGTGAAATGACATCAGAAAGACCTAGGTTTAACCATGAACACGAATTTATGCTCATGTCATATCATTGGATCTAGACATCTATAAGAGAAGCAGAAGAAAAAGAGAAGAAAAAAAGAGAGACGCAGTTATTTACAGGTAACAAGCCTCCGATGCGATGCCACGATTTGTTCCCAACTCCAAAATGCCCAGTTCTGTTTTTGTCCTTTCTCTTTATCATTTTTTCTTCCTCGTCAGAAACACCGATGCCAGAGTCTACGAGCCAAAGAAATATTCGTTACATGCGTTTGCTTTTTTTTTGGTTGTTGGTATAATGCTTTAAAATTCCACTTCGACTTTTCCAGCTCTGAATGCTGTTATATACATCAAGCTGTGTAGCTTAGAAGCGCCTGGCGCTTGGGGCTGCGCCGGAAGGGGCACCAGTTGGGATTGGACCGCTTCCAGATGAAGGGGGAGGGCCACTTGGGCGAGCTCCGGATGGTCGAGGGGGAGGAGTGCCTGAAGGCTGAGCTCCAGAAAGGACAAGGAAACCAGAGGGCTCTTCGCGGGCTTTCACACTCGCTGGGAGATCGGTTGGGATTGCTCCAGATGGGGCATCTGAAGGGCGGACACCAGTTGGGCGGGGAGGAGGTGCGCTGCCGGAGGGGAATTGTGTTTGGAAGCCTGAAGGAAACTGTGAAGGGAAGCCGGATGGGATGCCAGTAGGGGCTGAATCTTCTTGGCGTGCCTTAACGCTGGCTGGGACTCCGCTAGGGATAGCACCTGAAGGAGGTGGTCCTGTTGGGCGACCGGTTTCGCCAGATGGCAAGGCTGGAGGTGTTCCAGTTGGTGCAGGTGGTGCTCCAGAGAAATCAGAAGGGAAACCTGAAGGGGCTCCGGAAGGAAATCCTGAAGGAGCGGAATCTTGACGTGCTTTGATGCTGGCTGGCAAGCCAGTTGGGATAGCATCTGAGGGTGGTGGCCCGGTTGGGCGAGCACCACTTTGGCCTGATAAGAAAGCAGGTGGTGTGCCAGTTGGTGCTGGTGCTCCAGAGAAGTCTGAAGGAAATCCGGAAGGAAATCCTGAAGGGGCTCCAGAAGGGAAGCCGGATGGGATTCCAGTAGGGGCCGAATCTTCTTGGCGAGCCTTGACACTAGCTGGAAGATCTGTGGGGATAGCACCT
Organism: Pseudofabraea citricarpa; assembly: GCA_029641185.1. Lineage (NCBI taxonomy): Eukaryota > Fungi > Ascomycota > Leotiomycetes > Helotiales > Dermateaceae > Pseudofabraea > Pseudofabraea citricarpa. Next base: position 755,111 of record JAPWGK010000008.1, read on the forward strand.
GAGGGAGGTGGTCCTGATGGGCGAACACCGCTTTGACCCGATGGGAATGCTGGAGGCGTACCAGTTGGGCGCTCTCCAGTCTGAGATGGCGGAGTTCCAGAGAAGTCTGGTACTCCTGATGGAGCCTGAGAATCTGCCTGTCGAGCTTTGACGCTGGCTGGGAGACCAGTGGGGATAGCACCAGAAGGAGGTGGTCCTGATGGGCGAACACCACTTTGACCTGATGGGAAAGCTGGAGGTGTACCGGTTGGACGTTCTCCAGTTTGTGATGGTGGAGCTCCAGAGAAATCTGGTACACCAGATGGAGCCTCGGAATCTGCTTGTCGAGCCTTGATACTGGCTGGCAGGCCAGTTGGGATAGCTCCCGAGGGAGGTGGTCCTGTTGGACGACCGGTCTCGCCTGATGGCAAGGCTGGAGGGGTTCCGGTTGGCCGGGCACCTGTCTGGGAAGGCGGAGTGCCAGAGAAGTCTGCTTGACCGGATGGTAGAGATGGAGGAGCTCCACCAATGGAGGAAGCTAGAGGAGCTGCATTGGCTGGGAAGCCTGCGCAGAACATGAGCACAAGGGAAGCGATGTTGGCGTTGAAATGCATGTTGAAGAGAGTTGAAAGTTGAGAGTTGAAAGTTGAAAAAAGATCAAAAAAAGAGGTGATTTGATATCGACAGAGCCTGCTGCTTAAAAGTAGTAGACCGGCTGTGAAAAGTTGAGAAGTGAAGAGAAGAACTGGTTGCTGATGAATCGAATGATGTGAAGATGAAGATGATGATGAGGGTGAGGAAGGAAATCTAGAGGCTCGCTCTCCTGGTCTTTATATCTCGAAATCGTCTCCCTTGAGCACATGTCCACTCCACGATGTATAGCCTCAGCCATCGACAGCCTGGCAATAGAGTTTGGTGGACACGCAACTGTCTTTCGACAAGTGGTCCCGGTGGGCGGGCTACGAGCCATCTGAGCCACTAGGCGAGCACTGGTCAGACATCAGTTCATCTAGATAATTCCCGTCTGAAGTTTCGAAACATGAAAAAGCGCAGTAGACGATGACGCGTGGTTGACAGGTCGGAGGTAGAATGTATAGAATAGGGGGTTAAGCGAACATAGGCGATGCTAGCTCGTTCATGCAGGCTATTTCCATCCGCCCTGTGAGGCTCAATGGATCCTTTGTCGCCTTGCGTCGATCAAAGCCGTGCATGTGTGGCTGGGAGACAGGCATCTAGATCCTATGATCTTTATCTGGACCGAGGAGAATGTGGAGAATGGGGCTTCGAGGAGTGGCAAAGCACGACTCACCACGTCGGTGACTTACGTACGCGACTCGACGTAGTCTGTGTTTCAAGTTGCCCGAAACATCAGATAAACGGAGAATGCAAGACAGATAAAATGACCAAGAATCGCATGTAAATAGCCTTGGATGTCGTGATCGCCATCTTTTTGATGCTATAAGAGCCATACAAATTCTCAGTCGCCAACACTTTGCTACTCGAAGCCCCTCTTTAACCGCGCAAGAGAGAGTACATCTGATCTGAATTAGCCAGTCGACAAAGCCTACACGTATGAGAGCGGAGAGGCCCAACATGAGCACATAACAATTGACTCAACTGGTTTATAGTTCTCTTGATTCTTGTCGCAAGTCTTGTAACACAACTCACTATCTGCTTCTTGGTGGTTTTAGTGTTATGGTATATTAATATCGGCCTGTTTCTTCTCATGTCATACATATAGAAAGCCTCCGTGAATTCTGGAATATACGCGAAACAGTGCTGCCGGTCCTGACATCACTACGATTCTCTATTATATATCTTATCCTCTCACATAATATGTAGAGAGTATCGGAGCCTTTATCCAATGCGACCCAAGTCACATGACCATGATTCGGACAATGTAAGCAGCTGAAGAGCCCACGAATCTCAGCTCTTCAGCTCTGCCTGTGGCGTCAATGATGTGTAAAATAGATATTCATAGCGATGAGTGATGATTCGGAAGGTGACACAAATCGAACGGGAGGAAAGAATTCCGCCAGATTCTCTCGGCCGTGAAGGAGGCAACGTCAAAACAAGCCTTTGCAGCTTATCAATATCCAGCCGTGCCATTGGCCAGTTGGCAATACGAGGAGTACGACGAGGGAATTAGCAACAGCCTTACGGCCGTCTTACCAATCACAGCAGCTCCTCTGTGCGCCCCCAATAATCCTTCTAGCCTCGTTGTCTTGTTCTTACGGACTTTCGGACTTCTTGACATAACCACATAAAGAGCTCACTAAGGTCAGCAAAGCCCAATCCATTTCGCAAACAGGATAAATACCTTCAGCTATTCATGAATCTCTTTGCCAACTTGCGCTTCGCATCCCTCGTCGTTACGCTCTTCGTCCTTCTTGTTGCAATCATTCTTTCCCCGTCGAGATTCCTTGCTTCAGCCCGTGGAGGCTTCCAGCGCTTCTTTTCTAAATCATCATCTGAAGATCACCTGATTCAAGACAATATGGCATCGACCACGAGAACGCCTGTCTATTTCCTCAGTCATGGAGGTGTAAGTCTACAGAATTCTTGGCCTCAACTGTAGGAAATGGAGAACTGATGTGTAGAAAATAGCCGAATATCATGTATGAAAAAGACCACCCAGTCTATCCCCAACTCGAGAAGATTGGCAAGGAAATCACGCAAAAAGTCAAGCCCAAAGCCGTTGTCGTCTTCTCGGCACACTGGCAAGGCGAACGAGACGCCGTTGATATCAACACCTCTGAAGATACAAATCTGATCTATGAGTATTTACCCACCTGCGTACAGCACGAGGACGATTCCTAACCTTCCGAACTAGTTTCTACGGCTTCCCATCTCACTACTACAAAGAAACATATCCCAACAAGGGAAGCAAAGAAATGGCCGACACGGTTATCGCAGCACTCAACGGCGCAGGAATTAAGACAAACCCCACTCGTCGAGGTCTAGATCACGGCGTATGGGCAGGTTTCAAAGTGGCCTTCAACCCCAAAACAAATCCACTCAATGTACCCATCGTGCAAGTCTCACTCTTCGCAAGCGAGAATCCAGCACAGCACTACGCACTCGGGCGTGCCCTCTCATCGCTTCGTGACCAGAACATCCAGATCATCGCTTCGGGCATGTCTGTTCACAATCTGAGAGATTTCCGCTTTACTATGGGCTCGGGCCATCCGCTACCGTATGCAGTTTCGTTTGACGATGCTCTTAAGGAAGCGGCTGAGTCTAGCCCTGATGTTAGAGAGGATCGTATGGTGAATTTGCTCAAGAGACCAGATGCTAGACAGGCGCATCCGACTTTTGAACATCTCCTCCCAGTTCACGTTGGTGCTGGTGCGGCGGGTGATGATATAGGAAAGAGACTTTGGACTATGCCTGAGGGCAGCATGGCCTGGGCTCAATACAGATTTGGTGATGTGCCAAATGGAAACGCGACGAATGGGAAGATCTGAGATGGAGCTATATTATTATTGAGACATGATTTGTAAACTAGTATGGGACTCTGGCGTCTTAAAGAATTGAATCGATGATTACCTAGAACGAATTAGCACTATGGATTTTGTGATCAGCTGGAATGGTTTGTGTTGATGAGCAATGATCTAAGCTTTGGTGGCCATTCGCATGGTCAATCGCATTTATTATACGTGCCTATGTCTTCGGAGCTGCTCCCTGTTGGCTCCACTGGCATTCTACCAGCTAAGAAATTACATCGTCATTTTGATTTTCGAAAATCCTGTCCCTGACCTCTGATCTTTCGCCAGCCCAGTAGTATCGCTATACTAAGAACCAGCATAAATAGCAAGACCTGGTAATCACCTAGTCAAAGTGATCGCTTCTCAGCACCAGCGGCCAATCTCTCCTTGATGTAACTCTCCACATCGTCAATCTCTTCTGGATCAGCGCTGTGCTGCAAGCCGCGATACATCTTCAGATTGACATTCCAGCCTTCTTTCTTCAGAATCTCTGCAGTCATCTGTCCCCACTGCGGTCGCACTAAGGGATCGCTATCTCCATGTCCCATGAAGATTGGTGTGTCTTTGTTGAAATTATCCTTGGCTGCGAATTCCTTCAGCTTGAGGTGTAGTAGGAGGTAGCATGAGAGACCAAAGATACCACCGAGCTTCTGCGGTGCTGTGATACCAGAGAAGACTGCCATGGCGCCTCCTTGTGAGAATCCTCCAACGATGATTCGTGTCGAGGGAATACCAGCATCGATTTCGCTCTTGATCAAACCGTTGAAGTACTCTCGCGATCGTAGGATACCAACCTCATCTTGCCCGGCTTGGAGGTCATCAAAAGTAGTCTAAGAGCAAACAGAATCCAGATATTAGCCAAGATATCCCTAGCCTGGATAGATAGAAAGAAAATTGAAGGAAATAACGAACGACGCCTCGAGGTCTTACAATGTCATACCAGCCTGGCATATGCATGCCAAAGTTGACTGTAATGGGGATCGCTGGCGCATTGGGGAAGATGAATTTGACCTCGTCAAACTTCTGTCGTCGTCGCCAATTCTCTGCCAATGAAACCCATCCCGAACCACTATCGCCCAATCCATGCGCCATGATGACCGTCGCCGTGTGCTTTGTCACCGCGGGGATCGTGAGAGCTGTTGGCGGCATAATTGCGGTTGTGATTGTATCTGTTTTCGCAGATGGTCAGGTTGATTCTTGATCTCGAGAGGATCAAGGGCGACGGGTTGCAGCTAATGAAAAGCTTCAACGATATGCGCAGGTGGTTTGGAGATCCAAAAAGGTGAGGGTGAGATGAAAAGTGATGTCGTTTATTGCAGCCGGCTCGCCAAGACTCTTCTGCATGCTGCCCCTCGGTTGCAATGTTGATTTCTTATCTGCTTGCGAATCAAGTCAGGAGGCACCCAACTCTCACCCATCACGCGCGCCGCTCACTACCACGATTGAGATAACTCGTACTCTTGAAGATCCGTATGCTCCCCGGATCTGCAAAAGCGATCTGCGATATTTGTCCGGTTCCACCAACACCAGCCTAAACGGCCCTGTACAATCAACAAACGAATCTCGACTACAGCTATCATGGCTTCATCAAGCCGAGCACCCTCTCCCTCACCCAGCGCACTCCCTCCTATACCTTCGTCGCCGACATACTCATATGCATCTACGGCCTTTCCCACATCCACATATAACCTGCCGCTGCCACCACCTCCGCGGTCTCCCCATGCCGTGCTCTCGAAATCCGACCTGGAAGCCTCACAAGCCGCCTATTCCGATCTCCTCAGCACCGCAAAAGCTTATCGATTGTCCCTAGCCTCGCTCTCCAGCACCGCCTCGGCGTTCGGTGCAGCTTTAGAGAACTGCGCGCGCTTGAAAGAAGCACGGTCTGAAGCTCTCCATCCTCCCGGTGGCTCTTTATCGAATAGTTTCACGGCAAAAGGTAGTTGCACAGCAGATAGTCTATTGGCGGCCAGCGGAGTACACCAGTTGATTGCGAACCATCAGCAGATTTTGAGCGAGTGTGTATATAGGAGTTTCGAGGTTCCGCTGCTGCATGATCTGGACCAATGGCGCCGGCATATGGAAGAGGAGGAACTCACATACCAGCGCGAAGCCAAGATTCAGTCGAAGGAGATTCGGCGGATGGAAAAGGAGGGATTAAAACTACACCGACAACGAAAGAGGGATGTTGCCAAGTTTAGAGGGCATCTAGTTGATCTGACAACTAGATTGGATGGATTGACGACATTACACGGGACGCATAGCAGAGGCTTACTGCGAGAAGCTCAGGAAATGAGTCTCAAGATTGTTGATGCGGGAGCAGGACTGGTTCGAGCGGAAGTAGACATCTTTGAAGCGCTGGCGCGCAAAGGATGGAGTGGAGGGGGTCTGGATGATTTGTTAGAAAAAGGACGTGATCTATTTGCCAACGATGGCGAGAATACTCCAGGGCACCACGAAGGCAGCGGGAGTAAGATTTTCAGTATCCTACCACAGAAGAGTATCTTACCCGAGAGCGACGGCAGTGGTGGAGCCGCTCTAGGACACGCGAGGAGTAATAGTCTCGGTGCCGATGTAGACCGGTATCAGTCTCTTGCAGGCGCGGTGAGTGGGCCTGACGATACGGGGAGTATATTCTCAGAGAGTGGAATACTTAACCGCTCGAGAGGCGTGAGACCCTTCTCACCGCCGCCCATGGATAGAAAACAGGCGAGAAGTGCGGAAGATGCGCAGTCAGCTACAACTATTGTGAAGCTCCCATCACCAGTAGAAGGAGAGGAACAGGAATTTGAGGTGGGGCAGGGCGAGGAGGCAAGGAAAGAGGAAGAGATGGGTACGCCGAGTATAGACTCAAGAGAAAGTCGAGGGAGAGAAAGGAGGTGGAGTGTTACTGATGATGGGAGTTCAGATTAGACAAATAGCTTGCGCATAATACCCTTGTTTATTACTACTGTACACTGGTTGGATCAGCATGGCAAACAACTTTTGCCAGAACCAATTTACCCGTTTACGTTCCTTATTAGATCAAAAGACGAGTATGTGTATTCATGCATATTTCTTCGAGGTCGGCCGTATTACAGTTCTATGCCACCATGCATGCCCAAATCCTCCTCATAACGCCGATGCTAACCAAACAAAAAAAATCATCAAAACAAAATTGCCATGCCACTGGGTATCCTCATCATCTCAATCATCTTTACCAGCAACATCAAACCATCCAACCCAGGAATCGATGTACCACACGACCTTCCAGTACAAACTTGCATTTTGCCAATCAAAGTCGCCCGACTCGGTTCTGGGAAGTTGTTTGCCTATCACATCACTACTGAAGTAATTTAGTAGAGGAATATTGCTTAAGAATCGCTGCGAGAAGGATGGTTGAGGAAGTAGTGCTTGTTCTGCTGATAGGAGCTGGATCCTTTTTGCCGTAGGAATTTTGCGACAGTACGCCGAGGTTTCTTCTTGGGTGGTCTGTTGTCGAGAGGCACCTGTAACGGTGGCTGTGGATGCTGTTGCGGTAGATAAAGTAGCACTATCAAGAGTATGAGAAGATGTATGAGAGCTAGGCGGGGAGATAGAATCTATTCCGCGGCCAATCTGAGACATTGCAGGGGTAGTGAATGATCGAGGTAGATTCGATGAAGGTCGGCGGGTGGAGCTTGATTGTGTAGTTCTCGAGGATGCTCCAGCGGTTGTAAACCTGTCTCCTCGTGGTGTCCGCTCCCCACCGGTAGCTAGTATAGCCTCGTCCATAGTTGGCCCAACTCCTCGATATAACTCGGCGTAAACCATGTGCCCTAAAATCACTTGTGGCGACGAAAATGTAGCTGCTTCGGCTGCTTCAGCGGATTCAAAGGTGACCTTAATCCAATGTTCACCACCAGCATATCTCAGTGCTTTTGCTTTCTCTTCTGGGGATAATGTTCGTCTCCGTAATACCGCTGCGTCCCGAAAATCTGCTTTGTACCGTCTTTGCTCCTGTGGTTCATCGCGCGGGTAGTCCTCGCAAATCCGACCAGCAATGTGTTCATACTGACGAATAGCTGCGTATTGGTGATTTTCCAAGAAACCTCGGAGAACAACCTCCGTAGGTTCTTTGTGTACATATCGAGACGCTTGCCCCGCATTCCCATCCGTGGTTGTCAAGACATTGGTAGTGTTTGATTGTGTGAGAGCTGATGACGAAGATGACTTTCGCTGTGGCGATTCGGGCTGTGAAGCATTTCTCGCTGCAATAAATTGGGAAAAGACTGCATCTGCCGCTGCTAGGGTTGGGTCCTCGCGCTTGACAGGAGCAGGAGTGCCTGTCCTTGATCGTGAACGTCGTGTTGATCTACCAAATGACCCCGTCTCCGGTACTGCACGTCGAGCGCGTGGATTCGAATCCCTATTAATGAGGTCAGAAGATGAAGATGTCATTATGTGGTTTTCGTGCTTACCCAGGAAAAATCATTGCGTATGGTCGTTGTATTCCATCCTCTCCCACGAACCGCTCGTCGTCTGGAACATTATGTAGGATGAGGGGAGGCATCTTTATTCTGATATTCACTAGAGGCTTCGATCGATACTTCGATATGTATGAGATTATGTGCGAGGTTGAAACTTGGATGTCGAGGCTGAATAGCTTAGCATTCTTTACTTACTGCGCAACCTAAGAAAACATTTCGCGATCTCTCGTCGCGGTCTCACAGCAACGGAGTGACCCCTGTTCCTGGAAGATTGACGGCCCGTAGGCGGGACTAGGCATGACGTCGGACAACTCTGGAGAACTTCTTCCTCCCAGCTTCCCCATATTCGATAGCTTCTGACTTTATCACAAACTCTCTAAAGACTATTTAACCGCGCCGATATGTTCCGTTTCGTAAGCCTACAGCTCCCCATCTAGCTTTTCTGAGCCCAATTGGAGGAACCCAAAGCTAACCTTCTGTGCAGCACAAGTCCCTCGATGTTATCACCCTCTTTCACAAGCCAGCCGTACAAGCTTCCGTACGAGTTCACACAATTCTGAAGCAGGCCTCCGCCAATGCGGCTGAGTATGCCACCGAAGACCAAGCCAGCGATCATTCAGCGCAAACTCATCCAAAGCGATCTGAATTCGAGCTCGATGTCACCGAAGAACCTCCTACTCCTGACCAGTTGGTCAACCTTCTTGAATACATCAAGCCGCTCCCAGCTAGTACTATCATAAAGGATGCGAAGAACGACTCGGATGCGATGAAGAAGCTCAAAGCTAGTGGAGATAACTTCAATCGGCCCTTGGTAAGACCCGGCTCGGTGCTTCCAATTTCAACACGAAGCTAATCCATTCACAGACTGTTGACTGGGAAAATGGAAAGGCTGTAGCAGGAGATAATGAGTCAGAAATATTGAAGATGGTAGAAGCTCTTTCGGGCTCAAAGTAGATACTTCTCTAAAACATTGTACATTAGCATCAAGGATGCACAACACAACTCAACCACACAAAACTTGCATAAGCCGTCTACCAAAAGCTGAAAATTTCTGATTTTTGATTTCTGTTAACATAAGAAATTTCAGGCCTTCTTAGTTGTTGTTTGTGCCTCTGCTTCATCGGTCTTCATCTAGACTGCACATGCAGTATCCAAAATCTTGTTGGTTGTTTGTTGGTTGTCTTTGAGTCTGTTTGCTATTATTTGTTCTCTGTGTATCCAGGCAGGGTCTGTTACATACATGGATCACCCATAAAATCCCGCAGAATTTTCTTTCCACTGTCTGCCCTCTGTGCACTTTGTACCGGTACATGATTTAAGAAACCATTGGCTGATCAATCCAGCTGTCTGAGTTCAGTGACTAAATTTTGTGTTCCATCAATGCATTTGAAGAAAAGTAAAAGCACATTCCCCACTTTCTTCGAGCCGTTGAGAGAAATATGGGGATACGATCGGCAGCAGGCGTACAGTTTGATTTTGAAGAACCACAAATGTTATCGGTATGGCCAAGCGACATAAATACCAAACGCTTCAAGCATTAACAACTATACAATTCTGTTGTTTTGGCAAGTACTCCTCATGTTCAATCCTCGATTCAGTTGAGAAGGGTTTCAAGTTCTCCAGTGCGATCTGTTGGGCGGACGTTGAATTTGGCTTCTGTGGGGAAGGTACTGTCGCTAAGCTCGCTTCCATAAGGAAAATTGGCGGCAGCATATTAGTACTTCTTTCTTAGATCCTATCAGCTCAAGAGTACTCTGAAGGGTGACTACATTTATTCTTTTGAAATGATTACATTTTAAACCATAATACCCAGAACATCAATTCCTAGTTGTCATATTAATATTTCTCAGTTGAGCTACTTGGCAATGTTCATAAGCGATGGCACCTTCCTTTAAGCAGAAATGAAATTTCTAACCAGAACACCCATATTAAATTTGTAATGATGTTTTCATGTTTCTATTTCCAAAGACTGCCTCTGCTTGCTGTTCTGATACCATTCACCATGTTTCTGTTTATGTGACATAGTAGAATATGATAGACATTGGAAGTATGAACAAGAAACACCGTCAAGCAGTGGCAATTGTCCACATCTAACATAGCCCTATCTTATCATCACTAGTAAAGATATCTTTGGTGTTCGCTCTAGTTCTTTCACTACCTAATTAGCGCGTTCTTCGTGTATACGCGCGCTCATCATTACGCGAGATCGTGCTTTCTCTCCTGTTCTTTTTTCATCCTTCCAAACCAACAATTTCGATCTTAAAGCAAAATCAATTTCGTTGACTTCACCATTCACGATCTTAGATTTTGTCTTGATTATACACTTCCTGCTTCCATTAACCCTTGCGCACTTTACTTCGGACTTCTCACGATGGCTACCAACCCAAGTATGTGGACTGGTATCAACTACAACGAGGTTTTTCCTCGATCTTTCTACGAGGTACACTCCCATGCCAAATCGGTCATCTCAACTCACCTTGGTAAGCAACCGAAGAGATGGTTGGCCGATCCCTTCCCTGCGCAAATCGCCCACTCCGACTATCATGGAGACGTTGTTAACATGGCGTACACTATTCGATCTCAATTTCCGGGGCTCCTACCATCTATAAAGACCCCGCAGTCCTGGGAAGAGCTTTACGAATACTTCGATGCAGTGGATCTCTGGATGCAAGGACCGAGATTTCTGATGTGTGTTCTGGACTATCTCGAACGCTTCTGCTATACCTTCGAGATACAAGACGCGGATACAGAGTTCAATCAAGTTCGACAGGTCGTAGCTTCGTGGGGTGCCTTTAACAAGAATACGATCTTATCATCGTCGTGCGACCAGGAGTTGATTGCACTCTTTACTCAACAATATGAACCAGCACGTGTCTACTCGCCAAGACAGAGTCACTTCGTAGGTGTCTGTATCACCGAATTACGACAACAAGCCTTCGAGAACAGCAACAAAGAGTTTATAGCTTCGCCTGCTTATGCACAGTCATTTCAAGGGGCATGGCAACCACAGACAAGCATCTCTTCGCAGCTCCCTCAAACACACAAACCCTATCAGCAGACTGGGCCTCCACAACAACAATACGTTGCATACAACAATGGCGTGTCAGGTGGTGGAGGCTTTTATCAAGGAGGACGAATGGGCTCGCCAATGAACACGAGCCAGAACTTTTACCATGCACCCACATACCGAGCTGACCCCATGCAACACACCCACAATCAGCAGCATAGATTTGTGGATCGCAGAACTCTATATCAACCTGATTACACCGGCAGCAATTCCCCTCGTCGCTCGAAGATACCGAACAGTCGCGTCGTAAGTGCACCTGTTTCTTCACCGCAACGTCAGCAAGATAGATTGGGAGGTGGAGCGACGGTTGTATATGCTCGCAGAGATTCAATTACGAACCAAGGCAGAAGAAACCAAGACTACCAGCTGCAATCACCAGCAGCACCAGGTAGAATGAGTCTGAAGCTAAGTCCAACAAGCTTTAGCAAGGCTAGACCCACCGCTAAGGGCCACACTTCTCCAATGACATCTATTGTCGAGAATCGTATGGAGGGTGGAAAGAGCCCATCTTATGACCGAAAGGATTCAGCTGTGGACATGAGCCCACAACAGGCCACTAAAGCTGCAACAAAGAGTAAGGTGCACAACGATGTCGGAAATGAAGATGCTTCTGTCTTGGGCAAACAAAACGAACAAGGTGATTGCACAGTCCACGATGATCATCTTTCCAGCCCATCGAAGCCAGACCGAGCCGAGAAGACCAGAGTTGAAGAGGCTCCAGCAATCTCAAAACAGGGTGACGTTAGGGGCGACTCCACAAAAGATAGTCATTCTATCAGCTCGATGACTCATAATCAACAGGAAACTGTCACCGAGATTGAAGAGGCTTTTGGAAACTCACCAAAGAGTTGTCTTCGAGGTGGCTCTACAAAATCCAATCTTTCCATTAGCTCAACAACACTGAGCAATATCGGAAGTGACAAATCCCAAGCTGAAAGTCAACCTGAAACTAGATTCAGTTACTCTCAAGATAGCTTACCCAGTCCTCAAACCGAGGTGTTATATGATGTAGTAGATCATTCTCTTACAAACTCTACAAAGTCGAGTCGAGTCGATATTCCAAATGACGCCCGACTAATGAACCCGAAAGTTGGTGCTAAAGGACGTACTATCACATGTGTTCATGAGGAGCATCGACCAAATTCAATGACCTTCTATTATGTTGATTCAAAGTTGGTTGAGCGAGATACAGAGGGTGCTCGCACTGCAAAGATCACGGGGTATAACGAGCACGCTGTTAAATCACACCTGATCATGGACATGTTCTCTCAATGTGGACCTATCGAATTTATCACTTACCACCCTGGTAGAAACCTGGGGTTTATTCAATTCACAAACAGCAAGTCAGTTGACGAAGCAATTAAGACTTACAACAATTGGACCATGCCTAATACGACTGTCATCAAAGTAAGTTACTCGCATCAATCACGACGCCGTAGCAGAGGCCGAGGCACCAGCCGTTCGAGTAATAGTAGTGTCCATAGCATCTCACCACATAGCCACGCTCAGTCAAAAGATTATAGCATCTCCACAAAGAAGGAGAATTTGCCTACAGATCAACCCGAACACACGGAACCCAACGAGCCAAAAGAGGAAGAATCTCCAGCAGCTGCCGAAAACCCAAAGGAAGTCTCAAAGAAGAAGGGCAAGTCGGGTAAAAACCAAAAGAAGACCATTATGCCCACTCCAAGTCATCTTGCCGATTCAGACTTCCCTCCTCTCGCACCATCTAAGCCATCATCAACTATTGTTGACGGCCGACCGCCCCGAATCACGACTGTACCAAATAAGCCTGAGCGTGCTATCGAGAAAGACTGGCCATTCGTCAAGAAATGTGTTTCCAAGTGAGTTTCATCACAGTCCGGGAAACAAGAAAAGTGGAGGATGTTTATAACTAGAGAGAGGTGGAGGAAATTACACACGGCAGAGCGATATGATATGGTTGGATTACAAATATGAAGGATTATATATCGGGAAGGAATAGAGGAGTTATAGCAAATAAACCAAAAAAAAAGGAGAAATGGATGGGTTAGGGGGGAAGGGGGAACAGCGTTGACCGATGTCCTGTAGATCCTCTTGTTGGATTCTGCATCTAGCATTTCATTTCTTTCTTTTGTATTCTTGTTTACACATACAGTCCGCAGTCTTCATGACGTGCGACTAGCTAGCGGGCACTGCCTTTTCTTTATGTACACAGAGTCTGCGGTCTCAACGACCTGCGACTAGCGAGCGACACTTCTGCTTTACATTCATAGTCTGCGATCTGCGACTACTAAGCGAGCAATGAATCAGTTCTTTCCAAAAATTCGAGCAGATGATAGAAGCAAGCGAAAGAAGCAAGTGACTTAGTCTGGTCTGGTGAAAGCCAGATAGGCTAAGTGGCATGGTAGCTCAATTCATAATTTCCTCCCACGAAATTCGAGGCACCAAGGTCAATTCCATTAGCACCCGTCACTTTATTGGTATAATACCTGATTCTGCTAGTCTATTATAGATAAGATCTCATTCGGTATTAAAACTACATAGTATTAATACTCCAGACTTTGAAACCTTTCTAGTTCTTTGAACTTCTTTCTCATTATTTTTCCATGCTATTTCACGTCCAAGCCTTCAATTGATTGTGTTCATGTCATTTGAATTGTTGTTTGATCTGCTCGTTTCTCTGAATTTAAAGAAAACTCTTAGGATAATACTTGATAGTACTACGCAATGGATAAGGATGCTATGGTTCAAGTAGCCCTCGCTTACTGAGACTTGTTACAGAGCTATAGGAGTTCCGTACTATAGTCCTATCACTTATTGTCCTATCACCTATTGTCCTGAGAACATACTCAGACGGGTTCTTCATACTGTATATCAGCTAAAACATATGAATTCCAGACCAATTTGTCACTAGATATGTATTTGTAGTTCCATGTAATAACTGGCATGTTGGCATGTATGTTTGTCTTTTTATTGCTCCTGTCAATCTAAGTGCACAGCTTTATACCTTCACCATATTCAAGACCCGCCAGAATATGGAGCATTCGATATTGAGGTATCTTTTGAAAAACCGCGATAAGCCAATGAATGATTTTCTCAAGTCCCGCTTCATCTGCATGTATATATTCGCAGAATCTCCCTGCAGAATCCTCCATACTAAACATCTATCAGATGAAAGAAAAAGCTAAGATTGTGCTCATCCTTTCTCTGTATTGTTCACAACATTCTCAAAACAAGATCCGACCAGTGCTGGCTTTTTGATACCAGTACCTTTTGTCACCAATTGTGGTTATTGTAAGTATACTCCTTCCCTTGGAGCAGCCATATAACGACTGGAGTAAGCATTCCTGCCCAGTACCGCTCGCTTATTGAAGGAAGAATGGCGCTGATTCCGCTCCATTCTTCCTATATCTTCCTGATTATGTCTCAAACAATTTACCCCATCAGCTAACTTTCTCAAGCACAAATCATCTTCCTCGTAGGTCTGTACGGCGGATGATCATCCAGGTTAGCCCCACATATACCCCATCAACGTGTTCTACTCTTCAATATTGTACTAACAATCTTCACATTGCCACAACAGTTACCAACAAGTACCCAACAACATGGCAAATAATCAAGCCCGAAAATGGGCAGGGTATCCCCCAACGATATTTGGACTCACTTGCACTCAACACAGAATTCCAACCATTCGTCAGCTATTCGAACACTACACGATCTGGCGTCCTACTAGAGCTACTAAGCGGACTTTGCTTAGAGACCTGCTGGACTTCCAAACGACTCTTACCATCGAAGAACAAGAATCTATCACGCAATGGTTTCTTCAAAACAAAGTCACCCTTGATGCTCCACGTCCTGTCAATCCTGCACTTTATGTCAATGGTCTCCAGTATGGTCATCATTTCGGTCGTCGAATTCTGATTCCAAATGCCAGAGATCTAGGTCCAGCTATCAGCAGGGGTCCTTCCCACGGTGAAGCAGCAGCAGCAGTAGCAGCGGCAGTCGAAGTCAAAGTTTCTGAGTGTATTGTCTGCATGGAAGATCTAACTCAATTTGCTCCATTCCCAACCCTTTCCGCCCAATGCAAGCATCCTCCTGAAGTATGCCCCAGCTGTATCACTCAACATGTCGATACGCAGATCCAAGAAGTTGCATGGGATATGATTACCTGTCCTACATGCCCCGAGCTTCTATCATTCTATACGATCAAGGATCACGCTTCTCCAGAATCTTACGAAAGGTATGATAGCCCCCACTGTGAAGTGATCATATTCTAACCATGCTCTAGATACGACCAGAACACATTCCTGTCAGCAATCAAAGACTTCCCCAACTTCATAATGTGCCTCGGTCCAAACTGTGGTTCTGGTCAGATCCATGGAGGTGGTGATGCTCGACCAATCATGACATGCAGTAGCTGCCACTTCAAGACATGCTTTACTCATAAATTGCCTTGGCACAGTGGACAGACCTGCAGCGAGTACGATGCTTCTCAAAGAGAGCGGGCCGAGCAGGAAGCAGCTTCTGCAGCGCTTCTCTCCACTACAGCCAAGATCTGCCCAAACGAGAAGTGTGGCTTGAACGTCATGAAGGTTAGTGGTTGTGATCATATGACATGTAAGTTTCTTCTATTTTACTACAAACTTTGGAGTACTTCATACTTCTCTTGTGGCACTGAGGATTTCCTTGGATTTGAGTATACTATGCTAATGGAGAAACAGGCCATCGTTGCCGCCATCAATTCTGCTGGCTTTGTCTTGCACCATACAAGGAGATTGTGAGGGAGGGCAACAGTGCACATGCACTCACATGCCGTTATCACAGTAACAACATCTGAGGAATCCCTTTGCCTGCTTTGTGATCTTGCCAGGCTTTTCCCAATTTTATTTTCATTTTCAAAGAGTAGCAACGAAAATGAAAATCACTTCTCCCAAAGATTCTTGATGCCTATTATTTGTCTGATGTCTGATGTCTGATTCTTTAGCGAGCCTCGCTTAAGCCCCTTTTACCTCAACCTCAAGCCCCGATTCTGCCTCCACCTCATTCTTTTCCCTTTCATCCCGCAAAACAAACCACCTGATGACAAAAATCATTACGAATTCCCCAACACTCAAGACCGACATAACAGTAAATCCCAACTTGAAACGAGGCGCGTATTTTCCTACATTAAGAATCACGACTAACACGAGTTAGAACAAGATCTTCCACCTCAGCATGAGAAGCGATGTTTCTTACCAGGTACCCAAGCAATAAATACTTGACCAAAAGTCTGAGCTACGCCAATGACTATGGCACGTTCTTCTGCGTCTTCATGGCAGATCTCATTGACCCAAGCATACATCTGCGACTTATCAGTAACGTGACCTCTTGTATGGGAGCAGCTGGGAAATTTACAATTGGCCAAAGACCCCATGAAGCTGCATTAATCAGATATCCAAAGAAAGTGACTCCGTATCCAGATCCCGAGGCCACGATGACCATCCCAATAAAATTGATAGTCTGCGACGAGTTAGCGATGTACCAGCTAGGCCACAAACGGTAGAGATTAAACATACAGCCGGTACAATCATCACCTGCCACCTTTTCCCACCGAGACCATCTGAGATCCAAGCATATGCCAGGGTGGTTACGAGACCGAGAGCTTGAGCTGCGGTGGGAAATAAGTTGATCTGGTAGACGGTGAAGCGATCGAGAGATTTCAACCAGACGGAGAAATAGTTCAAAGGCTGTGTGACAACGCAATGGAATCTGTATCAATTGTCAGTTCTTGCTGTCCATCCAAGAAGAACGCTTGATACAAATCTCGGCGGCGAAAGGAAGGAAAGGGACTCACATCAACATCAGTGTCACTGCATAAATCGGCCAGTGGCTGAGAACCTTTCGAATTTTTACCCAAGACAGTGGCTCTGGAGCCCGACGATCAATGTTTTGCATACGCTTGATATAAAGTCCTCTATCCTCCTCACGCAGCCATCTGGCCTTGGTGGTGTAGGGATTGTCAGGAATTGCGTATAATCCCCAGAGAGAGCCTGGTAGAGAGATGATACCGCAGAAGATGAATAGCCATCTCCAGCCCGGAAGGCCCAGACGACCATCCAAGCCACTGTAGATTCCTGCCTGGAGATAGCCTGAGAACATACTTGCCGCATACGAGGCTGAATAGAAAATTGCAATTCGTTTGCCGAGCTCTGTTTGTCGTTAGTGATGTCTTCTGAAGCAGTAATGAATTGCAGGATAGAGGAAAGGAATACCTCGTGGAGTATACCAACTGCCCATTAATGTGATAACTCCTACTGCAAATGGCGATTCCAAAACGCCAATTAGGAAACGCAGAGCGAAGACATGTTTTGTGCTTTGCACGGCAGCAAAGCAGAATGTGATGACCGTCCACAGAAACTCAACTACAGGTAGATAATATGAAGGTCTCACTATCGATTAACGAAAAAGGAGAATATCAGCCAATGTAAGAAAGAGAAGACTCAGGAGCATACATCTTGTTAGGAGTAATTGAGAGGGTATCTGTCCGACGAGATAGCCGGAAGTAAAGAATGTTGCTAATAAATTGTACTGGCTGCCATGGAAGTTGAGATCCTCTTTCATGCCAGAAACATAAGCATTTGCTGCGAAAAACATATGGTATTAGCAACTTTTTGCCAGTCCTGAACAAGTACTGTTGACCTACTGATATTTCCTGAATCTAGTAACCTGATGAAGTATCCATACGTTGCCCAGCTCCTATGAAATATAAGCCTCCAATGAATATGAGATTCTCTGTAGGTGACATACATCAGGAATATATCAAGACGTTGAACAAGTCTTTTTTCCTCTGTAGTTCGTTCACCGTCCCAAATAACTTCTTGAATCTTGATCCATCGTGACTTTTCCTTTTGGGTCGCCGGTGGATTGGCGATATTATCTTCTTTACTGATGGGCTTCAGCTCAAAACCGGTTTCTGTTTCGATACCCATTGTTATGAGAATGGGTGAAAGGCAAAAAAGTACGGTTAGAGTTTATTCAAGTAAATCGAGGTGACTATATATTTTCCTTGATCTGGGACCATGGCCCTGGATTATCGGAACCTTTGACTCGGAGATTGGAGAAGTCTTTTCGGGCCCTGCAGCAGTGGGGTGGCTGGCGGTTCTAATTTGTTGACGTGCGCTGTACCCTGGAATTGCGACATAGATAGCTTTATTCTAGCTATGGATAATCGAGTAAGTAGATTACTGAATTGTGGAGTCCGTGACTCAAACTCGATCCATGCATCGAGACCTCGAGACTATTCACAAAGAGGAAAAAGAAGCTGACCGTGTTTAGTCGAACTACCTTTCAACTACCTTTCAACTTGGTTACTTCCGGATAAGATAAGCCTCTGAATACTTCCAAAAATCAGATATTGCCAGTTTAACATAGTAGATGCTTTTGGATTTCTCTATTTAATTGATGTGCTATGTGAACCAAAAATCAAGCTATCTAAAGTTTTACTAACCATCGATCTGCTTGTATTTGCCGTTGTTGGGAGGCTAGTTGAGACGGCGTCGAAAGTCAGAGAATGAAAGAAAACTAGTCGATGATTGATAACTGATGGTGAAAGATCGGTCAACTAAGTTGTGATCCCGTCAATTATTTCGGCCACAATTTAATTCGGCCCGCACATGTAAGATCTAGGCTTCCTTCCCTTCCTGTATTTCAGTCTTGTAGTTCTCATACTTGTACTGACTACCAGTATGATCATCTCTCAACATTGACTGACCAGCTCCATAGATCCTCTCCCTCATTGTTCCCGACTCCCCACGTGGTGCATATCTACCTCTTCTGCGTAGCTCAGGTACCAGCAGATGGACAAGATCTTCGAAGCTTCCTGGTGTCAAAACGTAACCCACATTAAAGCCATCCAAATCGGCGACTTCAATCCATTCTTCGATGATATCTGCAACCTCTTGTGCAGTACCTACAGGCACTGGCCCGTTGCCGCCAATGGATATTTGCTTCCCAATGTTTCGTGGCGTCCAGAGAGGAATGTCTTTTCCACTGTAAGTGAGACTCGCTACTAGCGAATGAACCTTGGAATCAACAGTCGAGTCTGAGGGGACAATCTCTTTATCGAGTTCATATTTACTGAGATCTATACCGGACCCGCCCGAGAAAAATGCCAACCCAGCTTCATGACTGGCATATTTTAGAGCTGTTTGGTATTTCTCGTTTGCTTCTTCTGTTGTTTTGCCGATAATAGGTGTTAGAATGGCAAACACTTTGACAGATTGTGGGTCACGACCAAGCTCTGCAGCCTTCTCACGAATGGCTTTAACTCGTGGTGCTAGAATATGTGGTGAAGGAGCAGAAACAAAGATTCCTTCAGCATGTGTTGCTCCAAAGTGAATTCCAGCCCTAATAAAAATTAGAACTAGTAAGAAATCAGTTCGGTCAAAGACTTACGGAGAAGTTCCCGCCTGAAACAGAAATGGTGTTCGCTGTGGCGAAGGATCCAAGATATGTGGTGCATCTACATTGAAGCTCTCCCCGTGATGATGAATAGTTCTGATTCGGCTGTAATCAGAATAAACCTCATTCTCTCGATCTTCCACAAGAGCATTATTTGCCCAAGAACCTTCCCAAAGCCTGTTGGTAAAATTGTTGATCAGTATTAATTCATTTCTAAGAAAAGAAATCGCATCATATACTCACTTATAGAGAACCCGCACGAATTCATCGGCAATCTCATATCTTTTATCATGGTCGACGTACTTCAGGCCAACCTGAAGTTATCAGCTACAAGCAGAAAAGCACAGAAGTGGTATTATTACCGCACGTGTTGCAGACTGCTTCCAAGAAGTTACAATATTCCATCCAAATCGGCCTTTAGTAAGATGGTCCAGAGTAGAGAATCTTTTCGCAACAATATATGGAGCTTCATAAGATGTAGATGTGGTAATCGCAAACCCCAGATTCTTGGTCACAGCTGCCATCGCAGAAATTGGCTAGAACGATTAGAACATTGATGGGCAGCACAAGATGTGGAAATTCTCACTCACAATTGCAGGGTCTCCCATAGGATACTGAGCGGCTGTTCTAACTCCAGGCTCAGCACTCCCTTTGTAGACATCATACTGCCCAAAAGTATCTGCCAGAAATATGGCATTGATATCACCCTCTTCTAGTAACTTTGCCAGGTCAGTCCAGTATGAAAGGTCTCGACGCTTAGTAGCACTCCTATCTTCAGGATTTCGCCATTGCCCGAAGGACAAATGACCGACCGTGAACATATCAAAGGCATTGATGAAGATACGCTTTTTTGGCGCAACCTCTGCTTGAGGTTCTGATGCCATGATTACTGGATTTGAGAAATGTCGAGCCTAGATGATGTGAAATGAGAAATTGTGACTATCTCTGCCTCAACCACTTGGTAGTTTTTGCATGAGAAGGTGACCAGCGTCAACTCAGCCATGATCTCTGTATTTGTACAAACATGGCTGAAGATAGATGGGATATAGGTGCGGGGCAATATGCCGCATCGCAGTTGGTATCACGTATATGGCCATGGTGAGCACGACATGATGAGTATTGGCTCGTTGATATCGGATGAGGAGAGATGGTCGCCAGTGAAAGAGGGAGAGAGGTTGACATTGCAGCCGAAGTTCCGCCGCTCGCTGAATCAGCCAAATTTCCCCGCCATGTGCGTGACTTCTGGTGCGATTGCGATTGTGATTACAGCTCTACTTACAACCACCACTGTGTACTATTGACTTGGAACATCATCGCCACGGTGCCGTGAAAACTGCTCCGCAAGCCTATTTAGATCAAGACATGCAGAAATGGGGCAATGGAAGCATTTGCCGTGCTATCCGACCTGACAATGCGCAACCATTGCTTGCCTCGATATTGTTGGCGGCCAAAATGTTGCTGCAATATTGGTCCGCAATGACACCTTCACTCTCGCATCTGCTACGTTCTATGCCCACTCTTGAAAGGAACTCATAAGCATATGAGATTGACAATGTATGGGATCGAGTGATACCACCACGCTCACGCTGGTGTCCATTGTTCATTATGGGGTCTGAGTTTGCTTCCAAGCTATTTCAGTCTTTACAAGCTGCCATCGCTCCATATTTTATATCTCCTTCTGGGCTTCTCCAGTCGCCAAAAGACTCGAAATCTTCTGATATCAGGATTAAATACTCCTCAAGGCTTGATGCTGAAGTACAGCCCAAGTCCAGGCCAAGAGCACCTCTGAGAACCATATTCCCTCCACTAGAAATCGAAGAGCACGCAATCGATGAAACACCGCCAGTGAAAGCAATTGTGGTAGGGGCAGGAATATCGGGCATCAATACAGCCATATTACTTCCCAGGAAAGTTCCCGGCGTAGAGCTCAAGATTTTCGAAAAGGCTTCAGATATTGTAAGTTCCGAACCTCGGTTCGAATGGCTACTAGGTACCTATAGCTACTGATCCAAAGACAGGGTGGTACATGGAACAACAATATTTACCCTGGGGTGAAGTGCGACATTCCTGCCGACGTATACCAAAGTACATTTTCACCTTCGTTAGAATGGACTACTCCGTATGCCGAAGGAGCAGAAATTAAACAATACTGGAACCGAGTTGTGGAAAAGTATGATGTTCGGAAGTACATCACCTTCAACAGTGTGATCACTCGCGCAGAATGGTCCGAGGAGAAAAGCAAATGGGTTGTCTACGTGACAATTGATGGAGTAGCTACGACAGAAGAGGCAGATTTTTTGATTACAGCAACAGGCCATTTTAGTCAACCTTTGCTTCCTAATTATCCGGGGCTTGAGGATTATGAAGGCCATTTACGACACAGTTCTAACTGGGACCCAGACTTTGACCCAACTGGCAAGACCCTGGCATTGATTGGAAACGGAGCCTCTGGTCTTCAGATTTTACCGCCTTTGCAAAAAGTGGTGAAACATCTAGATCATTATGCACGAAATCCGACTTGGATTGCAGGCTCGTTTGGAGGCGAAGACACGAATGGGCTTATTTCTAAAGAACGACCTGTGGAAGCACGCGATCCAGAAACGTTTCATGAATATCGGAAAGAGCTGGAGGGCAAATTCTTCAAGCGTTTTGGAGGAATTATCAAGGACGGGGAAAAGAATACAGCTTTGCGAAAGACCTTTGAGACACTGATGGCAGATAGACTTGGGGGTCGCAGTGATCTTCTCGAAAACATAGTTCCAGACTTTTCCCCTAGCTGTCGAAGACTTACACCAGGCCCCGGATATCTCGAAGCACTAACACAAGACAACGTCTCCTACATCTCAACACAAATCGAACGTTTCACCAAGACAGGCATTCAAACAACAGACGGGGTTCATCGAGAGGTAGACGCAATTATCTGCAGCACAGGAGCCGACGTCTCCTTCTCAACGGCCTTCCCAATAATTGCTCACGGCATCGACCTTCAGAGCGCCTGGCAACCTGGAGGAAGCCCTGGGTTCCCAGATTCCTATCTTGCTATCGCCGCACCTAACTTCCCAAATCTCTTCATTTTGCTCGGACCAAATGCCACGGGCCAGGCAGGGACTCTCCCACACGCCGTTGAGAACCAAGTCACCTATATTGCAAAAGTTCTCCGCAAAGTCAAGACACAAGGTATCCGTACCATCACACCTACACAAGAAGCAACCAATGACTTCCGAGCTTACTGCGAATCTTTCTTCCCTCGCACTGTCATGAGCGAACAGTGCAGCTCCTGGTACAACGGGAACATCATCGGAGGAAGAGTCCATGGCGTATGGCCCGGCAGCGGTACACATGTTAATCTCGTGAGAAGGGAGCCGCGCTGGGAAGATTTCTCATATACCTACCGGACGAAATCTGGCAATCGCTTCGCTTATTTTGGCAATGGATTCACGAAGAAAGATGAGCTGGTTGAGAAAGACCCTGATGCAGATGTTGATTTCACGCCATACTTGAAGAAGGAGGCTGTGGCGGGCGAGGTAGATCTGAGGGCTTATAACGAACTGTGGTTTGATGCTTAAGATATGTTAGTATAGAGCGTCCATGGAAATTAGAGGTGCAGGCATCCAATAAATGAAACTTTTTTGCCAATTAGCAACAAGTACGTTCAAGTGAGCTGCATGCTTTCGTATCTAAATGATTTTAAGTCGGTAACCCTTTGGAGTACCCCGACAAACTTTACTCTTGATATTTTTGATTCTCTCAAACATCTAGGAAGGGAAATCGAACGGCCATACTTCGACCATACGAACCAATGACAGACGGGTTCTTTTTGCAGGGGGTAGCTTACGAAGCTAGTCTTACACACGTGACCGGGCGACCATTTGTGCCGAGGCGGAATCTGGCTGCTGCTGGTAGCTGTTTCTCAACAAATTGCTGCTCGACAGAACGACGATATAATGGCTTCCAAAGGACCAATCACCCTGAAGGTCACTGGTAAGTTCACTTCACGTCTCTACCGGGTCTCTATTAAAGTAAACTCCAGCCGCAAAGAAACCAATCAAGAGATTGCCTACGTCCCTCGAAATCACCTCCAAGACCACGGTTCAAGATGTCAAGGATCAGTTGGCAAAAGCAGCTGGTATCAGCGACCCGAACCGCTTGGGCATCTCGAACCCACAGAGCAAGAAGATGTTGACAAACCGGCTGGCAACTGTGAGCGAGATTGAAGATGTGTTGGCCGCGAAAGAAATCCTCGTGAAAGACCTGGGTATGTGGTTCTAGCTCTTATGGAAGGAACGTGAATCTGACATACTGGTGGTATAGGCCCTCAAATCTCGTGGCAGCTTGTCTTCGTTATCGAATATGCAGGCCCGATCTTCATCCACTTGATTTTTGCCGCCCTGCGACCATACATTTACAGCAACGTCAAACCCCTCTCCACTTCGCAACTCCTCTCCTTCGGAATGATTGTCTTACATTTCATCAAGCGCGAATACGAAACCCTCTTCGTTCACCGGTTCTCTCTGGCCACGATGCCCGCCCGAAATATCTTCAAAAACTGTCTTCACTACTGGTTGCTGAGTGGACTGTATGTGGCCTACTTTATCTACAAGCCAACTTCCTACACGGCTCTGTCCGGATCTACCATCGACCTAATTAATGTTGTTGGACTTGCATTATATACCTTCGGAGAGCTTTCGAACTTGTACACACATCGCGTCTTGAGCAGCCTCCGGTCTCCCGGTGGAACTGAGAGAGGAATCCCGAAGGGATTTGGATTTGGGATAGTTACGTGCCCAAATTACATGTTTGAGACTTTAGCTTGGGTTGGCATGATCATGGTCTCTAAGAGCCTGAGCACCGTTGTTTTTACTGCCATCGGTTTATTGCAAATGCAGCAATGGGCCAAAGGCAAGGAAAAGAAGTACCGTGCGGAGTTTGGTGACAAGTACAAGAATAAGAGATATCCTGTCATTCCCAGTCCGGGTGCTGTCATCAAAGCTCTGACTTCTTAAGTCTGGAGTTGGTTTAGTACGGCTCGACTGCGGGGAATCAGATGGACGGGGAGAAAAAGAAGCGAGAATGTAGCGGGCCATAATACACCAAATAATACGTTATGCCTTTGTTCTGCTGGTTTTAGCATCGAGCTGGGGAACGGATCCTCGAGACGAGACAAGTTATTAGGCTAGAACAAAAGCGCATACTACCTAGAGCAGTAACTATGCGGATGGCTCGACTTTCTGTCACTGACACACAAAACAAAAGATAATATACACATACCTATAGATTCCTCAGCCTTACAAATTAGATGATTTTTTCCACTGGGAAATTCAAGCTTGGTTGGCAGCGGCCAAGAATTTTGATGTGTTACAGAGATGCAAAAATGTCCACTTGCTGCTGCTCGTACGGATTTGGCTTTCCGGGCATTGAACGCTTAATTTCCCCAGGAGTTCATCCGAAGAGCCCTTCCTCGCACTCTCTCGCACACACAAATGGACTTGCATTCAGTGGTCGTAGAAGTGCATCGTGCGACTGGTGGTGTTGAGTGAGTGAGTGAGTGAGTATCGTGTAGTGACCGCTGACTCAGTCGCAGCCAGCAGCAGCAGCCAGCAGCAGCAGCAAGTGATAATAAGCTTAGTCGTCTGTACTATTGATCTGCAGGTCCCGCAGGGCCCGTGGCACCCAGGAACGAGGAGGAGCACAGCGCGAACAGCCAGCCCACCGATTCGGGATTGACAGCTCGATCAGATCGTTCGCGGTACGGAGTACGTACTGTACTGTAGCATCTCCCCTCGTGCTCTCTACCGTAGATTGTGTGCCGTTCCAGTTCCAGAAAGCCAGTTGTGCCGTGGGCGTGGGTGTGGGAAGAAAGAGTGAGACAAGCACATGGCCGTCCTCATTACTTCTGGCTTTGGCTGCATCATTAAGGGGCTTGCGGTCACTCAGGCACAGCATCTGCCCTAGCGCCGAGCTAAGATAACTGACTTGGCTTGGGAACTGAGCGACTGGCGACGATACGCTGCGGCCAGACGCAACAACAGTGCGCATTGGGGCAGACCAGAAAAAAAAGCAAGCCTGACTTCAATACTGTACTATCCTGCACGCCATTCCGAAGTGACAGAAGCCAATCCAGCGATTCCACGTACAGGTACTGCACACAAATCCCGCCTTCGTCTTTGCTGGTCAATTGAAAGTCTAGTACCGTACCGTCGTGGCTTGTTGTTGTTGAGCAATCACATTCAGCGTCTTCAGTTCCGGGGATAGCCTTGCCTTGCCTTGCCCTGCCTTGCCTTGCCCTGCCTTGCCTTGCCCTGCCTTGTCTGTCCAGGCCCGAGTCGTTCACTATCGCAACGAACGAATCTTCAGGGGCTTGCAACACCCAAACCTAAATCCGTGCACAAGCTTGCTTGCTTGCAAAATACTACGACGTTGAACGACGGCCGATCTGTTACCTCCCATCCCTCATGAATCCATCTCCCAGCGTCCTGGCTACATTCCGAGAGTCGTAGTCGTACTGTGCGGTCCTCGCGCTCCTTGACTTGTGCACACGCGCTTCGTGGGCGCAGCCATGCCCTGGCAACCTCTGCCCCGAATCGCATTTGCAGTTGCAACATACCCGTTCCAAGCTGCCTCTACCGCCGATCTACCACTCGAGCTGGGCGATGAGCTGTACATAATTGAGCAGGGAGGCGACGATGCGCAATGGTTCCGAGGATATCTGGTCGCTCCGCCGTCTCTGTTAGCGGGGTTGACGAGCGTGAAGGGACAGACATTGGAAGCACGAGTCTTCTCGGGTATCTTTCCCAGGAGTTGCGTGGAAGTAAGGGAGGTGCTGGGGGAGACAGAGGAGGAGGACAGTGACGGGGACAGGGCCAATGGCTTCACGCGCGAGTCCTCCGAGAGCCCTCTCAGTGCTGCGAGTTTGTCGAGTGCGAAGGCATTGCGATTGAGGAAGGGCCTCGCACCACCAGGAAGAGCCGATTCGAAGATTGGGAAGCGTTCCAGGAGCTCCAAGACCAAAGCATTGCAGAATGGCACGCTCTCCTTCAGCGCAGTGCGCAACCCAGATGGTCCCAAACCACCAGCCCCAGTACCGATGCTCAAGATTGGAGACGAGACACCGACGTCGGCCTCAGAACCGCTGGTAGATGAGATAGCATCATGTTTACGTGAATGGCACTCTACAAATCTACACGAACTTCTACTGTCAAGAAAATACCCACTGTTGGACAAGATGAGTGGGCTGGTGCGCTCCTTGGACCTATCTCGACGACAGTTCCTCCATAATGTCCTTACGAATCACGAGCTACAGGCCTTGCGAGAGAAGACGGTATGGAATCTTGTCAAAGGAAACAAACTTTTTCATGGGGAAGTAATTGTTCGGGATCCCGAAGAGCGAGGAAGAGTTTTGACTGGCGATGATTCTGCCGTGGAAATTACAAAGCTTCAATCAATGATGAGTCTGCTGGATACACGACCACTACCTGCTGTGGAGAAACTCTCTCTTCACCATTTGTTAATCGATGTCAAGGCTTTTGTCGGAGCGTCAACGGAACCCACGACGCTGGTCTTCTTCTTGGCTTCGAGATCTCCAGGGTCGAGTGCTGTGGCCTTATCTGAAAGTTATATCGTGGAAATGCCACCAAGCGGAACCCTGACGAGCATGGCAAAGGCTGGCCAGATGAAAACTCTGTTTACTGATCTTTCCTCTGCAGATGTTGGCGAGATGCCGTCTGCGGATAATGAGCTGTATTTGATTGTAAAGGTCCGAACTACCCAACAAGTTGTAGCAGGCAAGCCAGGATCCCGTGGCGGCCTGGCGTCTCGCGATGAGAACATGATTACTAGAGCTGGTGAAAAACCAACTTCTTCTAGCGGGACTGCCAAAGCTGGAAGGCGAAGTTTAATGTGGGCTCAGAAAGGAGCACGAAGTACTTTCTCGCGAAATTCTCCGATCACATCAAAACTCGGCGCAGTGTCGGAGCAATCAGAGAGCCGCGACTCACGAGATGGTCCTCCTGGCAGTGCACATACTTCGAACGAAAAACATCCTGGGACTGTCAGCAGGATAGTCAGTAAGACGGTTGGGATTGGTGCTCTCGACCTAGGATCGATTATTAGGGGTACTGAAGAGGTTGAGCATGTTATAAGTGTGTGGTCTCCGTCTGCGAAATTCGACGACGAAGTCCACGTTGCTGGAGATGGCTGGGATGAAGTCGTTCGAGATCTCATCTCGAGCAGGACCGGCCACTTTGAAAGGTCGCGGAAGGCTGAGCGATTACAAGTACATCTGAAGGCATTCGATAGTCCTGATGCAGATGTGCTGATCAAGGCAACACCAACCTTGCTTGCGGGAGTCACTAAGACAAACAAGATGGGATTTTCTGGAGCACCTACCAAGCCGAGATCTGATGTCTATATCACGGTAGACGAGGCATTCTTACCACGGCATGCTCTCCTCTCACGATCCGCTGGAAGTGCAACACCCATGGCTAGTAACATTATCGGATCCCACCTGCAAATTACCATGGAACTCCGTCGAGCCAATGGAGAACGAATCGAAGGGTGTATATTTTCCTCGTCAAATGCGGAGGGTGTCAGCGCCTGGGAATCGACAGCAGCAGAACGTGGCGAATCGTGGAATCAGACACTGCGGCTTTCAATCCCCCAGAATGATGTTACAGGATGCCATTTAGTAATGGTTCTTGGAGACATACCGAACAAACCTTTTGCAATCTGCCATATGCCTTTATGGGACCAGCAAGCCTTTATGCGAGATGGATATCATTCCTTATTGCTGTACAGATATGATGATGCTATAGCTTCTCCAAAACCAGACGCTACCGGGAAAGGAGGTTATTTGAGTGTGCCTTGGAGCGCACGCGGCAAAGATGATGTTTCTAAAGATGAGGCTGTAACAGGACCAATTGCCACACTAAGACTGCAGACATACCTTTGCAGCACAAAATTCTCTCAGGATAAGGTTCTTCTGGGCCTATTGCGTTGGAAAGAACAAGCTGCAGGAGATGTACAAGAACTCCTGAAACGGCTTGTCTTTGTCCCTGAAATCGAGATCGTCAAACTTCTGAGTGATGTTTTTGATGCTATATTTGGCATCTTGGTCGAGCACTCGGGGCAAGATGAATATGAAGATCTGGTATTCAGTGCCTTGGTTACAGTACTAGGTATTGTTCATGACCGTCGCTTCAATCTTGGCCCCCTTGTCGATCAATATGCTGAAAACAAATTCAACTACCCTTTTGCAACACCTTGTCTTGTGAGATCTTTCACACGGCTCCTCGCCAAACCCTCAGACCCAGACACGTCCCGAAATCTCAGAGCCACATTTAAGGTGGTTCGTCACATTTTAAAGTTTATCACACACGCAAGGGGGCAGCAGAAGCTTAAGGAGGCTGGGATTGGCATCACGAGCACTTCCCCAGGCTTTACACGACACCTGCGTACCATTTTCAAAGCCCTTGATGAATTGATGCGGGGTACTGCCCCGATCTTAGTAGGAAGTCAAACTCTCGCTGTCCAGCATTTCCACACTTGGTTGCCTGAGCTCACGGGTCTGCTTACCACGGAAGAGATTGTCCATATTGCCATTGATTTCATGGACTCGTGTGCTGAAGTTAAGGGCAAGCTTATTCTGTACAAACTGGTGCTGATCATTAATTACTCCCGACTGGATCTTTTCGCGCAAAGAGAACAAAAATCCGCACTAGCTGCCAACACGGTTCGCTGGATCGCACCTCACTGGGGAAAGACATCTGAGGTAACAGAGCAATGGAGAGATCAAGTTCGACTTTGCTGTTCAATCTTATCAACTCAAGTCGACGGGCTTGGCCCCGAGATTCCAGATTTCATTCCAAAGATTATCGATTCCTATCTTGCTATTCAAACCGCAGCAAAAGAACCTAAGAAACGTCTGTCTCTACTGTTTCCTACTACCTATCCATTTCCCAGTAAGCCTGTGTCAGGAAAGGCTGTTTTCGATGAAGTGCTTATTGAGTTATCTGCAATTCTGTCTGCCGTATCAACACTACCTGCTGGTATGCAGCTCGAATTGGCCGAAGATGAAATGGCGACGTTGATTGAGGATACTTTGCAAGTTCATCTAAGCATCCTCCATTGTCAAGCATTCCCAGCAGACTGGTTAAGTGTGCACATATTCCACCACAAATCTACCATGAAAACTCTAGAATATCTTGCCGGTATCTTGCTTGATTCTTTTCTACCTGATCCAGACGATGCCGAAGGCTACAACACCGAGCTATGGAAAGTGTTCTTTACCGTCCTTTTAAAGCTTGTGGGCAGTGACGCTCTCGCACTTGAAACTTTCCCTGAGCAGAAACGTCGAGCAGTGTGGAAGATAGCTGGCGATGTTAGAGAGCAAGGTGCGGAGCTGATGAGACGTACGTGGGAAGCCATCGGATGGGAAACAAGCCCCGACGAACGGCAACAATACGGATTGACCAAAATGGGCGGCTACCAGGTTCAATATGTTCCTGCTCTCGTCGGACCGATCGTCGAACTTTGTCTCAGTGTGCATGAGGGTCTTCGACGCGTCGCAGTCGAGGTCCTTCAGACCATGATTGTCAGTGAATGGACATTGAGTGAAGATCTTTCAGTCATTCAAACGGAGATGATTGACTGCCTGGACCATCTATTCAAGTCGAAACCATTGACCGAAAGCATTCTTCAAAAACTGTTCATCAACGAGTTACTGGCCTTATTTGATCACCTCGCTCAAATACCAGATGATCCTTTATATGCGGCTCTACGAGAATTGATCGCTACTATAGACGAATTCTTAGACCTCCTTGTTGCTGTTCATAGCAAAGATCTCACTGGGGAAGCCTCGCATATGATTCATCGTCTACGTCTGATGGAGTTCCTCAGGGACATGCAAAAAGAAGAAATATTCATTCGATACGTTCATCAGTTAGCACAGCTGCAAGTCGATGCAAGGAATTTCACCGAAGCTGGTCTTGCTTTGCGCTTGCACGCAGACCTGTACGAGTGGGATCCATTGAAGGTTGTTCCACCTCTAGTTGATCCTCCATTACCTGCACAATCGCAATTCGATAGGAAAGAACGCATCTATTTTGATATCATCAAGTACTTCGAAGAGGGCGAGGCCTGGGGTTGTGCTTTGAATGCATACAAGGAACTGCAACATCAGTACGAGGAGAATGTCTTCGATTACGCCAAGCTAGCTCGAACGCAACGTGCGATTGCGACCATCTATGAAACAATCGCGAAGAGCGAAAAGCTAGTGCCTAAATACTTCCGTGTTGTTTACAGAGGAATGGGCTTTCCACAAGGCCTCCGAGACAAGGAGTTTATCTTCCAAGGGTCGCCATCAGAACGAACTTCGGCTTTCACCGATCGTATGCTAGAACAACATCCAGCTGCGCAGATCGTCTCTTCTGGGGATGTAGATGACGTGGAAGGGCAATTTCTACAAATCTCCTCTGTAACTCCGCATCGTGATTACGACCATCACGTTTTTCAACGAGCGAAAGTACCTCAGATCATTCGAGATTACTTACTATCGGCCCAGCCTCAGCTTTTCTCCGTCACAGCTAGCCGGAACACTTCTGGCCCGGTTGCAGAACACCATGCTGAAAAGACTGTCTACACATCTGAAGCTCCGTTCCCGACTATCTTGCAACGAAGCGAGATCGTTTCTGTTGACCGCATCAAGTTAACTACAATTCAGACTGCCTTAGAACGAATCACTCGCAAAACATTTGAGATGTCGGGGGTAGAAAAACGAGTAGTAGATGGCGAGGATGATATGATTCCACTACTTACTGAAGCCCTTAACATATCTGTCAGCCCTCACTCCGAGTCCAGTGTCTCTCGCTATCGTGAACTCCTACCAAACCCCATCGACGATGAATCTTTGGAGGAGGTTGAACTTTCACACTTGGAGAATGCCCTGAAGATTGCGCTCATCGACCACGCACTTATGATTAAACGTTGTCTGGCAATGTTCTTGAAATCCTCAAGCCCACGTCTTCGAACCAGCCACGAAGAGCTGAGCCAAAGTGAGTATCTCTGCCATCTTGTTATGTTCTCCACTAACAATATATAGATTTCGAGGCTACTTTTGCTCCAGAACTAGCGTCCTTTGCCGTGCCTCAACCGCGTGAACGAACGCCCACTCCAACATGGGTACTACCGAGCCCCGAGAGAGAGAACAGCGGTCAAAATTTACTGCAAATTTCACAGACCAACGGTACTCTGAATCACAACGACAGTTTAGTTCTGGATTCGCAACGGCCGTCGAGGCAGGATCGTGGGACCCGGCTAAGTTTCCTAAGACGCGCCCAACCAGATCCTATCCAGACAAATGGACATACACCTCCAGACTCGGGCAGTGATCGGAGTCGAAGCAAAGAGAACCGGCGAAGTTTCTTCAGCACCCCAAAAGTAGACGAGGAAGAAGAGGTACACCACGATTGGTTGACAGAATCCGGAGTTGGCAGAAGAAGTAGCAGTAGCCAACGGCCTGACACGGCGAATACCGCCAACAGTGCTGTGGGCAGCGTCCGGAAGAGGTTGAGCATGTTGAAGCTCGGCAAAAAATCAAGCAAGGCCAGCGTGCTCGTGAGCAGTGTGGCAGAGGAGTAATCATATAATCCCTCTCTTCTTATTCTTCTTCTTCTTCTTTCACTTCACCCCCTAAAAAAAGAATCTGTGTTTTGATATCACACTTGTCCTGAGCTTTTTTTTTTTCACTTTGCTAGCGGGGGATCTTGTTTGTTTGTTTGGGTATATGTGAGGGATAGGATACGATATAAAAAAAAGAAATACATCGCCGCTCTGAATGGGCAGCGGTGCTGGATGGATGGATGGATGGGGTTCACAGGGTGATCTTAAGCGTGCTAGCGAATGTTTTCTCGTTCTTTTTCTTCTTAATGTACTGACCTTGACTGGCTTCTTCTTCTTCTTTTCTCTCCCTCTTCTGAACGTCGGTTTTTTGGCCACTTATATAGAGACGTATGTGTGCTTGCTCTAACGCTACCTCGGCCTTGTTTTTTTTTCTTCTCTTGTACTCTTTTTTTTATCGCGTTTACTCGTTCGGTCGGTCGAATACCCCACCCCGTCTTTTAGCAGCTTGTCTCTTTTTTTGTGTTTCTTCTTCGTGGTGGAAAGAGGAAAAGAGAGAAGGAGGAAAGGAGGAAAGGAAGTTCTTTGTTCTGTCTCTCTGTTAATGTACCATATCCTTCTACCGCCTGTTGTTTCTATGTGTAATTCTTTTACCTCTTTTTTCTTCTTCTTCTTTTCTTTTGGTCCTTCTCTCCCCTCACTTGCTCGCTGGGGGTAGATGGCTAGCTAGCTGCGTAGGATGTAGAGGACGGAGCACGGAGGACGGAGAGGATGCTGAGAAATATATGAAAATATGATCTGATTTCGTTTGATCCTACATGAGAGACACTTTCTTTTTGTTTCTTCTTTCTTGATTGGCGCTTGGAAAGAAAACTTTTGGGTTGGGGGTGTGGTTTGTGAGTGAGGGAATAGGGGGAGGGGGAGAGGTTTTAAGAAACTAGGTAATCGCTGACGATCCAGATCCTGCTGTTTGTGTGTGTATATTCCGTGACGCACCTGTCCACATGCTACTCGGATGCTTGGAATTGTGGTTGCATCAAGCCTGCCTTGTGGTAAGAACCTACTAGGCGAATGATGTTTTTCTTTGGCGACTTGGCTTGATTATAGAAATGCAATGAGGGGCAGATCTGTCTTTAGCTCTCGGCTTCTAGATATTAGTTAGTTCTATATTTATCAATTGTTCTTTTCACACTCACACCGCGCGCACGCTCATGACTGATAAGGTTTCGCTACCCCTATATTTCGGTGCTGGTGCTTGGTGAGAGATGGTGCTGGGTCATCGTCTCAATCGTGTACCACGTTATTCCTGACAGGTTTGGGATTGGTGAAATGGAATTGTGAATTCCGCTTGCGATATATAATGCCTTTCTAATATCTAGTTTTGTGCCTTGAGGTACCTACTTGGCTTTAAATGTAAATATAAGCTATTCTAACAACGATAGTACAGTCAATCAAATCTAATTAAAAGCCTTTCAAGTAATAGCAGCTACTATAGAAGCTATTAACATAGATTCACACTCCCTATTGCCTTATTAAAGCACGATCGTAGTCTTGAAATCAGAAAGAAGCGGATCCGTTCTGTGTCCTTGCACGTGATGTGATATCAAACGACAAGGATGTCAAAAACAGTCGCCATGCACGAAACACCTCACATCTCCACCACATTCTTTAGCACACCGATGATTATCGACAATGGAAGCGAGCGATATGGGCCGAGAGAGCAAGATATCGATTCGGATTTCGGTGCCGACGAGGAACAGGGCTTGCGGATGGAAGAGTTCGAGATCGTTGATAGTCCTGCCGACGACACAATAAGACCGCGGTTCTTACAAGGACACCAACCGGAGTCACGGTTTCAACGGACCAAGCAGAGCATTGCCAATTGGATCAAAGGTCCTGTGCCGGCTCAAATTCAAGTTATCAAGCCCTGGTTTCCAGCTTTGCAAGAAGCACCATTGTCACTTCTCGACAGATTCGCACCAAAGCGGAAACACCGGATCGTTGCGTTGTTTATATTTTACACGAGCTGGGCAATTATCTTCAGTGTCCTGGTTGCTAAAGCTCATTCTGGGCCAGAAATTGAAGGATTCGGCAGCGCCCAGCCCATATCGTGCACCGAAACGCTCTGGAAATCGAAGAACGAGTGTGGGTTGGATGGCGTGGATTGCAAACCCTTCACGAACTCCAGTTTTGCCTTTCGATGTCCGGCCAACTGCGCGTCGGTTCAGGTGTGGAATCCGCATCCTGTAGGCGGCCAGGATATCAACTATCGACCGTTGGTCATAGGTGATGGCGTCTATCGCGGCGATTCGTTCATCTGCGGCTCTGCTATCCATGGAGGGCTCGTGAGTGATGCAACTGGAGGCTGTGGAATCATCGCTCGCGTGGGAGAGCACAGCCAGTTTGCTTCTGTGGATAGAAACGGCATTGAAAGTATCGCTTTTGATTCTCATTTCCCTCTTGCTTTCGAGTTCCAGGATGTCGGTTGCAAAACATCCGACGGAAGGTGGCCATTATTATTCGTCTCCCTCGGGTTCACCATCATCTTGAGTCTGTTCAGTGCATCTCCAGCAGTTCTGTTTTCCTCGACCTTCACCGGCATATTTGCTCATGTCGGCTTGGTGTCAGACCCGCCTAGTATTATGAACTTGGCAGAACTCATCTCTAACCTCGTTGGCAAATTCCTGCCTGCAGCTTTTTGCGCATTAGCAATATATCTTTACTGCCTTAGACTAGAAGGGACGAGGGCGCAGATTGAGAAGACTGTGTTGTGGCTAGGCGGATGTTGGTTTGGAGGTCTCTCGAACTATACGCTAGACTGGATCCCAATCTCGCGACTGACAGCACACGACATCAAAGAGCAGCCGGGTGCGAAGTTGGCGCTCGCTATTATCATCATACTGCTGATATCCATTCTATCCCAGCAAGTATATTACTTCCGGCTCGAGGGCCGACTTAGACGCTACCTTGGGTTTTATGCCCTCATAGCTGTTGCAATCCTCTCCCTTGTTGCTTTCTCCAGTCTCAAATTACGGCTGCATCATTACATATTCTCACTGCTTCTGCTTCCTGGCACAAGCTTGCAGACTCGTCCGTCTCTTTTATACCAAGGATTGTTGATCGGCCTTTTTATCAACGGCATTGCGAGATGGGGGTTTGATCCGGTGCTTCAGAGCGATAACATTCTCCGGGGTGGTGATGGCCAATTCGGATCTCTTCTACCTGCAGTGCCTACTCCCGATATCTCGCTAGATTCAACCATTTCTTTCAACCTCAACTTTCCGTCCCCCGTGCCAAAATTCATGGACGAGCAGTTTAACGGGATTAGCGTCTTGGTTAATGACGTGGAGAGGTTTCGCACTTATCTCGATGACGAGGATCACGTATTTGTGTGGGGTCCGCAGCGCAGTGAGAAGGAATACTTTCGGTTTGGCTATTTGAACGGCGAGAAGGCCTTCGACTATACGCGTCCAGGGATTTGGCAGGATGGTGGAGGTTGGGTCCCTGGTGATGCTGGGGAAGGTTGAACATAGCCAGAAATTAATAAATGCAAAGAGCTTATTACATCGGTCCTAACTTACTGTTTCATCTAACGCCTTGTGTGATCATTGAGAGAGAAGAAGTACCAACCTCGTGTGTGGATTATATCACCTCGTCATACGTATCTCTCTTAAATATAGCTCGCTTGACTTTTGGAATCGAACACATTGCTCATAGATCATCATCTGCATTTGGACAGTCGAGGATTCTAGTATTTTCTACGGCTTTCAACGAGATATTTTTCAAGCAAAGAAGCAGAGGTGGTTAAGTTCCTAATTGCGCGCTTTCTTACGCCAAAACAGAATGTAACCTTTCCTATTGCATTTGGAGCTTCTAATCGTAGCAGATCTTGTCTTCCGCAGTACTCTGCGTCGTAATAAGAAAGCGTACGAATTTCCAAAACAAAAAAACAAAAAAATTGTAAACAAACAAAATTATAATCATAAACCCAAATATGGATCATTTGATTCTGGTAGCCATAGCCAACAGGCTAGACTGCCCAATTTAGGTATCCCGATCCAACGCCACGCTTTTAGAAACAGTTTTTACGATTACAGGGCGCCTCAGCGAATACACATTACAAGGCACCAGGTCCTCAAACTTCGCTTATCGACGTCGGCTGCCCGACCAATTCTTTTGTCGATTCGCTCCCCGTCCTCGTCGTGCCTGTCGTTGTCTGCAATACTACGCTTTCAATACCGGCAGATGCCGAAAGCGTCGGCAAGCTCTTTCGAGGAATTGTTCCTTCAGCTCTCGACATTAAATGCGGTGCATAACGCCGGGCGAAGGATCTTAATGGTGGCAGGGAAGCACAGAAGATGGCGACGTTGTTCTCGAGCGTGCTCAGCAGTGCGGCATCGGTTGACGAGTCTGAAAGAATTAGTCAGGAATCAAAATCGAGGGCATGACGGTAAGTAGATGAGCTTGCTTACATGTGAAATCGGGAGAGATGTCTAGCAAAATCCGTAGGCGCACAACACTGACAACGGTGACGCTGTTTTCCAGCTCAGTTAGAAAAACGGTATGTAAAATCATATCAAGACGACTTACAAAAGTCCGAGGGCGAAGACGAAGATCAGCCACAGCTTGGCCCGGTTTGCGAGGTTCAACGAGGAGAGGACCGGCATGGGAATAATGATGATGATCAGGTCCGTCACGATGTTGAGAATTGCGTGGCTGACCCAGATCGGTTGGACTTCGATGCAGTGTCCCCCTTCAATTGATTTATCCCACCAGAATGCCAGCGGCTGACATATAAGAAAGGTCGATAGTAACCAGTAGCCCCCCGTGACGACTAGGAATCCAATTGAAAGCTTTGATGCCAAGATCACCCGAGGATGAGGGAAAACCCTTAGAAAACTCATGAGGAGTGATATCTTAGTTAGAATGAGAGATACATTGTAAAAGATAATGCTGATGAATAAGAACTACAATGTTCCCGGCTGGTTAGAAATGGTGCAAAGGCAGTTGGTTACATGTTGAAGCTTACCCTAAATATTTCTGTTATATCCTTCGGGTTAACCTCGTTAATGTGCATGCCAAGGCCATTCTTCACTTCTGGAATGTTGTTAGTTCTTGATTCCAAAGCTTAAAATAGTCCAGGGTTAGGCACTCACCATAGCACATTGCAGTTGTTTCTCCCACCGAGCATAGCTAAAAAAAAAAAAAAAAAGCCACGAGTCAGTCCTAGAGATACCACTCAACCAAATTATGAATTGAGAGCACTTACCAGTGCAAATAGCAACAACCAGTCATCAATTCGTATGGTAGAATGCAATATATGTCCTCGTGTGTAAAGTCTCAGGGCGACAACAACAAACGCAGCTGCCAAAGAGCCGCAGCTGGCATAGACAACTTGTGCCCCTTTTGGATTCAACCACATGTTTATTGCCTCTTTTTCTTTTTCTTCTTCTTCTTCGCCGGTATTTGTCTCAACCAAACACCCCTCTGGTTAATATCGTGTATGTGTCGAGTTTGTCAGAGCTCGGACTTCGATAAAATTGCGATGGACGTTAAGACACAGTGCGGAGTTCATGTACAGTGAGGCAGATGACTTTAACAGAGGAGAAACAAGCAACATATGCACCAGGTTGCATGCGGGAGAAGGAAATCTGGGGAAGCGGGAAGTGGGCAGCGGGCAGACAGGTTGTGGATCCGCTGATGAATCAAGGCTGTTTGCAGAGAAGAAGTCGAGTAGAAGATTCGCAAAAAGACATTTGGTGAAACCCCGCCCCCTTATTTGGCCTATGAAGATGATTCTTACTTCTTCTCAAACGAGGTCGTGGCGGACTTAGTCGCAAGCCACCTCGACGAGAATGCACTAAACAGAATTTGGCCAACATGTCACTGTATCCTTTCGGCCTAAAGTTCAACTATTGCTTTTGTGCCTGGCTAGCCTTTTCAGCTCGCTCTACTCTGCCAATCAGAGGTCTGAGACGCTTAAATCCGACTGAAGCCGACTGAATAAGACATGCCTCGCCATCCGCCAAGACGAGAAGATAGACGGCATTCTGATTGCGGATTGTACGGCACATCCTCAAGCGACCACGTGCGAAAACCACCCAGTGATATCTCTGATACTTAGCATACGACCGCAATTGTCTAAAGCCGAAACCCAAGCTCAAGAATACTCTTCTAGAAGATTTTTGGCCTTCTAACGGCCCAGACCGACTCGGAAGGCTGGTATAGCTTTTAGCCTGCTATTGTCATCAAATCGCCTGATTTTGTCCGACGTAAAGGTAAACGAACGACAATCAGGCCATGGAGGCTGAGAAAGGCTGCTCTAAGGAGACATGCTATACTGTATGGATACTTCTTTCACGGATGACTACCGTCCTTCGGAGGAGCCGATGAACATTACAAAGCCAATAAACAGATCAAACCTCTAAGATCTACACTACAGACTAAGTGCTTGAGGCAAACAGTGATTAATAAACACCGAAGGTCCAAAGACTACCACTCGGCTGGGACCCGATTCCATGGGAAAAAATGTCTTTCAGAGGCACATAGAAAACCTTCCTGTTCAATTTCAAAATGATTCAACGTGGAAACATGCTTGGCAGTTCCCATTGCGATAAGTACTCCGAAGTCTCTTGCTCTGGGTTCTGGAATCTGTCTCGCTGAATTGAAGCATAGGTACGTAAGACATCACTTTCGAAAGGCCTGTTGCCCATGCTTGCGACTTCTCTATAAGTATTAATTAATCATTCAAACATCTCTATGTCAAAACAAGATTCTATGACCAATTGCCACCAAGGCGCACAATTAACTCAGTTTCGGCCTGTGCGAAAATATATTCCTCGTCCACCCATCATCCATGACCTGGCTCTCCCTCACCAACTCATACTTGCCGATCTTTGGTAGAATGATAGCCCAGACCAACCAGTAGATGGCACCAACGACGAAGATTGCGATGCCGACGACGCAGTGCAAGTAGTAAGGCAAGCTGTCGTAAACATTCTGTCCCTCACTTGGTGGCACGAATGGTGCGACGACGAGGTAGATGTTGGAAAAGAGGAAGAAAACGACGACGGGGAGAGTGGCGCGGAAGGGAGGTGCCCAAGTAGTGGGAGATCGGTTTGGAGAGTATGGGTGAAGGTACAAGTGGACAAGACCGGCAGCGACGAAGACATTGATGACTGCCAACGGATAAGAGATAACGCTAGTTTATATGTAAGTAACGGTGTTCTTTGAAGGTGGATAACTAAATTCAATGAGATCCAGAAAGACTTACTTCAAGATGAAGTTATACGCATCGCCTGGTGGTGGGGCAAGCATGATGACAACAGAAACGAGCCAGTGCTCGAAAAGGCCCATGAATGGAGCGTTGAAAGGCTTATTGCTAGCCCAGAGTTTCGACCAAGGAATAATGCCCTCACGTCCAATCTCTTGCACGACTACAATGATATTAGCATTAATTTCATCACTCATCAGCAAGAAGAAACTAGGACTTACTTCGACCTTGTGAGAAGATGACACTCAGTACATTTCCAAAGGCGGACAAAGCGACGAAGACAGATAGAACACGTTCTGCGCTAGGACCGAAGACATTTCGGAAGAACGAGGCAGCGAGAATTCGGCCAGAGTTCATGATCTCGTCCTTGGGGACTGCGGCAAGATATGCAACCTAAATACGTTAGTAAGTTTGCAATTAAAGTCATAGCGATAGACGTACGTTGACGAGCATGTACAAAACGGAGACAAGAGCAAGTGCTGCCGGGGCAGCCTTCTTCAATGTTTGCACCGGGTTTCTGGTCTCGGCAAGAGCATAGTTGGCATTGCTGTAACCAATATAACTCCAGATAACATTATACAATGCTGTCACAACACCATAGCTAGTTTCTGTCAGCCCAAACTGTCAAGCAGCTATGAAGCTGGAGAAAACTTACGCGCTACCAGTGGTTCCTGCGAATGCATTGGTGAAGCTATCGGGCTTGTCAATCTTCAAGTGGCCTCCCATGGCAACCTAGATGAAAAGCGTTAGTTCTAGAGTTACAAAATTCAGCAAGTCGTCCACTTACAAATCCGGAAACAATGATGAGCAACAAGATCAAAAGCTTGATCGTTCCCAAGACATTCTGCAACTTAAGACCCCAGTTGAGAGCAAGACCGTGGATGAGAAAAGCACTTGTGATACAAGCGAGTCCGACACCACGTTGGTTCCAGCGATTGACGTCGACCTGAGCAGCATGGAGGATATATTCGCCAAAGACGACCGAGTTCGATCCGGCCCATCCCAGAAGCACAACGTAAGCGGCGTACATGCCAGTGACGAGGAACTTTGGTCTTCTGAAAACATATTCCAGGTAGTTTTTCTCGCCTCCGTTTCGTGGAATACCGGTACCGAATTCCATATACGTCAGAAGACCAGCAGCGGCAATGATCATGCCAGCAACCCAGATGAAGAGAGCTAACCCGACGGATCCTGATAGCGACAAAATCGAACTAGGTGTTGCGAAGATTCCCGTTCCCACCATCCGATTAAAAATCAAGAAGACGGCAGACACAAAGCCAATTTGACGTCGCTCACTACTTGTCTCATATCTCTGACTCCCAGCTGCGACATGTCAGTATCATACAATAAAAAGAAGGAAAGGTGCTGGACAAAATCCACCAAGTTGTGGATTCGTGTACTGTCACGTGACTGTACTCACTCTCGTCATCGTTGACATAATCTGGCACTGGGCCTTTATTATCGTGCGGTGCACCGGCTGTCGATTCCTGACCAGATCCAGAGAGCTGATCTCCACCATCATGATGGCCGTGCTTCAAGATATTGACCATGTTTTTAGTGTGGTTCTGCTTCAAGTGTACTGAAGTGTGGCTGGACGGTCGGCAAAATCTCAAGCACACCCCATTTTTGAGAAAGGGAACGAGGAATATTTATTGCGGCGACGCAGAGGTGCGGCAAAAATTTGTTCGGCCATGTTATTGCAAAGCGATGATTGAAAGCACGCAATCGATGAGCTTCTTGGGACCGAAGTGCAACGACTTCCCTTCATAGGTGCTTCTGATTAGTCTAACGTAATAGTGGCCCGCACCAGAACCGTGCCATGCCATGTCGTGATCGCCCTTTACCTAACAAGCGACGGCCCCTTAACGACAGCTCGCCATTTCTCACCCGGATTCTCAATTCGTATATCTATCGTCCTTCCCGATGAAGCTGCAACTCTCCTCCTCGCCCTCTTGGTATGTGCCCGCTCGTGGATTCCCGCCGCTGCCAATTCTTCTAGAAGCTCTTGTCACCACGTCTTGGGCAGCTGAACCGTCGCATGCTCCTGAATCAGGCAGGCTGGCTTGCTGGAA
This sequence comes from Pseudofabraea citricarpa, assembly GCA_029641185.1. NCBI lineage: Eukaryota > Fungi > Ascomycota > Leotiomycetes > Helotiales > Dermateaceae > Pseudofabraea > Pseudofabraea citricarpa. The sequence continues at coordinate 796,468 of JAPWGK010000008.1, forward strand.
TCATGAGAGGATTAAAATCGCCATGATTCTCATAGGCTTCCATGTATTCGAGTCCTCTTGGCAAGACTTCCAAGACGCTGACCCGAGATCACGACAGTACATTGAACAATATGGCAAACCTTGGTATTTTCAATTATTAGTACCAGTGGTAGACGAAATATGTACACTAAGTTCGCCTGAGTCGAACCGGCAAAGAAAAAGGTAGAAGCGTGCATGATAAGTAGCTTCATACTTAAACTCAATCTAGTGACTCGGGTTACGCCGGCTTACATTAGAGGATCCCGAGAAAGAAAAACTCGCCGCAATCACGCTGCCTGGAGACCTGCATTGATATTAATCCGGAGGAATCACTACTGTAGGAAGATCAGATCAGCTACAAGGGCGCACCGCACGCTCCACAACGAATGCTGCAGCCTTAGGATCCGTTGGAACGGATCCGCTCCTTGAGGAAGACACATGGCACTAAACCTTATATTCAAGACCAAGCAGCAACAGGTATCAGAGCCACCGTGCCTAAATTTTTTAATGAGCAACTACGGCTTTTTCTCTTGTGTTTTCTTTCCTTCTTTCTTTCTGTCCATAGCACTCTCCGATGTAGTTCGAAAAATCAAGAAACTGGTCTACTTCTCATACATAAATGGTGGTTTGAAGTCGAGATTTCAATGTTCATTTTCTAGTGGACACCCAACGCCTTTTCTTCATATAGTACGACCAGCTCATCTCAGATTATTAATGCAAGTGAGTGCCTGAACCTCGCTTACCCGTCAGCAACCCCCTTATTTACGCGACGTTTGTTTTCACAACTTCCACTGACGAGGAGAACGCTACATATATCAAATGTATATACCTAGACAGTTAAGATTGTATTTCTCTATTTAAAATTAAAATTAAGTCAGATGAGACGCAAAAAGGTTAACAAATTTAAAATACTACACAAAACATAACCTGCTTTTCTTTTCTCCCTCCCGAACCATGCGACTAAGCGCAATAACCAAAATCATCTTGACAGTTCTTCCCACAGTATGGGTTGTACCAAGGGTTGAAGAAGTTCCATCCACATCTTCCCTTTGCGCTACAGCATACACCCCAGAAAGACCCCTTGCATGTGTAGCCCGTGTCGCCTCCACAGGTTCCGTCTCGACTCGGAATAAGCTTCTTGGGTGTTGGTGTCGGTGTAGTAATGGATGTACTTGTTGTAGATGTAGATGTCCTACTAGTTGATGAACTCATGCTTGATGACGAGCTCGTTCTTGATGATGAGCTTGTGCTTGATGATGAACTTGTACTCATATAAGGGGTGGTCATCATTGTGGTTGACGAGCTCGTTACACGTGTAAAGGAAGAAGAGCTTGTAGTTGTGCTGAATGAAGAGGAGCTAGATCGAGAACTAGACGTAGACAACGAAGGGCTAGACGAAGAGCTACTCAATATTGAAGATATAGATGTCGATGTTGAGCTAGATGGAGACGACGAAGGGCTAGATGAGGAGCTAGTCGACGTTGAAGATGATGTCGATGTTAAGCTAGAGCTAGACAACGATGGGCTAATCGAGCTCGAGGATCTAGAAGATGAGCTTAATAACGAGGAGCTAGTTGATTTTGAAGATAGTAATGTCGATGTCGAACTAGAACTAGTCAACAAAGAGCTGGAAGACAGTGGCGCCGACGTCAAACTTGAGCTAGTCAATATAGAGCTACTCGAGCTTGTAGATCTTGATAGCGAGCTAGTCAACGAAGTACTACTTGATTTTGCAGAAAGTAATGTCGAGGTATAACTCGAACTAGATAATAATAAGCTACTCGAGCTCGAAGATAGTGAGGTCGAGGTATAACTCGAACTAGGCAATGACGAGCTACTTGAGCTCAAAGATACTGTCTTCGATGTGGAACTAGATGGCAAAGAACCACTAGAACTTGAAGAGACCGATGCTGAGCTAGAAATAGGGAGTGAAGAGCTCTTCGAGCTTGATGAACTCGATATCGACGTATAAATTGGCAAAGTGGATGTTGTGGAGCTCGAGGATCCCGTAGTGGAACTAAGCACAGAGGTACTGCTCGAAACAAGAGATGACGAGGTTGAACTGAGTAACAGGCTGCTGCTGGGGCTGGACGCCGATAAGCTACTTGAGCTCGAAGATGTTATAGTGGAAACAATAGACGAGGTACTACTTAAAGTCGATGACGTCGAAGCTACACCGAGTGACGAGGAGCTGCTGGAGCTGCTGGAGCTGCTACTCAAAGTCGAAGTTGGGTTGAGTGATGAGAAGGTACTTGAGCTCGAAGATACTATAGTAGAAACAATAGACGAAGTACTACTCAAACTCGATGACCTCGAAGTTATACTGAGTGACGAGGAACTGCTGGAGTCGCTACTTAAAGTCGAAGTTGGACTGAGTAATGAGGAGCTACTAGAGCTGCTACTCGAACTCGAAGATGTTGAGGTTAGACTAGGTAATGATGAACTGCTAGAGCTGAATGATGACGAGCTACTACTCGAACTCGAAGATATCGAAGTAGAAGCAGATGATAAGGAGCTCATAGTGGTTGAAGATGACAGAGTAGAAAGGAGAGACGAAGTGCTGCTCAAAGTCGAAGACGTCGAAATTATACTGAGTAATGAGGAGCTGCTGGAGCTGCTACTCGAACTTGGATATGTCGAAGTAGAAGTAGAAGTAGATGAAAATAAGCTACTTGTGCTCGAAGATGGTGGAGCAGAAATGAGAGACGAAGAACTGCTCAAAGTCGAAGAGGACAAACTGGAACTGGAAGAGGAGCTTGAACTAAGCTGGGAGCTAGAACTGGTTGATAAGGAACTGGTTGTGCTTGAGAGTGTTGAGGTAGAAGAGGTTTTCAGAATAGAATCATCAGTTGAGCTGGAGCTTAATGTTGAAGTAGTGCTAGGTATCGAGCTTGAAACAGTTGAAGAGCTATACTCGTAGCTGGAAGAGGTTGAAGTAGGGCTTGTGGGCGAATAGCTAGAACTACTTGCAGAGCTCGAAGTAATTAACAAAGAGCTAGACACCGAACTTGAACTTGAGGTCGACGAGGTTTTCAAAATAGAAGTATTGGTTGAGCTGGAGCTTGATGTTGAAGTAGTACTAGGTACTAAGCTTGAACTAGTTGAAGAGATATACTCGTAGGTGGAAGAGGTCGAAGCAAAGCTTGTGGGTGAAGAGCTAAGACTACTTGTAGAACTTGAAGTAACTGACAAAGAGCTAGACGCCGGACTTGAACTTGAACTTGAACTTGTTAGAGAAGAGCTAGGACTATTTGTAGAGCTTGAAGTAGCTGATGAAGAGCCAGGACTGGTTGTAGATGCCGAGGCAGAGCTAGAAGTTGAAGTTGAACTGCTAGTCGATGAGCTAGTTTCCAAGCTTGGACTTGTTAGGCTATAACTTGTCGTTGAGCCTGAAGTACTTGACAAAGCTATAGATTCGGAGCTTGAAGACGTTGATGTGGAACTAAGCGACGAAGTGGAACTAGTTGATGACGAGCTGACTTCGTTTGCCACAGAGCTGGATTCGGAGCTTGAAGACGATGAAGTAGAACTAGCTGATGAGATACTACTTTGAGAGCTGGTTGATGTAAGGCTTGAACTTGTTGTTGACAGGCTGGTTTCTGAGCTTGAGCTTGAGCTTGAGCTTGTCAACGTAGGACTTGATATTGAACTTGAAGTACTTGAAGAGGCTAAGTCAGAGCTTGAAGTCATTGAAGTAGAGCCAAGTGTCGTGGTAGAACTCGTTGAAGAAATGCTGCTTTCAGAGCTTGTTGGCATCAAACTTGAACTACTGCTCTCAGAGCTGGTTGGGATTGAGCTTAAGGATGAACTAGTCAGCGACGAGCTAATTCCAGAGCTTGTAGATACTGAAGTTATGGTAGATGAAGCGCTGCTTGTAGAGCCAGATAAAGCGGAAGTTGAGCTGGTTGGTGACGAGCTAATTTCGGAGCTTGTAGATATGGAAACTGGAGTACTTGATGAAGTGCTACTATCAGAGCCCACAGATAGCGAAGTTGTGGTGGACAAAGCGCTGCTATCGGAGGTCGTTGACGCTGAAGTTGAAGTAGCTAGCGATAAGCTAGTTCCAGAGCTCAATAATATCAGACTTGAAGTAGTTGAAATGCTGGATGTCGAGCTCGAAAATGTAGAACTTAAGCTACTTGACGACGAGCTAACTTCTGAGCCTGTCGATGTGGAAATTAAACTGGACGAAGACGAGATAGCTTCAGAGCTCGAAGACATCAAGCTAGAACCAGTCGTTGCAGAGCTCGAACTAGAGCTCGTTGATGTTAAACCGGTAGTCGTCGACGAAGTGCTGTTTTCAAAGCTCAATAATGTCGAGCTTGAAACAGTTGGTGAGAAGCTATATTGAGAGCTTGACCATGTCGAACTGGATTCAGGAATAGAAGATGTCGAATTGGAAGTATAAGTTGTTAAACTTGAGGTATCCGTAAAGCTGACTACGGATGAAGTCGCTGTTATTAAAGAGCTAGACTCAGAGGTGCTCGATACTGTCGAAGTAGAGCTAGAGACTGTTGAGCTTGAAATATCTGTGAATCCATAACCAGAGCTCGATGACGTGGGACTGAAGCTACTTGGTAAAGAGCTAGGCCCATAGCTAGACAAAGCTGTGCTGGAACTCATACTCGTTACACTGGAGCTATTAGTGGAGCTCGAGCCGGTACTTGTTATGCTAGAAATATCAGCTGAACTACTTTGGGAGCTTGAGAGTATTAAGCTCGTGTTGGTGCTTGCCAAACTAGAAATTCCAACCGATTCGCTACTTTGATAGCTCGAAGGTACTAAACTAGAGGTGATGCCAGTGCTTGTCAAACTAGAAGAAGTGGCAGAGAAGATCGGCAGAGTAGAACTGGGACCAAAGGCATCGGTAAAGCTGGACAAGGTTGAGCCGAAGCTGATGATTGATGAATTCGAGGTAGCAGGCGAGCTCATTTGAGAGCTCGAGGTTATTGAGCCAAGGCTGGTAGTACCGGCCGAACTAGCCGTGTCGAATGGGGTGGTTTGATAGCTCGCATATGAAGAGTTAGAGCTGGTACTTGTCGAACTCGAGGAAGCGGTAGGGCTCAAGCTCGACAGGTACGAGCTGAAGTTAGTACTGCTTGATGTAATAGTGCCGACTGAGCTAATTTGAGAGCTTGAGGATATTGAAGTAGAGCTGGTAGTGGCAACAGAGCTTGATGAGGTCAGGGTGAAGCCGGTACTTGTCAGAGTGAAGGGATTAAGCAAGCTAGATGTCGAGAAGATAGCCGAGGAGTTGGTAGGAAGCGAGATAGAAGAATTGGCAGAAGGGAGAACGCAATTCCCATAGAGCGGCTGGCAGGTGTTCGGGTCGCAGTAGTCGATGGTGTTGCCGCAGTATCCAGACCCGCTGCAGCAGTCTCCGAACTCACTACCGATGCAAGTTAACTTGGGACCGCAACTTCCATCTACGCTAACCTCAGTAGCAATATCCGAGCAGTTTCCTGCAACGGGGTTGCAGCCCAAGCCGCAGTAGTCGGTTGTGTTTCCACAATACCCACTGTGATGTTCGTTAGTATTCTAGTGGAACTAGTCACAGATGGTGGCTGACTCACGATCCACTGCAGCAGTCGCCATATTCGCTGCCAATGCAAGTTGTAGCTGAGTTGCAAGATCCGTCCAAAGATATAGTCTGCTCGGTCGTTGCCGTCTCATTGCCATATCTATACCAGTTTTGCTTTGGATCGCCAAGGCATTCCCCCATAGTTACAGATTTGAAGCCGTGGGCATACATGGAAGCCAGGATGTAGTCAGTGAGGTTTTCGGCAACCTGGAAATGGATATCGTGCTCGATCTCTAGATAACTTTTCGTCTTCGGATCAACGCCCGCCATTGCTTGATCAAAAAGATTTTTGGATACTTGAATGGTTTCAGCTGTCGTGTGCAAGTAGCCTTCGGTGTCAAGGTCAAAATCTGAATTTTGTTAGTAGCGAGCTTTTAATTATGTAACAGATGAATTTTCTCACAGGATATGACATAACCTAGATCAGCAAGGAGAGACCCGCATGTATCGTTGCACTGCGAGTAAGGTGGTCTGTTCTTATAGTCAGCAAGCTGGCCTGCTAGCCCATATAAATATTACAAGCTCTAGAGAAATATACCTCATATAAGATGGCCAATAGCCAAGGATATTCCGGAAAGCCATCTCGTTGTACACCATCTGGTTCTCAAATCCTTGAGGATCAAGAGACGACAAGCTCTGATGTGACCATGTATGACTCGCAATTTGATGTCCATCGGCAACCATACGCTTGATGAGATTAGCCCACTTAGGCGTACTATCGATAGGGCCCTTTCCAAGATTGTTTCCTGTAATGAAGAACGTCCCCTTGGCATCATACTTGTCCATCGTGTTCATCATATCCTCCGTGTATATGTATGGTCCGTCATCGAAAGTGAATGCAATTTCTCCCGGGGTCACACAGCTGTAGACACCTCCCCCACCAAGTGGGATCTCTCCAATTCGTGGCCGAGGAAGCTTAGCGGTTGAGCTTCCACCAGGGACCTGGTTCCCATCACAAGCAGGTCCATATTGCAGTTGGCAGTCGGGGGCAGCACAATATTCCGTGCCAACACCGCAATATCCTGCCGACGAACAGCACTGAGTAGCTTTGCATTTGCCAAACCCCGGACCACATTGCCCGTCTCTCTTTTTCGGCCGTTTTACATCGTTTATGGTTCTCGGCGATCGCTTCGAATTTTTCTGGGCTTGCATGTGAGCTTCGAACCGAGGGTTTCGAGCTCTCAGCTCTGCCAAAAACCTCTTTCCGCCGATAATTTGTGGTATACCCTGACCTTGGTCACCATTGCTCATGTGAGCGCTGACCACAGCGGTCAGAGCACTCAAAAGAGCCAAGCTAAGCTTCATGTTTGAAGTGAGCCAGTTTGTAAAGTAGAATGAAAAGACAAACTTCAGGATGAAAAGAACTTTATGGGTCAAAGAGACTGCTTGTCGATAAAAGAAAGACGACAGGTAAATGAAAACACTTTTCAGAGGGCAGGTAGCCGTAAAGTGACCTAAAATAATGGCAAAGGCGAGAAGCTTGGAAAGCATCTTGCTTAAGGTTAAGTATTTGATCTGCCATAGCTGCAAAGCTCCATAGAGTGAACTATCGCATTGTCTATGGGTGCTGACAAGAACCAAGCAGCTCGATGAAGCTAGCAAAATAACCCTGTTTGGGAAGAATGATAGAAGCTATTACAAAGTATTGTTCTTGCAAGTTCTTCCAAGACGATATAGCAGAAGACAGCGCATCTGATGGAAAGAGGCATCGCCTACAGCAGTAGGCTGCGGGCGGACGTTTAATAGTCAATACCACCCTAGCATCGATCATAGAGGCTCCACATTGTTGTCCACAAAGGGCATGGGAGAACATCACATCTCTCCGACTTGGCGCAATCGAGCTCAATATTTCCACCTTTGCACCTTTGCACCACGCCGCCTCTCAGATTGCCGAGGGAAGGAACATCGATCGGCGGTTTTTATGGGGGTACACAGCCCACATCGAAGGCAGAATAAAGAAAGAAAAATAAGAATGCTATGCTTTTGAATCAAGTGTCCTTGTGCTGAGCCACTTGCCCACACGATTCAATAATTCTGCAGAGACAGGCAAGTACAAGCAACAAAGCCCACCGACCTATGTAGCAAGTGCTGTACAGACACGGATGCGTCTGCATACGGCTTGGAAGCAAGAAGTCTGTATCGTCTGTCGACTCAAGTACAATGGTATGATTAGACTCGGTCCTTGAGCCACATCGACAACGCTACAGCATGGGCCGAGAGGGCTTGCGACGCCTACGCCACGCCTGCACATTGTGTACTTGGCTTCATTGAGCACCAGAGATAGGACCAGGCGAATTGAAAGAAGCCAGCGTCTAGACCAGAACAGACAATAGGAGTCTATCGGGCGATGCGGAAGCTAGGCGGGCGTTAGCAGAAGCATAAAAACGATCTTTGTATTTCATTTCGATTCAATGCACGTCAAGCTGTCCAGACTCCAGATGCCTGTTTACCCGTCCGCACCCTCGTCCGCGGAGTCGGTGCGTATAGCAATAAGTGACGGGTATTGGGTGTGGAGTACTGATATTTGCTAAACACCAAGCCACACGTTTTGCCATTTCTGTCAGGGAGAAGAAAGTATTGATGACGGTGATGCTGTGGCACGTGATACATGTGACAGCACCAGTACTTACTTACCCAGGAACCTATCCCAGACCAGGCCAGGTCTCGAAGCCAGATATTTAAAAGCTCCGCGATTCATGTGGCTTGAAATGGAACAAAGAAACAATCCAGCCAATACCGTATCAGTGGTTGCACAACCACTAGTGTACAAGCTACTCTCAGAGAACTTGAGAAGTGACATCTCATTCCACGTTATAAGGTATGTGTGCATGGGGTGTGTACATGACTGAAGGGTGGATTGAAGAAGAAGAAGAGCTCCATGTTCGCAGGAAGCTGTTCAAACACACAGATCTGTGCCCGCCCAATTGAGCCACGCTAACAGCGTTCAACTTAGCCTTACCTACGTAGCAGTTGGGTGACACGAGAATATCTCCAATAACGGTAGCCTGGGAAGGGACAGTTCTTGAGATTATGCGGCCGGGATGCCATGTAAACTTATATAGAACACTCAAGGCAACGCCTTGAATCAGCCCTATAGGTAGCTTGGGCTACTTTGGATAAGAAACCATTCGACGTTTTATATGAGAATCCGCCTGATCGAACTACAGCGTGTGTTAAGGCTGACGGATGGCATACGGAATACTAGTTTTTCCTGAATTACTTTTCTTTCAAGACTTGGAGGTATCCAAGCATAGCTAGCTGGTCGTGTTTCTTTTCTGCCCTTTTGTATATAATCTGCTTGAGATTTGGTGGTTTGTATTCACGTTTTCCTGTGTGTAATTACTTGGTGGATTTTCGCTTGAATAAAAATGACGAGAACTTATATGCTAGTGTTATATCCTGAACTTGAAATCCGGGCAAGCTGTCTTGGGATATCAGATCGACCCAAAAGAGATGACAAACCTAATCGAACCCAATTCCCGCCTATCAACATACGACATAAATCAAGAAGATATCATTCTACGATCGGATATCAAGTTTTTGACGCTTTCAACATCACAGCTCATACTAAATCTAGCTAATTATCTCTCTTGCAGCGGAGAGTACCCCTCCTCTTATAAAATAGCCGACGGCGACAAGGTCTCACATCCAAAGGAAAAGCGAGGAACAGGTATATAAACGATAGCCTAGAGATATCGGTATTATGATTTGAGTATAATTTATAAATCTCTCTACTTCCTAAGGAAAACGATACTTTCACACAGCATATTATTCGTCACAGCAAGTCGTGAATCATATTTTATAAACACAGCCCGCTCACCAAACGCGGCAAGTCTTTTCTGCAAAGGAGGAGGAAAGAAGGAAAGAAGAAAAGCAATAAAAAGAAGAAGGGAAAAAAGACGGTATCATCGAAGCAGAATCATGCCACCCACCTCTGTGTCTTCTCTCACGGGCAGGTTGGATTATCTAGCATTTTGACCCGGCCTGACCTGACCTGCCTTGACCTGCCTTGATCTGGCCTGGCTAGGCTGCCTGCAGCTAAGCGGAAGTTCTGTTGCACGTCTGGTCTGCAAAAAGATGCTAGATGATCTGGCATTCTGTTCTGTCTCAGAGCAGCAGGCAGGCAGGCAGGCAGGTAGGCAGGTAGGCAGGCAGGTAGGCATCATTGAGGAGAACCTTGATATCAAGGTTCTTGCCGCACGTCTGCAGATAATCGCGCGGGATATCCTATTCTCATGATTTTGACACAGACAGACAGACAAACAGACAGATACTCACAAGCTCACAAGCAAAAGCAAAAGCAAAAAGAGCAAGCTCACAAAAGATCAAATCCTCACAAGCGAATCCGTACAGCTCAACATCATATCATTTTGTTTGCTAGGTAGGGTGATGCCGGAGTGCAGTGGGTGAGCGTGATGTGTGCGTGTTTGTCTGCGTGTTTGTCTGCAGCTTCCGGAACATCTGCATCTTGCATCTTGCATCTTGCTCGCACTCACACGCCTGCACCACCCATTTCTACGACAGCTATACAATTCTACATCTCCAACATTCATCCTCAATCCTCCTTTAGTCATGTGCGAGCGAGCTTCTTTTCTTTTCTTTCCCCCACCTCTCCCCTCACCTCATCCATCCACCTCCACAATAAAATTCTCGCAATGCACAAGCTCAAGCTCAAAACTTTCATCACTAAAAAAAAAAAGAGAAAAAAAGGCCGCCCATTCGCAGTTCAGATCGGAAATAGAAAGAGAGAGAAAAAGTGCTGAACTACCGGTATAAATGCAATCCAGCCGCACGTAGAAAATCAAAAACGTTTCACAATTCTTCTTCCCAAACGCCAAAGATCCATGGTTGGTCTCTTTTTATGAGTTAATCGGCAAATAGAAGTCATGCATTTGTCCAACCGGCAAGGACAAGAAAACACCCTTGACTCCCCGCCTTCTTTTCGGCCACACTAAGTTATACTTTCCCCATTTGGTATTTTCGTCAAGTTGATCGTAAGCAAAGTTCATCGTACTCATCATGTCCTGTAGCTCTCTACTTGGCATGCTTGCGGAATGCCAATAGATCAGCCAAGCTTGCAGTAGTACATCCATGCTTGAGGAAATCGTGCATGAGAAGCTCGTTTGCGGAAGCTCTGCTTCGGATGTCGACACAGAGACATACGGACAAGAATGCCTTCAATTCCTTGCTGAGTTTCTCGGGCTTCTTTAGACGAGGTGTTCCGTTGGTAGCAATGAGGTAGAGTGCCTTGAGGGGTTCTTCGTTCAAGTACGGTGGCTCAGACTCGATCATCTCAATCGCCATGATACCGAGAGACCAGATATCGACCTTGGGCCCGTACTCCTTCTGCTTGACAACCTCCGGAGCCATCCAGTACGGTGTGCCGACCATGGTAGCACGCTTAGACTTGGACTCGGTAAGCTTGGCGCAGAATCCGAAATCGGCTGTAACGTGTTAGTGACAAGTGACAAGTAGGATTTCAGGAGACACGCACTAATCTTGACATTACCACGAGCATCAAGGAGAACGTTGTCACTCTTGATATCACGATGGATGATGCTCTGCTGATGCAGATGCTCAAGACCCCGGCAAGTCTACCCAGAGTTAGCAACGATACAGCCACGTGATAGGTTTTCCTTACCTCAAGACAGATGGTGGAGATCTGATCTTCGGTTATGTTGGGGTTGTTGTCAATGACATCAGTCAAAGCACCTCCCTCCATGTACTCCATGACCACCCAGAGTTCACCATAGTTGTTTCGCAAGAAGGCGTCCAAGAAGTTGACGATGTTTCTGTGCTTGCTGTCCTTCATGACCATGATCTCATTAACAATTAATTCCTTTCTTGGTTGGTGAGCCAAGTCCATCTGCTTGATGGCAACCTGTGCCTTGCTTCCTTGTTGACGAACAACCTCTCTTGCAACTGGGGACAAAGGATTCTCCTTGATCTTTGCAACGTAAACTGATCCAGACGCGCCCTGTCCGATCTTCTTCTGTTTTGAGTATGACATGTTAGGGTCATCCTTGGAGACGGCCTCCTTGAGTCTTTGCATAACCTCATTCTCAGTCATGGTAGACATGCGCACATCCTTCTGTCGCTCGGCTGCCGTTGGCTTGGCAGTAAGAGCAGCTTCAGCAGCCTTGACGGCATCAGTCTGTGCAATCCCGTTGCTTGCTGGAGCACCCGTTGGCTGCTTAGATGCAACGTTGAGTGGCTTGACTTGGTTGACGGGTGCAGGCAGTCTTGACGGAGGTTGTTGACCGCTTGGTTGCACACGTGCTGGAGGGGTTTGAACAGCTCCACCATTCTGGTAACGTGGATCTGGTGTGCGTTGTGGGCTTTCCATTCTTCCTGGTGGGGAACCATTTTGTTGACGGGGAATAGAAGAAGAGCTCTGCTGACTGGTCATAGGCGGTCGTTGGCCACTGCTTGGGCTTGGAGCAGATGGAGCTTGTCGCTGTACCCGAAGTGGTGCAGCCTGCTGTTGTTGCTGGCGAGCACCAGGAGCAGGTGGTGCCGCTCTTGAAGGGTTATAACGATCAGTAGGAGCTCCGCCACCGAAACCTCCGACCTCTTGCTTAGCGATAGGAGTTCTAGTTTGGGGAATTGATGCATTATATGCTTCCATATCTCTACGGTTTGCCTCCTCTATCTCACGTTCACGTTGAGCCTGAGCCTGAGTATCCAGCTGCTTTTGGCGTTGATCCTCACGCTGCTGTGGCGATACGTAGTTGGCGGCCATCTGCTGCATCTGACTGCGTTGCTGATCCGACTCGGGGGGAGTTGGACGTCGGAGCTTCTCGAGCCCACTGGCGTTTGGAGGCGGGTTGTTGTTGCCATAGCTATTGTTGCGTTGGGTACTCTGCATAGGTCGTGGTGGTGCAATGGATGTGCCCACACCTCCGTAACCAAGCTGCTTCAGATTATTTTGACCTCCAACTGCTGGGGGAGTAGGGGTGAGACTTGGGTACTCATTGGGATTGTTCGCCCGCTTCGTAATATCCGAGTAGAATTCCAAGACCTCGAAAACGGCTTGAGGGTTGCGCTCGTAATCTTCCTTGGTGATGGCAGACGAGTTGAGCAACTTGGACCACTCATCTGGCAATCCTACAAAGTTTCCAGTCTGCGGATCGAAACCAACGTGGACCGAGTGGGAGAAGTTGGTGGGGTTGCTGACACCACCCATCCCAGGGCAGCGGGCATAGATAAAGTCGATCCACTGGTACAGGTCGTCATCGGACTTGACTCGGATCTGCATTGTTTTGGCATTGCCGTCGTCGTCACCCGGGTTTGTGGAAGAGCCATTGAGAGCTCGTCTAATCTCGAAGATGGTTCCCGCAGCCTCGACTCGGGAGACACCTATCACGTCCTTGAGGATGATCTGATATGAAATCTTACCGCCTTCCGTCTTGTGGAAATCGAGAGCCTCTTTCCGGAGAATCAACCACTTTTGCTTCCACCCATTGAATAACGTCTTGCCCTCCTTGACCGAGGCCCAGCCCTCCTTGATGACGGCTACACCCCCGAGGCCATCGAAGTTATTGTTGGTGGAGGAGCGAGCCAGCGGCAGTGCCACGGTCGAGCCGGTGTATGTGGAGGTGGTCGTGCGGGTGATGGGAGAGTTGATGCTCATCTGGGACATGTTGCCTGGCAGGTTGGCGGTTGATGGGGTGAGGTTCAGGCGTGGGCGATCTGTTGGTGGTCGTGGTGCTGGTCCAGGGTTCATGAACTGACCCGGAGTATAGATGCTACCAAGGACAATGGGTTAGCAACAGCAGTAGATCGAAGGGACGACGCATGTGAGGTTCTGGAGAGCAAGTGACTGGCACTTTAGATCGAAACAGGTACGGCAATAGGGGAGATCGCAGGTCGGGCGCTGACCTAAACAGTCGTGGTCGTAGTCCGTAGCAGTGGGTGGATCCCCCTGTGTTTACAAACCGTAACAAGTCGCGATCTGTGCAGAAACAACGAAACTCTCGCACACGTACCTATTTTGTGAAGCCATGGTCGGCGGCCAAGATGCACCGCACCGTCGCTGTGGCTCGAGGAAAGGCTCTAGACTCTAGACGTGTGCCCTCCGGACAGACGCTGTATAGAAGGTTCGCAGCGGGGTATCGTAAAAAGGGAGGAAATCAATTAGATCGCTTGGTTGTGCTGTCGAGGTCGAGTCATGGTTAGCGGAGGCTGACACCAGACGGGGGGGGAGAGCAAGGCAAGCAAGGTAGGGGCAGGTTGAGAGGTGAGGCTGGGTTGGGTGAACGTACAAGTTATGGAAAGGCTCGAAGGAAAGGAGAAGGCGAGCGTAGTATTATGCGATTCCTCGGGGAGACGTTGTGAAATAATGATCGATCTAAGGTGTATTGCGAAGGGGGGGTGATGGTGGTGGTGTTGTGGTGGTGGTGGTGGTGTGTGCCTTATCGCACAGCGGTACAGGATCGTCAATGCAGAAGAGGACGAAACTCAGAGGATCACGGGGGGTGTAGACTGCAGAGACTCTGGATGGCGGATGAGAAGAGAGCAGCAACAGCAGCAGCAGCAGCAACAACAACAGCAGAGCAGAGCAGAGGTGTTGCTGGTGATTATCATGGCATGGGGATGGGAGGGTTGGACGGAGTGAGGTTGGGTTAGAGGGTGGAGGGTAGGCGGTAGGCGGTTGGCGGTTGGCGGTAGACCAGCAGCGGTAGACGGTAGAAGGACAGCCAGTAGCCAGTAGAGTTGAGAATTGAGAAGTGAAAGTGGTGACCTTGGATCTTGGACCTTGACGCTTCCGATCTCTCTCTGTCTCGCTAGCGCCCAGACTACGGTAGGGAGATGGACGAGTTCAGGGGGAGGGGGGAGGGGGGAGAAGAGGAGAAGAGGACAAGAGAAGAGGAGAGGGGAATAGATGAGAGGATCGAGGAATCAGAATGCCAATCAATGAAGCCATCAATCAATCAGACAAGGGCATCACCGCTAGAGCTCCACCGCATCCAATCTCATTTGACGTGTGATTATTATTCAAGAACAGATGGGCGCAAAGGCAAACACTTATCGAACCAGACGCCGCGCGATAAAGCAGAGAATACTACGTAGCAGGGCAGAAAACCAGGGTCCTGCAAGGCCAAAGAAGAAAAGAAAAGAGTAGTATCTCGGCGTGCAAAGCTTCATTCTCGTGACTGCATAGCCTAGCATAGCATAGCATAGCGATGTGATCTCAACAACCCATCTCGACAACCAATTCCGGTACCATGCATTTCCGCTCACCACTACCGTATTGTTTCCCCCCGTAACGACAGTGCGCAATAAATAGTCCATTGTACAGTATTCGCTGATGAATTCATGCTTGCTTGCTGTTTCAGAATAAACAACATCCGAGCCTCACAATCAGAACCCCTCTCCCCCCTCTCTCTCTCTGCACTCGAGCTAATCCCATTGGCCACAACTGCCATAAGCTACTTCCACCAGCAAAGCAACCAAGTATTCCCCCCGCCACAGAATCAATAGACTACCTCGATGCTGCAAACAGCCACCACTCACTACTGACTGCACTGGTATCATCATAAATGAGTAATAGTCGCAGCGTTGGGTCAAATCTTAAAATGAAAATCGTCACTCTACTCTAGACTTGCCTCAAAGCCCGACGACCACTCCCCACTCCCTACACCAAAAAAGACGGGAGCAGCAGACCCCGTTGTCCTGTTGCAGCAACCCCAAGAGCCCTTCCCTCTCATCCCTCCCCTTCCCCTTCCCGCAACCCGCTGAGCCTATAGGATACCAAGCGCAAACCTTGAAACGGGAGGGGAGGGGGAGCCAGGACCCAGAGCCAGAGCCAGAGCCAGAGCCAGAGCCAGAGCCAGAGCCAGGCCCCCCCAGACTCAGACAGACAGACACCAGAGGCTGAGTGCTGTGCTGTAGTTTCCAAATAAACCATCACGAGCCGACCGAGACCCGTAACAGAAGGACCAGAAAGAGCACGAGCACGAGCACGAGCACGGCTGTGAGATGTTTCTCGCCTCCTTTCTCAAATCTCCCTCACCACACCAGTGACACCACACACCACCACACCCCCGAGCCTGTGCCCATTTCTTGCTTCTTCCGGCTTTTTCTAGAAGCATTGATCACCGCTCACTGGCACTCACTCACTCTCGTTGCCTCTCAGAGGGCGGGGCTCGTCATCTCGGATGCTTCGAGTTACAGTACACACTCACTCACTCACTCACAACCCCCCTAACCCCCCCATAAATCTCCTGCTGCCTCGGCCCGCCACCATTCCAGCATTAAAACTCAATCTCCAAAATTCAAATCGATCCACCTCCGCCTCCACCTCTTCATGACATGCTTGACTTACTTTTGATTGACATGCTGACATGCTGACATGTTTCCCCTTCATTATTCACCTCCCCCCCCCTTGCCTCATCTGACCGACCCGCCCGCGACGACGAGCGCGCTTCGAGTAACGTCTGCGGGACGGAGCACGGTGGAGCAAACCGCCATCCGCTCCCTACGGCACTCCTGCTCCACAGCTCTCGGCCAAGTCTCATCAAAACACATGGCAGAGCCGCAGGACACATGGGTTGCATTACGCTCTCTTTTTGGTTTGTTTGTTTGTTTTAAACTCCTACGTCTATGGCCTCCGTCATACGTATTTCCTACCACGTAGTCTCTGTACAATCCATTCATTTCATTTTGGTTATATGGTAAGCGAGCTGGCTCTTCATCATCTCCAGATACCATCTTAGCGAATCGGCACCTCAGCTTCTTGGCCCTCAAACGCCGGTAACTCCTTCTCCACATCTGCCCAGACCTTGGTCCCGTCAGCCAGGGACTTGATGGCCGCTAAAATGGCCTCCTCGTCTGCCCGAACTTGTTTCGTAGAATCTCGGTCTCTGAGCGTGAAAGAACCATCTTGTACACTCTGGAAATCAACCGTGATACCGAGCGGCGTACCGAGTTCATCGTTCCGGCTGTAACGCTTGCCAATCGACGCCGAGGAATCATCGATACGGCTGGAAACACCCAACGAACGAAGCTTGTGTGACATCTTCTTGAGAAGCGGCTTGAAACTCTCGTGGGAAGAGAGAGGGACAAGCAGAACTTTGGTTGGTGCCACAACAGGCGGGAAGGAAAGGACCTAGAACATTGATCAGTACGACTGTATGGATGAAGAGGAGAATAAAACTTACACCACGTGCTTCATCACCACCGTCGCTACCACGGGTCCAGTAGTTGTGCTCGATCAAGGCGTAGATGATTCTGCCAATACCGAATGAAGGCTCAATAACATTAGGCGTGAATTCTCTGGTGTTCTCAACCCGTGTTCGTTTCTCAATGACAATAAGATCTTTGCTGACTTCAACCTTGCCATTGCCAACACCCTCGACATCAATGGTAATCTTGCCATCCTGCTTGAGAGATTCGGCTAGAGTCTCGCGTGATGATTGGGGCAGAGCCTCAATGGCAGCTTCGACAGTTTTGCCGTCTTTCTTGAAAAATGGACCAAACTTCTTCTTGTCAAGATCGATCTGCCATTCCTCAATGCTGATGGGTGTAGCCAGTCTTTCTCGGACTACCAGTGGTGCACCAGTCTTCTTTGCGTGCACAGTAAGATCATATGCGCTTCGATCAGCACAGCCCACACACTCGATCCAGCCATAGCTAGTAAGAAGCTCGGCATCCCAGCAGTCAGCGGCATAATGAGCCATCTCGTTTGCCATGTGCTGTCTGAATCGGATCTTGGACTGATCAACACCGATCTTCTTCAGGAATAATTGAATGCGTGCCAAGAAGTAACCAAGAGTCTCGTTATCAACAGTGCCGTCGGTGACAGCCTTGCCAATAGAGACCTTCTCGACCTCTGTCTTGCCAGCCAATTGAGTATGACGGTTCAACAGAACAAGCTCGACATCCTTGATCTCATCAAAACGACTGTGCTTCTTGCCACCTTGAGGATCGACATAGTGCTCAATCTCAGCCATCAAGAATTCGCGAACACGTAGAAGACCGGCACGTGGTGAAATTTCATTTCTGAAAGATTTACCAATGGACGCAGATGCAAATGGCATTTGCTGTTGGTTGAAATCAAGCAGTTTTGCAAAGTTCAAGAACTGGCCTTGGGCAGTCTCTGGTCGTAAATAACCAGGGGCATTACTGCTTGGGCCGATGCTAGTCTGGAACATAAGGTTGAAAGCGACTGGTGGTGATGGCTCTACACCAGTATTTGGGTTCTTGAGTTGGAACTTTTTGATCAACTCGCCGAGCTCTTCGCCGTTATAGTTGTCAATCTATTTTCTGTTAGAGCCTGTTTATACCACTCCATGTATATCCGTACCTTTGCCAAACATTCTTCATATTCCTTGACGACAGCATCGTCCAGCTTGACTGCCTCGGTGCCCTTGACTTTTCTCTTCTTCTTCTTTGGGTCTTCTTCCTTTTCCTCAATCTTGATACCTCTAGCCTCCTTGTCACCCTTCAACCTGGCCTCGAGCACCTCCTCCACGAAATGATCCGCTCTGATAATCTCGCCATTCTTTGGGTCCTTGCACATCCAATCGGCAAACTTATCAACGTGGCCACTAGTCTTCAGAACCTCATGAGGAGTCAGAGCGGTACAATCGACCTCCAGCATGTCCTCCTCGAGAACGAAGTGCTTGCGCCAGAGATCAACAACATTGGAAGTTAGCGAGCAACCTGGCGGACCATAATCGTACAGACCGGCGACACCACCGTAGATTTCGAACGAGGGCGTATAGAACATGCGCCGCCGCAGCATGGAATCGAGGACCGGGCGGTCGAGGGGCTGGCCCTTCAAAGTGGTAGCCGACATGGTGGTGGGCTTGGGGGGATTCGTTGTTCTCTGGACTTGGTACTTGTACTTCTGGACAGTAGCAGTGAATGCTCGAGATTGGAAGAGGTACGTCGGTGTACGGGGGATGGTGGTTCTGTGGAAGCTGCAGAAGGAGCGCATTCACTCTAGCTAGGATTTTCAAATGGAGGGGTGAGTCGTTTCTGCGGGCAAGCAAGCACTGAAATTCAAAAGCGTGTTAGGTGTGTTGACTCAGACCCCACCAAGAGTTTTGCGTGCACGCCTACCAACCACCAACGACCAACCACACGGAGCGGAGCTGAGCATCCGAATTCGCTCCGGATCAACCTTTCGCCGCCCAAAATTTATTTCTCAATCGGCACTTTTTTGCTCTTATCTTGCTCTGTGATATAAGAGATATTCTACCCCACAACACCACAACACCATGGGTTCCAAACGAGTCAAGCCGTCAGCTAAGGCGTCACTACCCTTCAAGACCGATAACAAATACCGCCGACAAGATCTGCATGTAAAACAAAAGAAAGCTCGAGACTCTCTGAGGCGCGACGAGCGCTTCAAAAGGAAGCGGGAGGAGGACAAAGATCCAGAGCTCAAGAGGGAACGACTAGCCAAGAACATACCGCATACGATTGATCGGAAGCGTGCCTGGGACGATGTGGAAGGCGATGGGCTCTATGTCAGCGTAGATGTGGAGCAATTGAAGAGGCGGCGCATAGAGGAAGCCGAAGCAGCAGAGAACGAGCCATTGGCAGACGAGGAGGACGATGAGGAGGACGATGTAGACAGCATGTTAGGATCCGACTCGGAAGCAGGCTCGGATTCAGAAGAAGACAGCAAAGCCTCGAAAAGGAAACAGAGGGCTCCGTCCAATGCGCCGTCAACCACCAGCACCAATCTCGACCTCACACCCAGCTCGCTCTCCCTCAAATTCCCCACCCTCTTCTCCGACGAACCTCCACCAGCACCCAAGATCCTCCTCACAACCTCCATAAATTCCAACCTGCACCACGAAGCCGAACTTCTCTGCACGCTCTTCCCAAACAGTATCTACATCCCGCGCTCTGCTCATCGGTTCGGACACAAATTCTCACTCCGCGAGATCTCCAAATTCGCAGCGAACCGCAACTATACGTCAGTGATTCTGCTAAAGGAAGACCAGAAGAAACCGACGGGGCTGACGATCGTGCACCTGCCATCAGGACCGACGTGCCACTTCAGCATCGCCAACTGGGTCGACGGCAAGAAACTGCCCGGGCACGGAAACCCCACCAACCACTACCCGGAACTGATCCTGAATAACTTCCGCACGCCCTTGGGTCTACTGACGGCACGCCTCTTCCTCACTCTCTTCCCACCACAGCCCGAACTGCAGGGCCGCCAGGTCGTCACGCTCCATAACCAGCGTGATTATATCTTCTTGCGGAGACACCGCTACGTATTCCGCGACAAGCGAGAGACGGAGAAGAGCGTGGTAGGGCCAGACGGGAAGATAGTCGAAGGCGTCGAGGGGATCCGTGCCGGTCTGCAAGAGCTGGGGCCGCGCTTCACACTGAAGCTCAGGCGTGTCGACAAGGGCGTGGGCCGAGCAGGAAGCCAAGGCGAGGATGCCGTACAGTGGGAATGGAAGCCTCACATGGAGAAGCAACGCACGAGGTTCAACCTGTAGTTTATCTCTTCCCATCTAGAAAGAATAGTAAAAGTCCAAGATATAAGAAGAGGCGGGTTGAAACCATGTGACTTTTACCATCACTTGGTCTGGGTTTAGCGAGAGCGTGTAGCTGTTCATAGCTTCACTTGAGCAGAGCAGGTTCCAAAATTTGAACTACCTACTTAGGTACTTACCTACAAAACAACCTCCACAATCTACCGACTCAAGTCGCCTGCCTACCTGCCTATAAAATTCCCAAACAGATTTCGCAGCAGGAAAATCTCGGGCGGGTTGCACGTAGAGTTTTGACAGTATTTATCATGGTATATCTTTATATCGGTATCTGTATCTGTATGTATATCTATGTATACAATGCAAAATCCTGCGTATTTCCACTTGGCATTCGTTTTGACGTCTCTCTCTCACTCTCTCGCTCTAAAATTGGTACACGCCCAAATTCCTTCCTCTGGATAAAAAGCCCTCCCAGTCCCAGTCCCAGTCCCAGTTCCAATCCGGAAGAAGAAGAAAAACGCCATCGCTATGCAGTAAAGAATACGACAGGAATAGAAATAGAAATAGAAGAGAAGAAGAAGAAGAAGAAAAGTAAAGTGGCTCAATCAGGCCTTGCAGAAGTCATAACTGCTGTACTCCCTCCCGTCGGTCCACTCAGTCAAGCGATCGAGGGCGACGGGGTCGATATCACGATTGCTCTTCTGGAAGATGGTCTCGTAGGGGTGGACGTTGGTGCCCTCGTACTTGTCGTTCCACAGCACGTCGCCGTTCTCCTTGCCGCCGCACGTGGCCTCGTAGTCCTTGGTCTTGTGGAGGCGGCTCATCATGGCATCGACCTTGTAGCCGCCGGCCTTGATGAGCGCCGTGGCGCCAATCTCGGCGTGCACCGCCGACTTCCACGTGTGAAAGCACGTGTTGATCCCCGGCGGCAGCTGCGACTCGTCGATGCTGTCGTCGTTCGGGAAGTACACGCCCGGCGTGAAGTTGTCGATGGCTGACTTGGGTGGGAACAGGAGCAGCTCGATCCCGATCCGGTCCGTCGCCCAGATCATCGATTGTACGTGGAACGCTGGCCAGCAGTTGGCTGTCATACCCACGAGCTAGTAATAAGTCAGTCGCTGGAATATATGTCTTGGATAACTAGTGGGCGTGGCTTACCTTGACTTGATCGGTTACCCGCTTCAGGTACATGTCGCTCCAGCAAGATTCGGACCAATAGGGTAGGAAGGGACCTCTAAGACTGGCATTCAACATGATGAATTTTTTGTACTTCTTGTAGAGGTTGTTCCCGGTCAAGACTTCTGCATAGGCACCGATATCGTAGCAATCGTTTGGCCGCTGGATGGACTTGATGTTTTCCCTCTTAGGAATCAGGTCCGTCGCATCTGATTTTCCGTTCATGATGAAGATGAAATCTGCAGCAGCATGGATTCCGTGCTTGAGGAAGAATTGCAGATTGGTTCGTGCCGATTCGGTCTCTGAGTAGGCGTAAAGGATAAGTGGGCGATCTGATTCTCCTCCTACTGGGGCATGCTCTGACTCTTCTAGATAGTCCTCATCGGCCGGTGTGTTCCCTCCTTTCTCGACGGCTTCTTTCCCATCCTGACCCTGTAGTTGTTGTCCGACAGCTGAACTGAGCCCGCCTTGGTTTTGGATGGCAGTCTTGACTGCGGGCATCTCGAGATACCATATGGACCAGATCAGGAGCAGAACTACTATCGACGCTACGTATGGCGTCCTCGAGGGTGAAGACATGACCGACATGATCTGAAGATGAATTGTTGTGAAGTGAAAGGAAGTGTTCGAGGTCTGATTCAACCTCTAGTCAGATGGACTCGAAACGGGACGAAGAGACGGGTGTCAGACACTCTTTAGCAAAAAGATGACAATGCTGAGGTACGCGGCCTACTTCCCCACAGCGCAGACTGCGCCGAGCTAACGCACGAGCTCGGGGATCTTTGGGATTCTATAAATGTCGTCGTCGCATTAAAGATCTCCAAGGGAGGGAGGATCAATTCAGTGCCGGCACGGCGAAGACGAGATGAAAAAAAGCGACGGGTACGCAATGAAGGATGCCAGCAAATTGAACAAATGCAAATGCGATTGCGCTTCGCTTCGACTTCAAAGCAGAAGACACTCTCAGGAAATCTGGATAAAAAGGACAGAAGAGATGCAGCCGGGGGGGGCATTGATAGGGCATATCTGGATGGCTTGCTTCCCTTGCGGCTTTGCTTGCGTAACTGAGTCCGGGAGTCCGGTCCAAAGAGTATATTTGTGGAGCAGCACACCCCACTGCTCCTCTTGGTGAGTGGCCATCACTTCCTCGATGCAGGCCTTGTCACCTTGTTATCTCGAGGATCCTCTGGCCGGTAGCAAGGATGGCCGAGAGAGGGCGAGCGAGTAGGTGAGTGAGTGCTTGAGCAACGGTCGGTTCCTGCTGTACCACGAACGTTTCATTGAGACAATGGCACAAGTCCCGAATGGCCGCATTGTTTACATCTGACTCTGCAACGTCTATCAGACTTTGGGCACCGGATGGCCGAGTGCAATTGGCCGGTGAGGCTCAGTTGTTTCCTTGGGGGTCATGGTGCCGCTGGTTGCCAAACGCTTGTCTGTGCTGCTGCAACGGATGCCAAGCGTACGTAGACGCCGAAAAGACCCAGCTGCAGATCCGATGCTGTGGTGCTGGGGCTGAGGCGTTTAACTCACGATGCCGACGGGAGGAGTGAAATGAGCGAGTGATGACTCTGATGAGATGTCTCTTCTTGATGGCGTGCTGCGGGGATGAGCTTGGTTTGATCTTCACTCAAGAAGATTACTTAAGATGAACGGAATCCTTCGCTATGGCCGGCGCAGGAAAGGGGCAAGGACTCAAGGAGGAAGAATGCGAACCTAGAGGATCTGGCCATCGCACAAAAGGTCGCTACTGTACTGTACACTGCACTGTAGAAGGCTGTAACCGAACCATCTCAGGGGGGACTTGGTCTTGAAGTCTTGGAGGAGGAAGTTGAAGGCCACGAGGCTTTTAGCTTTGCAATACCCTGAATGCCAAGCAGCCAAGCCAGCTAACACAAAACCTTAATTGAGAAAGCAGATCGAGCCCAATTCAGAGAGAGAGAGAGCCCTGTTTCTGCTGAGTACAGTACAGTACAGTAGTTCGAGATGTTATCAATTGTAGTTGGAAGGTCTGATGGCACTGGTTCAGCGGAATGACAGCTTCAAACTCGTCTATAACAAACTGGTTGATGTCGAGGCATTCTGCTGCGCCCTGACGGATCAGTATGTTTGAAGTTTCATCTTTCACACGTGCTTGAAACAACCAAGGTTCGTTCGTACAGGACGTACTCGGAGAACAGAGGCACGACGGCGAGAGTTCTCGATAACATGTTTTAGTATCTACTGTGCATCTCTATCCAAGTGGTCGAAATAGAACATGACAAGGTTTCGTGTTCTATTGCGGGGCTTCTTCTGAACAAGACAATCAAGAGTGGCTCGAAACACTTTTTATTCTTGGTGTGCATCTATCTCGTTCCTCAACGAGATATCTGTATTTCTTATCCTACTTACTACATGACACAACAAAACCACGATCTACAATTCAAGAATCTTGCTTTGCGGTGAAATCAGGTAAAAGCATGTTCTCGCAATTCTAGTACCCTGATAAAAAGTCAGAGAAATAAACCATCATCACATACGTAGTAGAAACACCACCCCTCCTCAAGCGAGCAGAAATAGATGAACTGCCCACCAGGTTCATACAGCACAGTATCAAGATCAAGCAAACCTAATCTTCTCATACCAGAACCCCTCAATCTCTGTCCTGTAGGGGTTCTCGTCTGTCAAGAGAGGCTTATTCTTTCGAGAACAGGAACCATGTCACTCGGAACGGTCATCGGATCTGGATACGAGGTGTTTAAACGGGTGCAGGTTTTGGGTTGATTGCGATAGCTGTGGCTCGACAGATGACTATAGCATGGGAGGGGGGGGGGGGGTTAATAGAGTGATTCTTGATAAACCATTTCCCCTCGTCTCTTTTGGTTTTTGTTTCTACAAGCCACGTACAATCTAAAGGCTCTTCTTTTTAACAAAAGAAACAAAAACGAAAAAGGCAAACCAGAGCAAAAAAACCAGAAATGCTTTACTTTTTGTGTTATACTGGTGTGACTTTACTAGATACCTCTTCCCTTTCACTCAGGCAGAGTCTCGTAAAAGAAAAGGAAGAAAAACAGAAAAAGATATCTACACAGAGACTAGCAGCACAGATTATACCCAGGGAAAATCAGCAACAAACCCTCACATCTCAATAAAGATTTACATTACATCTCAGGCTGCAAGTTCCATCCAGAGCACACAAGTCTACAGCTTATCATCTTCTTAGCATCATGACAAGACAAGACAGGACAAGACAAGACAAGAGCCTAGAAACCTCAACCTTTTCTTTAACCTGCACATATATTCCACGTATCTGTGATGAATGAATGACAACAGAAGCAGAGATGACAACAGAAACAGATCGTGCATATACCTTAATGTAGTAACGCGGTAATGTTATGCCGCTCCGATACTGCCGTCCGCCATCAGGTGCTGTTAGAATCAGAGGTTGGTTTGACTGCTGCTATGAGTAACAGCCTCAGGTGTTACTGGAATACTGCTGGGAAGCAAAAGTAGCTCTCGGGTAGAATCAGATCAGGTTAAATCAAAGCATGTCATGTATCCGTAGATTTTTTGAGCATCCTCTCAGTCTTTCATTCTCACGCAGAACAATTCAATTCAATCCAATCCAATCCAATCCAACATGTGCATATACGTCTATTCCAAGCTATGCAAGAGCCAACCAGCTACACATGACAAGTCAACTCACCAAGGCTCTGTCTAGAGAGAGCCCCTGGCTTCCAGATGTGTAAGACGGACATCGCGGATAGTCAAACACATATCTCTTCTTTTTCTTTTTTTCTTTTCCTCTACGGATGATTCCTTCTGCATCCAGAAAGCTGGATTCGAGAATGGGACATTGGATAAACGTCTTTTGATTCTGGTATATATAGATGATAGGAGGGAGAGTGCTTCAAGCCTCTTCTTGGCTTGGCTACAGCAGTCGAAGAGTATCATCACTATGTTACCGCACGCGAGTTGTATAGATGAGCACAGCACTGACGACCAAGGTAGGGAGGGAGGGTTCAGCTGATTGAATGCGCATATCTACATATCCAGCAAGCATCACCTCCTTGTGTCAAATGTCTCAGAAACCAAAGGGCATCAACGCAGAACTCTGAGACAGATGAAGTAGATAGACCTGATATATTTCATCTATTGGTTCGAAGATTCTCCATGAGAAAGGGATGTGATATCCCCTTGATTCCTCGCCTAAAAACGCCGGCCCCCCTCGGAAAGAGAAAAAGAGAGAAAGAGGCATCATATATCTCTCTGCCATTTTTTACCCCTCGGAACTATGCATAGGGAAAAGAAGAGGTCGGACGAGAAGAGAAGCGCTAGAGATACAGGGTACAAAAAACACAGAGATGAGAAAGGAAAAGAAAGATTATCTGCGCGGCTCTTGTCAGCTCGCTGCCTCTATCGCCCTGGCGGAGTGCGCTACTCCTCCTCCCCCTCCGACGATCGTCCCTTCGTGATTGTCGCCGTCGCACCTCTCCCTCGTCAGCTTCATGGGCATGATCATGCTGACTTCTGGGCAGTAGTCGAATATCCTCTTGCGTTGATCTTCGCTTTTCCAGACGGCCTCGGCCAGACTCTCACCTCCGTTGCGGGCATGGTATCCCATGGGTTTCTCATGCCAGACGTCTTCCACGGTGAAGTGCTGTTCTTCCTGCGCGCTTGCCACCTTTGCACCTGGGAGCACCGTAATCCTGCGGCCGAACCACTCGTCCTCGGGTTCCGTGTCATTGTACCGGGACTGGAATCCTAAGATTCTTCGGACTGCCGATATCCTGCGGAGGGAGAGGCCGCCATTCCCGGCAAATCGGTCCGTGGAGGTTCTGCTGGAAGCATTAGATTTGTATATCTCTCACGCGCGGCTCAAAACACACCTGGGAGCTCCGGCCCAACTATACTCCAGCCAATCGTTCAGGCTGTCCTGCGAATTGGCGCACATGATGCTGTCGGATTCGAACTTCAGCAGCCATTCCACGCCCGGCAGGTATGTGTCGTAGAAGCGGAGATCGGTCAGGGTCCTGAAGACGTCCTCTTTGCTATCCACCGACCACGGCTTGGGCATGACGACGAGGTCCAGCTTCCCGTTTGCGATCTGATAGCGCGTGGCAAAGCTCCGCTGCACGCTGAGCACGCTCTCGTTCGTGCCGACAAACAGGAAGCGCCAATCCGGCGGCACCACCGAGATCATGTGGAGGAGCTGCGGTACGAGGTGCGGGATGGGCCTGCCCTCGATCAAGAGAGCGACCTTGGACGAGTTGAACTGCTCGCGCGGGTCACGGTTCGGATACCAATCCACCTTGATACCCGGGATGTGCTCGGCGACATCGTTGACTCGATCTTTCGCATAGGCCTTGATGGTCGGTTTGTACGAGGGCAGGAGATGCGCGATGGTCCATCTAGCCAGCTGTCAGCATCTCCAATGATCCGCGCCATGGCCGACGTACGTGACGATGAGGGACACCACAATCAAGACCCTCGTCCTGTTGATGACGAAGATGCCCGTTGAGCTGGGTCCGGCAAGTGAGGTCGACATGATGAGCAGCTTACAACGAAAGGGAAGGAATTACAATGGGGGGACAGCGAGAGGGAGATGTCGTCTGACGGTCGTACACGAGGTTAGCTAGCTCGCGGGCAGGCTAAGATGGATAATTCGAGGTTCGAGGTTCGAGGCTCGAGGCTCGAGGCTCCCTGTTCAGAATTCCGTCGTCCTATCTGGTGGGTGATTGTCGCATGTTGGTGTTGAGTGGATTGAGGTTCTTTGAAACATACAAACAGCCAGATATGTGCCAATCCGCAGTTGACACAGGAGGATTTTAAAAACGTGGGCCAACACAAAGAAAATGCGACGTCTGCAACAAAGAGGAATTGCTTGCCTGGAATCGGCAAGAGAGCAGTTGCGTCGCAGGTAAACTCTGTTCACGGCTGTTGTTGCAGTACTTGGTATTACTTACCGTAAGTCAGTGGGGGGGAGGGAGGGACGAGGGACGAGGGGGTGGTTGGTAACTTGGTAGGGGCTTACGAACGAACGAACGCCGGGCCTCTCGGGTGCCCCTGCGAACATCACCTCAGATGTCAGGGTAAAGGGTAATTTGGGAACGACAACGCTACACGAACCTGGTTACGGGGGACTTAAAGCAGCAAGGATAATGGATCCTTTGGGAAACCGTAAAATGACATATTTACGGCTGCAATATTCTAATATTCCCCTTATTTGTAAGCATATGTATTTAGTCTTTTGGCTTGACGGGCCGCTACGCTACTTACTGTACTTGCAAAGCAGATCCGATAGTTCGGCACAAGGTTTATTAACCCTTCACACTTTACATTCATTCATCCATTACTCGCCCCCCACGGCTGAGGGAACCATTCCTGCTATCGCCATGACGACCTCGACAACAGAGTTAGTTACTCAGTTATTGTTATTGGAACCTCCAGTCTCGAGCTGTTCCCATCAATGATCGATCATCGGCCTTTCCCGATCCTGGCCGGTTGGCAGTGCTGCTGTGCCACAACCTCTTATCGGGCGGCCCTCCCCTCCGCTCCCAGAATGTCTGCTTGCAACAGCTGCGTGGTCTTTTGCGGAGAGTCGTCGTCGAGTGGCGCGTGGGTGGTGAGCTGTGCTGTGCTGTGCTGTGGAAGGGCGTCGCTATCTGGTGGCTGATGTGGATATGATCATTCCTGCCGCCCTCGCTAGAAGGGAATAGTGTCCGCCATGTCCCAAGTAGGGGCGTACGGGCGGGAGATGCCTCGACTCCCTTTAAAGAGCTGAGCTTAGGAAGAAGAGCTATCTGCTGCGTCGTTCTAGCCTTGCAGACAGATGTCCCCGAGATGCGTCCCCCTTGGCTCTAGAGCAAGCGCCCTATCGCCGAGTCAACTTTCTAAACTCTAGCCCCAGGACCCTCACCGAGCAGAGGCTCCGGTACCGTACATGCCAGTGCTGCTGTCGTCGCTGAATCTGATGTGAACAGGAGACGAGGAATCAGAGGGGACCTCTCAACACATATCCTCCTCATGGCTGTCTCAACCCGATCAATAGGGCTGAGTGCCATCTTGACCATACTCCTCATCTCCTTTCTTTCCAAGTTGAGATCAGTAGGTATCTCTACCTCTCGCCAGTGACGTGCAGTCTCTAACACCAGCCAGTCTCCGCCTCTTCCTCCTCCACAGTATGCAACCCAGAGTGGTCCTGCAATCATAAATGCTGCCACGTTAGAATCGGCTCAAGAAGACCTGCTTGCGGGAGTGACTCCGCCCGTTCCTAAAGATCCCTCTACGGACCTGAACAATGAGCCCGTTCGAGTATTTATTCCACCGGCAATCATCCCACCCCAGGACGACGTCTGGGAACTGCCGAGTGGGACGGAGAATGGGAAAGAAAAAGTCCCACTGGACCCCTCGACATCTGATGAATATCACAAGGAGTCATCCGCGCACAGAGAGCCGAATGGGAAGACAGCAGCATGGCAGACAGAGCGCTGCGATTATGACCTGAATTGCCCCAAGCTCGAGAAGCTGACGTCGTCGTATACCAACGGGGTCGATTCCAAAGACAAGCCCTTGATTACATATGCATACTTCGAGACGGAGTTCGGCCGAGCGAACCTGGAATTCTTCGTCAGTCATGGATTGCACGATGCAGCAGACTTTATCTTCATCCTGAACGGCGAGACGGATGTCGACGAGGCCATCATCCCGAAGGATAAACCGAATATCAAAGTCGTCAGACGGGACAACCAATGCTTCGACCTGGGTGCACATGCAGAAGTGCTCGGGAGCGAAGAGAACGGCAAGGCGTTGAAGGACCAGTATAAATACTTCATTTTAATGAACGCATCAATCCGGGGACCATTCTTGCCACACTGGAGTCGGGAATGCTGGAGCGATGCATACCTGTCCAAGGTCAACGACAAAGTAAAGGTAAGTCTCCCCTCGAAGCAACAGGTCGTGTGAAAATCTCTAAGACGCCGTCCAGCTCGTCGGATCCACGCTCAACTGCCAGAACAACGCCGACACGGCACACGTGCAGTCGATGATCTGGGCGACGGACTCGGTCGGGCTCAGCCACCTGCTGGACCCGGAAGCCATCGGGCAGGAGTGCTTCGACACGCTGCAGGCGGCCATGAACGCCGAGGTGCGCACGACACCGTACCTGCGCTCGCTCGGCTACCACGTCGATGTCATGATGTCCAGCTACCAGCTCGAGAAGGACTACGCCTACATCGACAAGCACTGCCACGAGACGGGCGACCAGCTGTACGACAACGCCTACTGGGGCTTCAACGTCCACCCCTACGAGCTTATCTTCATGAAGAGCCACCGCGGCATCGACGATGCCATGCTGGACAAGATGAGCGAGTGGAGTGACGGGAGTGGCTATAGTAGCTATGACGTCTGTAAGAGTTCCGGCTGAAGTGATCAGTGAGACGAGGGATATCCTTTGTTCTTTTTTTCTTCTCTTTTTTCTTGTGGTCTTTTTTCTTCTTCGTTGAGGATGTGGGGTTTACGTTTGCGCTTACTTTACAGAAAGGAGTTCTTGGGAGTTGTTGCACCGGTTTTCCTCTTCTCTTTGGCTTAGTGCGCTTGGGGTATAGGTACTTGTAAGCCAGTAGAGAGCTGAGCAAGGACGTAAAAGCAGGCGGTAGATAGATGGGGTGGGTCGGTAGACAGTTGGGTAGAGTGGGTAGAGGGAGAGGAGGGGGAAGAAGGAACAAAAAACCGAAGTTGTATAGAGTTTGTATACTGGAGAAGAGGAACCGAATTGAATCGAATGATGAATAGATTTAAGTTCTTGTGAATGTTCATTCATGCTCACGTGAAATTCCCAGTGCCGACCCTCAGTTGTTCCCGAGTCTTTTCCCTCGCTTCATTCTATTATCCGCCGTGCCTAGGGCATCTGCATCTCACCGCATACATACTCTCTCGCGTACCCCGGGTGGTAAAGCATATACATACATACATGCGTCCGTCTGTACCCTCATGATCGTATCCACTCAACTTACTCACTCACTCATGCACATATGATGAGACATTTTGAATTCTGAATATTTTTATAACTTCCTATACCTAATCTACTTAGGTTTTCCTTCCTGGTGACATGGCATGAGCGTCCATACACGAAAGGGGAAGAAAAGCGAAACCAAAATCGACTTTCTATCTTTCCCTTTCCCGTTTCCCATCTCTATATGTGAAAAGCCAACTCCCTCCTAAAACACCTCGGCTGGGCTTCTTGTCCTTCTTCATTTTTGGGTCTGCTCTACCGTACCCATGCCGATTCGATTCCCCGTCCCAAAAAGACAAAAAACAATAGAACTCCTCCTGATTCTAAGCGCACCCGGGTCCCAAAGGTCCAACCCCCAAAAAGCTAACAGCGCGAGATAAAAAAGATACAGAAATAAACAATAAGTAACTTAGAGAGGAAGAGAGGAGGATTTGTCTGTCCTATCATATTCATAGTCATTGGTTGTGTTGGTGAGACTCATGTATCCTTGATGGGATCCGTCGAGCACAGCTTGTACTCGGGACACCACTCGTCTAGACTGACCATGCCCTCGCCCATCCAGCGGTGCACCTGGTGTACGCCGAGCGGGTGCGGGAAGTCAATAGTTTCGACGCTGAAGGTGCGCGCGACTTCCATGGTGGGGAGGTTGACGGCGCCGGGATCCGTGGGGAGGATACCTGCCTCTTCGTCGCGTTCTTGAAGGGTAAGTAGTCTGCATCATGATTTACATGTTAGCTTATGTCCCTCTTTCTTGGGAGCCTGCTTTTCTTTGCTTGGGCTTTTGGGGAAACACGAACCGGTTATAGAACCACTGGTCTTCAAATCGATCACCCTGCTTCTGCGTCGTAGACCAGTCCCATTCCTCAAGGATGCGGATCGTGCTGCTCCTCTTCCGCAGGCTCAGGCCGCCATTATACCCATGGCCGAGATCCGCGCGGATTGGAGCTCCCACGAAGTCGTAGATGAAGAAGTCATCCACGCTGCGCGCCGCATTGGCACAGAGCATGCTATCACTTTGGAAGATGAGGATGTTCTCGGCTGGGGCCAGGCTGTCCCACAGCCAGGACTTGGTCATGAACTCGTTGACACTATTTGAGTTGGTGAAGAGGACGGATGAGGGCAGGATCCGGATCTGGATCGTGCCTCGGCGAAGATGTCTGGAGAGTGCTGCTGAGGTCGAAAATTGTCCAACTGCTTCGGCGGACGTGTAGATTAGAATGGGCCAGTCTGGCCCGAGTACAGTGCTGAAATGCAGGATCAAGGGGATCAAATTCATTCGGAATCGCGTCTCGATTATGACGGCCGCTTTAGTTGTGATGTTGCCGTCGAAGGTATCTCCAGCTTCCACAATACTCACATTGGGGATTTTCGGATCGGCTTTTGCTGCTGCTGTCGGTGTAGGCTTTGGCTTGAGCTTTTGTACGCCCGCTGTATTGCTACTTGGTATGGTTATCAAGCCTCCAGGGCCATGAGGCGCAATGCCCTGAGGTTCTGCTGCTTCGGGATCTTCTGTATAACCACTATATACGCTGAGCACGGTGTGCTGGGGAAATGACAACTTGATAGTCCATACGAACAGCAGGACGAAGAACGCCGAGAAGACTATGTTTCTGTTTCTCCTCTTGCGTTCTTCTGTGGTCGTTGGCATAGCCATATTCGGTAATTTTGGCTCGCTCGCTGGATTTGATACTGGGTGCTTGAACGAATGGACGTATGAAGTGGTTATGCGTTTTCCAACGGATGAAGGTAAAATTGGACAGTTCCTATGCAGCCACAGACATCTCTTGGGCGGAAGAGAATGCGTCAAAGCGAGTGTGATCTGCCAACTCGCAATTGGGGGATTGCAATTGCTTGGAGGGAGGATCTGAAATGAGAGTGGCCCACGATCGACGGGGAAAGAAATTCGGAGTGCGTCGGGACTCAGGAATGATGGGAAGCTGTAAGGAATGATCTTCAACGCCAGCTTTTTCTTCAGCAGCCCAAGGAGTATGCAGGACCACTACGACGGCAAGTCCCCTTGTTTGCACGGCCACAGGGAGGAAATGGAGTGAAGGAAAAGACGAAAGCAGAAAGGAAAGGATGGCGTGCGTAGAGGCACGGTACTCGGAGTGTATCTCTTAAGTCTCCATGATGACTGGGGAGGTGTTATAATGTGGGGGGTGGACTTTCAGCCCCCTGGACGCGATTGATTGATCGCGGCGCCCACGTTTATCGGATGGCACTTGGTCGCTTCGTGAAGAGCCGACATGGATGGGCTCGCCAGGGGCATGAGGCATGGAAGTTGTGTATCAAATAATTCCTTCCGTACTTGCTTTACCGGTGACGCCAAAGAAGGTTCAGCACCAAGATGGGACGGCGTAGTGCAGAATACTGTCGATGGTTATCGCCATGAACAAGCCCTGTCTTTGTGCTCAGTTTCAGCTTGATCATGAAGACCGACTGCCTGCCGTGACTAGTCTGCTGGGCGTGAAGCATGGTCTCTGGATAATCGAGGTCGATGCAATCCTATATTGCAGATGATAGACTGGGTGGTTGCGAAGCTGTTTTGGGGCTTAGTTGTGAATATTGACTCGTGGGCAGAGTCTGGGTCTCTGATGGCGACGACCTCGATCTTTTTTGAGAGCATTCGAGTCGAGGTCTATCGAATGCCTGAGCACATGTATGTGGGACTCTCCAGCTGGACACTAAGTTGTTAAGCTGGGCGGGTGGAGATGATGATGATGCGAGGTCTGGGTTGGTTGGGAAATGCTGCTCTGGTACAGAGACGGAGACGGAGTACCACTGAGCAAAGCGGCAAGTAACACGTGCCAGAATCTGTCGGTTGTCTGTTTGCAGCCCGACAAACAAAGGCCACGACGCTGATTCATCATTGATCACAATTTTCCCATTTTGGGTCCATGGAACCACAGCCACCGCAGGCGTCGTCGTCGTCGTCAACATGGCGCCATCCGCCCTCTACAACTAGACAGCAATATCGATATCAGAGCTCAATATCCCTCTTGACAGCCGTGGTGGCCAGCTGGACCCTCGGCGGCCTTGTCGGGACGGGGGACCCCTCGAGAAGGAAAAACAAGCCTTTTAACAATGCTTGGCAAGGAGCATTTTTACCTGAAATCCTTGGATCCCTTGGACGTGTTTTATCTCCTTTTATGGTATAAAATCCTGCGAGGGCGGAAAACCTTCATGGGGGTCTCTGCGTTTCATCCCATCTTCGTATTCCCGCAAAGGCAGCTCTCGAATCCTCGTGTCAGCACGCAAATTGGCATATTCCAAATGATGATGCTAATGATTGATTGTGACAATGTGACGAACACAAAGATATTGTGGCATCGAGTCTGTTACATGGCCTGTCCTTGACTCGTCCAGGTCCTGTGAACGATTTGCTTTCCCCCCCTCCCATCCATGGACCACACTTCGCCCGTACCGGGTACTGTAGGCTGCAGCTAGGAAGATAACACCTATAGCAGCGCAATAGCAGAGCGACTCCTGGGAAGAATTGGCGGGAAATCCACTGCGGGACTCCAGGGATTTTCAACCCCCTCGATTAAGTCCGCCCTTGGCACATGAGAGAAAGAGAAAGAGAGAGAGAGAGAGAGAGAGAGATATTGCAGCCTGCGACCTCAGGCCACCCAAATCAGCAGCATCGCCGCCCGCGGAACCTGAACGGCATGGCGCATCACGTTAAGCTTCAGGCTTCCGTTTGCTGCCAGACTTACTGTACTGTACTTCCCGTACAACCTGCACTACATTCTTCCCCAAGTAATCTTCTTCCTCCCCACCCACCCGTCGAACCGTAATCGTGTCATGAACTACCTCTCGTGACAAGACGGCAATCGTTAATTGTGAGCGCACAAGAGGCAACAGGAAGACCTCTCTGCCAGTGCCAGTGCCAGTCTTGCACTTTACGCGACCATGGCCACTAATTCGTCGGCCGGTGACATGACCATTGAGGATGCCTGGCAATCCGTCCAGACAGCAGTCCTGTCCCTATGGGCGAAGACCACACGGCGAATGCGCGCAACGGGTGCTGTAGTATTATTCTTGTACGGGCCCACGAACTCCCTCTCCCATGGCCAGCCAGTGCTAACTCCTCCATAGTCTTCTCTGCATCTTTCTTTTCGGCGGGCCGTCAATGCCAGATACACAGTCTTTACCAAGCCTACCTCAGATCCCCAAGGTCTCGCTCGACTACGGCGAGGGCCCCATCTCTCCCTATAATGTTTCCAAGGTCGCCCTCCTAATCGAAAACCGGCCGAATCCCATCCTCGCCCCTCTCCTCCTACATTTCATGTCGGTGGTGCCGCCGGACTGGCGCTTTCGATTCATGGGCTCCCTCGAGTCGGTGGCCCACGTAAATTCATCCACGGCCATCCGGCACCAGGTGGAGGCAGGGAAGCTCGATCTCACCTATATTCCCGCCAACATGTCGACTGCGGGGCAGGAGATGATCAGCAGATTCCTCACCACCCTCTGGTTGTACGAGACCGTTCTGCAACCCGCGGAATGGCTCCTGATCTTCCAGACAGACAGCATGCTATGCGCCAACAGCAGGCAGAGCTTGAATAACTGGCTGGATTACGATTGGGTTGGCGCACCATGGAATCCCACCGCGCGCTTTGGAGGCAATGGAGGTCTGTCATTGAGGAGAGTGAGCACCATCATCGATGTCCTGAAGAACCAAGAGAGAATCCATGATTCCGAGCCCGAAGATGTCTGGTTGACCGATCGATTGGGTCATCGCCCAGGAGCAAAATTGGCCAATGGTACCGCGTCTCTCACGTTCTCAGGAGAGATGTACAGTGGAGACGGTGAGAAGTTAGACACGGGAAAGAAGACCAAGCCGAATGAAGATCCGACGAAATTCGGCGAGGTCGCTGGGACTCTGGTCAAGGGAATCGATGACTGGAGAGAAGGGTTCTACGAACCAATGGGATACCACACCGGTGGATCAGGCCGGACTTTGCATGGTCCTATCTGGGGTACGAAAGAGATGCGGAAGCACATCTGGGATTACTGCCCCGAAGTCAAGATGATGCTTGAGATGGATGCAGCCAAGGTAAGTTAGCAAGAAGGGGATTTTACGGGATCCGCTAATTATTTTGATAGTACGTGCCCGGAGACTGCCATTCGGAATGGAAAAGATGGGACGAAGGGGAAGGCATGGGACAAGCAACAGAGATCATCGACGGGGTAGAATATCCCATGTTGCCAGCAGGATTAAGTCCTTGGTAGCATGGCCTCTACCTCTCTGTTGCTTAATTTTTTCTTTTTCTTTCACTTCTCTTCGACCGTTGTTTTTTTGGAGGCGACCATGTACGTTATTGTACGTATCAGAGGAAGACCGGCTTGGGGTTTCGGTTTGGGATTGGGTTTCTGGGAACGGCACATGGGAAACTGGGCGTATTTGGTGTTTCGATATATTACTCTCTTTCCCCCCTGATAGATAGATAGGTCGGTGGGTGTAGGCACACCACGCATAGCATAGGTCTGAGGAAAAGAAGAAGAAAGCAATACGAAGTGTTCAAGCTCCGTTGCGTTATGTCAGAGCTGGCCGAATGACTTCCCCAGGAGAGAAAAGAGAAGAGAGAATAACATGCATGCGGCGAAAGAGCATGAAAATCAATCCCATCTAATCACTCTCTCTAATCGAGAAACCGAACTGGGCTGTGACAGATATACTCTACCATACCATACCCTACCCTACCCTACCCTACCACGGCAGCGCAGGCAGGGACTAGGCTAGGTCTAGCACAGCAGAATCCAACTATATACTCAGTATATTCATCAGCATTTCATCAATCAATCGATTTATGCCCAAGACATGTATCCATCTATGTTTTCATTCATTTATGTGCACGCCCAAAACCAGAACCAGAACCAGAACCAGAACCAGAACCAGAACCAGAACCAGAACCGACCAACCAACGAAGGCAGAAGAGGAAAAGAAGATGGATGGATGTTGGTAGGTGACATGCAAGCCACAATATAACCGCCCCATCCCTCTCCCTTGAAAACAAAACAAGAAACAGTAAAGTAGTCCCGATGACATGCTACCTGCCACATACCACATGCCCCACGCCATACTCAGCTGAGCAAGATGTCGAATATCAAAGAAGAAGAAAAAAAGAAGAAAAAAAGAATTCTGATCCTGATTATAGTTTTGAGTTTTGATTCTGATTCTGATTCTGGTTCTGGTTCTCTGCATCTGTTCTGTCTAACTAAGTGGTATATTCTCCATCCTCCTCTCCCTCCCGAGATTTTAGCTATTGATTTTTATCCTCTTCCTTCTCTACACGTCCGTAGACCGCGCTTGTACCCTGTGCGTGCGAAAGAATGCAAAAAAAAGAAAGGAAGAAAGAAAAAAAAAAAATATGAAATGAAAATGCAAGTGCAAGCTGTTGATATCACCAAATAAAACAGCGACACAAAAGAGAGAAAAAAAAAAAAAAAAAAAAAACGCCTATCCCCCAAGAACAACAATAGGTATGCCCACACTCCGGAGAACCCCCCAAGCCGAAAGGAGCACAAGGAAACGGACGATCTTTTTTTTTTGGGGTGTCTTTTTGTTCTGAACCACGCAAGAGGATCATCCGTGCTCTGGCAGTTGCGTGTGTGTTTTTTCTGTCTTGCTGGTGGTTGTATGTCTGTTCTTACATGGGACGCGCGGTCAAAGGATGAATGAACAACTCCTCCCCACGTCCACGCTCCCCCTTCCGCCTCGCTTTTTTTTTTCCCGCGGCCGATCGAGGCCGACGAAGCGACCCCCCTTGTTCAAAGACACCGGGAGCAGCCAGACCGTCCGTCCGTACAGTAGCTTATCGACAAGCCCCGACGGACGAGGACGAGCGACGAGGGACAATCGCATCGCCTCTTTATGCTTTCCCACCCGTCGCTGCTTTGTGCTTGAGCATGACCATCGAGTATCTAGAGACCAACGGCAAGTTAGCTACCGCAATCAGATGAGGTGATATCATGTCATAACCGCGCAACAATACTTCTTCCGGCTGCTTTTTTTCTTGTTTGCCACGAGGAATGCGCACTTGCATATCGAGCTCGCGCCTCTCTCCCACCCACCCGAAACATCTTGAGGCTATGCCAAGGTGCAGGAAAGATGAGAGAGCATTATTTGGCTGCAGACTCGACCCAATAATGCCATGGTGATCGGCACCAACGGGTGTGTCGCAGGCTGGGCTAGTGATGTGTGTGAAGGAGTGGGAGACAAAAGGCAAAAATGTAAAATTGCGGAGTGGAACTTACGCGATGATTCCGCCCACGGCGATGAAGACGCCGATGATGGACTTGTCGCCAACGGCACGTCCGGACGTCATCCAGCCCAGCGCGACGATCGAGCACGTCTTCAGGTGGCCGACGACCGTACTTGACACGGGGCCCGTTTGGGCAATGATGAAGAACTGTGACATGTTGATCAAGCAGGCGAAGAAGCCAGACTAAGGGGTGTTATATTAGCCAAGCCCGTATACCGGATTCCGAGAGTTCCCAGACAGCTCATAATCATTTCTGGGGTTCTTGGCAGATCAGGCAGAGGGATTTGGGAAAAACTTACCATCATGATCATAACCCATCGGCTGACAGGGACCTCGGTCCATACGGGGAAAGTATCGACAAAAGGAATAACGTAGAGGAGCATGAATGCTGCCAATGGGGCCTGGTTGAAGAGCAACTGCATGCTGTTCATCTGGAGCTTCTTGTGATAGCTGGCGATCCAGACCGTATAGATGGAGCTGGCAAAGATCCCAGCGAAGGCAAAGATAACTCCCAAACTGCTGGTGGTCTTGACGGTTGCGTCCGCGCTTGGCAGAGAATCATAGTATGAGACCATTCCCACTCCCAAGCAAGCTGGTACCAGAGCGTAGATTGCGTTTCTGGGAAGGGTGGATTTGTAGAGAACAAAGTTCATGAGCGCAACGGTGGGCGTCAGGAGAATTCGTGCGACTTGGTAGAAGGTGACGGTAGAAAATGCGAGTGACAGGTTCGGGAGGATCACATTAAGGGCCATTGCAATGGCCAGAGGGAAGATATCCTTGATCGCAACCCTCCGCGGGGAGAAGAAGGCAAATCGGGGCCTCGAGAGGGTGAATAGTGTGAGCCATGTTATGAAAAAATGGAAGGCCGCGAAAGTAAGCTGGGCGAGCTTTAAGGACGGATCGGAGAAGATGGCTTTGTTGGTGAAGACCTGTGTAATAAATCAGCTTCTGCTCCTCTCAAGCAGTGACATGTATGCTCACAATTCCTATGGTGGCTAGTGTATTCACCACCATCCAGATCACCGCAGACTGCGTCGAGCCCTCTGAGGACTTGGGTTTCTCCTGCTGGATGGGTTGCGGCAGCAATTCAGCCCTCTCGATGTCGTCGCCAACCTCTAATTCCTCCGGGGACTTGAGCTTGACGAAGCTGCCTTCCGATCTCAAGTCGCCATTCTTCTCGTCGTATGCGTCTGCCTCGGTGACCGAGGAGCTCACTGAGGGAGCGCGGTCCGCTGATCGTTCGGCCATTTCGGAAGTGGTGATGAAAGTGTCTAAGGAGTGTGGTGGTAGTGGTGGTGTTGCTGAAGAAGAAGTGAAGAGACAATGAAAAGAAACAGGGCGAATAAGGTGGTGAGAACTGGGCGTTGAGTTGTGATATTATTATGTCCGCATTCCTGGAGGAGCGAACGTGGATGTGGGATCTTGGGTGCTGGGTGCTGGGGATTCCTCCGCTGGGCTCGCCTGAGGTCAACGAAATGATTCGAGCAGGGACTTGCCGCTGGGAATGCTCAAACTGCGCAGTGGGCGAGAGGTGGAGCAGTAAGTCTGAGTAGTGGGCAGTGGGCAGTGGGCAGTGGGCAGTGAGTACGGAGTAGTAAGTGAGTATGAATAGTACGAACAGTACAGTAGTGAGTGGGTGCAAGGGAGAAGGTATAGATAGAATCCGACAGGAGGGGTGTTACATGTGTGCCCTTTTTACACTTCAGACGACGCGCAGGTACGTACTGTACTTATTCAGTTCAGGGCTGCTTTCGTGGACTATGGACCCTATAGTGGCTGCTTGCAGTGTTCGCAGAGCTGTTTAGAGAGTGGACGCTAAGCTTATTATTACCAGGACTATAGGCGGTTCAGCGAGAGCCTCTTGTTATTACAGTGCACAGTGCAGAGCTATCAACTGAACGAGTGCCTGGGGGGGCG
Organism: Pseudofabraea citricarpa; assembly: GCA_029641185.1. Classification (NCBI taxonomy): domain Eukaryota; kingdom Fungi; phylum Ascomycota; class Leotiomycetes; order Helotiales; family Dermateaceae; genus Pseudofabraea; species Pseudofabraea citricarpa. The sequence goes on from JAPWGK010000008.1 coordinate 835,879, forward strand.
CAGTGCTAGGTCGCTTCGGGGCATGATTCCACTGATTACAGTTAAATTTACTGAGGCTGCGCTGCCCTATGGCTGGGCCATGGCAGGCTAGCGGGGCTTCACAGGTCTCCCCTCGTGTCGGCCCTGGACTCCCTGTACTGTCGCTCCCTGTCGCTCCCTGTAGCTCCCCGTGGCTCCCTGTGGCTCCCTGTAGCTCGCTGTAGCGTCCCCTCGCTGCCCCTACAGTGCGATCGGCATGGTTTCATTCTTATCGTTCGGGCCTTGAGCCAGATCTTCAAACCGAGGACTCGTAAGATGCTGATGAGTCGCTTCCACTATCACAGTTATTCTTGTAGCGACGAGAAAACAACAACAACAATCACAACACACCCGTCACCCCGCTGATCCTTCGTCTTCGTATCCTCGCTGATCACCGAAATAGCCAGCGGGTGCTCACTGCTCAGTGAGTAAGCACCAGCCCGGGGAAAGGAAAGGATGCAAGTTCAAACACGAGGGAATGGCTTCACTCGCTTCGACATCCCCAATCACAGAATCATCGTAGGGGCGCACAGCCACACCTCTCGAGAGTCGAGTCTCGACAACCCCTGGACGACCCTGGGCCCCATTTCTGTATGATTTCACCCCCATCCCATCTCGTACTGTAGTCTGTAAGTGTACGCAAACATAACGAACGGGCTTAACCTTCAGTACGAGTCTCGAACCCCCCTTTAATGATATAAGGTTCATAGGCAATAGTACAGGACAGGTTGAACGCAGCACAAGAAGGATTATTGTCAGAACACCTTCATACAGTACCGTAAATGTAAAAGTAAAAGTACCACAACCTAGTCCCAGTTGGTTCTTCAGCAGATGGTGGCTCTCCTGCCGCCCTGTATCGGCCTCCCTCTTCACTCACTCACTCACAAACATTCTTTGCGTGCAGCCTTGCTTACCCGCCGTCCAATAACCGGCCGGCTCGACGGCAAGGGAGCAAAGGCACCTGTTCGTAAAATGATGTCCTTCCTTGCGCATAGCATGATACTGTAAGTAGCATACCGCAGGATTGGCATCATTTTGTGCAGAAGGACAAGTAGACTTTTACAGTATACCCATTGAGCGAGCTAATTACCCCTCGCCTGGGCGTGCTTGATTCCCAAATTCTGTTGGCCTGCGATTTCAGACACGCGTACATCGGCCGTGATCCAAATAAAAGCTATCCCCCACCGCCAATTCCGTCTTCTCAGCCTTCCGGACAGAGTTCAGCCCATTGTTCTGAAGTGTACATTCTGCAATCATCCCCCTCGCAAGCACTTGAAGCCCTCCAGTCCCACCATCTACACTCCGGCGCAATCTCGAGTCGAGTCGAATCTCATCTTCCTCCGCCTGCCACCTCTTCGCAACATGTCTGCAAAACACAGCAATGGGGGTCCCCCAAGTGAGTGCTCCATGAGCGTTGTGCGCCGCTGCGAGTTACTGAGAATTACCTCTGATCACTGATTCGGGCAGCACCAGCAGCATCCTCCAATGGAGAGCAGAATAAGTTCTTCGAGGACTTTGGCGTATGGAAGGATGCGCCAATTCTCACCGGCAGCACCAAATTCGAGCCCTTACCCGACGTGAAGAACATCATGATCACTGGCGGAGCGGGATTCATGTGAGCTGAGCTGAGAGCATGCGTGTGTCGTCGTGCGTACTGACGAATGTAGTGCCTGCTGGCTGGTGAGACATTTGACCCTCACATACCCTGACGCATACAACATCGTATCTTTCGATAAGCTCGACTACTGCGCGTCTCTGAACAATACCCGAGTCCTGAACGACAAGAGAAACTTCAGCTTCTACCATGGCGACATCACAAACCCCTCGGAAGTCATGGACTGCCTGCAGAGGCATAACATCGACACCGTCTTCCACTTCGCCGCACAGTCACACGTGGATCTGAGTTTCGGAAACTCGTACGCCTTCACCCACACCAACGTATACGGAACACATGTGTTGTTGGAGAGCGCGAAGAAGGTCGGCATCAAGAAGTTCATCCACATCTCAACCGACGAGGTCTATGGAGAAGTCCGGGATGATGCAGATGATCTGCTCGAGACTAGCATCCTTGCACCCACGAACCCGTACGCGGCCAGCAAGGCAGCGGCGGAGATGTTGGTCCACTCATATCAGAAGAGTTTCAAGCTGCCCGTCATCATTGTACGCAGCAACAATGTGTACGGGCCGCATCAGTTCCCCGAGAGTAAGCCAAACCGCCGCAAGAAATCTGGGTTGGTCGCTAACATGCTTCAGAAATCATTCCCAAATTCAGCTGTCTGTTGAACCGAGGACAGCCTGTAGTCCTGCACGGAGACGGGACCCCAACCCGGAGGTACCTCTTCGCTGGTGATGCTGCCGATGCCTTCGACACAATTCTTCACAAGGGTACGATGGATCAAATCTACAACGTGGGCTCGTACGATGAAATTTCCAACTTGACCCTCTGCTCGAAACTCCTCACCTACCTCCAAATCCCCCACGAGACACAAGAGCAGCTTCACAACTGGGTGAAGCACACTCACGATCGTCCATTCAACGACCACAGATACGCTGTCGACGGTACCAAGCTCAGACAATTAGGGTGGGACCAGAAGACCAGCTTCTCGGACGGCATGGCCATCACCGTTGACTGGTACAAGCGATTTGGCGAGCAGTGGTGGGGAGACATCACCAAGGTTCTCACGCCTTTCCCAACCGTGGCTGGGTCCGAAGTGGTTGCCGATACGGCTCCGGTCGAGGATGTGAAGGAAGACATGATTGTAGACAGCAACGATACCATGACGCTAGCCAAGAAAAGAAAGATAGAGGACGGCAGCGGCGTGGCCGTCGTGGCTTAAGAGGTGCTCGTTCGTTCTCTAGAAAGGAAAAAAAGAAAAGAAAAGAAAAAGAGGAGAAAAGAAAGAAGGGTCCTGGCTCGCATTTGGGTTGGCGGATAAAGTTCATACATTTTTTTTCCCCTCACGAACATTGCTTTTTATGGCGAATAGATAAAAGGGGCCCTTTGAAGGGCAAGATAGCAGCACAGCACGTCGGGAGGGGGGCTCTGTATTTTTTTTTATTACTTTTTTGCCTATACTCATCCCTTCCTCCTCCCCCTACACATCCTAGTATTTAGCATGGGCTCCGGGCTCGCAGATATGTATGCCACAAATCAATTTCACCGCTTCATATAAACAAACCAGAGACCGGGAGGGCTCGGGGGTCCGAGTGCCAAACGAGAGGGGAGAAAGAGACGGCATTGGATTCGAGATTTGAGGCTTGATCAATTGAGCACCTTGGTCAGAAATGCCAGAGTGGAAGGGAAGTGAAGTGAAGTGAAGTGAAGTGACGTATCAAAAGGCCAAGCAAGTATCGACAGCCAGCAGCAGCAGGCAAGCAGACAAGCCAGTGAAGCATTGACAAGAATTCTGACGGATGCTGCTGCTGCTGCTGATGCTGATGTTGATGCAGTGCAACGCTCGTACACAAACGTCGTTCGTTCGTCGCGCACTGCACTGCATTTCATGCGATGCGATGCACTTGCTCTGCGGTCCACTCAGCAGTGGCCGTTCGTTGATTTTGTTTGTCTGCCTGTCTGTTGTATGTATGTACGGTATGGTACACATCATACATACATGACGGCGAAAGAGGTTCGTGACACTGACACTGACAGGTGGAGGTTCGAAATAAAACGATACAGTAAAGAGAAATACAAGCCGTGATCGACAGAGCTGGGATCTGGTACTGGGATATCGGGATTGGGACTGGGACTGGGACTGGAAGACTGGGACATGGGAAAAAGAAAGTTTTGGAGGGTTTTTTTTTTAAGATGTTCGTTTGATGTGTGGGATGTGTGATGTGATCATCATCACCCACCAACCAACCGGAGGCAGATCGTTGGGATGGGTTGGGGATGCGATGGGTAGGTAGGGTAGGGATGGTGATTCAATCCCGTACAGTACGTCTTGACTTTGTTATCCTGTGTTGTGTTTTGTTGTGTTGTGATGTCCTGTGTGGTGTGTGCTGGGACTGTCTTGTACAGTACTGATCAGGTCATGATATGCTGCAGGATTGATTGATTGATTGATTAATTGATAGTCGATTGTTGCTTGTTAATTGATTGATCAATTATTGCACCTCGGATACGGAGAGTGGTGGGTTCAGGTACCAGTAGGGATGAAGCTCTCAGAGCTTCCCCTCCTCTTCCCCCCTCTTATTCTCCCCTCCCACGGCTCTTTGCCTCTCTTGCTACAGATGCAGATGCAAATGCTTCTGCAAGAGGTCGTCGAGCCCGAGGGAGGTTCATCGGACATTTTACTACCATGAATTACTACAGTACTGACTGACTTCTAACTATTCAGATCCAGGGCAGAGGAACGGGACGCTGGAACGGGCCTGTAAAGCCGGGCCTCTGTCTGATTTGCTTCTTCTGTGCCTCCTCCAACTTCCCCGTCCAGGTCCAGTTCCCACGAACAACTCTCCTGCATCCCGACAAACAAAAACCCTCGAATTGCTGCCCTCTTTAGCCTCGCCTCACCTGCTTCTGGGAAGCCCATGTCCATGGTCCTGTCTTCCATCACTCAATCAGCTTCCATCTCGCGCCCCCCTCTCCTCTCCCCTCCCTCTCCACCCGCCCCGAACCCATCTGTCGTTCCCTCTATTTTTTTTTTTATTTTTTTCTGCCTCTCGCGTCTCTCTCTCCTACACACCTGTTGTCCCGGGGAAAATCATTCCATCGTCCCCCTCCCCGATCCCCATTCGACGCACACCCCCCCAGCGCTCTGCCCTCATGCATCTTCCCGAACTTCACCTGCCCCGTCTCTGTGCTAAGTCAAAGTCATTCGATCTGTCGGGGTACCAAGGAACTGGCCATCTGCTCCCGGAGAGGTGGTCCTGAACCCCAACGTGTGAGCATGGTATTACCACGAAGTCCCATTTGCATCTGGATATCAAGCGGGAGGAGACCGAGCACTGGATTTGTCAGACCAGCAGACACCATTCAGCATCCGTCCCGGTAGATGCCATTGTACATATGGAGCAGGCGCAAACTCCAGATGGCGGAGGCGAACCTTCGTCTGGATTTCTGAGTGCCACTACTGCTCCGCCGGGTCTTGATTCCAAGCAGTCGGGAGAGAGCGACGTTGATATGGATGCTGGAGAGGTGGCCAATCGTGCGGAGACTCAGGCGCATGATGGGAGTACCATGTAAGAAAACCCCCCCTCACCATGGCCAGTTTCCCTTGCTCATACCGACGTGTATAGAAACTCCACACGCTCTCTGTACGCGTCTGATATAGTTTACGATGTCGAGAACGGCCGGACGTATTGTGGCGAGTATTACATGCCGATAGACGACGCGGAAACCGACCGCCTTCAATTGGTCCACCAAGTATATCTTCGCCTTTCCAACGGAGCGCTGACGACCGTCCCCCTGTGCAACCCGACCAAGATCCTCGACGTCGGCACGGGAAAGGGGGATTGGGCCATGGCCGTCGCGGATCAATATCCAGAGGCAGAAGTCATCGGGACCGACATCGCGAAGGTCCAACCGACGGCCGTGCCCCCGAATGTCTTCTTCGAGATTGACGATGCCGAAGACGAGAGCGGCTGGACCTTTGCAGAGGACGACTTCGACCTGATCCACTTCCGCAACCTGTCCGGCGCCTTCTCGGACTGGGACCACATCTACAGCGAAGCCTGGGCGCACCTCAAACCGGGCGGCTGGATCGAGGTGCTGGACTTTGACGAGCACAAAGGGCTGCTGTCGTGCTTCGAGCCCGGCTCGGAGATCGCTCGCTTCTTCCAGACCGTTGGCGAGGCATCGATACGGTCGGGCAGGCCGCGCACCGTGCTGCACCTCCAGCACGAACGCTTCCGCGCCGCTGGCTTCGAGCAGATCGTCACCGAGGAGCACGAGATCCCCTTCGGCCAGTGGCACGACGACCGCGAGAAGAAGTTCCTCGGCAAGCTCTGGCTCTCCATCTGCCTCATCAGCATGGAGGCCCTCAGCATGCGCCTCCTCACCAAGCAGATGGGCTGGGAGCCGGCCGAAGTCCGCCGCATGTGTGACCTCGTCGAGCAGGAGGTCACGCTCTTTGCGAGGGACAAGGGCCGTATCGATGGGTGTATCGTCAAGCTCAAGGTGGTGCGGGCCAGGAAGCCGAGGGGATCTTCAGCTTCTGATGACGATCCTGACGGGTTGGTCGTCGATGAGAATGAAGACGTTTGATGATGATGATTATGATGATGATTTGAATCTGAGACATGAACGAACGTGATGATGACGAGACGAAAGACTCTGCTCTGCTCTACTCTGCGTTATCCTTCGAACTTCTGACTTGGGCATTTATACAGCATGCATCCCGACGGCGTTTTTCCTTTTTCTTCTTCTTCTGGAATAATCCCAACTCTCTTGAAAAACAGGAAAGAGAGCGGTGTTCTATTTTGCTGCTTTTGGGGGAAGGATTGGTGTTCTACCTATCTGCTTGCTTATACGCATGCACACATGTCATGGCGGGGAAATGGGAGGTTGAGGTGTGGAAGAGTGGGTTTGGGAGTTCTTTTCTCTTTTTCTCCTTTCTCCTTCCTTTGACATTTTTGGTAGCGAGGAAGGAGGGATCTTTTGGTACATCTCTATTCTTGGGGAGGAAGGGAGAGGGGAGAGGAAAAGGCTTCTTGCTATCTCTGTAGATCTCTCACTGTGGCTACAGCGGTTGCGGTTTGCACAGGAGCGTGATAACGACGAATGACGATAACGATGATATTATCTTATAAATAACACGACCTGATGCTCGAGTTGAGAATCAACCACTCACGATAGTCCTAGCGACACAGCACCAGGCCTTCGTGCGCTGTGATCCATAACTCAGGAGGGAAGCAAGGGAGTTTATGCGTAAGAAGTGATTATCTTATCGTGTAAGAAGTGATTATCCATCCCACTGGTGTATACTACCTCTTTTTTCTTTTGCTTTTAAGCGAGAGTAGGGGACTGGCAACGGGAGGTTGCTTGACAACAGAGAGTAGCTCGATAACAGGAATGATGATAACAATAGCCTATTACTCCTTCCTACCTCTTCTTACCTCTCCTTCCCTTGTAGAAACTAGACCCGGAAAGTATCAAGACGTGATATAGGTAAGCTAACGATAGGTAGGGTATAACTTAGTAACTCCCCGCTTATTCGCTTCGTGTAGATTATTCTGTGAGTTAACAAAGATTAATTTGTGGTGATAATAAGATATAGATAGATAGATAGTAGGAAGCAGGCTGATGACAGAGTATAAATTGGTGATAGAGTGTAAACTGACAATAGGAAGCAAGCTGATAGTAGAGAGTAGGCTGACAACAGAAAGGAGTATAACAGAAACTTAAGAATTTTATTTTCTTCCTTCGTATCAACTATTCTGCGAAGGAGCAAAGGTGTGACGGCAGCAGAATATAGACAGACAATAGGATCCAACCTCCTAGATCTACCACTCCCCTCCGCATAAACTATTCCGCGAAGGTATAAAGACTCAGCGTGAAAATGATGACAGAAAATCAATTGGCAACAGAAAAGAGATTAAGAACAGGAAGCAGGCTGACAGTAGGATACAAACTAGAAAGATCTACTTATCCCTCTCTGCGTTAACTATTCCACGAAAGCACAAAAACTAACCTATAGTGACTAGAACAGAACATAGACTAGTAACAGGACATAGCTCTTCCAACCTACCCCCCCCCCCCGCATAAACTATTCAGCGAAAGCACAAAGACACACAGCGAAAATGGTGACAGCAGGAAGCAAGCTGACAGCAGAATGATAATTACAGCTAATTCTACCTAGGGGAAGGTGGATTTCCCTAAGAACGGCGTATCTTTCCCCGTTTTGGGGGAAGTGAGAAAGCTACACGACGGCAACTCTCTGATTAATGATGCCACATTACTCTACGCCGTCTGAAGATCTGTCGACGCCAATGGACATCCCCGTTTGGAGAGTGGAGGGCCCTTTATATAGTTGGATTTGAACAGGTGAACCCGCACAGCGTCGGTCATAAGTTATGGTAGTGGACTGTATAGATTGCTTGTCGCTTACCCTGGGAATACATACGGTTTTTGGGCAGCTGTTATATTTAATATTGTTACTAGTATAACAGGTCCCAGCTGTGTTGATAGTATCAGCCTTAGAAATGTTTTGCTAGCACAAGATATATTAGCCGACGAGCTGGCTACTTACTAGGTCATTCACCCGAACGAAATACTGTTATCATTATCAATTGCTTATAGATTATCGTTCCTCATCATCAATACTCTCATACTCTCCCAACTCTTCCTATCATTACAGAATTCACTCAGGCGCAACCTACGATTCAACGCCCTCTGAGAAATGAGAGGCGCCAAGAAAAGATACGCGCGAGAGCTCTATCAGCTTTTAGCGAATAGCGATCTCAGCAACCGGGATGATGCGAATGCCGTCGAGGAGAAGATCTATAAGGCACCAGTTTATGTCCCACTAGGATCCCAGCACTATTGGGAGCGGCATGATCGCTTTTGCTGCAAGCAAGAGGCTAATGACAAGTACGTGATGCTGGGATGCGTGACGACAGTTCACGATGATGGGTACTCTTACGTGCTTGCCGCACCTAGGGACTCGAAGCCGACGAGTCTGGTCCTCCTCTTTACAGAACCGTGCGTCCCAAGACCCGAGCTCTATGGATTGCTCTTATTCCCAAACCCGCCGGCAGAGACTCAAGTACGGCATTGTGACCTCTCTCCGAGAGCTTCAAGAAGGCTGCACGACGGCACATATACGCCTCCAAGAACCGCGAGGCAAGGCGCATGATGATCTAAGGTTGGTGGGCATCTCTTTCCTGCTTTACCCCGTCCCGTACGTGGAGGATTCTCCTGCTCGCTATCCTCATAGCCTTCTTCTTGCCCACCACGGAGATTGGGAGAGAGATGATGATGAGCCACCGCCAGCTCAAAGGAGGCTGCTTTTGAGTCTACGCAGTGACCCAGCCTCCTACGCCCCCGATTTCAAATACGCCATCGACCTCCCTTCTGATGCCCAGATCTTAAAGGACCTGAATGCTGGATTATGGATGAACGCTAAGCTATTTCTTGACTGAAGCGGCTGCTACGTGTAAAAAGGCTTGTGGTTGCTATCCTGTGGATCTCTTCTGGTGCGCAAACACCGGAGTCACTGCAAGAGCTGAGACTTATGGGACATTGGGGGTACTGGAATGTTTGGATGCTGGGAAGCTTGGGGAGTTTTGGAAGTAACTGGCGATTTGGTGCCGTATGATATAGAAGAACCCTGAGAGAATACTTGGGTTACAGGGAAAGTGCACTTGGCAAACAGCTACGACTAATAGATTCCTTATTCCCCCTTGAATTCTCGAGCGATTTCGAATATTGTTGAGGTGATTGTCGTGGTGATATCGAGGGGGGTTGATATTTTTCTCCTACATAGTCTGCAGAAGAGATGCTAGTTTTTTTTGGCAGATATACGGATATGTGCTAACGAGAGGTGTTTTAAGGGCCCAAAGAAAAAAAGAAAAAAGAAAAAAAGAAAAAAGAAAAAGAGAAAAAAGAAAAAGAGAAAAAGAGAAAAAGAGGAAAAGAGAATAGTATCGGTGGACTGTAACTAATGGATCGATGGGCACCGCCATGAATGCTCGTATTCGAAGGTATTGATTTGTCTGAAGAAAGAGGAGTACTACAGGAAAGAGACCTCTATATCAGCAGTAGCTGATCATATGATTCCAACAAACAGGAAGTTCAGAAAAAAGACAGAATGATAGACAGAAATCGAAATGGCCTTCATCCCACTTCTGCTCTGCTTTGCCTTTGCCTTTGCATGTTGCATTGCATAAGCTCTAAGCCAATTAGGCGACGGTGATACAACGCTTGCCTATCAATGCCCTCTCTTATCTAGACTTTGGAAGGTACAGGCATGATAATATACCACGCATGAGATTACGTAGGTAGAGGTAGGAAGAAGAGTGGGAGCGGCGCATAAGGTAGATATATCGAAATTGGTCCGCTGCAATACCAAGCCAGCCAGCCATTTTGAATGAATACCTAGGTACACTTGGCCTCCCTCCGACTTCCACCCACCACGCACCATGGTGACACTCGACGAGACGGCCATCCCAGGAACGATCCACCTCATCGATCTAGAAGGCACGCTGCGCTTCAAGAAACACGACGCCCATCTGCAGGATATCATCCTCGTGCCCACGCCCTCGGCCGACCCAGATGATCCTCTCAACTGGTCTCCGAATCGCAAACGCCTCTCTACCGCTTCCCAGTCTGTCTATACCCTCATGGTAGGCATCGCGTCAGCGGCTATCTATAGCGTGCTCGTCCCCATCGCTGAGGATACGGGTCTCAGCCTCGCTGATCTCAATGCGGGCACGGGCTATATGTTTTTGGCCTTTGGATGGGGGTGTTTGGTCTGGCAGCCCTTGGCCCTGCAGTATGGGAAGAGACCAGTGTTTTTGTTTTCTTTATTGGCGACCTTGGTAGGTGTTTTTTTATTTTGCGTACCTATGTTTTGGACTGCATTCCCGTGGAATTTCAGCCTGGGTGCTTGGTTGGCGGTTGTGCTTTTAATTTATTTCTTTTCATATTTCTTTTCTCGGTTTGTTTTCTTCCGCCCTTCTTTTGTGTGCCTGTATGCTGCTATGTCCATTGGATGACAGGCTGATGGTCGTGACTAGGGAATCATGGTTTGGGTACCGCATGCTACTACGAATGGCCAATGGATTGGAAGCAAGATTCTACAGGGCTTTGTGGGAGCTCCTATCGAATCTCTATGCGAGATTTCCATCACTGATATGTATATTTCCAAAGCCCCGTGTTTAATCCTCAAGCCATATTGACCCGTTGCTCTAGATATTTTACTCATGATAGAGGTACTTACATGGGGTTGTATGCTTTTATGTTAGCAGGGAGCAACTTCATTGCCCCGGTATTTGCTGGTTTTATAAATGATGGACAAGGTGAGTTGTCTGAATATGATGTTGGATTTATTAGTGTGATTGATGTGTCATTTTCCAGGTTGGCAATGGGTCATGTACTGGTGTGCCATATTTCAAGGCATCGGATTTATCTTCTGTTTTTTCTTCATGGAAGAGACAAACTACGACCGCGCACCACTCGAGATGATCAGCGAAAGTCCCACGCCTCAAGAAGGAACTATCTCCCCATCCACAGACCTGGAGAAGAATGCACCAGGACCAACTACGGACATATCCCCAGGCCTCGTCGAGTACAAGCCCAAGACGTATATTCAGAAACTCGCACTGCTGGATAAGAAACGTGATTTTCACCTCTTCCGCATGATGGTGCGACCTTTGATCTTTCTTAGTTTTCCAGCGATCTTCTACGCGGGTTTCTCGTATGGCAGCAATCTCGTCTGGTTCAACGTGCTGAACGGAACGGCGTCGCTTATCCTGAGCGCTGCACCATATAACTTCCCAGCCTCGATGGTCGGTCTGTCGTATCTTTCTCCTCTGGTAGGTGTAGCCTTCGGATCTTTCTATTCTGGCGTCATAGGCGATCGGGTAGTGCTCTGGATTGCACGACGCAACAAGGGAGTCTTGGAATCTGAGCATCGGCTTTGGTTGTTCTCGGCCTCGCTCATCCTCATCCCGGGCTCTCTGATTCTCTGGGGCGTTGGTGCAGCCCATCATATCCATTGGTTCGGCTTGGTCTTCGCTATGGGTGTCATTGCCTGCTCGAATTCTATCGGCATCCAACTCTCCGTCTCGTACTGCATCGATAGCTATAAGGATCTGAGTGGCGAGGCCATGGTCACCGTTATCATCATCCGCAATACCATGAGTTTCGCCGTTGGCTATGGTATTACGCCCTGGGTTACCAATATGGGCTATCAGAATGCGTTTATCCTTGCGGCGTTTGCGGGGCTCGCCCAGGTCTTGACCTTCTTTGTCGTCGTGAAGTGGGGCAAAGGCTGGAGAGACGCGAGCAAGAAGAGATACTATGGCTATGTGAAAGAGATGGAGATTCTAGGCACTGGTCATTGAAAAAAGGTTAGTGGTTAGAAATGCTTTATATTAGAGCGAGGCATTGGACTACATTAGATTGCGCTCGGCCGCTTCTGTGCCGTGCAATTTCAGAGAATCGAGGTTAGCCTCTTTGAACTCATCCCTTTCAAGAATCGAGTTTCCCCTTCTTGCAGAACCTCGATCGTGTTTTACTTGAACGCATTCTGTCTTTTGCTTGCATCTGCAAATCATTCCACTCTTTAAGCTTCGTACTCCACTGCTCTTCGCGACAGAGGAAAATCATCCCTTGTGTTACCCAATCAAACATCCACGATGCACGCTTCTATCCAGTCGCTCTTGGCGATGCTCGCCCTTGCGAATGCCCAAACGACAACAACAGGTTTCTTCATGGAATACTTCGATCAGTCGATTCTCAGTGTCGTGACGGCAACTGCTATTGAATCTGTCCGTTTTTCCATGGCTTCCATGGGCATGTGAAAACTCTTGGCTAATACCACATGACCAGGATGCTTCAGCGACGACTTACCTCCTTGGCTGCGGCTCTCAAGAGGCGACTGAAAACTGTGGTCCACCGTTCACCTTTACCGAGGGACCATCGACATATGCTTTCCACTCTACGGACCACAATACAGCGGAAGATACTGACTTGTGAGATCACCCCCTGGCCTTTTGTGTTTTTTTTTTTTTTTTTTTTTTGAATATGAGTGAAAGACCTCTTCTTGCTAAACCTAACACAGCACCGTCAACGTCGAGTGTTCGCTCGAGGGCTCTACCCAAGCCATCTGCACCGAGTCCTTTGGAGGCACAGAAGCCAACTTTCCAGGTATCACGACGGAGACGTATTCTTCGGATGCTTGGGTTACACTCCCTGTCGTCGGCGTCGCTACGTCCTCTTTGGCTTCGGCTACTTCTACCTCAGCAATTGCTCCTGGCTCTACCCCAACTTCTAGTCGGCCGCTGCAAACTGCAAGTAGCACTCAGACGACCCGAGCAAGTGCAAGCTCTACTAGTACTCAAGCAACATCCGCTTCGCCAAGCAGTGCGAGTTCAGCAGCTGTGGCAAGGATCGCTGCAGGGCCAGGCTGGGTTGTTGGCGCCGGTGCTTTGGCAGCTCTTGTAGCTTTATGATGAGTATTCATGCTTATTATCATCGGGAAGCATCTTGTAACTATTTAATTCGATTCATAATACAACGGAAGAGGAATATTAAACAGTATTTTTGAGTTACGTGAAAATATATGATTTATCTAGACAAGTTCTATATACTGCGACTTATATATCGTCACTCAAGCACTAATATCTTGTTCGAGTTTATAGTCACCCATCTTACGTGGAGGGATTCTGGCGGCAAAGAGATCGTCAATCTCGGCAAAGGTCTTACCCTTCAGCTCTGGGATGTAGAAGAAACTTGCCACTGTCGCAATTGCACCGAGGCCACCAAAGACAAAGCCGACCTTGCCTTTCAGGTTTCCTGCATCGGGATTGACCATGTAGGGCACGGCGAAATTCATTCCAATGCCGAAGATGGACTGGGTCATGGTGCAGAGACCGGTCGTCTTTGCTCGTAGTTTCGGAGAGGAGACTTCACCGAGCAAGACGAACGCCATGGCTCCGATGGTCATGAAGTACACGAAGGCGTAGATGACCGTGAACGATGACTGGGCCCATTTAGCTCCCCCAGTGGGAATGACATCCATGATACCAATCAGAAGTAAGAGGGTTGTCAGAGCGGCCATTCCTTGTACGAAAACCTTGCGGCGGCCGTACGAGTTGACCATGAACCAGGAGAGGAAGTTACCAAGCACACCACAGGCCGTGACTCCGACACCGAGGTTGAATGAATCCGACACGGCTACGCCAGCGAGCTGGAAGAAGTAGGTCGAGAATCCAAGGACGAAAATGATGCCGACGAGATGTTGGCAGGCGAAAGCCCCGGTGGAAATCAGCGTGCGTAAAAGATTGGTGCCGCGGAAGCAATCCATCCATGTCCCACTGTCTTCAAGTTGTTCCATCTCGACGGTGCGTTGGATGAATGCGATCTTTCCCTCGACATCAGGCTCGTTGGGATAAAGCCGTGCATAGTCTCTCTTCGCGTGTTCGAATTGTCCTTTGCGGACTAGATACCATGGCGACTCTGGGGCAAATGGGAGACCGGCTGCAAGGAATGCTACACTTGGTGTTAGTTTAATGCATAGGAGCAAATCTGGTGATTGCCATAATATTCTAGTAGCAAAACAGCTTACCAACAAATACCAACTGCAGGGCAAAAGGAGCTCGGTAAGCCCATCTATCTGTTCTCTCGCCGAATGCCTTTACCGCAGCATTGGAAAGCAATTGACCGACGACTATACCAAGATTGATACCGGCCGTTGTAATACCTCGTAGGTTTACTGGTGATGCCTACAAGGATCAGTATCTGAGACTCGACAACAGTCTATCTGATTAATTACCTCCGAGCAATATAAGGGGCCAATAGTCAGATAGGCACCCAATCCAACCCCGAGGATGAGCTTGCTGACAAGGAAAGCTGCTCGAGTAGTCGAAAAGATCTGACCGAAGATTGCACCGCAGCAAACTATCACACCTGCTCCCAGTGCTCCGCGTCGACCGATTCTATCAGCGAGCCAACCAATGCCGAAACCGGAGAAGAATTGTCCAACCGAGCTGACGATATTGAAAGCGCTCTGCCAGTCTGCTGGAAGAATGTATTCGCCATCAAGAGTGTATCCAAAATCGCGTCTAAAGGAGGGCACGGAGATCATGGCTCCATTGACTTGAGCATCGAAACCCCTAAGGATATTAGTGACAGACAACCAAAACTTTGCTGGGATACATACCATCCGATAGCACTGATGGCAAAGAAGAATGTCCACCAAAGAACACTCCCATTGCCTCTCATGGCCTCTCTAAGACTCGTGGTTTTGTCGAGATCCGTTGCATGATTTGGCACTTCCTTGGTGACAAACTCTTCATGTGCAGGATTTGTCACTTCGACATCCTCTTTCTTGATGTCTGCCATGATGATGGTCTTAATTCGAGACCAAGTGAAAGTGTAAAGTATGAGATGATTTTATTCTCTGCCCAGGAGAATTGCCAGAACAGGGAAAAGATGGACACTTATATATTTCTCTCCCGACTTTGTCCAGACAACTCTAGAAGCAGAAGCTCTCTCCACATTCGACGTCGCGTCAGGAGAACAGGTGATGTTCTGTCTCCACGCGGAGTAAATACACCCCTACCCAGTACCTAGCATGGTCTGGGGAGCATAAATTCGTACTTGGGACGACATTCCGCGACGGCACTGAGGAGCACATACTGTTAATGGAAGGGAGTGCCACAGTGGCGTTCACAAAAATCGCATTTCTCGGAACTATGAAGCCAAGAATGAATTTAGCCTGAATACCCTGCCCAGCTTTTCGGGATCGGTCTCCCAAATCCTGGAGTGAGTAGTGCAGGATTTAGTTGTAGCTGGTGGTGTGTTGGGGAACGCGGGGAATAATGCAGTCGAGAAGCATCAAAGCGGAGAACATCGGCTCGTGCCTTGTGGCCTGGTTTACTGAGTACATAATGATGGCAGCACGCAGATGCCGAGACTCCCCGCTTGCAAACCCAGCTCTTCTCCATCCTCCATCCCAAACCAAAGCCCCTGGCAGAGAGACACGCGTGGGAGAGGTTATCATTGGAATCGATGTTGCAAGACGACCCACTTATCTGAACATGTCGGCGAGCAGTCCACATACCTCACTTCAATCCGGGACTCCACCCGGCACTGATAATATATCAGTTGAGAATACAGCCAAAGCCTCAAAACGCCCAGCACCGCGCGGTAGAGCTGCTTATCCACGAAAACGAGCCAACAAGGCGTGTCAAGTTTGTCGAGCCAGAAGAACTAAGTGTGACAATAATCGACCATGTTCGTTCTGCGAGAAAACAGGTGCTACCTGCACTTATACGGCTCACGACTTCTCCTCGTGAGTAGTTTTATACCACTTTCCTCTGTCGTGGAAGCCACATCTGAAGCGTTCTGGCATCTCGTGCTGGAATTTCTTAGATTGAGTTGCTTGAAATGCGGTATTCTCTGTAGGCCCAAATCTGATGCAGAACTCTAGATTCGACCCTGCAAGTCTCGCTATACTTGAGCGATTTGATCAGCTTGAATCGTTGCTGCTCTCCAACGGGAATCCCAATCAATCCCAAGCTCAGGTTCCTATTACACCACAGTCTTTCAATCCAGCATATCAAATTGAGACCATAGAGGATCGTGATCGATTACTTGGTTGTTTTTCTAATGAGCTCATCAGCCTTAGATTGGAGGATGTGTTGCAATGGACACCATTGCGGAATACATCCATTCCAAAGGACCATAACTGGAACAGCTATCTTGACTATCACACAAGGTACTCCCGAGGAGAATCTTTCACGCCTGGGGAGCTTGATATGGCATCTTGTAATGAGATGCTTGCATGTTTTTGGACCTCCGTTCACTCAAAAAATCCAATCCTGGTCCAGGAAGACATTCGGAGATACATGAACCGCGTTTGTATGAACGGAGTCAGCTGGGATGCTCAGTCATGTCTAGTGGTACGTAAACAAAAACTGCTATCTATGATGTTGCTAATAAATTCCAGCTATTGATTTGTGCACTTGGAACGATAGCCTCGGATTTTGGTAGCAATTCCGCCGACGAAGAGCAGCAGTTGTTGCGGGAGGAAACAACTCATAGATTAGCTCGAGCCGAGTATTACTTCTCAGCTGCACAGAAGAGGATAGGTGTCTGTCTGGGGAAGAGAGGATTGTTAGAAGCCCATTGCTTCATATATTCAGGGGTTTATTTAGCGACTACCATGCGTCCAGAAGCCGCATGGTCATTGTTTTTACAAGCAATGGCTAGCTGTCAAGACTTTCGTTGTCTATCTGGCGGTCCAAGAGACGAGAATCTAGGCCCAGGGATTGAGATCGAAGATTCCCGGATAGTAGAAGAATGCACCTATTGGACATGTCTCAAGTCAGAATTGTACGTATGTCTTTTTGACTTTCCATAAATGTGTACTGAAGTCATACAACAGGGAACTCCGCTTGGAGGTTAGCCCAGCAGGCTTTAGGACAATCGATCTCTGGTACCCAGAACGATTTCCTGGACCGCCAAGAAATATTGCTACTGGTTCCGATCGTTCTTGGTTCTTTTACCTGGCAGAGATTGCCCTCAGACGCCTCGCAAATCGCATTATGTCTTACATCGCTAGGGGATATGATCTCGATAATCCTCGAGACCAAAAACAGGCTCGCGAAGCCGCATCAGGATTTGAACAAGAAGCTCAAGACTGGTAGGAGTTCCTCTATTATCCACAACTTGGCTAATTTTTCAGGATACAATCACTCCCATCACCGAACGAGCTTGAAAATAGCACAGATGATGTTTTGAATTTTATTCTAAAAGGACATCTAGCGAATTGCCACGAGCAGATATACTGGCCCTTTGTGAAACATGCCATGAATTCGGTGTTACCAGCATCTTCTTTAGATTGCGAATATCTTCGCAAGGGCCTTCAACTCTGTGTGGACCGAATCGCCCTAAATGAACCTGGGTTTCGTCATAGACATCATGGAACTTGGGGAATGATTCGGTCCTGCACCCGGAGTGCTTTTGTTCTGCTGGCAGCTTACTTTCGCGGCTTTTCATACTTGATGCCAGCAAGCTGGGAGACAGCAGTATGCAGTAATATTGACCTCTTGAGTTTTTGGTGTGGCGAAATAAAGGATGCCAGCTTGTGGAAGGAGAAAATGGTGTCCCTGCTGCAAGAAGCCCAGGCTTTGCGGGCTTCATAAAAAGAAATAGGAAATAAAATCCACCCCACTCACTACTGTAACTTGAGGATTTCTTAATGTCGGCTTCATTAATTTTTATCAGCGGAAATCCGATTAGAGGGCAGCAGAGAAAGAAGCCTCTATTTCTCGATATTGGCTTTGCCATCTAGATCTTCTAAAATCGGGTGATGTTGCCAAGTATATGACTGGAAAGAAAACCACCCGGTCTGCTGGTACTTGGATCCCACAACATATGTCGGCTTACTTGTGTCAAGGCTTACCTAGATAAGCACTTCAGCTTAAGATACTGGCTCGCCAAAAGCGTTTCTATTGCAAAGGTCTGCTAGTCAAACCTATTTTGAAATGTTATTCCAAAGGAACAGGTGACGACTCCTGGTCTTGATTTGGGGAAAACCACGCCAACAATGACGAACTGTTCTCAAATACATTGTTTCTGGCTACGGCCCCGATCTGGTTTCCGGGAGCAGTTCAAGCGGGGAATGAAAAAAACCAGGGTCCTATGCGGACTGTCGGCTTCATGCGATGAGGTTGCCCTCCTGACTTGTAGGGTCGCGGAATGTCGCTTTTATCATGATCTTGGCATCCCCACACCTCCACCCTCGACCTTTTTGAGTGCGACGCGGGCAAAACCTCGGATCTCCTTATCCATCATCCCACTTCGCGGTCGGCGCGTCTTCCTGCTAGAACTGCTATATATGTAGGTCAGACCGTGTTTTGTTTTTTTCCTGTAGCATCAAACTTTTTTTCTCGTTCCCCAATATACTCAATCGCGTTTTCCAACAAAAGAATATCTAAATCGAAGTAGAAAATTTGATTGGAAGAGAAATTATGGGTTCAATTGCACAAAAGGAAGCCAGCACGATAACCTCGATACTTAAAGTATCCGGGACAGATATCGTTGACGGAAATGGGCAAAGAGTAGTGTTGAAAGGTGTAAGTTGTATAGCCTCAATCGCCGGTCACCCATTATCGACTTCGTCGCTTATTCATATATCATGTAGGCTGGATTGGGAGGGCACATGAATATGGAGAACTTCATTTCTGGCTTTACGGGATCCGAGCACCAGCACAGAAAAGCTATGCTCGAAGTATTAGGGCAAGAGAAATACGATTTCTTCTTTGACAAGGTGAGGACTTTCCCCTTTTGAATCGTTCGTCGGCTAAGCTGAGATTGCAGTTCCTGGATTATTTCTTCACTCGAGCCGATGCGAAATACTTCGCTTCCTTAGGTCTCAACTGTGTCAGAGTCCCATTTAACTACCGACATTTCGAAGAAGACTCAAACCCGGGTGTATACTTAGAGAAAGGATTCCAACTCCTGGATCGTGTTGTTCAACACTGTTCTGCTGAGAATCTATACGTCATCTTAGATCTCCATGCCGTACCCGGAGGACAGAATCAAGATTGGCATTCGGACTCTGGGCTGAACGTTGCATTGTTCTGGCAGTTCCGAGAATTTCAAGACCGCGTAATAAAGTTGTGGGAAGAGATTGCGAGGAGATACAAAGGAAACCCATTCGTAAGTGAAGTGGTCAGCCAATCCACGAGCAACACCATCTAACAAAAGATAAAGATAGCAGGTTACAATCCCGTCAACGAGCCAGCCGACCCAGAGCACAAGAACCTTGTTGCATTTTACGACCGTTTCAACACTGCCATCCGTGCCATTGATCCCGAACATATCCTCTTCCTCGACGGCAACACATATGCGATGGACTTCCGCCGATTCGAGACTGTTCTTCCTAACTGCGTATATTCGATGCATGATTACTCATTCTATGGATTCCCAGGCTTTGAACAGTTTGAAGGAAGCGATGCACAGAAGACCAAGCTCAGAAGCCAATTCGAGCGAAAGGTAGAATACATGCGTGAGAACAAGGTACCCATATGGAACGGAGAATTCGGACCAGTCTACGAGGCAGCCGATGAAGTCACCAACGCGAAGCGATACGCACTCCTAGGCGAGCAGCTGAACATGTACGCTGAGACCAACGTTTCATGGTCTATCTGGTTGTACAAAGACATCGGATACCAAGGTATGGTGTACGTACCCAAGAGCTCAGCATGGCACAAACTACTGGGCCCGTTCTTGGAGAAGAAGGCGAAGACGGGCGTAGATTTCTGGGGCCGCAACGACTCTGCTGAGATCACAGCCATCTACGAGCCCATCAAGCAGCATTTCAAAGACGTCGTGCCTCAGAAGTTCTGGAATAAGAGATATCCGTCTCCGCTCTGGGATATGGCGAGGCACATTGACCGCTCCGTCAGAGAGAACCTGCTGAGCGAGTATATGAATTATGAGATGGCGAGCTATTTTGAGGGCAAGTCGTTCGAGGAATTGGATGAGTTGGCGGCGAGCTTTAAGATTGAGAATTGTGAGCAGCGGACGCAGCTTAATGATATTCTGCAGGCCGATGCGGCTAAGCATTCGAAGGCTTTGTAGATATCTTGCTGTAGGAATAGCTAGACTTTTGTAGATAATGATTAGACATTTTCCGTCCCAATTTTCCTGATTTAGATAGATAAAATGTTGCTCTCTTCTTAGATGATCGAAAGGAAATGCAACTTTTTTCGATGATAAATGTGTTATTTATGCAAAGATCTATGAGAAATACCTTGTAATACGTGGTAATCAAGGATAGTTACCTATAGCTCTACGTACAGGATAGTGGGTATTCACTTATTCATATGCGGTGATCTTGGTACACAATATTGTTGTTATTGTAGAGGAGGACCGTAAGGAGCTGCAAGGTGATATGGGAGTAGTTATTCACCTATTCCAGTCACCTGATATATTAACACTAGCAACTCTTTAAGTTGGGTGAAGAACCACACGAATCCACCGATCTAATCTTTCATGTATTCCTGTCTTCCTTGATTGATCAATTGGTTGATCAATCACTCTTGTTTTTGATATTCCTCCAACTGTCTCCAACCAGTTATTTCCTCTATTCAACCAATCCCATGCTTTGATTCCTGTTCCTCCACTTTTTCCCTGTTCCTGTTCCTTATGCCCCTCTGGTAATTCTTGAATAATGGAAATGAGAGGTTGTGGAAGAGGATGTTCTTGACTCGGAAGTTCTGAATGAGGTTCCGGAGGTTGCTCTTGATTCGGAAGTTCTGAAAGAAGTTCTGGAAGAGGTTGTTCTTGATTCTGAGTAAGAGGAGGTTGTTTCTGGTTCAGAGGTTGATTCGGAGGCTGTTCCTGATTGAGAGGTTCTGGAAGAGGGCTGTTCTTGATTCGGAGGTTGTTCTTGATTCGGAGTAAGAGGAGGTTGTTCTTGGGTGGGAGAAGGAGGTTGCTCCTGATTCGGAGGCTCTGAAAGAGGTTCTTCTTTGTATTCTTTCTGTAGTTGCTCTGAAGAGGATCTGAATAGCTTCGTGAGTTCCTCTAGTTGTTCCTGTTGCTTGTGTGCCTCCCGTCCTTCTTCCTTCAGCTTCTTTAGCCGTGCATATTTTGTTCTAGTCCCTGGTACTAGAACTGGCCATTCTTCGTATTCTTCGCGTTCTAGTAGTTGTACCAATTGATCTGCAATTGGCATTCCATCCTTCCTGACCCAGATTCCAAAGGAGAGGAGAGTATCACGTAGTATCTGGAGGCTCTCTGTACCTGCTTTACAGAACGTTTCTTGGTCCCATTCGCAGAAATCTTCACAGAAAGAGAACCATAGATCCTTGCCAAATTCTCTGTACGAGGAATGTTCCTTGTATGCTATTGCCCTTTGTTTTATGCATCCTGCAAGTCCCCTGCCTGTTGCTTTCCTTGGATAAATATCCGCGCATCGTATCTCTGCCTCCAGTTCCATTATTCTTCCTTCTTTGGTCTGGGTAGTCGTGGAAAGGGTGATTCGCTGCGTTCGAGAGGAGGAGAGTCAATTCCTGCCTTATAGTACGTGGTGATTGAGGGTGATTACCTGTAACTTTACTTATGGAATAGTGGGTATTCACTTATTCATGCGCAGTAAGCTTGGTAGGTAATATGGTTGTTTTGTAAAGGAGGATCGTAAGGATCCGTAAGGTTATATGGGAGTGGTTATTCACCTATTCTAGTCATATGATATATCAATAACTAGTGACATAGGCTAGATGAAACTATTTTAGCACTGCTAGCCTGATAAATTAAGATCTTAAAGTTACCATGTGAGTAGTTTTCCGTCCCTCTTTTTGTTTTTTGGAAAGACTTATTACCTCGCTTGCTGTTTCTAGATAAACCAACTGAGAATGATCCAGTCCCGTTGTTTTAACGTTCACATATCAGCTATTCTATATCAGATACTCCAAATACCAGCATACAACCAAATCAAAACTATCGAACTTGGCACAAATATATACTTGAAGGTTTTGTCTTCCGTAATTCTGAGCGAGATATATTTTAGCATCGGTTACAAGAAAGCCAACAAGCGAGCTATTTTCTCAAAGACTTATTCCGGCCCCAATGCAAAGATATGTCATCGGAAGAACAATACAACGAGTCGCAAAGTCTTCGATGTGAGATCGTCAATATTTTAATCTAGCAGGTGATCTACCGGCACATAGGCTCTGCGATATCATCCCTCGGCCGAAACTTTAAAACTTTAAATTTGCTTGCTTGGCAGCAGATTAAAAGGTCCACTCAAACGGCTGCAGGGGCAAATATCAGATGAAATATACATGTCCGTGCCTGGTTCGTAATCGTAACAAGAAGAATCACATGAAGATTGAGAATTTGGTCATATTCAAGCTTAGCATGTATCTGATGAAGCACTCCCTCGATAATGCGTATCTAAGAATCAACGAGGAAAGGTTCTTTTTGAGAATTTGATACAACATCAAATTTTCTGCGAAATTTCGTCCCTTTTCCCCTCGCCCTCGGTGGTTGTAGTTGGAGCTAGTCCGAAGCCTGGACGTCATAGCAATTGTCTATCTCGCTTAGGCCTTGTTTGCTCTGCAGCGATTTTTCCTCCAGGTGCAGGCATTCGAGTGAAAAACCGAATCCTAACTTTTATTCAATCTCGGAAACAACGGAGTTAGGCCCCTTTCTCTTGGTTTCAATAGAGTTCGGGTGGAAGAATCTTATATCCAAGAAAGCGTGTGAAGTACTTAAAGTAATGTTCTCGCAGGAGTCTAAGCAGCATCGACTGGTCATTCTTTCTTCGGTCCTTATAATTTTCTCGCGACACTAGCCGATATGATGTTCTCACAGATGCTGTTCCCTCGAGCTTTTATGGTGGTGCTTCTCACACAGTACTCAGGGGTTCACTCTCTTCCAACTACATCTACATCTGTATCGAATGGAAGTTACCCACACACAATAGTCCAGGATTTCGCCATGCCAGTATCGCTCGAGAATATTGCGGCTCGTAAAAGTGGGGAGTTACTCATAACTTCCATCACATCATCACTTCTATATCAAATCGATCCATTCTCACCTAAAGAGCCACTGCTCATCGCTGAAGTACCTGGCATCAATGGCATGCTCGGAATTGCGGAGCTCGAAGATGATGTATTTTACGTTGTTGGAGCCAGTTTGGCATCGCTTTCTCCTCTTGTCACTATCCCAGGATCCTTCGGTGTTTGGAAGATCGATGTTAGAGATTGCAGTATCGAGAATGGTACCGTGACACGATCTGGAAATGTCACACTTGTTACTATGATTCCCGATGCCCAGCTACTGAATGGAATGTGTCGGTTGGCGAATAACGACACTTCAAACCTTCTTATTGCAGACTCCCTCGCTGGAACAGTTACCAAACTTGATGTTAGCACAGGACAGTATGAGATCGCTATCACGGATCCAACCATGGAAATTACAACAGACGCCCTACAGGTTGCGATAAATGGCATCGAAGTGTCTGGTTCTGATCTATTCTTCACCAACTTCAATCAGGGACTATTTGCAAGAGTTCCTATTTCGCTTGCTACCGGCTATGCAACTGGGCCTGTCGATGTTATCGTTCACAGTCCTGCTGGAGATGATTTCGCTATGTCCAAGGATGGGAAGAAAGCGTACATTGCTCAGAATGGACAAAGCACAGTGGCAGAAGTCAACATTCCAAACCGATCGGTTAGAACTGTGGTAAACTCTACAGATCTGGGCTCTGATGCTGCTGTCGCTCTCGGCCGAACACACCGCGATTGGAATAGTGTCTATGTGACAGCATCTGGCACTGTCAACGGGACAGCCGGTGGAAATTCAACCACAAGTGGACGAGTTGTCAGGATAGATATCCCACTTGCCGAGCTTCATGCATAGAGAATCTTCAAGTGTGCTTCATAGCTTGAGAAATTGAGGATGATTCTGCAATAATGAACAGTATTATCCACTCTACCCCGGTAGAATATAAACTCTAAGTTTTAGTCAATTGTGATGCCGTTAACTATCTGATATGTCCTATATTGCACTTTGACGTCGTCGAGTTGAAAATACTCCAATGGAGCCTTGACTCCCCGCGCTTTGCACGCCAATAATTAGTTGATTCGTATACTTCTCGACAGCCCCTCAATGTCCAACCCCAATATTCCAAGAACGGCTCTGTAGCCTCCCAGGCCCATGGATCCCATGCTTCACGCCATATTACCATTCCAGTTCTACACGTGGAAGGGCTGAAGAAGCCAACGAGGTCACCGCATAACGCCATATCATCGTATGAATCGCCTGCACGTATGAGGTTGTCGCGCATCCCTGATATAGGTATCATGTCAATCCATGGATGATGTATAACAGCTCGCTGAAGCCGAGTTGGATGAAGACTGGGTGGAAGATTAACATTCAACCGTCCTGGGGCCATGGTGTTGAAGGGTGATATGGCATCATCATCCGATGTGTCTTCTAACTTCAGACCAAGCACAAACGTGTTGCTGATAAATGCACGCCATATGTTGAATTTGACAAGAACCAGCAGATGATCGGTGTTGGAAGTAGCAAGCTTGTGGTTCCGGGCTGCCCAGTCTTCAAATCTCTGTATGATCTTGGAATCCCGAACCCAAGTTAGTTTGCACAAAGTCGTGTCTTCAGGGGTCGGTGGATCAGATTGACAGACGACAACTGCGCAACCACTCGGATCTACTTCCGAGTCTGCCTTTGCGTCTGCCTTTGAATGATGTCCCTGTATCGAGCTAGATTGTGGGTTACCCAGGAGGTTTCCGGTCCTAATTATGTTAAACTCTTTTGACTTAGAAGGAGATTGTAAGCCTTTCTTTCGCTTTGTAAGGCGTCTTCCTATAACGCAATATGACCTTACATTAGCGTACTGATCAATTTAGTCAAGCGATTTAAGATGACTACTGTAACTTACTATAAGCTCTTTGGTTTATTCGATTTTGCAAAGCTCTTCTCTGCGTAGGGCTCGTAATCCCACTCCAATCTTCTTCTGAAATTGAGACTCCTAGCTGTTGCGGCATTCGCTCAAGCTGTATAAGCGGGGTGGTATCTTTCTCAACTTTCCTGATTTCCATATTTTCTCTATAGGGCTGTTGGAAGATCTATATGCGTCTGTTACATAAGAGAAATTACCGCTACCATACAAAATAATGTGAGTATTTCATGCAGCTTGCTTACATCCACAGATCCGTCAGTACAAACTTATGCAAGGCTTTACTGCCCCTTTAGCCTGATCGGGGGATTTCGAAAAAGCCAAGGAAAAGCAAGGAAGTATCCCCGTTAGTAGGATGTAACGAGTTGATTTTGTTTTAATGATTTGTTCAACGTAAATACGTCGGTGCGGTTTAGAATTTGCTCGAGATAGAGGGGCTCGGAGTTAACATGGACTTAGTGGTGGCCCCTAATGCAGGTTGATAACTGGTACATTAGCGTCGGGTCACTAGCCGCAGACTGCTCGCCTAATTTAAAAGCATCTTGTTCTGCTCAAGGACGTCTTCCTTAATGATTACAGGACCAGTATATTGTTTTACTTTTTCATCTATCGGAAGTCTGTATCATCCAAGTAAAATGTCGCTCGTAATGCATGTATCCAATCAAGATAGCTCGGATTTAGTGCTAAGATACCCATGCGCTTTAAAATGTCATTCATTCATCACATCCGCGAGAGCTTAATGCCAATACTTTGGTGCCACAGCCTTGGTCTTCAACCAAGCTTTCTCCAAGGCCTCAACCACATCAGCAGGCAATGGCCCTTTCTCCAAATCCTCCAAGTTCCCTTCCAGATGCTTTACACTACTAGCACCAACAATGATAGCATCATTGAACTCTGGCTTCATCATGGAATGATGCTCCATCCATCTTAGAGAAATCTCGGCTACCGTCAATCCGTGCTTCTTACCGGCTTCCTGGATGAGTTCAAGAGCATCGAAGTAAGAATCATTCCAATAACGACCTTGGTGAAGCTTTCCTTGCATGATCTTTGGATCGAATCGAGAACCAGCCTCAAACTCGGTTTGGTCGCGCTGGTATCTTCCAGTCAAGAAACCGCCTGCTAATGGCTGGAATGCGTAAAGAGAAATGCCGTAGTGTCGAAGGCAAGGAAATAATTCAGGCTCAATACTACGTTGAAGTGCGTTGTAAACTCCTTGATACGCAGTTGGCTTAATCCAACCATTCTTATCGCAGATTTCGCAAATCTTTGCGACCTCGTAGGAAAGATAGTTGCTGATACCAAATCGCGTGAAGTAGCCTTCTTCATGGAGCTTGTTGACTTCTCTAAGTGTGTCCTCGAATGGATGTTTTCGGTCTGGGCCATGCAAGTAGAACATATCGATCTTCTTTGTCTTGAGTGATTCAAGAGATTTCAGCAATCCTCTGCGCACATCTTCAGGTGTATGGGTATATGGTTCGGTTCCAGCCATTGGGCCTCCTGCAGTTGGGTATAACTTAGTGTCCATCACAATACCACGCTTCTGCCAATCAGTCTCTGATAAAATTTCCTCGGTTGAACCGTTGCCATAAACTCGAGCTGTGTCGATTTCGTTGTGGCCATGCTTCTGAAAAACATCGAGAATTTCAGACACAACTTTTAAATCGTGTACACGAGCACCGAGAGTATCTAAGGTTCTAGTTTAGATAATAGTTATAAGACGATATACAGGAGTGTACCTACTGGGCTGGCCAATTGTCATGGCCCCAAAAACGACCTTCATGGCTGTTTTACTCATTGTGAGATCGTGGTTCGAGAATGCGAGAAAGTTGCAATGCTAATGTGTTTGTGTCTTTATGATTGAAGTTGGAAAGCGTATGGGTAAAGTAAGATGGTGTAATGGAAAAAGGAGGGGCAGTGAGCGATGCCTTTATATTGATCTGCTATTCTGTGACCTCACGGTTTCACGGATCTAGCGGCGATAAGAACATATGAATCGTTTTATGACGACACGTTGTGTGGGAAGATCCCTAACTCCGTGATTGCACGGCGCTTTTGCGACTCGAGTTGTGTGAGTGGATCGAAGTGCACTTTTGCACCTACAAACACGGACACATACAGAAGTGGCAACAGTCCACTTCTCAAATTCTGGCAGAAGGAGAAGGCGGCATTATGGAGCTGAACTACGTCCTCAATCGAGCTAAAAGAAAGGAATCACTTTCTTGTCAATGAGAAAAGTGTTAAAAGTGAGAGATAGCCTTTCAAACCTCGAAGAGTTTCTTCATACACCTTAGTATATTTGCAAGTTTTCATCAATGCTTGTTTTACTAAGTAGTACAATAGAAACACTTGAGCTACACACTGATGGATCCATGATTCGTGCAGTCTCATCCATTCTACTTTGCTATTTCACAGGAATACATCTTACGAGTTGGAAACTTGCCATCACAGCTTCCGGCCGATTTTGATATACTCTTTATTTATTCGACATATCTCGGCCGAGGGTAATCCTCGGCCGTAGAGAAAGCTCACGAATAGGGCTGCATGGTGACTCAGCAACCGCTAGCGGATCGGCGGCCGCGAATCCGCTAGAGATTGCCGCGCTTCAGCGTGTCGCGGCCTCAGGCACTCACTCAGCCTCATGTCTCACCCTTGCAAAGTCCACAACCCTTTTCGCAGACATAATTCAACGCGTCAGGAACTCTGCAACAAAACGGCCGATTCTTGACCGGAACTCCAAGCCGCTCTCGACTTGCGCTGCCTCGACCAAAGTCTAGCCTCGCCCGCGAAGGTTTTGCTCTTCACGACTGTGGTAGGCATAGGAGAAAAAAATACC
The DNA here is from genome assembly GCA_029641185.1 of Pseudofabraea citricarpa. NCBI lineage: Eukaryota > Fungi > Ascomycota > Leotiomycetes > Helotiales > Dermateaceae > Pseudofabraea > Pseudofabraea citricarpa. The sequence continues at coordinate 863,839 of JAPWGK010000008.1, forward strand.
GAATCGAGGAGGGGAGCCCTAAGAAGGCCTTCCCAGCGCCTCTGTAATTTCACAAACAGACTTGCACAGCACAACCCACCAGACAACATGAGTCGAATATTGCCGAGTCGGCAAGCTGAAGAACTGTGTGTACATGCCCGTGGTTAGAGATACGAGGTGAGGACCAGGTCTAGGCTAACACAACATTTCTAGTCACAAGTCCATCATAGCATACTTGTCAGCAAACAGCCTCCCAAATACCGCCGCCGCACTTAGGACAGAGTTGAACCTGGGGGAAGAAGTTTTTGATGCAGCCACGGCAAAAAAATACGAGACATTGTTAGAGAAGAAATGGACCAGCGTTATCCGCCTACAAAAGAAGGCAAGCCTTTCCCAGCCCAACTTGCTTTATATTCTGTTCTCGTCACGTCCTTAACTAGTATCATGCTGTAGATAATGGACCTCGAATCACAACTTGCTACATTAAAATCCGAGCTCGAAAGCGCTACCCCTTCCTCTCTGTCAAGACGTAACCAAGATCCGACCTCCTGGCTTCCTAGTAAGCCTGCCCGATATACTCTGGAATCACACCAATACGAAATTTCCTGTATCGTATTTCATCCAGTCTATTCCACTATTGCGTCCGGTGATCAGGGCTCCACTATTAAGATATGGGACTGGGAACTCGGCGAACTAGAGAGAACAATCAAGGGCCATACCAAAGCAATCACCGGTATCGACTATGGTGGTCCTAAAGGTCATACCCTTCTAGTCTCTTGTAGTTCAGACCTGACTATCAAATTGTGGGATCCGGCAGATGGATATAAGAATACTCGGACGCTGTCAGGCCATGACCATACCGTCAGTGCTGTCCGCTTCATGCCATCTGGGGACATGATTGTTAGCGCCAGTCGGGATACGACTTTGAGAATATGGGACGTCACCACTGGATACTGTGTGAAGACGATACGCGGGCATTCAGAGTGGGTTCGTGATGTTTGTCCCTCGCCCGACGGATCTTTCGTTCTCTCGACCGGGGATGACCAGACGGTCCGGTTATGGAATGTTTCCGGATCACGATCAGAAAACAAGTTGGCAATGTTCGGTCACGAGAACTTTATCGAATGCTGCGTCTTTGCGCCGCCATCCTCGTACCAGTACCTAGCATCCCTGGCCGGATTGCAGAAGCCGCCACCGACAAGCAACACATCAGAATTCATGGCCACCGGGTCGCGAGACAAGACCATCAAGCTGTGGGATATGCGGGGCACATGTATCAAGACACTAATCGGCCATAACAACTGGGTGCGGGCTCTTGTTTTCCACCCCGGCGGCAAGTATCTTCTTTCTGTGGCAGACGACAAGACACTACGTTGCTGGGATCTAAGTCAAGACGGCAAGTGTGTCAAGGAGCTAGCGGATCTGCATGATCATTTTATCTCTTGCCTGGGATGGGCTCCGGTAATTGTGAAGGATAGAGATAGACCTCCAACCAACGGCGAGGCTGGAGGAGGTCCACCAGAGGTGCAGATTCGCTGTGTGATTGCCACCGGAAGCGTGGATATGAAACTGAAGATATTTGCAAGGTAGTCGTGCAAGATTCGGTCCATAGGCAGGCTCTGACATTACTGTTCGTGCTTCTCTAGAGACCTTGGAGATAGTGGCATGACCATCAGTAGCGGCTTCACGGACCGACTGAAGCATGCAAAACGAGGGACAAAATTGTAAGAAAACAGGCTGCCCCGCTGCACAAACAGGTACCAGAGTAGCTGCGCAGGGACTTCCGGCGATAATGTTGATGAATAGCGTCCCTTTTAAATGACCATCCGTCTGCGGTAGCTTCGGAGTTTGGGTGATAGATGGGTTGTATCTCAGGCGCCGGAAAACATGACCAGCTCAGATTGGCAAATCTGCATTTTCGCGAATGGTGTTGGTGCCTTGGGTTCGGTCTTTCAGATACTAGACCTTGTAAGCAAATTAGGGGCAAAAGGTCTCTTGGTCCTTTATTGAGTGCAACAATTTGCCCCCGACAGTGATGATTCGTCTGGATTTTCCCTTCAGGTTGGTTGTGGTTGACCAAGTTCCGGAATGCATATCTCTTTTCTGTATCTGGTAATAAGGAATGCAGTCGCCTCCGATGGTCATCTCAGCGGCTATTTTCTATGCTCTGTGCCCCAATGAGCTCGGATTTTTACGGACCTTTCTACTTCTTAAATCGCGATAAGTCGGGGGTGAGGGGTGAATCTAATCCCACAGCTACAGTACAAGATGCGAGCAAGGAGAGGTTGGCGGCTCGTCTAGCCGCCGCCTTGGATCCCTGAAAATTGCTCCATCGGGTCAAGCCCTGGTCTATATCTACATGATGGCCTAGGCTAAGTGCTAAAAATGGCCAGCAGCCAGTTCACTAAGCCTGGCGTATCGCCTTCTTCTATGTATAAGAGTCTTCAATCGGTCGATTGTAGATCACCTTCCAGCCTGCGATTCGGGCTGAAGCATTGGCTAGCTATTCGAGACGGTCATGGCGTGAATTCGCTGGGCAGTGCTGGCGGCTAGGGGGGCCGCATTGGCAACCTGCACTTTGCTTCTAAGTAGTTGGCTAACTACCGCGTCTCTTTCTCCAGACTTGTAAAACAGCAACCGCTCGTTGGTGGATCAGTCAGCTGCTTAGTCGATAGACCAGTGACTTGACCACAACTTCTCAAACATCATTGGCCAAAAGCTTGTTACTCAGGCAGCCCTTTAACAAGGTTCTAGGTCATTGCATAGCTATTCTCTTCTCTTCTCTACTCTTTTCTACTAAACGACGATGGTCACGACGCAAGGCGGAGTGTTTTAGGCTAGACTATTGAATTGGCGCCTAAGTCAGGTCTGGAAGTCGGGTCTGGTCTGGACAGCTCTTCCTCCTGTCGATACTGTTCCTCACACGTAGATGCATTCTGTCGGCTTGAAAGAGCAGCGGCTCTCCGGCTTTCCAACATATCAGCCAGATATTGTTAGATCTGAAAAAGTATAAGTATCCCTAGAGTTGTCAAGTCAGTAAGGTTTTCATCATCAAGCATCGACAACTCACCAATCTACAATACTCTGAGCCACTCTCATATATAACACCTCTGCAAAAAAGCTATTCTCCTAGCATTCACACCCGCCCTCTCCTCAATCAAGACACACAACAGTCAACAGCACCTGTAAGCCTCATCCTCGTCTACAGAGTCCTACCATCACATTCTCACATTATCATAGCATCCTCAAACACAATGCCGTGCCGCCGCTGCGGTGAGCAGGGTAGTTGATACGACTCCCAAGCAGATGACTTTTTTTGTAGATAATAGGGAAACTATAAACGAGTTTGAAGGGCGCCAGAAGTGGATCTACCTCTGGATTCTTAGGCTAACTCAGAGCCGTGCTCGGGGCTCAGGGCTTGGCTCAGGCTCAGGTTAGAGCAGCAACTGCTCAGGCCCAAAGATGGAAATAGGTTCTAGTGAGGTCACTTTTCCGGTGAGACTTTAGAGGTAGGTATGAATTATTAGAGATGCTTTTTCTTCGTCGACAGGAAAGAAAGGCCTATTTCTCGCCATAGAAATTTTACTTGGCGTATTTAACATAATCAGCTGAGTTTGGTTATATAAATGCTATTGATTTAGCAATTCTTGCTACTTAGAAAAATGACGGGATCTGGGTTCAAAATGATTACTCTACTGCCACTAGTTGTTCAAGACTTAGTGACCTCGCGCCACCGCTGTCATTAAATATTTCAACGATAATAAAGACGATCAGATTTCGTCGTAGTAATCATAGCCTTCATCGTGCTCCATGTACTCCTCATTCTCCACCTCAGCATATTCATCGTCATGATAATTTTCCTCGTCCTGCTCGGCCTGCCAATAACCCTGCCATTTTAATGCATGCAATGCCGCGCCACGAGCAGCGTAATTGAATGAAGGGAAGCACATTCCGCGCTCACCAATAACGACCTCGTGGCCCGTCGCTCTCAATATAGCTCGAGTAAGTACTTCCATATAAATACTGGTGTCCATAACAATGACATGATCTGGGGGGGCTATCCATGACCCGATATGCGCTGGTGCTGGCATGGTATGAACTATGTTTCTAAGTTGCTTTTCCCTCAGATTCCAGGGGAGCTTTTCATCATAGTGTGAATGAGCTATTCCACGTCAGTCTCTTATTTTTGCAAATATGATTCGAAATAATACTGACCTTTGCCATACTCGCGTATTTCATTCTCCTTCCACAAGTCTCGTTCAATAATGTCGCTATACTTATTGACCCATAAATCATCAATGTCCGCTATGTCTCGACCAGTAATATTCACCTGCCTCTGATAACCTGCAACATCTGTGAGGTTCATACTCACTGTTCTGTTGACTCTATCCATGTCTTCTGGCCAACGAGAGCCGTACATGATACCGAGTCGCGCATATGCTACTTCTGTCATAAGAGGCCCAATACCTACTTGCTTCGGCCAACCCCTCTCTTCTTCGGTAATGTTCGCATTGTAGATACCAATGACATGGTTCACCAAAGAGTATAGGATCGGCCAACCTCCATATCTAGGTTCACTTCTAGTGCCCCTTGTTTGATAGACTCCGTCTTCCTTTGACCACTGAGCCTGGTGAATGTTCAAAAAGAAATGGCTGTGGTCTACGATCATCACGGTACCGTTATCTGGAGCTTCTATCGTCCTCAAGGCCATGTCTTTCCTCTCTTGCGACTGCTCCCATGATTCGATACCTGCAATTGCACATGCCTCGTCAATCAGATCACTAAGCTCGTTGTAAAACTGATTAGGTCGCGCAATTATTGCAGATTTGATAACAACACCATGGTCTTCAAATGCAATGCGTTTAACTTCTTCCAGCATATCAACAAATAGTACAAGAAGCTCGCTTTTCAAAAGACTACTAGATGTTGGTGCTGATCGAAACCATTTGGGCAACATAGCTCGCAGTCGTTTTTGGGCTCTCAGCCGGGTAATAAAGCCCTTGTTTCGTAGGTAAGGTGGTTGCGGGTTGTATTCTTCCCTTTCAGGATAACAGATCTCTTCCAGGGTATCAAGCCACCTCGAACTATCCCGCCAGGGGCGGAAGGTTTTGGTGAGCTTTGAGCAAGTATGCTCAGCCCACTCTGTCTTTTCAGATGTGATCCAATTTTGTACTTTATTTCTCCATAGTTCGAGGTTAGAGATCGCGGGAAGATCGTCCAAGAGTACTGATTGGAATGGCGACTTTTTCAGTTCTTGGTGAAGTCGATGCATGACTAGCACATACTGCTCTCTCGTGGGAACAAGTGCCAAGGTTGTGAAGTTTGACCCATCGGTGATTACGGCAGTTCTATACAGTATCAACACTCCATCAATCCAATTAATCATCCAGACTTGATACTGACGCTGTCAAAGTTGAGAAGTCTATCCCGATGGCATTGGGTTTGCCAGACCAATAACGGTCCCCCCTTTCGAAGTAGCATAGTCCTAATCTCGAAAAGCATAAGACTGAACATATAAACCCGGAGAAAAACAACATTATTTCGAGATTGAGGCTTCAAATCTCATTCTCGGAGTTCGACATAATAAATGATCACTACGACAGGAGATTTTGGAAGAAAATCAAACGGGTTGTATCTTTTCGGCCTAGCCTCCAGCCACTGGCTGCTACCTAATTCTAAGCACGTGACCACAACACACCACACTTACAACGACATCTCTACTGAGTCGCATTTCGACTCTCCGAACATCAGATCCTCCTAGTTGTCTTTTCTTTATACCAGCAAATCAAGTGATGTATTTGACTTGAGGAGCAAGAGCTAAAGAAATAAAACCAAGCCTAAAATCCATCGGCAGAAGACTTTTCTGAGGTTGAAGGCAGTAAAGCAAGTAAGCAAAGATCACAAAAGAGCACAACTTCACGAAGGCTCGCTTTTAGTACTTCTTGCCTTATCCAATAAGCACCAAGCAACTCTTGGAATTAGATAGCAAGATAGCCTGAAATCCTTCAAATAGCTACTATTCTTGTCGCGTAGCCAGAACCGAAAATAGCCCGCGGGATAATGGGGAAAGAATTACGATCGGATCCTTCTGATGTGGGGAGTTAGTATTCGGGAGGGGGAAGCAAACAAGCTTTTCGATATCCGAAGGCTACTCTAAGTGGGACATGTCGGGAAAATGGGGTACAAGAGATAGCATTTGTCATTCTGGTTATTTTTGCATTCTATTCCTGGGAAATAGTCAACCACATACTGAAGCACTACCAATCATCTTTCAAAAGGAATATCCAAGTATTTCATTGAAAAATACGAAGCAGACTCAAGATTCATATTCTTGAGTATCCTTGTCCTTCTTTTCAAAGAAAAAAGGAAAAAGGTTCCAGTCATCATCAACCATTCATCCTTCGTAAGAAATATACAAATTCTCCTAAAAGAATCCATCACCATCATCAAGTCGTTCTTTTCCTGCAAGTTCATCCCTCCTCTCCACGCTATCAGCATTTAACAGGTGTTCAACATGGAAGTCAAGGCGGTTCTCTCAGCACTGGTGACAGTAAGAGAGTAGACGCTCTTGACCTTGACCCACATTCTAGCGTACGTGCAGTAGTAAGAGGCTATACCAATTAGCGACGGATGTTCGAGGATTGCCTTGAGTGACTTACTAAGCGGGGGCTTCCAGTCCTCAGGGCCCTTGTCTCCCTTGCTCTGGTTGACATTGTCGGTGACGGCAAGCAGTTGAGGATTGGTCAAGTCATTGGCGAATGCCTGTCGGCGAGCAGTGGTCCAAGAAGCAGCACCAGATTTCCAGGCGTTGCTCAATGGGACCATGTGGTCAATATCAACGTCTGAAGCCGCAGTCCAAACACCACCATCGTAAGGAGACACCCACTAGACACTCGTTAGTTTAGATTCTCTTCAAGGATAAGATTTGACATACTCGGCCGCTGGTAGCGGAGCAGTCACTGCCTTGCACAACGCTGGTTCCGTCACGAGCAAGCACAACCTCACGAGTGTTGCAGGCGCCAGATTGAGTGATCCAGTGAGGGAAAAGATCACGGGAATAACCGTCCTGAGGGCCTTGGGCTGCAGTAGTGAGACCCGCAAGTTGGGTTCTGGCAGTTGCAGCCGTGGGAATTCCAGGAGGAGTTGGAGCTGGGGCTGGAACTGGGACAGCCAAAGCAAGAGGGGCGAGCACAAGGAGGGAGAGGGCAGAGACGAGCATGATGAACAGGAGAGGCGGTGATGATGAGGATGGAGGTGAGGATTACATTTCAGGATCCCCAGAGAGGCTTTATAGAAAAACAGGAAGTGATGATCGCAACCATCGTGAGCCAGCAACTCTGCCCTGTCAATCTAATCCCCTATCAGCGCACCCACCCCGCTTGTTCCTGAATATCAGAAGCGTCTGCCCCTCAGATTCCACGTGCAAGCCTTCTCTGCCTTGGCATCACAATCGAGCTTCCATTTTGAGAAGCTCAAGATTGAAAGATAACCAGCCAATCCATCCAGAGCGCCCACATGTGTTCGGATGCTCGGTACCGGTCACAGAGAAGGAGGAAGGGTCTTTTCAGAAGGAATAATAACCTTAAAAGAAGCTTCCAAGTTTCCAAGACCAAGTGCTTGGCATGGCCAATCCGTTTGCTTGAAGTACCGGCGTGTTTCTTACCACCTTCCTTATCGAGCAATGCCGCTCCTGCCAAGAGATGTGCATCGAGCGTCGCGAAGTCCGCCCAAGATGACCTGCATTCCATCGTGCCCTATCTCGACTTCTCATTGACTCGACAGGTACCGGCAGATAAGGATTTAAGCATAATTAAGTGCTTTGTTATTGGGGTATAGCGGGAGGCGCCGGTGAGCGATTGGAATGACAAACTGAGAAGGAGAAACATGATAATAGCGAAAGTCAATTGCATACCGCCATGCTGAACGGCGTGCAGAGACTGGTGCGAAGAATGGGGACGCTGATCAGCCCGGTCAAAGGCTTTCCAATCTGTACCATTGGCCGCCAGATCCGTCCAGTAACTTGTTGTGGAACTGGAGAGGCCCCATGCCAATGCTACAATCAGAACGCCAGCCAGCCCAGCTTCATCCATTTTCGATTCGCTTGAGTCTTAATCCATACCGGTCGAGATCGTATTCGTAGTTGTTGCGCCGATATCTTTGCCATTGTAGATTGCGGTTGCTAACCTGTTTTCCTACTGCTGAACCCCATGCTGCTTGTATATTTGAGTCAAGCCCTTGCCTATTGATGCGACTCACCTGCATACTCGGCGCATAGCTGGTAATATACCTACCTGTCCCTTCATTGCAGCCACAGTGCGAAAGGAAGTTGTGTAAGCAATCATTATCAATAACCGGACGGTCCCGACAGCCAACCTGAAAAGTAATGAATGGTACTTGGTTGCATGTGTAAGCCGATAATGGAAGTTGAGTATGTCGAAGTCATTCAATCCGAGGAGATGTGGACCACAGGTGAGGCATTCGGTATATTGTTCTCATTTCTCGTTGCAGCTCCGCGTAACATTGAAGCGACTCTTCCTGCTATAGAGACCTTTGATACTTCTTCGCTGAAATTTGGCACTTTGCTGTTTGTTTATGTAATTCCAAGTATCCGCTGCAAAGGGACCCAGTTTCCAAGCAATACAAATCAAGTCTTGCCATCAATATCGATCGAGGTGGAAGGCATGTTGGCATATTCGTGATGATCTCGTGGGATGATACTACGCAGGCTTTGTAATGGCTGTAGATGAGGCAGATAGATGATTATTATGGTAGGTCAATCTGCAAAAGACCCTCATTAGTATCAGCTCCAAATGTTTCTCAATATACTGACTCACTATCCTTGGGATGTTATTAGCACCAACGGCCCATTTATCGATAGACCAAGACGAATAAATCTACCAGTGACTGAGGCTCCGCAGCATCTTTGCTGTAGACAGATTCAAGAGAAACTGGTGCAATTGAATTCAAGACTGGCTCCCATTGCAGGTCAGTGACGGTCTCCCATCGCTTCATTTATTGTAGCACTGGCTGGGGAGACTTCGGGACGGTTCCTACGCAACGTAGAGCTATTAGTAGCCTCACCGGCAGATTTCAGCTGATGCCTCATCGGCGTGTCAGTTCGGAGGGTTCTCCAATCTTGTTATTGTATCAAGATGCAGACAGTAGCGCAGCTTATGTGTCGTGTAAACAGAAAGAAGCACTTGCAAGTCTGTCATCAACCTTGCGAAAACGAGAGTCGGACGAGTAGAAAAGAACGAAAAGAGCAAACTTGGCCAGAACACCATTACCGGAACACGCAACAGATCTTTGAAAGCAATAGGGGCTGGAGTGATCAATTGGTGAGGGAAGTTGATGATTCAAATACCACGAACGCGTTTGCAGGATTTTCTTCAATGCTACCACGTGACCCGGAGGTCTCCGCCGCTTGGCAATACTTGGTTGATCGCGAAATCCCTTCTGGCCTTAAAACCGATGTTATATGTAGTGTTTCAGGCACTATGCCTGTTTACTATGCCCAATTCCAACAAAAATGCCTACAAAAAGAGACGTAGCGAAAATGAAATTTGGCTCCCCCAGTCATGAACCTTGATGTACCCCAGGTTTAGTTGGGAAGAAATGGTATTGTCTCAGTCAACGATTGAGAAAAAAACCCGAGTTTATATTTAAGTTTTCGGCATTCTGCTAAAATGCCTTCTAGATACTTTATGAAGAAGGTGGCTTGTGATTTATACGGCTCCTAACTTGCTGCTGCCTTGAAATAAGCGATGGACATTATATTGTTGATTCCCATTCTAGCCCTTGTTGCCAAGTCATTACAGGAACGACATCGATTATACGAGATAGCCAAATGAAGTTCGCAGTCAATATAGCTGAATGAAATACATCTACTAGTAGAAATATTAATCTTCAATGCGATTTCTATCTCCTTGAAGACGACCAAACATACCATATGTGCTTGATAGGTACCGAGACTATTTTCGAAGCCTCTCTCGCTTAACTTCCTGAACCAGCGGGCGCAGGCAACCCTCGTTTCCTACAGAATGAAGAATGCTCGTTTACATATCAATCCAAGAATACACCAGTAGCCAGAACAGCTAACAACATTATGCCACAAAGTACAGAACCATTTCCAATCACCGAAGCACCTGATCTCATAATCGTAGCCTCATACTCCAGCGCCTTATGAATGCAAGTCTGCATGGAATCCGTACTATTCTGCCAGTCCACGAACAAGGAATCCTGGCCACATTTATTATAATGCTGGAAGATCAGTCTCGGCGCAGGCCGTGTGGCCGGCTCAGTGAAGCTGCCCAGGTGGCCACAATTCCTAGTCATGGCCGAATACAGTAGTTGAGGCATCTGAAGAAAGCGGCTGTTGCAGTGATCGTATACTCCTGTGATAACCGGGATGAAACTGAATTGATAACTGTGACAGCCAGCATCAAAGCTCTTGAAGGGTACCATCTTTGCGTGGTTCAGAGATGTATCTGCCAGAACGGCAGTGGAGGGTCCGAAAACTAAAAGACATCCTAGCATCAGAGTTGAGATTGTGAAGTGCATTCTAGACTCAAGTGCTGGTATATCAAACGAGGTTTCTTCTCGATACTTAAAGAGAGTGGAAGAGTCAACATGTACGGCCTCTGTCGGTGGATGCTCATGTTTTCTTATCAACTTTATATTACGTTATCCAAAATTACGTATGGGGTACTAAAATGTGTTACTGGGTGTCATTTTGCTGGTATTACAGATAGACTTTTGACGGTGCCATACTAAGCAATACCAACATCCTCCAAAGAGTATCGATTGGCGATAGGGCTGAAAACTCTAAACCATATTCTTTTGTCGACCAAGTTCTGCGCACTAGAATCTACATGAAGGGAGCTCGCGTGACTCGAACAGAGCCCAGCATTAGAAGCATGTTACCTTGTGGTCTAGAGCGAGCCTCAAAACGTGAACTCCTAGCCCGCATATGGCGATTACTGATATTGGTTATCTAGCGCTCTCAGCAGAACCCAAGATTTCGCTAAGAAATAACTGTAAATGCTCTGTTCAAAGTCAACAAGCAGTCCTTTCATTTAGAAAGCTGTCACCTTCTCCTATCAAACTGCTGTCAGATGAAAACGGGAATTACCGTTAAGACAGTACATAATACAGTCAAACGTTCCCTAAAACTTGTCAAGCTACTACCCAGAGATCCCTTGTTCTCTGAGGCTCTGAGTAAAACTTATTTATTGTTGAGCCAGGAGACTAAAGAGTCCCACCCCACTAAAAACTCGTTTTCCCCTGCGCTACCTCGCTAAAATAAGCTTGCATCTGATCTCCGGAATCTGTTGAATGATCTATGAGCAGGAAGTCATCCATGAAAAGAACATCATTCTATGACGAGTCAAGTTTATCCTTGTTCATCTTGCATTTGGAAGGGGAAGACGACCTTACATACTTTGCTATTTGTTCGTAAATGGTACATAAAATGCCCTCGGGTCTCCGAAAGGAACGAAAACAAGGCGTGTTTGTATGAGGAGAGATTAAAGACTCGCAGTTTATGAAGGTTATGGCCATTGTTAGCGGTTATTGCTCGCAGCTTTATAATCGAGTTAAGTATAGATACATACCTAAGTGAGCATTTAGCAGCACTGAAGTTATCAGACAGATTTGTAGAAGCACGAGCAAAAACCTTCAAGGCCGAAATGAAAGCTCAATAACATTGTGAATGTCCATTCATTAAATCAATCTAGGCTCCGAGATTTTTTAGCTGAGATTCACCGCCCGACAACCCATCTCCAACTCCAGAGAAAATTCGCAAAGATCCAGCACCCATGTAGAACCGCCACAGATTCGAGAATCATTTTCAGCATTTAGATTAAATCCTGGCTTGTGGCATCAAGCCAATACCAGGGGTCAATATCTTCCTCCATAGCCATCGGTTCTTCATCAAGAACTACATGCTCATTCTCCTGACCCATATCATCGTCATATTCATGCTCGCCATCTTGTTCCTCCTCATTATCGTCTGCATAAACAAGAGGCGCGTTAATGGGAGTCCAGCCGTGAACTCTCTGCAATACGGGCTCCTTTGGCTTTGGCTCGGATGCAAAGACCGGCGCGTCTTCAAAGATAGCGAATTGCTGAGACCTTCTGCGTTGAGATGCTGCTTTGAAGCGTTTTGCAAGGGGTGATGCCGGGCTTAGTCGAATGACATGCTTGGACTTAGACCTCTTCCTTTTGAGGGTTGATTTAAGGGTTATTGAAAGCTTCTTGGCAGGAGAAGCGTTTTCGGTGGTTGGCGACGTAGCAGGTGTGCATGGCGGTGTTTGTAGACGGGTTGAGATTGCAACTTCGAGCTGGTTGATCTCATCGAGCCTGTCTTCCCAGTACTTCTGTGACTCGGCGAACGCAGCTTTCACATCATCTGCCGTGGCTCCTAACAGAATCAGCCTATACCACCGAGGATAAACCAATCTGCTTGAAGGTAAGAAAGGGAAAGAAGCGCGCTTACGGTAGGTAGGGCCCCAGAATTTGTTGGAGACCTTCGATTTGATGTTAATGGCGTTTCCAGCTTCATCATCATCTGATGATGGTGAGTTAACTTGTTCCATCTTTTCAACCCGGAGGAAGGAAGGGCGTTGAGTGCTATTGTTATCGCCCATTTCGCTGCACTTGGAGTTGGAGTTATTTGATCCTTCATCTGAACTTGCGTATTCTATATCCATGGCCCATTCGCTCTTGTTGCTGGTGTGTTGTTGTGTGTGAGGTCGTAGCTCGCTTAATAAGCGAGGAGTTCAGATCCATCACGGAATGCCTGTCTTGTTCAGTAAAAAGAGAATGTGACTGGCATATGACGCCTAGGAAGATACATTGGCTGGGTTGCTTGGAGGTTGTGTCGAAAACATACGTTAGCGAGATCAAGGCAACAGATTGAATGGAAGCGATGGTGAATAACTTCGGCTTTTGAATACATTCACCCTACATTTGCGAGAGCGTGCGATGACTACCTAAGAGCAATCTGAGGGGTTCAAATAAAACAGAATATACCACAGCTTCAATAGGACCCAAAGAGCAAGAATTAAGTCAATAATATTGAAGCTTGGTATACACAAGCCCATGTTTCCCCAGCCGTTGAAAATATACAAATGGATCTCGGTAGATACATACAGCTGATTAGCCAAACTCCCTGGGTATAATATCACACAAACCCTACAGTCTCTCTAAAATTATCAAAGCTATCTGGGTCAACAATCTCAACCTCTCTTCCCCTTCCTGAACCTTTCTCTTCCCAGTCGGGTAGCCTCAGCTCAACTTTTGCAGCTAGTTTACCTTTCCGTTTCTTGTCCAGAGACAGTCCCTTATTAACATCACGCTCAACAAGGACCTTGCCTTTCTTGGTTACGGCTTCATGCCAACTGCACCACGACGCATAATCTTCTCTTTGTTTTGCAACATGGTATTGGGGTGTGGTCTTTGCAGGTCGCCAAGCCAGCCTATTCTTGGGCATAGTGCTGAGGTCGTATATCTTCGCATTGGTAGTCAGATTCAGAAGTTCGTTGAGGACTTCTTGCCCTTCAGCGACAACCAAAGCCTTTCGTTTCTCCTCGTTAGGTATTGGAGTGGTGAGTGGTGCCTCAAGCCAATCCAATGACCGAGATTCTGTCATGCGTGCGCGGCGACTATCCTCACGAAGATATCTTATGGCTGCCTGAAGACTTGCGATTTCTGCTTTCAGCGCCTCCATCTCTCGTGCAGTAGCGACTGCACGTTCTTGGCCAGCCTTCGATCCCGGGGCGACCTCAATTGTCTTTGTGTCTCCGGCTATCTTCTTCCACTTCTCCTTGTCAGCTTCCATCGCGGCTAGCTCCTTATTTTGGGTTTCGATTGACTCGGAAAGCTCAGCCTCTCGTTTCTTGGCATCCTCAATCCTCTTCTCTAGCTCAGTAATGCGTTCATTCTTCTTGGTAGCATCGCGCATGCGACTCTCAAGAAGCTCAATCTTGACTGAAGCCTCTTCAAGAGTTTGATCTCGCATAGCAATCAATCGTAAACGTTCATGATTGTCGTCCTTTAGTCGGCGCATCTCTTCTTCTGCATCAATTGGAACAGTTTTTGAAGACTTCAGCTCTTGAGACCGAAGAATCCAGGGCGCAGGTGCACGTTCGAATTCCTGGGTCAGCTCAAGATCAGATGTCATGGTAGCCAAATCAACGAGAGCTGTATTAAGTGTCCGTAGCTTATTCGTGTAGGTAGAGAATAAATCTGACTCGCTAGATGAAAATACTGATGACGTAGTGCGATGGATCGTGCTCTGAACCTCTAGATAAGTGAAAGGCTCAGCTCTTCCCTCTTCGTGCAAGAGAGTGAAAAGGTCCTCTCCCATACGGCGGGTGTAAACTGCCAACTCCTCGGTAGATGTTTCGCATTGCTCAAAGCTCTGTACAGTGTCTGGCATTAGAGACAAAGATCGAGATTTGAGATCTTCTAACGCCCTGACTGCTTTTCCAATGATGACTTTTGCGCTGCGAGTTTGTGAGATGACATAGTCAGACTTTCGGATGAAGTGTTGGGCGAGCTCGTCCTCGTCCCCTTGGCTAGGAATTACATTCTGTACCATGATCCTAGCAGCTGACATGGCAGCTGCAGCATTTTCAAGGTGGCTTTGCATGACCAAGGTTCGCATGTGGATATCATCAGCATAACTCTCCAAGTCCGTTGAAATATGAACCTCAGCCAGGTGAGACATGAGAGCGATAGTACGCTGAAGCTCGCTGGCGCATTGCTTCTCTTTGAGCTCGTCTCGTCTCAGTCCATCAATCCACCCATTTAATGCTCTTTCCACAGGTTCTAGCTCATATAGAGCGCCTTCAAACTTGGCGAACTCCTCAGTGGAGCAGTGACTGATAGCATTCACAAAACGATCGCACATAGCTGCAACCCATGAAAGCTTGTCAAGGATATCGCAGGCAGCAAATATATCATCTTCATGGCCTTGTGGTGGCTGTCCATTTACTCGCTCCTTGACAAAACCGTGTAACAGATTGGCCTTGAATGCGACCCTCTTGAAACGCAATAGCGCTAAAACAGAGTCTCGTTCAACTTGGAAGGCTTCGGGGAGGAACAACTGCACAATTGCCAAATGCTCAGACGCTTCCTGGGCATCAAGACGGCGAAGCTCGAGATCAATGGTCTTGACCTGGGTCTTCGCTGCAGAAACTTGTAGCTTCATGTTCAAGTCCATCATGGCTCGAGATCGGCTATTCAGTTGTTCTGACTCAGTCTCAGTTACAGCATGAGATGCTCGCATGTCTTCCAAGTCCGTCTGTAGGTTCGTGACAAGTTCTCGGAATCGCGAAAGCGTATACTCCATATCCTCGAGTGCTTCTTCTTGTTGTGCAGCACGTCGAATTTGCTCATTGATGATGCTGTCTTTGAAATCAATGTCTTCCTGCATTTCTTTCTCTGTTTCCACATGATTGATTTCCAGTTCGTCGTTCAGTTCTTTCAAGCTCTCAAGGTCCTCAATTGTAACCTTGAGTTCCTCAATCTGCTCGTTCATACTCATGTTCCTTTCCGTAAGCTCCTCAATCATATCTTCAGCACCAAGCGCGTTATCGAGTTGTTGTCGAAGATCCTCGATTCCAGCTTCAGACTGGGCAAGCTTTTCCTTGGCCGTCTCGTAGTGTTCTTTGACACTCCCAAATTCCCGAAGGTCCTCTTCCAAGCTTTTGATCTCATCCTTCAGCTCAGATTCCGTTTGTTGTGTCATGTCCCGTAAGCGTAGAAGTGCCTCTCTTAACCTTTCATTATTCCGCTCCATCTGGAGCCATCCTTGACTTGTCTTTTCTTCTGGGCTCATCTCCCCACCCAACTCTTCATTTTCCTCCCTTAGTACCTCCACTTCTAGCTCAAGTTCTTCAGTCTTCTGCTTAAGTGCCTCCAGTTCTCCTCTTAGAACCTCTGCAGTTTCCTCAGCCATTTCTCTATCAAGAGTGGCCATCTCCACTACAATATCATGTTCAGCCTGGATATTCTCAATTTCCTCGAAACGAGCTTCCGACTCCTTTATTTGTTTTCGTAGGTCGGTGACTTCCTGCTGTTGCGGCTGATATTTGGATTGTAGTTTCTGAATGATACTTTCGAATTTATCTCGCTCAGTTTGTATCTTGTCCAGAGCCTTCAACTTATCCCGATCCTCTAGTCGTTTCTTCTCCATCAACCGTACTTTTGTCTTCAAATCCTCGATTTCTCGGCTTGCTGCAGTATTGGCACCTGCGGTTCGAGGTGAAAGATGTGCTCGATCCGTAGTTGATGTCCTGGATAGGACCGGACTAACGGGTTTGGGCGAAAGAGCATCTGATGAGTCCCCTTTCTCGGGAGAAGAAGATCGGTCTTCATCTTGCGTGTCATGACCACTTCCTTCACTCGCTGTATTTGCTCTTAGTTGAGTTCCGATCGAGGCTAGTCGGGGAGCTCCTAGTCGTAGGGCCGGCTTTGGGGCAAGGGAGGTTCTGCTACTTGTGCTGGTACTCCTGCTTGCCAATGCACCAGCCCTGTTGCCAACTCCGACCCCCCCGGTTGATGCTGTTCTTGGTGCTGGTTTTGCTGGTGGCCCCATAGAGGTTCGACTTCCTCCTGCACTTGGTCGTGGCTTCGTAGAGCTCGCAGATGGTGCTCTTGAGGGTGTACCTGTTCTAGGGGTGGAGGCACCGGAAGTTGCAGTCGACGCAAGCTGCTTGGTGGGAGATTTCGTGGGAGACTGTGGGCCAAATAGTTAGCAGCTAGAAACAATTATAATATAAATGGAAACTTGCTCGAATCATGCTAGATGGTCGTCTTGTCGCCGGACTTGGGCTTGCAGCATTCATGCTGGCTCGTTTTCCTGCCCCGGCATCTGGGACAGAGCTCAACCGTCTTCCTAACACAGCACCAGATACACTGCTTGGCCTCGCCGGTTTTTTTGCAGCTCCATTTGCAGGTTTGGGCGGAGGTGCTGGTTGCGCAATGATGGTAACTGCTGTTGGTCGAACGAACATTCCTTTTCCCATCTCGCATTCGAAATAGCTTTCCCCATTGATGCTACCATCGTTCTTCCCGCTGTGGTCCTCTAGCTCAACGCCGAGCCAACCTCCGGGTGGTATCCCATGAGGTTGTCCTATGAATCGTACGGTTGCGATGCGGCTATCAGAGAGTTGAACTGTCTGGCCAACTGCAAGGTCAGACATGTTGTGCGCACACAAACATTGGGGAGAACACTGTTTAGAATTCTCACACCCACACCACACTATATCCTTGCCGTGTTAAAGGATTGTCGTGAAAGAGTAGGATTCTTGGAATGTTGAGTTCCATTTGTCGCGTTGTCAGGAGACGCGGCGGACAATTAATGCCTGAGGC
The DNA here is from genome assembly GCA_029641185.1 of Pseudofabraea citricarpa. Lineage (NCBI taxonomy): Eukaryota > Fungi > Ascomycota > Leotiomycetes > Helotiales > Dermateaceae > Pseudofabraea > Pseudofabraea citricarpa. The sequence continues at coordinate 881,197 of JAPWGK010000008.1, forward strand.
GTCAAATATCAAGGTACAGGTGCATCATCTGCACGTGCCTCCAATCATTCAATCACACATTATTTTCTTTTGGCAGCAGCCACTGGAACCTCCACAACATCTTTTTATCATTGAAGACATTATTAACATTAAAATTATTTACGCTTATCTCAAGCAGCTGCGGCAATTATGACATCTGCAGCCTTTTCACTGATCATATAAATCGGCACTGCAATATAAAACCCTGGGATCTTCGGGAACACAGAGGCATCAACAACCCGAAGACCATCGACTCCTCTTACTCTGAACTGCGAATCCAAAACGGCCATTGGGTCGTCGTCACTCCCAATTGGACAAGTGCAACTCGCATGATGTCCCCAAGCCTCCTTGCGTACGAAGTCTTTCAAAGAATCACCGGTGACTGAGGTTCCAGGCCATACCTCACTGAACGACCCAGACAAAGGGATCAGTGACTTGAAGATTTTGCGTGAGAACTCCATACCCTCGACAACAGCCTGAACGTCTTTTTCGCCATCCACGCCGGCCCCAAATGAGTTGAAGTCAATGAGTGGCATATCTCGAGGATCTGTGCTGGTGAGCTTCACAGTTCCAGCAGCATTACGACTGTGGGCTTTGAGAGTGATCCATGACCAGTGCTGCGCATCAGAGGTTCCGTTGACTGAATACCCTGGATAATACCCCGGAAAACTTGCAGGTGCACCAGTAATCAGAATATCAGGATCATCATCGGCCGCTGATGTCTTCTTGACAATCGCAAGAGAAACACCGTTAGATGCGTAGATGCCTCGATCGCCGCCGTTAGCATTGTTCTCCCACTGGACGAGGCATGGATCTGGTGAGGTTCGTAAGAAAGTGCAGTCCTTGGTGGCAGAGAATTCGCTTTCGGACCGGCCTATAACGCTGGTTTCATAGCGATCCTGCATATTGGTTCCAACTCCAGGAAGATCTACTACTACTGGAATATCAAAAGAGCCAAGTTCAGCCGCTGGCCCTACACCGCTTAGTTTGAGCAACTGTGGCGTGTTGAAAGCTCCTGCTGCTAAAATAACTTCGCGTGTTGCATTCACAGTGCCAGGAGTTCCTGTGGCACTCGCAGCGGCACGAGGGTCGGCACGATACAAACTCTTGCCGGAGAGAAATTCAACTCCCACAGCAAGAGGTTTGGAACCATCTACCTCAGCGAATCGCACTTTGGTTACCAATGTTTCGAGCCTGATATCAAGGTGGTACTTTCGACTTCCATCGGAATTGAGAGCGTTTGCGGTCGTAAGAACGAATTCGCGTGGCCCATTTCGAGCCCCGCCATCAACCGCAATTGGTACTTGATATAGTCCTTCTGCAGAATCGCGGCCTATCGTATCTGCATTAATATCTCGAAGCAAGACTTCTCCTAAACCAGTAAGTGTACTGATGATAAGCCCTAATGTGCTCCGACCCATCGCTGTCGCTGCGGCGACAACAAGGGACAGGAGCTTCAGGTCTTTGAGAACAATCTTGAGGTCAGTCACACTTGTTGTGTACCATCCACTGAAACCATGGCCAACAATGCCGTTCGGGAGGTACTCTGCATTCTCCATCCGCTTGAAATATTTCCGCATCGCATCTGGCTGCCAGGAGCTATCGCCAGTTATGCTTGCAATATATGACCAGTCGCTCTTGTGAGGATAGATACTGATTAATGCATTATGGGATCCGCAACCGCCAAGTACCCCAGCACGGGGATACAGGATTCCGAGGGGAGTTGCGCCAGCTGGAGGATTCAAGCCGACATAAAGATCTCCAGATTGCGTTCTGTAAGTCATCTTTGTGTCTTTCTGTTGCTGGCCTAGATCACTATAGTGGTTGACATAGTAATCCCATTTCATCGGTCCGTATTCCGTAGATTGAAGGTTGAGAGCTGGAACCTGGTACTCAGTCGATGCTCCTTGGTCGTCACCAGCATCAAGCAGAAGCACTTTATAGCCAGCGATGGCAAGTCTTGCGGCCAAAGGTCCACCTCCTGGACCACTTCCTACAATGACATACTCGTAAGGCTCAAGGTCAACTCTCTCGGTTGTTTGGCGTACAACCTTGGGACTTTAAGTCTCGAATTAGCAGGTTTCCTACATGACATGACCTCCAACTACTCACAGTGCCGAGGCATTGCCGAACAGTAAACCAGCAAGCACCAAGGTCCAGTTGATGAACATTTTGGATGAGCGAGCGTGGACAGAAACTGTAGCACAAAACAAAGAGAGGAATCAATCAATTTAAATGTTATGCGATATTCATTTTCATAATGCCAACTGTGCCTTGCATACCCTTGGCTTGACCGACAACAGACAGGCATGTGATGGAGATCGCGATTCTTTGAGGATCTATCTTCTAAGTCTACTGGCTTTCAGCCATCATTCAGCCGTACCGAGGCAGGGTCCACCTGCAATGTGTCGGTATATATAGCAGATGCTATTAATCACTATCCTATTTTGGAAGATCGCAAGCAAACTACCTTCCCGTATCTCCATCTTGCATATGCAACCTTGCGGAGTCAGGAGTATTGTATACCCCAGACGGGACGACGGGACCTTATTACTCGATCAGAGTGGTTGGCAAACCTTGTCCAAAGTAATCAGGCGTTCGCCTAAAAGGGTTCTGTGCTTCGGTCATTTAATCTCGATTCTCGTTATGCAGGGAAGTATTCCTCCTTTTACCTTGAAAAGTTTATTCCCTCAATATTTTACTAAGAGCCGAATTCAATCGAACGATCGCTACCGTACTCTGCAAAGACTCCGAGGTCGCTCGCTCAAGCGGGTTCTCAAGCCACCGAACTTTTGCATCGTATGCTAGAATGGGGAATAAAGCCACAATTTGTTGTTGCGACTTGAAGGAACAACAAAGGTGCCGAAGTACAACTTGATAAGCGAGCAACCCCTCTTCGCCAAGCCGGCATATCGTCCATCTGTGCACCACATGATCAATATGAACCTGTGAAGGACCTAAGAAAGAAACAAACATGAGTCGATCAGCTCATATCAATGAATTTCCGCTGAAGTAGAACACTGGGTTATCAGAAGGCATGTTTATACCCGCCTTTCGGGGATGGTGGGTGATCAAGCTCTTTGATCAACGATCTATCAAACACAAGAAACTCTACCAGTTCCTAAGCATATGTTTACTATTGTTGTAAACATAGTTACTGAAAATGCTAAACCACCATCGATTGTTGAACTGCCTTGTTTTCAAACCACAAATGGAAATGCCCTCAAAAGCAGAATGAACAGTCTTTTATATGAGCTTATTGGCAATCTCCCAAGTACATATCAAAATATGCACCTGTCCAAATCTTCTCATGTGCACTGGTGTTCATGCAGTGAAATTTGTTGATCAAGCTAAGCTGCTTGACAGACTCGGTCTCTATCGGCTGGATTATTACAAGCAGATTAGATGCTTCAACACAATAACCGAGTTAATCATGAACCTCACATGAAAGAAGTGACATATTAAATACCAATGAATTCATTTTCTTTGGTCGCTCATTGATACTTGTGAAAGCTCCAACACGTGATTTACAGTCAAATATAGTTCTATCACTCCATGCACCTATTTTGTATAATATCTTCAAATGCGTTCGTTTTATGAGTAAGGATGCATAGTTATATCTGTATAAGACTTCTTTCGATTGAACTTTTAGATTTTTCAGGTACTGCTTAGCGAGCAAGAAGTGTGGAGGTGAAAGCTATCCCTCCACTCTTCCTACTGTAAAGTTTTATCAAGCAAGCTTAACTAGTTAACCATAATCACATTATGCTTTAAGGAAGAAGGGGTCAAAATAAAGATGATTGGACCAGAACTTGCCAAACACAATTTCACCCACCACTTTCGTTTTCTTGTGGGGCTGATTGACTGCCGTCGAAAAAGCCCCACATTCATCAGGACTACATTGTCGTGAAGAGATAAGTGAAACCTTAATGTGGATATCATGGACACCCACCAATGAATCACGAGATCTGCTTTCAAATCAAGCTGTGACGGAACAGGCGGGACTGCGAACGCTCGCCAGGTGTTTTAGTCTTGCTTTGGTACTGAACAGCGGAGTTATAATTTTATAAAAGGTGCCAGTAGTCCCTCTCGTAAGTCTACTTGGTAACAATACTAAAGTCTGGACCACAAAACGTGATCCAATCCCGTTTATCTAGAGTTCTTAACTTGAAACTACTGACCTTCTTCTCCTAAGATCGATACCATGGCAACTTCGAAATTTAGAGCTTTTAGTGTCACTGATGTCGTCTTCAAGAAAGTTGACAATCGACCACTACAGGCCTCAATCCACATTCCCAAAGCCTCCTTGATATCTGGCGGACATCTGCCGCTTCTTGTATGTTGGCATGGCGGGGCATTTATCCTCGGCGACAAGAATTCTGAGCCTTGGTTCTCGACATGGTCAGCCTCTTCATTTCAAGAATCTAGACCAACTGGTGAATGACTATGAAAACAGGCTCTCCCAATTTGCCGAAAAGAAAAATGCTATTATCATTAATCCGGACTACCGGCTACTTCCGGAGGTCCGCGGTATTGATATTCTCGAGGATGTAAAGGATTTCTTTACGTGGGCTCAGACTTCTCTGGCTGATGAGATACGCAAAATATCCGATATTGTCACGATCGATTTCAACAGGGTTGTTGTGGCAGGAGGAAGTGCAGGCAAGCTTCAGAGCTCGTTTCAATAAGTACCATCCTAACTATGCTGATGAAATTCTGCAGGTGGTTATTTAGCAGTTCAGTCTTCCTTGATTTCGCCGGCCATGAATTTCAAAGCTGTTATCTCGGAATACGGCTGCCTAGACTTGAAGATTCCCTACTTCGAGATTGGAGTCTCACATGTTATGATGGGAGAACCCCCAATACCTCCCGAACAAGCCGAGGCGATAGTACAGAAGTATCTTAGCGAGATGGATAGAAATGTATTTAGAACCTCAACAAGCCCCGAAATTCTGTGGACTCTGGCTCTCGCTGCTACGCAGAAAGGTTACATTTTAAAGTTTCTCGGTCCAGAAAAGGAAATATATCCTATGGAAAGTCTTGAGAGCGCCGAAAAGCTTCCACCAATGTGGCTGATGCATGGCAAAGATGATAGTGTTGTAAGTTCACGGATCACTCCATTTTGTTGAAATCAAGGTGTTCATGCGTCTTAGGTACCTGTAGAATGCTCCGTAAACTTTGAAAAGAAGTTGAAAGAGCTTCACCCCTCTGTGCCGGTTCTACTTAACTTACGACCAGGTGACCACGGGTTTAGTGGCTCGGCAACTTTAGATGATGCTTGGATTCAGGAGGGATGTAGATTTATCGAGTCGCACGGATTCTAAAGATTAGTCAAGCGAGAGCTCCCCGAAAGCAAAAGAATTAGCAAGTGACTTGGAATAAAAGGGTTTGCATTAAATCATTTTTAGTTGAGGTCTTAAGCGAGCACTAGGATATAACTGGTGCTCCGCAGTTTTATTCCTAGGAATGTGTTTGTCGCCAGATAAATGTCACACACGAGTTGTTGTATAGATAAATTTGGTTTGTTGCCGAATGAAGATGTGAGAACTGTGACCTCCACCTTTACTTAGCAGATGATGTCAATCGAGCTTGAACAGAAAATTTCCAAAAGATGAGCATAAATAATTCATGATAAGTGAATGTCGGTTGACTGTAATCAACGGGTCAACTAGTATCACATATTCAAGTGAATGCCATTGTCGGAGGTTATTGATCTGTTTAATGGAGAAAGAGGATAACTAAAAGAGGATAACTACAAGAGAGAGAGGCTTTTATAAAGGCAGTACCCGATCACATGCACACGTGACTATTCTTCCAACAGTGAAGGTGGGAAAGAATATATTTTTGTTACAATCATATATTTTGAAATAGCTTCCGTTCTAAAGAATAGGAAAGAAAAGGAGAGAAAAAGAAAGAAACAAACATGGAAGTCTAATTTGTGGCTTTGTTGGTACTAAAGATGTTCTGAGTAGCAAAAGCTGCCTCAACAACGCCCCTGGATTATAATTTATATAAGTTGTTAATCTACTTAGACGCGCTACTCAGATGGTAGTTTACGGAAAACCCCTATATATTCACTTGGGCAGAAACAATAGATGTAATTATAATTTCCTATCTTTGATGTATCATATCTCTTTGTCTTTTGACAAATTATATTATTTAAGGACCTCCCTCCCAGGAAAAGTTTCTCAACTTCTTATTCAACAACATTTCGATCATGGAAAATCAGACATTCACTGCGAACAAATACACCCAGCAATGCTTGTTAAAACAAGTACCGCCTGAGATCCGCCTGAAGATATTTGACTATGTCTGCCTTCTTGAGCAAGGGCTGAACCCCATTTTCCGCCTCCATAACCGCGTCAACAATCTTGTTAAGGCCATGCGACCAGACCCTATCATGTACAAGGAGGCAATGACGGCGTACACAGCTACCACCTATTATGAACTCACATGGTGCCATAAGTACACATTCAGGGACACATCTCTTGCTACTATTGCAAAGATAAAAAAGCTGGATCTTGTGATTATGTGTGTAACTTTTCATGAATGCACCCACTTGCTCTTGCAGATACTAACAGCCAGCAGGAATAAGCCTTCGTGGCAGCCCGGCCCCGACATAGCGACTCCAAGACTTATGGCAGAGACTCTCAAGCTAGCAACTGGAATCGAAGATTTTCGACTGTGTGTCGATGTCGAATCTCTATTTTGGAATGGTGACTGCGAGACCAGGTTCCTTTTCAATTTCCCAAAATATCTTGTCAACTTCACCGCATTGAAGAGACTCGAAATTCTCATTCCCATGTTCGAGTGGTGCAGGGACGAGGAGTGCAGAAACAATATAGTGCATCTGAACGTGGCTAAGATCAACGAAGCCGCTGGATTTCAAGGGGTTTTGGATCGCGTCGAAAGTGAAAGCATGGACGATGACAATTTTGACTATATCGAAATTTGGATATGGGAGCCGCAAAAGGGAAAGACAATGGACTTTTCTAGCTTGTGGCATTACATCGAAGACGAGGAATAAGCAGTTCATGGGTTGCGATTGGTTATTGACTAGCAACACGGCGAAGGCTTTTCTATTTATTTTTGTCCTATGGGACTGTTGGCACTCGATGCGATAATGCTGATAACCTGAATACTGGGAGAAAATACAAGGATATTAAGACAATTTTGTATGAATTCTGATGCTACAAGCCAAACTAAGGTAGTGATATACTTACTTGATACTCCTCCACCCATCTCGCAAACTTGCTAGGTCTCATATTCACTATACACGACACACATGGAAGTTAGGACTCTGGAAGAATAGTCACATGGGCATGTGACACGCTAGTGCCTATATAAAGGCCTCCCTCCTGTTGTTCCTCTTTCTTCCTTGAATAAATCAATACCTTCGAATACGAGCATTCAATCCATGGAGTGAATGTGTAGTGCCCATCGTCCCATTGATTACAGTCAACCGACAGATACTAAAAGCGGAATATTCAAACATCTAGCAGATAATTTGTTGCTAAACGCACTAGGGCTAGGAATTCGCGTGTATGCGGCTAGGGTTAAAGATACACATTCACCAATCGACATCACATACAAAGATATCCAATCTCAATTCATTCTCGATCCTTTCATATTTTCCGCTCTTGCCTTCCATTAATCAACATGGACATGGACATGGGCACCGACATGGGCACCGACATGGGCAGCGATATGGGCAGCGATATGGGCACCGACTTCGAGATCGACATGGAAATCGACACCGATACAGTAACATCAACTCCAATAGTCATGGGACCATCAATGCTACAGCCATTCAATGGAATGGTGAATAAGGAGCAACTTTCCCTATTCAGAAGGCTTCCAACGGAGATTCGTCTGCAGATATTCGAAGAGGTTGTCCCTGACGTTGATAATTGCTGGAGTCCCAGAATGAGTGGTATGTCAAATATTATTATTGCAATGAGATCAGATCCCATTCTATACCAAGAATTGTTGGAAGCAGTCAATAAGACGTTATGGTATGTAATGGACAGCTATTCGAGTGAGTATAGATTCGGGCAGTTCGTGCAGACACAGAGCTATACGTTTGAAAAATATCCGCCTGCTGTGGTTGCTCAGATAAAGAAACTGTTTCTCATTATCGAGTAAGTCTTCTTGAACCCGGTCAATGATATGGACCCTAATTAAGAGTAGCGATTCATATACTCGGGATTTTATTACCGACGATTTTACTGAGGGTCCGGTAAATGGCCAATTCATCGCACAAGCTCTTCAACCAGCAACTGGTGTGCAACACTTTGTGATGTGTTTCGACCGCAACTCCCTCGATCTAGGAAGATGTCGGGGCCCAGGTTGGGGCTCTTACTTTTTCCTTGATGTCTTTCCCAGCTACCTTGTCAATTTCAAGGCATTAAAGACCCTGGAGATACACATCCCGTTTGCAATATGGATCGTCGATCCAGAAGAAAGAGATGAGAAAATGCAGAAGAGCATCTCTTTAGTAGATAGTGCTGCGGGCGTAAAAGGTAGAATGGATAGAACTGAGAACGAGGGTACGGACAGGAGGGGAGGGGATTTCACCGCGGAGTATCATGAGGTTTGGATTTGGGAGGCCGAGAAGGGGAAGGTGATGGATTTTTCAGGCCTTCCCGTTGACTTAGAGGGTTAATTTCGTGGGTTTGAAGGGATGTGGCAAAGAGGCATCAGCTACGTTGAAGTATCTGAGATACCTATTAGCTTATGATGCGTCCGAGTTAGCAATCGAACCGATAAATGAAATCAGTCAATATATGATGACCTTGCTGAATATAACACTGAGAATGAATCTTGGAAATTGACTTTAAACAATACGATGCCAGATGAACCAGCGGAAGTCTCTGAGCGACAGAGAGGAGAGAGGGGAGAGGAGAAGAAAGCAAGCTGATAATATTGATAACATAAGACGTATTAATATCGAAGATCACGGTAAAACTATATGATGAACATAGAAAATTGCGGAGATAGTAGATAACTGGCTACTGGCTAGATACCTTATGCATTAAGTATTAAGATAGATACTTATACTTCGGCAGGGTGGATGTGCACGACGAGCACGTGGAGAAAAGGAGCCTTGCTCTCCTTGAAATCTGAATTCTGTCACTGATAGACATGTGGCGAGAGGATACGCTGGATTTGAGTAGATACTAAAAGAAAATCGGGCTACGCAGTACTGTGATGAAGATTTGAGGTTGAGATGTCAAGGTACCTAGGTACAGTACGAGGCTTGGCAGGGACGCGAGAAGCGCGTCGAGCCAGTTGTTCGTCACCATTTCCCCACGAGCCATGTTTACGGCACCACCTTCGCAGCCTCAACACCGGATGCACCAATGCATCTGCAGGGAACGCCAACATGAGATAGAAATCCTAGCCCCAGCAGAGTGTCCAACTCTGTCGCCCTGCATTTCCAATTGATTTTACCCCGAAAACGTGGCCAGCCCTGCTCATCATCATCGCATCCCACTGTTCCACCGTGGAAGCTCACCTCACGGTATCTAGTATAAATATGGATGGAGGCCTCACGAGTGTCGCCTGCAGACGGCGCATTCTGGTTCTTTTGGATCCCAATATCGGCTCTTGTGCTACTATTTCTCGTCGCCGCTGAGGTCTACGATATGCGCCCCGGAACCAGGTCAAGCCTCATGGCTGCAGTCGTCTCGTCGATGACAGGTAGTGGCCATACTGCATCTGCCGACCTCAATTGGTATCCACCGAATGCCAACGCAATCAATGACCTAGCACAGGTCATTGATGGTTCCGGTGTGTACGGTTTTATCTACAACAGCTCGAGCACACCGGATGGCGCGTATGGGCAATATAACTGGTGTAACTTCCCTCATGTCCGGGACACAGAGTATCAGAAGCCAGCACCAGAATATAAGCTGCAATATGTTGAAGTGGTATGTGGACATTACTCTGCTTAGGCTGGGCTAATTGATTTCCCCAGATCCACAGGCACCACAAACGAACGGTCTATGCAGCCAATTCCTTCCCCGTCGAATCTTATGGCTGGGACTGCGACGACGAAGGGCTGTTTTATTATGGCCAGCCAAAAACCGGCAAGAAATCTGCACATACATATTGGCAAGGCTACATATCACCCACAAACCCATTCAAGCCTACAGGATTTTTGGGCAGTTGCCAATTTCCTCAGATCACCGCCGAAGGCTTGGTAGACTCATGGCAGCATGGGAAAGATTTATATGGTGTTTATCATGATCTTTTGGGATTTCTACCAGATGATGCAGAAGACAAAATAACCTTCAGGGTCACACAAAATGTCATCACTAGTGAGGTTTCTGGAATGTTGATAAATGGCATGTTTGGTACAGAAGCTGATCATCCTCTCCTGATTCAAGTATGTTGAGTTCGTTTCTCGAACAATAGCGTGCTGACATCGTCTAGCCCAGTGGTTTCGATTCGTTAGAACCTTCATACAGTTGTGCAACTGCCACAAGCCTCTTCTCCGCCATCCAAGCCTCCTCAAACTGGACAGGACATTTGACAGCAGCAGGTCCATTGTACTCGATACTTGATGATATCTCTGGAGTTCCCCCTACGGACTCAGGCTTTCACGCAAGTCTCGATCATTACTATGACAACTTGTCAGCACGCCAATGCCATGCGAAACCATTTCCGTGCAAGCTGGTAAATGGTGTTAACTCTACCACATGTGTGACTCAAGACTTAGCCGATAAAGTGTATCGTCTAGGAAACTGGGAATATTCTTACAGATACCGTGATGATGCCAGGAGCCTAGCAGCAAGTACTGCAGGATTCGGAGTTTGGATCGGAGAGCTCACTACCCATATACGTGATTTTATCAGTGGGAAAAGTACTACCATCTACAGGCACAACGTTGCGCACGACGGATCAATATCAAGACTTCTTTCCATCCTTCAACTTGACGTGATGGTGTGGCCTGGTATGGGATCCGAGGTTGTTTTCGAGGTTTATAAGAAAGATTCACCCTCTGCGACACCGACAACAATGGTCACATCAAAGCCATCTGCGACAGTCATTGCCCCATATTGTGACCATGACAACTGCCTCAGACAGTTTATTGGAGAAGCCTCTGCAGTATCCCAGTTCTGCCCGAATTACACTGCACAAAATGCGTCTAGTACATATTTACCTACATTTGTCTCGAACTGTGGGGGATTAGCGTCTCGAGTATCTTCCGCGTGTTCTTGCATCGTCACACCAACTGCAGCGGCTGCCAGTGCAACATCTACCACTTCGACATCTAGCACAGCATCTACGATCAGTGCCAGTGGCTACTACATGCGCGTATTGTGGAAAGGACAAGTCTTGAGGAGCTCGAATCCTACGCTTGGTTTGATGGATATGGTCCCGCTCGAGACGGTTCTTGGATATTTTGATGGCCTGGTTGGCATTGGGGCTAGTCTGGTAATGGGGAAATGCAATGGTAGCATTCCTGCATGAATGACATACATGGTATATTAGAGGCTGACTCGCGAAATTTGCCGCCACTCGCCCAATATGTCAAGAATGTCGACAACAATGTATTTTCGTCTGAAGAAACTTGAATCCACAGTATATACTTCATTGCAATTCTGGTTTATCTTCAATTCAATGTGATTGCCGGCAAAGGCCGTTGTCAGCACTTGGCAGTATGGCCCCACCCTTCCCCTCTTTGGCCACCAAGGTGGCTTCATACCCTCAAAAGAGAAGTTAATTCTCTACATCTGGCAAGTTCCAGAGAATATGATGTAGCGGTCAGGAGTTCTATCATATTCTGCTCACACCGCACAATACTGTCATTCTTTGGCATCCTGACTTGAATGCAGTGCGGGGTGTTGTCGCTATCGGGCACTGCAATCGTGGATCTCCGCTGCAGGGTTTGCACGGTCTTGTTCTGGGTCTAGATGTACGTATTTGCGCATGAAGTTGAGGAGATCATGTTGATAGTGAACCAAACGCGACAACTTCGGCAGCCAATTCATCCGATCTGCCCCTCCTGTATTTAAGGCTGGACTTGTGCCGTCCGTTCCTGGATCTCACTCGGTTTTATTAGGTCGATTTAGATTTCTGTTACCAGACGTTTCAGAGCAGTTGAAGAAGCAGAAGATGGCTACAGTCTCAGACGAGGACGACCCGGACATCGAAGTGGATTCGGATGTAGGTTTTAACTGTGAAGTGAATATTACATTGACTGACATGTGATGAGTCTGCCAAGTATGACGAAGACTCTGGAATTGGATCAGATGCAGGGTGAGTTTCCATACAACTGTGCTTTGTCTTCGAGTTCTAATCTTTAATAAAAGAAGCTCTACAATGTCGATGCGAGAGAGTGTGTTCCATTACATCGAGGAGAACGGTCGTCGATACCATGCGTTCAACGCGGGAAGTAAGATCAGCCACTTCAAGGCCAAAGAAGACTTACTGACGTTGCATACCTACACATAGAATACACCCTGCCGAATGATACAGAAGAACAAGAGAGATTAGGTATGCTACTATAAGGATGAATAAATGAGTATTGGACGGCGCTCAAGTAAGTATGCAGATCTTCAGCATCAATTGTTTCTTCTTTCTATGGATGGACAATTGCATCTGGCACCCATTCCGAATGGTTTGCATAATGTACTAGATATGGGCACGGGTACTGGCCTTTGGGCAATCGATTTTGGTGCGCACCTCTCAACTGGGTTAATCTTGTTTTCGTACTTATTAATGCCATGCTAACTTGGTATTTTACCTCAGCCACCGAATACCCATCTGCAAATGTGATCGGCACCGATCTGAGCCCGATCCAAAAGCCCTAGTAAGTGCCTATGCAAGCAGTGTCTCGAACTTGCTAGATACCCAGCATTAACAACGCATCAGCGTTCCACCTAATTGCAGCTTCGAAGTAAGCGATGTGGAGGAAAGCTGGACCTATAGCACGAAATTTGACTACATCCATGGACGGGCGCTCGTCGCCTGTTTCCGAGACCCATCGATCGTAGTACAAAGCGCCTTCGACGCTCTCTCACCGGGTGGCTATCTCGAGCTCCAAGAATTCATAATGCCGCCCGACTGTATCGATAACACGATCGAGGGCACGGCTCTGCAAGAATGGGCGGCCAATATGTGCAAGGCGGCTGAAAACCTCGGCCGCCCTCTCACCAATGGCAAGAATTATGCCCTTTATATGCGCGAGGCGGGATTTGTGGATGTCGTTGAGAAACATCTGTATTGGCCTGTCAATCCCTGGGCGAGAGGCAAGAAGGAGAAGGTGCTGGGAATGTGGACACAGCAGAATCTTCTCGAAGGATTGGGGGGTATCAGTACGGCTATGTTGGTTAGGGGCTTGAATTGGACGAAGGAGCAGGTGGATGGGTTTTTGGAGAGGGTCAAGAAGGATGTGAAGAATCCGGATATACATGCTTATATTGATTAGTGAGTTCTTTGCTTCTGTTTCCCCCTCCCCCTCCACTCTCCGTCTGATTTCATTTCGTTGGGGATATGGTTAGCGAGTAAGTGCTGATTCGTACGTGTTTGTGCTTTGGTAGTTATATTGTCTATGGAAGGAAACCTGATTGATGAATCACATCAAACTTACATGATTACTGTCCTAATTTTATTCTAGTTGAGTAAATAGCTTAATCCAATACCAGAATTTTAACTTTGATATGTCCCGAAGTAGATGTAATAGTTCTATAATTGAATAGAGACAAGCACCTTCATACCGAACTTGTTGGTTTGCTAGATTTGCGTTTCACAGCCGTCAAAACCCAATATAAGAATAACGACCAGTTAGATCCTCTCTTGAGTGCCTTGGGCTGGACTGTTTGAAAGTGTTCTGCGTGCTCTCGCCAATTCGGGGAATCGTCATTCTTCATCTGGTGAAGAACTTTGCTTTTCCAATTGGCATACTTTTGACCACTTCGGTATATGAAGCCGCGAAGATTAAAGACGAGTAAATAAGTAGTAACGGCTACCAGAACAATCGTTGGTGCAAGTGCCTTGATGCTGAAAGCATCCCCGATGCTCCACAAGGACTGGTTTTGATTAGTAATGGTGAAAGAATTGAAAAATATAACTCGAACTACTTACTGTGACAAATGCCAATGGCAAGAAGAAAACACTGACATAAGTCAAGAGCTCAACGTTTTGGCCGAGATTGGTCCCTGCTTTGGCCTCTGCTATGCTGGCCAAAGAGAACAACTATCAGGCTGGTCAGTTACCACTCGCTAATTTTATGGACCTCCTTACCCCCTCCCGCAGTGTTAATATCCTTCTTTCTTGCTCTTTGAACTCGGCACATACTTCCTTGAGCTTCTCGGCCATCTCTTTGCATCTTTGGATCTTGTAATCGAAATCTGCTTTCTCGTCGGGGGACCATTCGTTATCGGCCACACGAAGCGGCTCAACGAAAAGTTTGTAGTATTTCTCCCAGCCCTCCATATTTCGTTCGAGAATACGTTCGACTTCGTATATCGTGTTGATAACCCAAGATATCAATCGCGCGTTTGAGTAGAGCTCACTGTCAAGAAGTAGGCTGTCGTGCTTTTCGGGATTGAAGATATCAGGAAAGCTTTCTAAGAGAGAGTCAATGTGTTCCTTTACCGATTTGGAACCTTCCAAGACCCGAAGTAGACCAATTATTATAAGTCTGGTCATCGTGATCTGCATTTTGCTGATGGTGTCGTCGTATGACTGCTGCTCGTTAAAGGAGCATTTTGCTCCGGGCAAAGATGCCAAGACGATGATAGTCCAGTAATCTTGAGACTTCCTGACTTCTTCAGATCCAGGATAGTCCTTTCGTGAGATAATATCTCTTTGGTCTTCTGTAACGCCATATATCTAATCATGGTTAATTATTAGTCCTTGGAATATCACGAGAAAAGAAGAATTATAGCACCTACTGTAAATGTTGCTTGTCGCAACCATTGGTTTGGATTGCCTCTATAAAGCCGCCCCAGTTTGAGTCCCTTTTGGTTAGACGCTTTAAGGTTGCGCCCAAAAGCGGAATTATCAGGCTCATAAACCTCAAACCACGACACTTGAAAGCAGCAGCCACTCTGATAGGTAACACAAGCTAGACCAGAGGTTCCCAATAAATGCTGGCCAAGAAGCCAGTCAATCTCACTACTAAAGAACAGCGGAGTACTAGCCTTGTGTTCTTTTAGTCCCAGGATGGTATTACGATAGGTTTCTCCAGATAAGGTTTTCAAATCGAGACTTCTAGCCACTCTAGATAATCCTTCAAACACCCTAGAATAACTTAGCTAAAATCACAAGTGCCCATGTCATTTATCTTACATAAGTCTTCGCCATGGAGCTTTCACAACAGGAGGTCCATGCTTGGACATCACCGTAACATCATCGTCGGTAGCAGATAAATGCCAAGGATCTGGCCAGTCAACAGAAGGAAACTTGTCGCTGCTAGGGCATATTTGTGGTCGTTTGCCGTGGCCGGTAGGCTGAGATATAGCATATAGAGCTGCGTGTCCCTGTATATCTCTGTCCATAATCCAGAAGTCTCCGCCAACCTTCTGGAGCGTTTGAACAAACTTTGATGCGGCATTGAGATAACTCTCGTTTTTGTTTTCTATGCCAAGAATAATTCGATGATCAATTGGTACAAGGGGTAAAGTTCCTAGATGTGTGTGCTTATAGTTTGAGCTCCGACTTGGTTGGTCTCTTCTGGCTGAGTAGTCTAAGCTCGTTGTTGTGGACAGCCACCAAGCTGCTCCTCTTGGTACATAGTCGATGGGTATCTCTCTGCCATCTTGGTGCCAAATCCCAATCGGTGGTGCTTCGCCATAAGCTACTTCGACTATTGCGAAGTCAGGTATCTCGTTGTTAGTTTTAGCCATTTGTACGGATCGTGGAGTCTCGCCTACTTTACAATTCAAATTTTGGGGGAGAACAGTGATTGTGCTGTTAATATGATGCGGGTATGTCGGACCTGGTAATTTGGCATAATGTGTTGGCTTTGCATCTGTCAGATTTGGGTAGAGCTGAATAGCTGAAAGCCAAGAAGCATTTCGGATCGCTACACGGGTGCTTGATCGAAGTTCCCCATGACTGAAGCACGTGTTATGGACTCTCTCTAGGAGGTTGAGCATTCTATGCATCGAAATCGGCAATGGATATGAGTAGAAAATACTCTCGACCAATCAGAAGAGTTTCTTACTTGCACTCTTACCAAGCAGAGCCTCTGTACTACCACCCATAACTTATTGAAGCTCTGTAGTTAGCTAAATCTAGCGATCGCCCGTGCTCGCGTGCGTGTTGTATTGTTAAGCGACGAGGGCCAATGGGATTAATTCCAACGTTGATGGCTTGCATATGCATATGCAAATGTACCCAAACACCCTCAATTTGGCATAGCCTCGTTTAGGAAGCTGAAAGATGTGCTTCTGAATATGTTTGGTAGCATAAATTGGGCGCCTGCTAAACTACGAACAGCAGTTTGATGCTGGGTGAACACCGAAAAGCTTAGTAATTTTCTATTTCATCCATTTACGAGAAAGGGTGGTGGGGTTTTGGAAATGCAAAATAAGCTACTATGCTATCTCTAAATTTGTGTTCATTATACTGCGTCGCTTCATGGTCAACAACATGCTTAGTCCATCTAGACTTTCAGAGAATTACCGGGAACGCAACGAATTAAGATGATAGCGAAAGAGGATTTCCTGGTTTATTAAAATCAGGAACCGAATGTGGTATAAGAATCAGCCTAAATTCATCACGAAATTTCAAGATCAGAGGTCGAGAAATCAAGGCCAACATGAATTCTAGAAAATTTATTTTAATTCGACTAGCTCATTGTAGAATCTTAGGCAGATCGGATACCACTGTATAAATTGCTAAAATAATAACTGTCTAAGTACTTCTAAACAAAATAACGACAGCCATGGCATGCCAAAATCCTGTGTCTGGTATCGTTGCAACTGCGGGGGAATACAACAAGAGATCGATGGTTTCTCTGGAATTCAACTACGATTCATACACTGCGAGCATGAACTACGCAAGGAAACGTTACCACTGAGCATCAGAATGGAGAAGTGGGAAGAAAACAAGGACATTTTGGAGTTCCAAGGCACACATATGTTCTCCCTTCCCTGAGATCCGTTTGTACACGACCCACACAATGAATGGGGTCACAGAAAACCCCTGGGTTATGGATGCACTTGCAGGACCAAAGCAATATTGTGGAATGGGTAAAATTAACCTCGGAAGATTTTCAGGAAGTAATTAATATGTGGAATGGCTGGCTTCTGGAACAAGCTATTCATCCTCCTGGTCGATCTCTAGATTTCTACAAGCAGTCCCAGATGATGTTGTATTGGGCAGCTTTGTGTTATTGGTAGCAGCTTTCGCTGTCACGACAGGAGCCTGGTATTGTCGTTCTGAAAACTGCCATCATTGTACGGTAGCTGCAGTCAGCTTGACATCCTGCTGTCTCGTGGGCATTTTGCTTGGAGCTACGGCGGAAGAATTGCTCTTCATATGCTGTTCAAATATTGATTAAACATCCATAAATACATGCGGATAAAGAGGAACCAGAGTATTAAGCAATTCTGTCTCTCATGGAAACACACGATTCTATACTCTTAGACTTACAGGTTTGCCGACGGCTTATCATGAACTCAAACCCGCACGGCTTAATGCTTTGAATCTTAATTGAGATTACTGCATTTGGTTTCCTAGAACCCTAATTGCCTTTCCAGTTCATCCCACCGTCCATTCCTTAGCGGATCTAACCGGCGAAGTTGCTTCAACCAGTCTCGGCAGTCAGCCTTCTCATCGTCTCTCGGGAGGCGTTCCTCCAACTGCCACATCCCCTTAGTGTATCCAAGCAGAGCATTGTAGATCCACTTGCAGTCTTCCTCGCCTTCGATCATGTCTTTGATACTCTCTATTTGACGTACAATGTATCCCACACGTTCCGACCCCACCATATTGGGAGTAATTGTAGACTGACCAACAGGTTCAAGCAAGCTGGTCATGAGAAATTCGTGATAAAACCATGCCGATTGATTTGAAGCATCGGTCCACAGAGCACGCTCAATAAGCTCAAATTCTAAAAAATGATTAGTAAACTATTTCCTGCAGGTACAAAACACATACCATCGTCTAGAAAATTCAATCGTGCAGCATCATCTGCCTCACGCTCATCTAATATTTTGGGAATTAACTTGCTCCGGGTATGCAACGCCGAAAAATTTGAGAGGCTGGCTGAGAACATCTTCGTCGTGTACTGAAATTCTGTCTCGGCCATACTTGTCCCTTTCAAGTCAATGCCCTCAAGAGTAGCAACAATTTTCCGCCGGTATCCCCATCCATGAAAGTTTCGGTTATCCCGTGTCAACATTTTCCCCACGAGACCAAGCTCTTGCATCCATATTGCTCTCGCGGCTTCAATGTCCAACTTCTCCTTCGCCTGCTGCAGCAACCACAACCGATAATTCCAAATCCAATAACACTTTGGCCAACCCAACAGCAGTGGGACTAAGAATGCAAGCTCATCTCTTAATATGTCAAGAGTTGAACCACTCTTCCCAATCGTCCGGGAGCTTGGGCTTTGCGGGGTCGCTTTGGACGAAGAGGAGGAGGAATCTGCGGAAGAGATTGTGGTAGTGTCGGTCTGAGAAGTATTCGGCGACTCCATCGATTGCGATGATGAATCCGACGGTTTGGAGAATAAGCCATATGTTAGCAAACGTCTGCGGACGTTCCATACTGTGTAATATTCGGGATTGCGCGTCAGCAATTTTGAGGTCAGCTCGAGCACTTCGATTGTGTATTGGCGTTCAGCAACCTTAAGAAGAATCAGCAGAGCCCAGTACGCTCCATTAACAATCATCTCCTACCTTGGCCTCAACCAGATCAACCAGCGCCTTGTATTCCTGTATGTCCTTCTTTTCCTTCAATCGCGCCTGTTCGTCCTTCGTCGTAGTGGTTGCGGGTCGCGGTACACCATGCTGCCCAGATGATCAGCCCAGCTTCACGACAGATATGCCCGGATCATATCATACGCTTGCCATATTCAAATCGGTTTTCTTTGAAGTGGCATAGAGATGCGACGCTCAAAGTGACGTCGGAACGATGCAGCAATGCGGAATGGGGACTTCCTCGAGTCATAGTTCCGAGAATCAAGACATTGCACGTGTCATGTTGATAGCACGTGAGGTTTGATCTGAAGGTGACTTCTTCGTTCTTCGTTCTTTCCCACCGACCATAGTTTCATCATTCTTATATTTCATCGTCCCTCTTCCTACTTTTCCCTCAGTTTCTCTTGTCAGGATATGAAGAATCACTAACACTTCCAGTATCTATATACCGTCCCATGACGAATGTGGATTATCATTCCACAACACCGCCGATCAGGTCTCCCACGACTCTCCCATAGGATTTTCTTCCCGGCATTGTCGTTTTCCTTACACCTATTGAGGAGCAATTGGACCGCCGACCAAACCTATAGGCTCCCACATCTCTCATTTTAAAGTCTCTCCTTTCTTTATTGGTATCGGTATATATTTCCTCTCATTACTCTGAATGGATGTCGATAGACTACACATTCTGTTGTAGTATATCGTCTTCTTGACTATTTTTTTTGTCTCGCCATCATGAACGTTGATCAGCTTTCCAGCCTAATGGCTTCGTTAACACTTCAAGATGGGAACGGATGGCGACCACGGACTCCGGATCCTTTCAAAAAGGTCCCATGCTCGTTTGTGCGCCCATGGCTGTCTCTTGGGGAGTTTCAAGAGCCTATTGACAGCTTTAAAGAATCTCCGCCAAGTCCTATAGACTCAGGATACTTTTCCTCTTTCAGTTCACCGGTAGCGACAAAAGAACATCCCAGAAGACATCACAGCACCACTGGTAAGTCTTTATCTGCCCAGAACTGAACAGGCACTAATAATATGGATAGATCTCAATTCATTTCAAGAAAGACCTTATTCTGCATTGAACCAACTAGACGGGCCATCAGATGAATATAAACCTGTCTTGCAACCTATGACACTTCCTCGTTTGAATTCTCGCCTCAACCTCGACATCAGAAATCCACGCCGTCGTCCAGCCTTGAAGAATTTTGCTAGTGACTCGAGTATCAAGTCTAATAGGTCGACCAGGTCTCCAGATAGATTCGTTCCCAATCGGGGAATTACGCTCCAATCATCAACTCAAAGTTTCCGGGCCAGCAAAGAGATTATCAAACTCACAAAGGACGAAAAGATCTTGAGACACAGTGGAGCAAGCCATGATGCATTCCTGGGCCGGAGAAGAGCAACATCTCCAATTCCCTTCTCAAGTCGGCCACCAACTCGGCGGAACCCTTCAGGGAACGGAGCAACTGCTAGCATTCTTACTGTCCATCGCGATCCCACAGGTCCTCCAGCCGAACGTCGAATTAGTGTTGGAACCATTTGGAGCGTTGGTGGTCTTGCACCTCCCTGTGTGGGTGTATCGAATGGTAGAGGTGGAATGTTGGGTAGGGGAACCAATGCTCCATTTTATTCCACCAGCTTCTCAGCAGCAAAATCAAAGGCACAAGCAGACTTGGAACACCACGAAGGACGCTTGGCATCTGCGCTTGATTTAGATCGAGTTAAACGAATATTTGATTATCGCGAACCGTCCTTGGATCAAATAAGCAATCCAAAGAGAAAACGCAGTATGTCTGATGTGGATAGTCAGAAAACTACTTGGCAAGGGACAGGATGGGTGACAAATGGTCGGTTGCATCAATATGCAAGATCACCAGAAGTCCGAACACTTCCATCTGCTCCATTTAAAGTTCTCGATGCGCCAAACCTTCGTGATGATTTTTATTGCTCAGTTCTTGCCTACTCTGCTACTAGCCATACGCTCGCGGTTGGTTTAGGGTCACTTCTCTATGCGTGGTCTGAAATGACGGGTGTCCATCTACTCCATGGCGGAACTGGCAACAATTCTTGGCTGACCTCGCTTGCATTCTCGTCGCCTCAAGGCGGTAAGAGTATTCTTGCCTTTGGCAGGTCAGACGGAGTTCTAAATCTGATGTCAGTTTATGACACCTTGGTTCCAAGGTTTCAATTACAGCAAAGAAACCCCATTGCTTGTCTTGCTTGGAAGCCTTCTATTGTCATGCGACCTTCGCGAAATCCTTTCAACCCAGGCACGATTGTCAAGACTGAGCTGCTTCTAGTCGGCGATGAAATGGGCGATATCTACTGTTATTCTGTTGAATGGCCTGATACCTGGGAACTTAGTAGAGACGGATGGGGTGGAGCTGCGACATTATCTTCGAAAATTTCTCTTCACAGGCAGCAGATTTGTGGTCTATCGTTTTCTAATGATGGATACATGTTTGCAACTGGTGGCAATGATAATTTATGTTGCCTTTTTGAAACTAATAAGGTCCTGTTATCGAGCTGGGAAGAGAGCCAGGTATCTATTCGGGCTTTTGACGGAGTTCACATTATAAGCGACCAAGATAACCAAACTGGAGTAGAGGAAATTACGGTGGGATCGGAAAAGCATCGATGGGTGCATGGAGCTGCCGTCAAGGCAATTGCATTCTGTCCTTGGAATGATACTCTTGTTGCTACAGGTGGTGGAAGCAACGATAAGTGTATCCATTTCTTCCATACTTCATCTGGCGCATGTCTGGCGACTATTAGTGTGGCGGCTCAAGTTACTTCCCTGATTTGGTCTACAACTCGCCGGGAAATTGTAGCAACATTTGGCTATGCACAACCTGATCATCCATATCGCATTGCCGTCTTTTCTTGGCCAGAGTGCAAACAAGTCGCAGCGATTCCCTGGGAAGGTGAACACCGAGCTTTATTTGCTATCGCTTATCCTGGCGGACCAAACGAGAGCCAGACAAGTCGTGAAGGTGGACATAGCCTATCTCGAACTGCTCGAGAGGGATGCATTGTTGTTGCTTCAAGTGATGAGAGTGTTAAGTTTCATGAGGTATGGACTGCTGATCCAAAAGCGACAACTGGTGGCAAGGGGCTGCTTGGCGGTAGTGATATACTTGAAGGTCTGGAAGGAATCGATCGAGAAATTGAGGTCATACGGTAAGGTGCTTGGAGGTGGACGTTTCATTATCATTAATGGCTAGAATGGCTTATACCCCGGCGTTAATATTCTTCTATCAAACCCAATTGCTCTAATTCCAATACTGAAGACATTGCCCCGTTGACTGAGCTCAATCTCAAGCCACAGATGTCAGTAAGTTGGCCATCTCATTCCACAATTTCAAGACCTCTTCTTTCTTGCCAGCCTCTTCCCACCTCTTTACCACGTTATCATCCAGTTCTCCTTTTACTGCACTCCCGACACCTTCACCCAGGGGTAGTTCTACCTTCCCCTCCCAACCATGCATCTTCAAGCCATTGAACACCTCTCGCAGCGCAACCGCCGCTTTCCCACCCCCACGGCCGCCATAACTTACAATAAACGCAGGTTTGCCGGCCCACTCATAAAACAAATGATCGATGGCGACCTTGATGGAAGCCGGGAATGACCAATTATACTGCGGGGTCAAGAAAATGAAGCCATCGAAAGAAGCGACCAGGTCGGACCAGCTCTGGACTGCTGGGTCTGAGTACTTCGGGTTATCACGTGGCTGCTGTGCTGGGATAACCGTGTCGTTGGGCGAGATGGGCAGGTGTGAGATGTGGGGAAGAAGGTCAACAGTCGTCAGTGTGACTCTGGGGTTTTCATCATCGCTGGCGGATGAAATGAGTGTGCTGAGGTAGCTGGATATGCTGGGTCCGACGCGGGGCGTGCGGGTTGAGCAGATGAGGAGAGCGACTTTTTTGGGTTGTGGGGCAGCTGGTTCTGCAGAGGTTATGATAAGCATTTTTGCTGCTCTTATTGTTGTTGATGGTGATTTAGGTGAAGAAGTAAGTTGAGTGATCGCTGATTGTTTTCTTTGTACTGATCAAAGGCAGTGAATACTTTATATGTTGCTCTACTCTGCTCTTCTGACGGCTCGCGTGTTCGGCCTCTGCAGATGACGGAGTAAGAGGAAGTAAGCGACATCGGCACTTACGTGCTTGCGTACACGTGTACGTGAAGTTCGGCGAAGAGGTGACTCGGGACCGAATTTTGATCGGAACCGAGCATATTTTCGGAAGTTTTTCAAGTGCTCGGATTTTGAGATATTTCTTTTTCTATGTATAGGTATATTTTGGGTGATTATGTGGCTTTCATATGCAAGTCAGGGACCCTGGCACTGTTTGGCCATTCATGACTCTTTCCTTTTTATTCTAAGTTATCAGGTGAATGGATGCTGTGGAAGTGATTGTGCTTGCAGATGATGAGCTCGGAACTCGCTTGTTTTTGTTGTCTTTGCTCGTTTAAATGGTGGTGTTGGCGATGGGGGATATAGTAAAGAGAACTGAGACCTCCTTTTGATATTGCATACTATCGCAAAAAATAAGTGACCGGGTAGGTACCTACCTACCTAGGTAAGTAGCTTAAGTACAGAACTAACCAGCCTTAGGGCTAACCTCGCCAGGCAAAGTTTTGCTACACGTGATGAGCGTTTACACTAACTTGCTACCTTATTCACTCGCCTGATTGTTCGTTTTCTATTGTTGACTTCTATTGTCGACTTCCATTGTTCTCAACTTCTATTAACTTCCACATTGCTGCCTTATTCCCTGCAAACTTCTAGCACCACAGTCAATCCAACCAAGTTCTTCGCGTTCTCCCCCACAAGCTTTCCAAAAACAATACAAGTCTCCACCGCAATGGCTGTTTCGACATCTACTCTTTCATACCAGCAACGACGCGCTCTGAGGGGAATCACGATATCGATCAATATCAACACCGGCACAGCCAGAACTATGAACTCTTCAGCTATGTCGACCGCGGCTGCTTCCACTATGGATCCTTCAACCTTAGAATCTCCGTCTACATTAACTGACGCCAAGAAGCAAGATAAACCAATGGATGGCAGTCTTGTTCCTGGAAGGTTAGTAAACACCACCCTAACAAAATCCCAAACGCTAACACAAAAACCTCCCAGTGCGCCAACGACGCTGCACTCTTTCAACAAGCTTCCATATGAAATCCGCAAGATGATTTGGTCCATGGTCGAGCCAGAACCGCGAGACATCAAGCAAAAAACGCAACACGTTAGGGTCAGCCGCAAACAGCGTCGCAAGGAAAAGCTCCAATCTGCCCTGCGGACATACTATGCCTACTCGATCCCCGGTGTCATCCACGCATGCAGAGAATCCCGTGCCGAGTGGCTTCTCGACTATGGAGTCACCAAGGTCCCTAGACATATCAAGCACCCGGTATATCGGATCCGCGATGGGTTCTGCCAGACGGATGATGAGAACCAAAAGATCATCGTTTGCCGGAATTGGGATTCTATTACGTTTTCGAATGTGGGGAAATTGTGCCTTCCTAGATCCGAGGACGGTTCGTTGGATTTGGAAGGTCTTTGGAATGGGAATGTATGAATGTATGGCAAAGACGTATATCCTGGACGAGCTGCTTTCTGCTATGCTAGACCAGGCTGTGCTGGGTTGGGCTTGGCTTGGAGTTCTACTTTTTGGGTGGCATTTGAGTGCAGTTCTTGATGGCGCCTTTTTTGAGAGAGAGCATGGTACCTGGAGATTGGGGGTCGGGAATGTTCATATACGGCTTAGAGAGGAACCGCATACACTGGAGCTGCATCGAAGTAGAACTTTACCTAGGGCCTGGATATCCTGATAATTTGAAGAGGTTGATCAGACACTCTACAGCTATATCATGAGTGGAACATTACCCCAGATCCAGTATGTGCTTTCTCTTCTCTCAACGAGCAGTTCATGGTGCATTGGTCCCAATTAGAACCTAAGGCTTGACTCTACATCCTGTTCCCCCCACAACACCTCAACACCACGAGGATTTGAATTGATGACTTGATCTCAAGCAAGGACTGCCGGAGCAATGAAGAAGAGCATCTTCACCGTGGATGGAGGCAATGAGGCCTGATACAGCGGACATTTTACTGTCTTCAGTGCTCGCCATGTTCTGGTCTCGTGGCTGCCAAAATAGGAAAGCACCTTCCTCGCTTAGCAAAGCTGCACACTTTCTTGTCGCGCGCGCAGTTCCTTTCTTCTTCCTTCAACCACATATTACAACGTCGATATCACCGCGGTGAGCGAGGGACTCACACTGAGGACTCAAATTGATTAGGTGGCAGATTGTAAGTTGCAATTGATTTCAAAACTGAGCGAGGTGTACTAACTCCCTTGCAGAGTGCGCGGAAGCCTTGAGCTTCTTTGGGGGTCTCTCCAAGCTTCAAATCGTCTGATCTCAAAGGACTGAACCGAATTTCCCTTGTTCTCACCATTCTGAGACTTTGATATATTTCCAGTTTCCAGTAGGTCGTCTTTATCTTTCTCTTTCTTCGCAGGTTATGATCGTGTACTGATAGCAACGTTGCAGCCTTCGATTCGGTTCAGAGACATCAACAGCTGCATCCTCTCCACTTCACATTACTTCAACTCTAGAATAATTGTCGATTCAATCTCATTTGCCACCAGAGGTATGCCGAGCACTTTATTTGACAAATCATATGCTAATAAAAAATACAAAGTTTATAGACTCGAAGCTGGCACTATGGACACAAGCAAGGATCCCAATCTTTCAATCACAGACAAGCAAGTTATTAAGGTATACGATACGGTGCGTTTCGGAAGCTTGAGCTTAAACAAACTACAACGACAGCTTTTATGCGCCCTCATCGCCAACGGCTCGCCTGGAAGCAAACCAAAACTTCCAAAGCCTGTTATGAGAGACCTGAATTACTACGAGCGCCATAGAACCTTCCATCTTTTTTCAAGGCTGCCTCTAGAGATAAGAACTAAAATCTGGGACCTCATGGTTCCAGGACCAAGGCTTGTAATAAGATTCGAGCATACTGTTACGACACGATCGGGCTATGTGACTACGGTGAAATATAGGCAGGCCATACCACAAGTGCTTCATGTTTGCCAAGAGTCTCGTAATAGGCATTTGTACACGGGTGGAAAGGCTTGCATCGTCAGTAAAGGAGTGGAAATGGACACATATCAAGTGCTTAGGTTTGCTCCGTACGATCCATCCCTGGCAAGAGTCTTATTTTGTCCAAACCGCGATATCTTCTATGGAGACAACGAAAGTGAGTCGTTTCATAATATATAAACAGAGTAACTGCTGATATCAAGTATAGTCATTGACTTCATATGCAAGTCATCTAAAAGTACAAACACTGAAGATGTGAAATTTTTACAAGCATATCGCAGCATTCGTTTTGCAGTTTTTCATCGAGTTGACCTCTACGATTTGTACCGGCCGTGGCATGAGGGAACTCGCTACCATATGAGTCACTTCCAAAAGTGGTTTTCAAATTTGGAAGAACTCACAATACTTTTCGACGTTCACCCAGAATTTGCAGGAGAGGTTTTAGCACCAGAAAAAGACGGCGAGCTTGACATTAATGATTTGGCAGAGAATAAGCGCGAGGAAATTCTAGAGGCCGTTGATGGATTTAAACGCAGGATGTCAGAGTGGAAGGAAAAATGTCCAGATTGGGTTTTGCCACGTATCAAGGCGAGGATCAGGTCACAGTTCAATGCTTGCTATTCCACATAAGAAAATGGAAAGAACTAGGCTGGATGCAAAATCGTTATTTTTTGTATTTTGGCAATAAGAAGGTTACACCTGTATGATAATTTCATCAATTAGCTATAGATTTGCAATGTAAGTGGCAGCTTTTGGTAGCTTTGAAACTGAAACCACCCCTCACGAGTAACGTAATTGCACCGCATTGACTGAAAAAGATGCATTTGCATGGCGTCAAAAAAGAGTTTGAAAATAGGATGTCGATGAGCTTGCACTACATTGTCCCTTCAAACTCGAAGACAGCTGATAAGGTGAGAGGTAGAACTACCTAGGTACATATGAGCCAATACTACTTGGAAGACATCACCAATAATCTACGAAGCAAAGCAAGACATTTGCTAGCACAAAACGGTAAGGTATCACATTATCAACTCATTAACACACAACTACAGCATTTTGCAGTACTGCCTTCCCTGATTAACCTGCCACTCGCACAACCGGACCTCAAGAATCATGCCAATAAAGCCCGCGATGCAGATTCCCGCACTATCACTAACGCTCGTTGCACCGAGACTGAACTCCCTCTCCCCCTCGGGAACCTTCTCCATGATCTCAGCAAAGGTATTCACGTAGACGGCGCCTCCCAGCAAGCCCTCCCAGAAAATGACGAGGAAGATGAAATAGACGCTCGGGATCCAGTTGAAGAGGGAGTGGGAGATCAGCAGGACGAGATTGAGGAGCTGTAGGAAAGAGGGGAGGTAGAGATTGTGCACGCGGTAGAAGGGTGTGGAGGAGCGGGCGATGAAGACCCCGATCTGGTAGAGGAAGTTGTAGAAGGGGTAAAAAGAGCGGTACTCGGTGAAGGGGGTGGTGCGTAATGGGAAAAGGAGAGTCGGTGAGACGCCTTGGTTTATGGTGTATTCGGCGATGTATACGAGAAGGAGTGGTAACATATAGGGAAAGAAGAGAGCCTTTGCTCGTCGCAGGTTGTTCTTGAATGAGGGTGTACTTCGCCTAGCGATTGGAGAACGCGATCGAGGAGAGGTTGAGGAGTATGCTGTTGCTGCGACTGATGGACCAGGCGCCAGAAGTGAGGATGATGCTGCCGCGGTTGGCAGATCATCAATATCTTCTTCATCTATATCCACGCTAGGGATATCGTGGTAGTCTTTCGATATGCTCGCTAGGCGCATTGGACCTCGCGGCAGGATAACAAAAAATGAGAGGAGCATAATGGCTGGGAGGAAGGCTGAGGCAAGGAGACTGTGCTTCACACTGAAGCCAATCGTGGTGGTGAGCAAAACATAGAGGCCTGCTCCAGCCAAACCCGCACCACCAGTCCCGCTGCCCCATGCTGCCAAACTGAACGGGCCGTAGTAATGTGTCAACCCCAGAAATGAGAGTTCACCTGCCCCAGAACTTAGACTTGCCAACATGACCCCGAAAAGCTTCACCCCCACTGATTGACTCGACGGTGTCAGGGCTATCAGTAGCATACCCGTCGAAGATATCACGGCCAATATTATAATTCGCAGCGAGTATGGGATCTTGTGGATGAAGTATGGAGCGATGAGTTTCGTGCAGAAGGATGGGAGGACATCGGCCAAGAGAACGACTCCCTTTGGAATCAGGGGCCCTACGAGATCGAGGGCGGCAGACAAGATGATTACGTAGAGCACATTGTTTATGAGGCCTACAGCAAGAGTCAGGAACAGAGTAGGCACTTATCGTGAGCCAAACTTACCGAAGAGCCAGAATGCGATTAGGACAGATGTGTCGGCCCCTTGAAAGATGGCCTTAAAGCGAGCGCGGTAGAGGGCCCACGAGGAACCTGGAGAGCCTGGGAGTGGAAGCCGACCAGACGAAGAGGGGGAGCTACTCATGCTGAGGATAAGTATATCTGCTGAATGCGCCGGAGCGGTGTCGCAAAGGAGCAGAGGGTCTGGCGGTGGAACTAGCGGCGTGTCGAAACCATGTCGGGTCCCTTGCTTCTGCTGGATAAGTGGTGAGTGAAAGCAGGACGAGGACTGCACGAGTATATAGAATCATACAGTGGTCCCAACGGTCTTATCGTTTGGCGTTGGTGGTGGTGGTGGTGGTCATGCTGTGGCTTGGTAGTGATTTTTGGTGGTGGTGTTTTCCTCGTTTCTCGTGTGCTCGTGCCGACGTTGGAGAACTAAGCGGCAAGGGACGTGATGACGCGGTATGAAGATGCCGGAGCGGACAACCCCAGAAGCAGAAGTTAAGCTCGTGTAGCTCGGTCCAGGGTCACGCCAGGATGTTACCCGCCAACAGGGTTAGCTCGGAAAGGCAAAGGCAGGGGATGCGACTAGTCAGGCTGATGGACAGTGGACTGGCTCGACTGGACTGGCTGCATTCACTGGACTGGCTCGACTGGCTCACTGGCTGCTGTAGCCCGTGTGCCCGCCCAGCAGCCCAGCAGCCCAGGATGCTGCTAGCTCATGATGTCTGTCCGCCCGTCAAGAGAAGTGCAGTGCAAATGCAAATGCCTTCAAACATCCCCATACTCTCGTCTGACGCCCTCGCCGCACGCCCTGTCTCTGCCCGTCCTCCCACCACCACCTGCTTGTCGTCTGCAGCATCTTGCACACGACATCGAGGGCTCTGCTTGCTGCCAGTTGATATGGATTTCACATTCTGAAGAAGCAGCAAATCTTGTTTGGCGTCCGTGTCGATCGGCAATTCCTATCCTTGAACAAAATCCTCCAGACCCTTATCCTTCGCCAGGAACCACGGTACAACCTCGAAGGCACTGCGAGCTCGAGGAGGATATACAGGTGTATGCGGAGTGTTGGCGCATTGGTATAGGCGTTGGATATACAGAGCTTGGAAGACTGGTTGTGCCAGTCGTGTCTTCATCGCCCGAAGTTTCAAGTCCTCAAAAAGCAACAGCATCATGGATCCAAGAAAGCCTCAGCAGCACCCCTTCTCGCGCAATACCGCATCGCCATATGGGAGGGCTCCTTTTCCTCCTGCGGCCAATCAACAGACCTTTCCTCCCTCCTCCCACCCTCCAAATTCGGCCCCTGTCTACCCTGAACACCAGCGCAGACCGTCCGGACCTCCATATTACCCAGAACAACGAGGCTATGGTCAAGATGCATCTCCAATGCCAAATCCAGGGCCAGGACATGTTCGACATCAAAGCGCATCATCTATCGGTCATGGAACTCCAGTGAATCGAAATATGCCTCCTCCGTCCTCACCACAACAAGCTTCTCAGCAGCCTTCACACCATGGCGCACATCCGTATGGACAGCCACCTCCGCGCGCTCCACCACCATTGTCAGTCGGAGCCTCCTCTAATTTTCCTTCGAATCGCGAACTTCCATCACTCTCCTCTCTAGGAAGGCCGTCGAGCACAGGCATGTCAATAAACTCGATTTTGCGAGAACCCCAGCGCGATCCACCGCCGTCACAATACCCCCCACCTATTGGGACAACAGCTCCAGCGCCTTCGACCATGTATGCTGGTCCGACTCACGCGTCGCCGAGAACTAGTTCTTCGAATGCCGACTATGCTCCCTTTAGGCGACCGCAAACGCCAGAACACCAAAGACAATATGATATACATGATAGGAGGGCAAACTCTGCGGGCTCGCCTCCGGGCGCCTCAAATCATACTCCAGAAGCCCGCAGATGGGGAACGCCACAGACATATGCGCAGCGGCCTCCATCAGATCGAGGTATGCCCATAGCAGACGAACGGCGAGAGCAACAACCAATTCGAGTAGCAAATCCCAATGTACCACCCAGGCCTAACAGTCAACCAACTGCATTCAATCCTCCGCCTTCGCGAATCCCAGAAAATATGCGCGGGCCCCCACAGAACGATGTAGCTTTTGGGCGAAGGGAAGAACAGATTTCTCGACCAGCCGAACAAGTGCGGCCCGAACCGTCATATCAGCGCCCGTCTGGTTTTGCCGAGAGGGAGAATCCTGTTTATGCATATGCAGAGCGAGAGAGACAGGAAAGAGAAGCAGCAATGCGGAGAGAACAAGAGAGGGAAAGGGAAAGGGAAAGAGATCGTGAGAGGGCTTTGTATGAGCATCGAATGAGACAGCAGCAACAGGAACATGAGAACCAGCTCGCACAAAGAAATAACCAAAATGCGCAAGCCATTCACACTCGACCTGCTGAGCCTCGAGAACAACAGCCAATATGGATGCGACCTGATTATGCGCCTCGCCCAGGTTATGAACATACAGCCGAGCAGAGACCTCCACCACCTCCGCAAACCTCAGGCTATGAACACCCAACAACGACAGCACCTCATTATGGAAGCCACCAATCTTATACACACATTGATCCACGTTATCCTCCTGCTTCGCAGGCTACCTCAATGCCAGCCCAAAGAGCCGCGATTCCTGCAACCCAACATGATTTAAATGCTCAAGAAAGACATGAAAGACAGCGATTACAAATGGCACAGCAAATCCAACATGAGGAAATGATGTACGGAAGACCTGCTCCAAGACCACAATACCCTCCACACGAGTCGCCCGGAAGACGGCCACTACCTCCACAAGAAGATCCCCAACAGGCCCAGCGGTTCTTAGGGATTCAAGAGATCAATCGAAAAGGCCGTGTATCTCCATTACCACAAGCGGTACAGGGAGCCCAGGCCCAAATTGGTACACCAGGAGGTGAACCTGGTATCAAAAGCGAGTTTGGAAGGATGTTCTCTGGGATTGGAAGTGGCGTTGGTGGCGCAAGAGGTGTTGCAAGTCCTGTGACTGCAGGACCGGGTGGTCTTCCAGCACCGCCATTTTCTAACCCCGGACAATTACGACGTGAAGATCTTGACATGGTTGCAGCACAAGATTCGCCTATGGAGAACAATGGACATCAGATGTCTCGCACTGCATCTCGCGGCGGAAGCAGAAGGAGAAAACTCAAGGAGGAAGACAGCAAAGGAGACGACGAGGACAGCAATGGAAGACAAACCCCAAGTGGAAGAGGGAAGCGTGCAAAGTCACACCATCACAATCATCCCCATGGCCGGCATCATCAGTAAGCTTGTCAACCCACTCTCATTTGTTTTCTGCTAACACAACTTTGATTGAGTCACCACCACCACCGTCAAGATGATCAAGCCTCATCACCTTCTCAATCTGCCTTGACACCATTTAAAAGTTCCAAAGCGGCCAATGGAATACCATCCCCAACAGGGCCTGAATCGAAAACCACACCAAATCTACACCACCATCACGTGCCTCGGCATCATCATCACCATGTAACGCCTGCTAAAGCTTCACCAGTCAATCCGGTGGAGCCGCTTCCGCATCGTATAGTTCGGTCCAATGCTACCTTAGACTCTGTCATTCACTTACCGCGGAATCACCTTGGTCATGAATATTATCAACCAGTACTCAAACCGAGTCGTCTTAGTCGAGAACAGTCTTCCCCACGAGGGTTTACTAGCACACCTCGCCCTGTAAGTACCTCGCCCTGGCAAATCAATTGGGTTTTCTCAACACGGAAAACTTGACGCTGACCATTCTTTCCAGTTGCCACGATTCGAGGGTTACGAAAACTCCACTTTTACTGTTAGAGTATCTCGAATACATTTGGCATCCACTAGTCGAGAGGAGATTACCAAACGAAAAGCCATATGGGGAACTGACATCTACAGTGATGATTCGGATGTGGTTGCTGCTTGTATACACCAAGGCTGGTTTCGTGGCGAGTGGCCAGATGATGTTGATGTTAGTCTCCTTGGCCTCGAAATTGAGGATGGCTCTTCAGGCCGTATACAATATGGCGACATATTAAACGAACCGCCTCGACGAGGCCCGATGCCCGTACCTTCCAACAAAGATCTTCAAATCACCATCCTAATACTACCAGCTCTTGAGAAATACGCAAGTACCACACGGTTCGGTATTCGTAGTCGAGAATGGGGCGGCAAACATCATGGATATGCTAGTGTTCATGATGGAATAAGTTTTATGATCCAGAAGATTCGGTGGGTCGATGGTATCGACAGTTTTGAAGATCGGGATGAGGGCAGAAAACTGAAACTTCTTCCTGGACTTGACGAACCAGAAGATATGAATGGTGGTAAGGCTGAAAATTCAGATCGCATGGATGGTGTGGAAGAGAGTTTTGAACGAGGTGGTCCCGGCCCATTGGATAACGAGGCTGGCAGTATTAAGGCCGCTGGGAGGAATTGGTGGAAGAAAAGTGATCGCAAAACAAAGGCTGGGAAGAAACAGGAACTGGTTGACGGAACAGTAATACAAGAAGCAGCGAAGGTAGTTGAGTTACTACCAGCAGCACGCGAGGAGCAGTCAAACGGAACTGCGGATGCAGAGAGCATCAACGGGAACGAGCCTCTGCCGACGAAAACGCCACCTCGGCCTTTCAAAGATCGAGTTGCAGATATGTTCAGACGCGAGGATTTTTAGATATTATTTGTTGGATAGAGATTGTTGGGATCTGGTGTATAGGTATAGCACTCATGATGATTGACTTAGGTAGATGACCTAGCAGCTGTGGATTTTCCTCTCTTCGTCTTCACTTTACTGTCGGTTACTGATTTGGTACCGGAGTGTGGTGTAAGACCTGTCAGGATATTATATACACATTTTTGTGGAGAGTGGTTACAAGTTCTAAAGATATTTTTGTTTATTCAATGACTTGAAGATGGCGGTTCATTCTAGTGAAGTGTGAGGTTTTATTAGTATAGCAGCAGCCACTTCCGTGATTAAAGTAGTGAGTAGTAGCTCTTGAACCACGAATTTTTAGTGCGATTATTCTCCAGGACAGTGGGTTGATAAAGAGGAGAAAAGGAAGGAAGGGAGAGAAGAACAAGGAGGAATATATACCTGGGCAGGCACAGAAAAGTATGCAATCACTCAAAGTACACTGAGACCAAAAACGGCATTTATTATTCTTCGACATTATAAACCCACATCAATTCCTTCCCTGCCTTCTTCCTCCTTACACATCACCCCCGACCGTCTCGACACACTGCGCAGTGACGTTCACGACCTGGTTCCTCATATCAGTCCTAACCTGCTACTCTCATCTTTCTTTCTCCGCAACCCCACGAAGCCGGAAAGCGAGAAGAAGAAGAGAAGAAGAGAAAAAACTCACATCGCGGCAACAAGCTCTAATCCCCTGCAGGCTGTCCCCAAACTCCTCGTCGTGCAAGATACAAGTAAACTCGTCGGTTGTTCCTTCGGGAAAGGGGAATGCTTCGAAACCTATATTCATCGCCGATTACATCAGACGTTTTCTTCTTTGCTCTCTCTTGGACTTGGCCAGAGGAGAAACTTACAGTTGCTGCCTTCGAAGTGCCCGTATGTGCACTCGGATACCGTGTCGCAGCATGCCGGCTCGTAGGCCGGTGGTGTGCTGGCGGGACACGTGAAGGTATGTACTTGGACGGCGAGGAGGAGAAGTGGGAGGGAGAGGGAGAGGAGGTAAGATTTCATTTTTGAGTGGATTTTATAGTGAGTGGGTAGGTAAGTAGATTTATTCTAAAAAGAAAGACAGAAACAATGGGATGATCTATGCTGGTGCTGCAGGTAGAAGGGGGGGAGGTGTCATGTATTTGTAGACAGATGCTCGCATAAAATGGAGAAGCGCTTTTGTGTGCGTATCTTTTTAATTTGTTGTTTGTGTTCTCGGGAAGTGTCGAGATTTTCGTTGGGACTTTTCGACTGGCTTTGACTTACTTGCTCTGACACATCTCATTTTATTCCGTGGCGTACGACGTGTAGTCGTGACGGGTGGAAGGCTGTCACTGAGATCTGCGCTCCACCGATCGTTTACCTTGTGTACGGGTACAGGTGTCACTTTGACTTTGTCGGTTTGGGGGAGGGGTTTAATGAATGTAATGACAGTGATGTGCAAGTTTTTTTGCCATAAAAGGCTTGCAATATAAATCGGGAAGTTAATCGTAAAGGAAAGTGAAACTTGCAGATTCGTGTGACTGATCCGATGTAGAATTCCAAATTTAAGCGAGATGCGTCGTTTGGAGAACGAATTTGGCCTCCTTGCTCTTTAAGACTATTGGAATTCATTGGCCGCTGGGAGATAGTTTGTCGAGTAGCGAGTCTATTGCATATCCTTATATAATATATTGTTACAAGCTAATTGAGATTCTCCTCCGCCTTTTCGAATCTGCATCTCTCTCCATAACTCGATGCACTGCAGTTTACAGGCTCTATCAAGCGCCAAGACCCTCTCAAATGATCTCTCGAAATCTTCCCAACATGGTACATCGCAGACCTGCAACAAACCCTCTACAAAAAGGTATCGTTCCCTAGGACCACGAGCCACACATCCACCAATGATTAGTATCCACAATGCAAGACCTGGATCATAGCGATTGAGATCCTCAGCCTGGATTGAATCTGCTAACTTGATGACCAAACTTGCCGTATTTGTGTACGGCATTCGCCTTACCAGCAGATTGAGATAAATCATCGTCGTCAACCGAAAAGGTTCTGGAAATGGTGGGCTCTCGTCCGGACGATTCAGTAGTCGGTATCTAATCAGATACAGGGAATCGTTCAGCGCAGTTCGGTCGGCAAGACTCAACGGCCAGATCTGGAAGGCGATGGCGAGTAATTTGGAAACGTGCATTATTTCAAACATATCCCAATTCGGTGCGAGGAGTCTCGTCAGACTCATTACTTCTAATCCAGGACTACCGCGTAAAGCAAGATTCTGAAGATCCATGGCGGCTTCGAGATTCGGATGGGTCATGGGAAATCTGGGTGCACAGTCCCATGTCGTCGCATAGAAGACATCAATCCTGTTGCGAGTCAATTAAGAGGTGAATTTAAATGGCAGCAAAGGGGGGCCCACATGGCGAGGGTGATACTCAGTCGACCTGGTAATGCTGCCAGGCCACCACGAGCCGTAACCATTTGCTCTAGACCACTCATGTGCAGAGCTGAATTTGCCGTCGTCTCAGATAACGTCTTGTAGAAGGTTTTAGAAAATTCAATGAAGATGACAGGACTTTCAAGGATTCTTCAAAAATTCTTCAACTTACATCGTGGAGCACCAGCAATGCCACGGCAGCAATTGTCACATTGTTCATCTGCGAAGAACTCTCATTCAGTCGTCTCGACACGACTTTTATGGTCTCTTGGCTATGGACAAGACTGTTATTCCCCGTGTCATAATATATTGCCGACACCGCTAAGCTTGCATGGAACAATGCGCTGTCCATAGCAGCGAATGAAATCCAGTCTTGTTCAGGATTCATTGCCAGGATAATCTGGGTATCGACCAACAGACTGAGTACTGCCATTAAGAGCATGTTAGTATTTAGTTCGATACCTGATAGTTAGAACTCACACTGATGTACAAGAACTGAAATTCTTGGTCGCGAGTGTTGGGGCAGATCGTAAGACCCCAAATATCTGTCAGTGTTAAACTGGATGCTTAAGGGAATAGTCTGTTCAAAGCCCCGGCCTTCATAACGAGATAAGGTGAGCTCTACGTCATCGTATTCTTGCTGTGTCGCATTCCAGGTACCGCTATCATTGTGGTAAGTCGTTGAATCTTGACATACAACTAAAGACATTGAAATGTCCTCATCCTCTGATATTGTCCATGGAGTTAGTGCTCTTTCAGAGGAACTGGACGAGCTATTATGAGAAGACAAGACATCCAATGTGTTGTTCGCAAGTTCTTTATTCTTAGAGTCTTCACTTTTAACATCCTCGGGTTCAATAAGAGTACCTGCTTTCTTAGCTCGACTTTTGCCCGCATGAACACGGATTTTCTTCTTCAGGATTTCGTCTTTCTCGTTATGAAAAGGTTCTTGGTTCAGGTTTATAAACTCAAACTTCGGCGGCTCTGGACTGGTTTCGATCACTGCTTTTGCCTTTGGCTTCTTCCCATCGACAGGATGCCGCCGGGCATGTGTGCGTATCTTTTTCCGCGTGACATTGTTGTGTCCATGGTGAGATTCGTCTCCGGTGAGATTGATGAACTCAAAACTTGGGCCTGCTAGTTCTTCTTGAGCTACTTGCTTGGTTTCGTCAACCTTTGCCAGCTTTCCATCCAGATTCTTGGCCGGCTCAAATTGATTCATAGTCTCGTGATCCTTGGCAAGGTAATGTCAGTCAAGGGTGTTATGTAGAAGGTACGGGAGACCTCCCCGCTCCCTCGCACTTACTAGATGTAGACATACTTTCCATAAAATCGTGGGCTTCTTGTTGCAAGATATTTCGTGCCTTTCATTGAATCCTAATGGAGAAAATTATGGTTTCCTGGGACTAGAGAAAGATGATGGTGCTCGGCTTCGACGGGATTGCGCCGTCATGCAAATCATGCTGACTAAGCGCGGCAGCCCGATTCGGAAAATGTTGTTTCCTCGTCGTTTGCCCGATTAGGCACAATCAGCCTGCTTACTAATAGCATACCGAAGAATGGTAGAATTGAAACCTGTGCCTCGGAGCACAGCACTTTTAGTGAGTGGGTGGATGAAGTATATAAACCAGATCAAATCTATCTCTAAGATGATCATGTGGATCCAACTTTAGCCCAACAAGCGAGCAAGAGCCAATTCCCCATTTAAGAAGCACATAATCCCTCCCAGGACAGAACAGACTCCCACATTTTATTTCTTAAATCTACTACTAGGATTCTTACAAGCAGAAATGATTATCAGAGCTCTATTTCTTTTCTCTCATTTTATTCCCAATGCCGCACTCTGATTGGCCGCGTGCTATCTACTTCCTTGTAAAATATACCATACGGACATCCGGTTTCAACATGGGGTGAGTTCTAGCTATCGCGAATCTGGCATGTACCTATTTATCTTGATAGGGCTATCAAGTAAGTGAGGTAATCATGTGTATGTATCCAGGGGCTTGTGTGGGTCCGGCAGATAGATCACAGATAAGTATTCAGGTATACTCAAAATGCTACATCTCCTCTTTCGCACACTTTTTGAGATCTGGTGTTCCAAATTTAAAGCGCGGTCAATATGATAGAAGGCAGTCGAGAAACGAAGGAGCCGACAATGAAGTATCCTCAGGATATCGCTGCGGAAGAACTAGGCGAGGTGGACGCTATCGCCATCCCATCTTCAATGGTCACGACCAAATGGCAACGCTTAGCCAATAGATTAGAAAAGTTCTCTGGAGCTGAGGCTCGTGGTATCGAGCGGGTCGATGATTCGATTCGCATGGGAAAGAATAGCGTCAGTGATTATTTTGATATGATGCAAATCTGGTTCTCGATCAACCTCACAGTGAGTGGAAATCAAAACAAATAGATTCTACCACTGACCTGTTTTGGTAGGCGAATATTCTTACCATCGGCGTCCTGGGGCCAGTATCTTTCGGTTTGGGTATGAACGATGCCATGATGCAAGTAATTATTACCTGGTTTCTAATTCTTGAGCGCTGATCTTTATTTGCTAGATGTTGTTTGTTCGGCACTATCATAGGCTCTGCAGCGAGTTGCTATATATCAACCTTTGGACCTATGAGTGGCAACAGAACTCTTGTCTCAGCCCGGTTCACGTAAGATTGGAACCCCGAATTTCTCGATTTGCTCGCTAATACAGTATAGAATGGGCTGGTGGCCAACTAAGCTTTGTGTCATTCTAGCTGGAGTGGTTATTCTTGGGTATGGCCTCGTTGATGCAATCGTGACAGGGCTCATATTTTCCGCCGTCTCGGGTGGAGAAATGAGCACGATTGTTGGAATTGTAAGTTATGGTATGTAATTGAGTGCAGAGGATGAAACTGAACTTGGCACAGGTTGTTTTCAGTCTTATCGTTTGGTTTGTTTCTGCCTTCGGCATTAAATTCTTCAACTTGTTTGAGAAGTATGCGTATATTCCACAAGTTTGTGCTGTAAGTATTTCTAGCTCAACCCTGTACTCACTTTAGTTCTAAGAATCATCTCAGTTGTTTACGTTAGTTGGATGTTCTGTGCCATACTTTGACGTCACAACAGCAAGCACTCCAACTGGCTCAGCACTTTCTGGGGCTCGCCTTTCGTACTTATTTGTCTGTGCATCTGGGTAAAGAATCAAAAAATACTGTAGACAGCAGAATCATAATCTGACTAATTTCGATAGACCCCTCGGCTGGGCGCCATTCGCTGCAGATTATTACGTATACCACCCAATATCGTCAAATCGATGCCTCGTCTTCATATTTACATTTCTTGGGTTCATGGGCTCGAAAATCTTTGTAGAGTTCATAGGCATAGGTAAAGCAAGTCCGATTATGTTTTTAGCAATCTGAAAAGCTAAAGACAACACATCACAGGTCTTGGCTGTAGTCTGGCAGCAAATCCAGCCTGGGCTGAAGGCTTTACAAATGGCGGTGTTGGCGGTTTGATAGTAGCTGCTTATGCGCCTTTGGGCGCTTACGGAAATTTCTGCGCAGTAATTTTGTAAGTTTTGCTCTCAGCACTGCGCAATGTGAGTTCTAAACTACATTCTAGAGGTCTCGGAATGGCTGCAAACATGATTCCCGGTAGAATATTTCCACTCATTTATTTACTACTCGAGTAACTAACCCTACTTGTTCAGGCAATTACTCAGCAGCATTCTGTGTTCAGCTACTAAGTAGGCATGATATTTTATCATCTCTATCCTTAAGATTAAAATGCTAAGTTGGCAACACAGGTTCAAAAACGCAAAAGGTACCACGTGTATTTTGGAATACAATTGCAACAATTGTCTACATGGTATGCGCTATCGGTACGTATAGCTCTGTTATTTCTCTCTCATAGAATCTGACACATTGCAGCTGGTAGGAACAGTCTACTCCCAATCTTCCTTAATTTCCTCCCACTTATTGGCTATTGGACCATAATATGGATCACTATGACGGTCGAAGAAGAGTTCATTTTCAGAAGGGGGAAACGGGCGTTTGACTGGTCACTCTGGGATAGCCAGAAATCTCTGCCGATTGGCATTGCCGCTCTCATGTCATTCTTGATTGGTTGGGCTGCAGCAATTCTGTGTATGAGCCAGGCTTATTACATCGGACCTATTGCTAAAATGATTCCTGCCGATATTGGCCTGCCTGTTGCGGCTTCTTGGACAGCTATTGTTTACCCACCCCTACGAGTGAGTTATCTGAGGAGTGTACCGAATTGAAACTGATGATCGTGGATATAGTATCTTGAGTTGAGGAAGTATGGCCGGTGATGACAGGGAAGAATATCCTAAGAATTCAAAACTAGAATCCCGAAAACTAGTGAAGAGTGAGTATTGGGTAAAGCAAAAGTCTGCATCAATATTGGGGATGAAATTTGTCTATGAATGTCGCTTATAAGCGACACATTTCCCAATTTATTTCCACATTTTAAACTTAGCGAGCGTCATACTAAAACAAATTTTTAAGAAACCCGAAAGTAGTAGTAAATTGATAGAATATGGATTGACTTAAATACGGAGCTACAGAGAGATTCTTGTCTCAGTGAAATTTGGACTTCTATACCGCTATACCTCCCTGGGTGCCTATGTTTTGCAGCACAGTATAGATCCTCATGTAATAGAAAAGCAGTTCACAATGAGAGGTTATCCAGTTCCTGCCGTAGCCGAAGAAGTAGATGATAATTCTAACAAAAAACCTGCTTGATTGATAGATTAAGCACACACCGATTTTGTGTTCGAAATGTACCAAAGTATTCGGAGACTGGAATGTGCACAATAAATCTTAATTCCAAGATCGTCAAATTAACTTATAAGTACATGTTTCCATTTTTTCCGTTTCAAGTCGTCCTTATTCGACAAAGTCAGTATCCTCAAACGGTGTAACCCGCCAATGCTTCCAAGAACCAGCAGACATGAGTGCTATATCGTCCTCCTTACCGTGAAATAGTAGTTCACTCTTACTATCTCCAAAATGGGTGACGGATTTATCCTAAAATTAGTAAGAAATCATCAAGACAACTAAGATATCTCGTAAGGTACTTACCAGTCCCAGAGTTAATTTGATCACTCCCTCTGCCCAGTGAGGCTTGTATTCATACTTAGGTTTCCGTCCACTTGCAGCAAGAACGATATTGTCGGCTGCTGTCTTTGCTTGCTGCATGGCGATTCGAGAATTGGGATTTCGTGTCCCGACATTGGTGACATCGCCACATGCATATACATTCGGCAGCTTCTCGTTGTCAATCTGCATCGTAGACTTTACACAAATATGTCCCGACTTGGATATTGAGTCAGGAGCCAATTCGGAAAGTAGATGAGATGCTGGCCTTTGCCCTGTACAGTTAACCTGGTAGAGAAATTTAGTAAATCTAGGGCTAGCTCTCAGATCATAGCAAACTATGATGTGATCTAAATCAACGGTGAAGGATAGACTTACCAAGAAATCACA
Organism: Pseudofabraea citricarpa; assembly: GCA_029641185.1. NCBI lineage: Eukaryota > Fungi > Ascomycota > Leotiomycetes > Helotiales > Dermateaceae > Pseudofabraea > Pseudofabraea citricarpa. Next base: position 922,158 of record JAPWGK010000008.1, read on the forward strand.
ATCCACCTTCCGACCCGAGCTTAACATCGCAGAACCTTCTTTCGTGCTATCCGTAACCAGTCTCTCGCCAAGAATAACTTCCACGCCTAGTGCCTTTAACCCTTCTAAAGCTGCCACCTGTAACTCTGGTCCAAATCTATGCATCACAGCATCACGAGAATGAACCAGTATAACATCCTTTTCAGGATAAGTAGCTTTAGCATCCGTTGCCAGCTCAACGCCCGCAGCGCCACCTCCGACCACCACCAATTTCTTGCTATTCATAATCCGGCTCTGCATTCCCCTCAACAACTCTAACCCTTCCTTCTTTCCGTCTGCCCCAACACGGGAAGGCAAACCTTGATCATCTTTCCCAGCACCTGACCCTGTAGCGATAAGCAAGAAGTCGTACGATATGGTTTCTCCACTATCTCTGAGAGTAATGGATTTCTGATCAACTGTTACAACGCGATCTTGTACCCAGCGAACGGTACCGGCAGGAAGATCAGCAAGATATGGGCCGTAAGGAATAAAAGCTTTATGTTCATGCCCAGTAACGACACAGAAGCGGGGTAATACCCAGGTAAAGTGGAAGTGGCTATGTGGTTCTATCACAATTACGCGATATGGACTTCCACGTGGGAGTGAAGTTGCAATCAATCGCGCTGCAAAGTATCCGGCAAAAGAAGCACCAATGATAACGATCGACCGTGGTTTTGATTCAGCCTCGGAAGGTGCTTCCGAGACAGACTTTTTGCCACCGAACTGGTAACCGCGGAGAGATGCTGTGACGCTGCGACTAATGATATCGACATAGATCCGGAGACTGTAGATTATAAGTCTAGCGAACAAAATCTTCTTTTCAAACATGATGAAGATTTTGGAGAGAAATTGACGACTAAGTCAGCCGAACAATTGAAAATAAGAAACGAAAAAAAGACCACAAGTCTGTGAGTCTGGGCAGACACTGCCAAATCGTGAAGAAAAGGAAGAAGACAAATGTGCTGGAACATGATCTGATAAGATTACAGAGCAAATTGTCATGCCGGGCTAAACCGAAAAAAGGTGAAGCCGACATCGGGGCGCCGGCGCCTTCGTATTCCTTCTGGTTGTGGCGCGCTTCAGTCTGATCCACGCTCCTTCCATGAACAAGGATTGTGCCCCGTATGCGATTCGAAATCGATCGTGCATGCACCCAGACTCCGCGATCATGATCTGTTCCTCAATTTCAGAACTATACAAGAGGCACAATGAAGAAGCATGTGATATTGACCGCAGTTTGGTTAAGCGAGAAACGTAGTTCCTCGGTTCATTGTTTTGGCTGTGGGAGGCTGGAAGGACAACTATGTACGAGCTTTTCAGAACACTAGAAAAGGCGTGATTAGGCACATTTCTTCTATCATTGAGTCTTACTGAAGCATGTCGGAAGACTAACTTGTTTTCCACTGTGTAAAGCACTACATCAAAATTTCAATTCAGAGAATAGCGTTAATTTGTGGCATACTAGCTTGTGAGATATAGTCTAGGGCCCGAAAGCTTTCAAAGTTAATGCTTACCTATGCAACTAGTCTTGCCAAAAACTATAAATCTAAACACGGTCCCCAAATATGTTCATGCATGTACAGAGTCGCAGACGCAAGGATGCAGTGGTCTTTAAGACGCCTTGAAAGACCGTGGCCAGGTAAAGATAAGTCCAGATAAGCCAATTGGCTGTAATATTGCGAATAATTGACCTGGCCGATAGTGATACAATCTTGGCTTGCCCAGAACTAACATCATTGAATTCAACAGCTTCTCCATTTTAAAACGTAGAAAAAATCAAGCAATATCACTTGATTAAATAAAGCTATATGTAAATTAGCCGCAGTCAGAAGCTCAGAGTTTTAGTGTTTATAGTGCTGGATAATCTGGTCGATTCTCTAAACTCCTTTTTATTTCCAAGATTTGCTGCTGGTTGGTTTCGGTGGCCGAAGAGTCCGCACAAACGGAAAATTCAAAGAGCAGGCTAATCTTGCCAGACGTTTGGAGACGATCTCTATTGAAAATGCAAGTCATGAAAGGATTTTTGTGTTGGTGATCTTGATTAGGATGGTCAGATGAGATAAAACCGTGCCGTTGTCTGTATGTATGGAACGGCATGCGATGTTGGAACATGCAAGTAAGCAAACTAAGCGACCACCTGCCTAAGTAGTTTCTAATACCACATCTCAATAGGATTGTTCGAGAATGGGATACCTGGATGCTGTGAACCTCGCTTGTGTTTTAAACCACCGATTGTTGGCTCAGATTAACCGATGTTGGAATCGACTGCTTTTGCCGGGAGCCGCCATGTTGTGATTGGAGCTAAGGAGCTGTCGGCGAAGTACTATGCTCTTCTTCATGGTAACGCCGTGAGGGTGGCGTCAACATGTGGTCTCAAAACACACTTGGACCTCGTATTATCCCCTGTACAACCCTTGGCGTGGGAAAATTTTGATCTGATAAGATAACTAACAATTCATCCTCTAGGAAGGAGACTCCACACCTCGGCCCATCACCATTACCATTAATTTCATCTGATAAGATGACTGGGTATGAATGAATACTTTATATACCGGGGCGCAACAAGCTTAAATAATGCCCCTGTAGCGACATTTTCTTTTCAAGCTTCCAGGCTAGGTAGGTTACTATTCCTTCCCGAACAAAATCAACGATCATCCTTGCCAAGAACTTGTCATACATGGGTCTATCACCAATCCTAATTGCTCCTTCGGTCGAACAAAAATCTAGGGAATGAGAGAGGATGACCAAGCGGCACAAGACCTTCTTGATCGGGTAGAATGTTAGGTAAAATCCCTCGTTTTGAAATAAGCTCGTACATGCAACATGTACCATCGCGGCGCTTCAGTTGTCCGTCACCGACGATATTTGAACTTATATGAATTTTGGACGTGCTTCGAAGCCCTTACAAAGATCAGATTACAGCGGGGTAACAAGCATAAACAAGCCTTGGAGCACCGGAGAGCTCGCAAAGGAGCTTGGCAAGGGCTGTCCATCGTTGAAAAATACGAACTCGAACCTTTGAGGCGTAGCGGATGATTTTACCATTTGTTGAAATTATGCAAAAGCATGTGTTTGCAAATTGGGTGTAGCGACCAAAGACTCAAGGTTGCCTATCTGCTTGGCCCTGTGTATATAAACTACTGAAGAAATCTCCTCAACCAACGCTCCAATTTTCACCATCCTCTTCAACAAGTCTTTAAACACAATCGCTTGTCTACCTAAATATATCACATCTCGCCGCCATGGGGCTCGTCATTCTGCCAACACTTATTCCGGACATCAAAAAAGTGTACGATGTATACTTTGCCGCTTTCAAGCGTGAGCCGATGGCAGAGATAATGCTCTCTGTTCTATTTCCCCGTGGAATTACGGACGAATTTCGCCAAGCCCACACAGCAAACACCCTCGCCTATTGGCATGCGAGCCCTGATCAGTATACTTGGAAGTGTGTTGATACTGATTCTAACGAGATTGTCGGCATGGCTCTCGCAGACGTGTATCTTCATGAGCGCAGTGAAGAGGAACGCAAGTTCTTAGGAATTGGCTGGTTAGAAGGCGAGGAGAGGATACGCGCAGAGAAGATCATAACTCCTTTATGGGAAGTACGGGAGAAATTATGGGGTAGTCGACGATACATCTGTAAGTTTAACCTGCTCCCTACTAATGATTAGCATTGAAAACGGAACTGATACTTGGCAGACTGTCATGTCATTGCTGTAGACCCGAAACATCAAGGCCGTAAGGCCGGTGCAGTCCTTGTCCAATGGGGAATTCAAGTAGGCGAGCAGGCTGGCCTGCCCGTATATTTTGAGTCGTCTCCTTCGACGGTCAAGATGTACGAAAAAATGGGTTTCGAGAGACTCGAGGAGAGCGTGGTACACAAGGCCGAGCTGATGGGAACTGAGACAGACATTGAAGTGCCACTGATGGTCAAAATGCCATCGTGTGCTGGAGGTATTACATTTGAGGAATGGAGGGCGAATGGATATCCTGCTTGGGGTAATCAAAGCCCAGAAGTGGTGAAAGAAGATGTGAAAACTGAGAGTCAGGTCATCGTGACGACAACCATGTTACCTGTCAGTGTCAGCTGAAGCAAGTGAGAGAGACAGTTGAAGTATTAGTAATTACGTAAATAATGTCCGTTTAGATATAATAGATTGAGAAAACATGTCAATACGCCTTGAGAGTATACTTAATTTTTGGCATTTTACCAGGCTCGTTATGAATTTCCTTGTAAATACCTAGGTATCGGGGACCAACCTAGTCAGAACCGCTCTAATAAACCGTGAGAACATTTACAGGACTTTCTTCTATTGGACGAGATTTAAAAGTACGACAACAGTTTTATCATTGAATAGGATTTCTGTCCAATTCCACTTACACCGACAACATAAAAAAGCAAAGATCAGATCTATATTTCTCTTATGTGATTGAATACTCCGAACAAATAATTTAACGACTAATAGGCCAGGATATCTCCATCTTGGCAAGCGAATCCCTTCTCTTCTCGTCTCTCTGAGCATCGTACAAATTCTTCCGTTTGCTTTCCCACCACAATTTAGCCAACCCCCATATTCTTTCATTGTAACCATACACCAACGCATTTGCTAGGCCGACAAATTGTGTGCTAGCTTGTGCAATTGCCATACCGCGACTCTTGTTTCCACTTAGTTCAATAAGTCGATTGGCGATTCCGGGAATCCAAAGAAGAACGTAGCCGATAGGATAAGCGTTAAATAGGAGAAGTTTTTGAATGTGAAGCTCACGACGGCCGGCGCTCACTGGTGGGGTGGGACTGGAAGATCTGATAGTGGTTATGACTCTATTTGGGGGCGGAATCCGTACTAGAGCAAGAGGATCCCGTGTAAGGAATGGGGATGTCTCGCTTCCACGTCGCGAGGAACTTGGCGAGGATTCTGTTGAAGAAGATGCCACCGAGTGTGAAGGATGAAAAGTTTGCTTGATGAGTTTGAATGCCGAAAGAGGAGGTGACACTGGCCCATGCCAACTGGATTGTGAGGTTGGAATACCCATATCCTTAGGATGAGTGGGAAAGTTTTTGAAATAATCGGTTTTTTCAAATGAGGTCCTGTCGTTTCCTGAATAGTCCGATGTTGAGTTCCAGCACCAATCATTGGGCTCTTCGCAGACCTCAAACTCGTCGTGTACGTAGATCTTTCTGATGTCCCTAGTTACTGGGTGGGTATTATCTGACCAATGCTCTATCCGTTCCATTCGAGGATAAATGTTGAACTGGGCAATGATTTTTTGATTTGAGAAGTGGCGATGCATGTGGATAAAAAGATAGGTGTACAAGCAAACGACTGTGAAGATGATAGCCAGACGCCAGCCATGTCCCAATGCATAACGTAGCTCAGGCTTTTCGGCACTGAGCCAGCACCAGTTACCGCTCACTGGCTTGTAGTCGTCAAGTATAAGGCCAGTGAAACCTATGGCAATGTAAGAAATAATTCGGCAGTATGAGCCCTAATTATGACTTACTGGTACATAGTGGTACAAACCAAATACCCATGGTTATCAGAAGTTTTGATTTCAAACCCACACTGGGCTTGTAGTTTGATCTTCGGAGAGTTATGACCGTTGCGATTGCGATGAATAGAACTGAGAAATCGGTGCCCTATTTCTAAACTTTAGTATAAAGTGAGAAGCAAAATTGTCAGCAACTCTGCTATACCTGTACTGTAAGTTGCCCTATTAATCCGTTCAGGGTGCAAGCTCCTCCTGGCGGGATCGATCGATGAACTAAAGCATAAGTTCCTGAAATACTATTGTTCAGAGCATTGAAGAAGTCTATCAGCCACCAACTGTTAATATTATTGTGAAGTCTATCGTAGTAACCAAATTAAACCAACCTGCGGCGGCCAAATTCAAGATCAATGTATGTCTGAAATGGCGATGTGGTGGTAGAACAAGGTAACATATAAAGATAGATCCAGCAGCAAACATAGAAAGGACGCTACCCACAAGTGTGGGAATAGCCAAGGCAAGATCCAGCATTTTGAATTAAGAGAGGGCAAAAGTCTTTGATTTCGATAACGCAGGAGCGTTTTCTAGTCCACATTCAACATAAAATTTGATAATTCATGGATCCCGTACTTTATATGAGGAATGCCTTCTTCGATCGGCAACGTCCTCTATGCTAGTTGTAGACACTGAAGCGAATGGTAGCCAAGCTGATCAATAACATTAGCCTAAATCTTGAGGAGCCCAAGCTTTAGTTCACGGTGTGAAGAAAAGCTTAAAGCTCAGACACAGATGTGATCAGGGCAGACCTAGTGGAAGTCATAATCATGGCTCACTACGGAGTACTGCATGTGCTGCCAAATAAATGTTATCATGGGTATATGCCAACGTTTTGCATGAGAGTGATGATGTAGTGAACTTTAAATTCGTGTGCCAGTGAGACATTGCTATTACACCTGCAATCGGTCTCCACGTGTCGATAAAGCAGTCCTGCCATTTTTAAAGAGCCGGGAAATCAAAAGGGATTAACTGCTGTGATGATATTATACAAATGCACGGAACTGCAGTACTGATTACTATGGTATATCCGAAAATTGTGGTGAGGTTCTGAAAGTGCATTGAATCTGTATTTTTGATAAGGCTTTAAAACCGTTAGAGGCGAACTGGTTCATCGGCCCACTCCAAGCTTTAGGTTAAATCGATGTGCGTATCATAGAAACCTTGATGAGTCTGTAGAATCATCAATTTAAAATCTTTCAGGTCGCCGACCGACCATCCAGGGGTTTGGGTTGAGCAGAAACAATACAGGAAACATTACGGCGTTGACATGGACATTGTGTTGTGCATACTGTATACAGACATATGTTATAAGCGCAAATTAACTCTGATTCGAAACCTATGAAATAATCGCGCCTAAAGCGTAAAAGCACACTACTGCAGTCATTTATGACTTGTGCAGGAGTAACTTTGGCAAAGAGTTTGGGGCAAAGTCTCTACTGTCTCTCTTTCGCTTGTGAATGGGCTGGAAAGTTTAACTTTCGGGTTGCGGTTGGATAGTCGATGGCAATGAAACAGACTAAGTAGATGTGCCTGGTTGGCTGATCAGCCCTTCAAAATGTGGGGAAGGTTTCATATTTGACTTAATGTCCGAACTCCGAATGATCGTCTGTAAGAGGACTAGAGAACCTTATGATGGCTGATATTTGCTTTGATAGGCTAAGATGGTTCATGCGAACTGGTGGCTCGCGCATAGCTATCTCTCTCGCTATGATCTACGGTACCAGTATCATGGCAAACAAGGGTGCTGAGTATATGCAGTAAGTAGTATGGCTTGGTCTGCTGGAATCCGGACAACCACACGATTTGACAAAACTGCACTTCTTAAATGTAACTTGTCGAATGATGACACCAGACGGCTAATATAAGTGATTATATACTGTATAGGTTTGATAGAGAGACATTATTTAACCATCTACGCACGGCAAGGAATTGGGGGGTCAGTTATCTAGACTTCAACCACACACAAAGTCAGCTGATCTATATATCAGCTTTATTTTGATGGAATAATATCAAATCTACTTGAAGTATGCTAAGTTTCTGCTTGTGGTTCAAGCCTTAAGATACGAAGGCGGTTTCATTTTACTGCTTTGCTTGGTGGTTTGAGGTCCTTGAAAGCTAGCTCTCGCTTATTTCTTATACTCTTCAAGACTTACTGCAAAGGTATATTTCGAATTAAAATTAAATGAATACAGTAACAGAGCCAACAACAATCAAACTTCTTAAGCGTTGCATTTAATGGTGACACTTTACCAATCCTCTGTTAAGCGACAAATAAAGTAAATGGCTATTCTTCTTTCACCTTAATACTCACCAAATACTCACCAAATACTCACCAAATACTGTTTTTTACTGAATATGTGTAAAAGCTCAAGTAGAAGCTCAGACTTCCGTGAGGTCTTCTGTGCCTCTTCTTATAATTATCTACCTATTGGTACCGTACTTTTCTGTTTATATTTGTAGTAGATCACGAGGTAAATCGACTAGGGTGAATGTTTCTCCGTGCTCGGGTATCGTGACAAATCTCCTCTCCCTCGCGACCTCACCAACTTATGCTATCCATCAGGCCCAACTTGACTTCTATTCTCCTCATTCCATAAATTTATATACCATAGCCAAATAGAGCCGCGATGGGGAAAACGTCATCAACATATTAAATTCGCCATTGCTCACCACGTGAATAAGCCATGTCTAAAGATACACGAAAGACGTCACGAAGAACTCATATTACGACAGCTTGTGACAGATGTCGTGAGAGTAAGATCAAGTGTGATGGTTCTCGTCCCAAGTGTGGCAATTGCCAGAAGGGCAGACCGAAGCTGTGTATCTATCAACAAGAGGGCGATCGAAGACAGTACGTTTCATTTTTCATTAGAAAACAGACTTCGCACCATGTCATTTGTGTTGGCATCAAGGATTTTATAGCCGTTGCACAAATTTCATATGCCATAAATCTTGGTACCTCGGCAAAAATTGTCCTACAGCGACAACATGACCAGACTAATTTTTGAATAGCATATCGCTACGTAAAGCCGTGGAGGTTTTCTCGAGCAGACTTAGCCAGCTCGAAAGATTTATCGAAGTCCAAAGTTTGGAAATACCTGCGCCTAAGCCGGAGGACGAACTTATGCTGAAGAGACTGCTTGCAACTCCAGACATCCCAGGAAGATCTGACACATTATCGAAAACACAATTTACGAACCCTGGGATTGCAACTTCGGATTTTGCAACGCCTTGCAATCAATTTTCTCAAGAATCACTCGATCAGGATTTACAGGGCTTCTCCAGGGATGATCCTATCCTTTCAGGGCTTGAGAACCTAGACGCGTATTTTCAGGAACTATCAACACCCCCGCTTCTGGACAACCACCAAAGATTCGATGCCCTGTCTGAAACCAGCATCAACGCATTTAATCATGAGCCATTAGATTGGGATATCATAAATTCAAACTCTAGTCTAATGCCAGCAGATTTCACACCCACCTTAGAAAACTTCTACTATCCTTCATCCAGTGGAAATCCGGATCTCACTGTTCCGGTTCTTCGAGGGCTTGATTCTCAACTAGAGGCACCTGATCTCTCCGATACTGAAACAAGCCAATCAAGCGACGACGATAAAGATGAACTCATTGAGCAAATCTCATATCGGATGGGCTCATTGCAAATAGCCGAAGACGGAGAGCTGAGGTATTTTGGCGCCACATCCAATCTGAATCTGCTTGATAATACATGGCAACAAACAGGTCACGAAGGATCTTACACTCGCTCCAGAACGAAAGAAATCATCAAGGCAGCAGGTCTCGGTGAACTAGCTAACCAAACGATCATTGACCACTTGACCAATCTCTACTTCGCGTGGGAAGATTCAAGTTTGCATGTCGTAGATCGAGAAGTGTATGAAGAGCAAAGGAAGCGCTATGAAGTTGAGAACGATGTCAGCACATTCTACTCGGAAACTCTAACTAATGCTATGTGCGTCCATCTCCCAAATAAGTAACACATTTTGTTGAAAGTCTCGGAATTGATTGACATGTTTAATAGTTGTGCTTTTGGATCTCTATACAATTTCGAGCGAGCTTCACAATTTCCGCCCCCCGAGTTCTTTTTTGATAGAGCAAAGGTTTTGCTAGAGTTGGAGCTTGACAATCCTCGAGTTGCAACTGTTCAAGCATTAATAATAATGAGTAATTATGAGGCGGCATGTACAAAAGATGCTCGTGGTTGGTTATACAGTGGTATGTCTATCCTCTTTCGTTGTTTAATTGCACGACAAAATGTGGGAGTGATAATTGAAAAACAATTTCTGACTGCCTTCAATTAGGAATGGCTGTACGCATAGCACTCGATCTGGGCTTACATGTTGATATGAGTTTTCATGTAGAGAGCGGGCAGATGAGCAAAGCTGCTGCAGAGGTCAGAAAAGTGGCTTTCTGGGGGAGCTTCGTTATTAATCAGTAAGCCAGACGAGATTTGATTTTCTTTATTCTCCCCCATATATTTTCTTCAACTGTTAGAGCTTGAACCCAAACTCTCATCTACTGGGAAAATACAAAAAATATGCTTCTTTTCCCTTCCCCAGATCTACACAGCACTTGGCTTAGAAGGCCGAACTTATTAATTATATTGCAGATATACTGACGTGTTCCTCAGTGTGTGGGGGTTCTATCTAGGAAGACCGCCAATGCACATCAAAGCCGAAGAAATCTCGGTGAAAAAGCCGATAATTTCACTCGATGAAACACAACAAACCAACTGTGGGCTGCATGGATCTGTGTTGCCTTCTACCAATCTTTCACGCTCAGTTTTGGTACAATGGGTCCAAATATGCGAAATTATGAGCGACCTCAGCTATACAGTGTAAGCGTTCCTCGATTAAAACGTATTTTTATTTTGCTCATGTCCTTAGCTATGGTTGTATCAATGTCACGAAACACGTCGTGCAAGCTTTAGCGGCAAATGTTCATGTCCGGATAGATGAGTGGTATAGAGATCTCCCCGAAGATTTCAGGGTCGATGCCGATGATCAGCGTAGTGATTATGCCCCACATGTTTTGCTCTTAGGGTAAGTCTGAATTTGATGCTCCTTTCTAATTTATTTCGTATCTTTATTGTGTACTGAAAAGCATGGCACTTTACATTGGTTTGTGGATATACTTGGCATACCTCATGTAGTAAAGGTTCGACCTCTAGCTGACTATACCAGGATGCAACACCAACAATTTTTGATATATATCCACCGGCCATTCATCTCCAAATACAGCTATCAGCCCTACCCCCCTGTTGGACGAGGTTCCATCCATGCCCGAGAGACGAGTATTAACTGCGCCGTTACAATCTCCAAGCTATTGACCAAGTATAAATTAGCATACGGTCTGCGCTACGTCAACTTACAAATTGTCTCCATTGTTTTCTCAGCAGCTCTCATACTTGTTTTTGCTACTGTATCCGAGATAGGCGGTCAGAACCATGCAGATCTCGATATGCATTTGTCTACCTGCTGCGATGCGTTGGAGGAGCTCGGGAATACATTCCAGAACGCCACACGAGCGCTAAGAGTACTTTATTCTATCAAGCAGACATGGCAGGCTAAGCTTTTGACGTCGACGGGATCGAAGCGAAGGAGTTCTAAGTTAAGGGGCTCAGGAAATGTTCGGAAAAGAAGATCAGGTCATCAGCCCTCGCTATCTCACATTCAGGCAAATTCTACACTGAACTTGGGTGTTTAGCGGTGCTTGACAAGATAGAAATGAAAACATACCTACCCTCGCTACCTAGCTAGGTATCAATCAAAGAGATCGCTTCGCTTAATTTGATTTCTGTTGCGAGATACTGTAATGCATCCAGATGTATCCGTCTTTGGCATGATAGAAAGTAATCCCGTGGGGTTTCTCTATGCTTTGAATGCATGGACTTTTTCCTTCTTGCTTGTTTCTTCTTCGGGAATTTCTCACGATTCAAATCCCGCAGGTATCACGTGTCAGGATGGTGGAGCCGGCCGCCAAGGTTCACATGCCATTCCCCATCCCCAATCTCGTGGCTCCACGATTCATGCCCCGGATCCAGAATCCCACCGAAGCTCCCACCAACCACCACCACCATCTCGCACAACGGACAGCATCCTATTCGCCCACTCAGCCTGACAATCGCCGCAGGTACGTCCGAGGTTCAAGGTAGCTCGTCTTTTGTACGATCATAAGACCGACAGGATTTCGCACAGTGGACGAGCTACGTACCTTGCCGTAATCATCACCATGACTTGATATGCGACGGCCACACTCCGCTCTCTCTTTCTCCTGCCCCTCTATCTGTTATCCTTTTCTCTAGCATTGCTTTGCATATTAATTCTACGCATCTGGGATAGACGGGCCATATTACTAGACACTGTCCTTTCATTCTTATCGACCTCTCCTTCGGCCGCGGAGCACATGCCAATAAGTTCTTTGTTCTAACCTGCATCACCTCACAATACATCTCGCCCTGGCATCGCCGAAACACCCATACCAGGATGATAGGTACGGCGCATTGTCCTTCTGATGGTACTCAAACACTGATTGCATATCCAGATCATGTCTTGGGCCGTCCTTCTGTGCAGTTTCGCAAGATCCAAGTACTAGCCGTGGTATCATTTTGGTCATTCTATCTTTTCAAGTATGTCGCTTTCACATGCTGTATGACTGTCGCTGACGAGAATCAGAGGTAACCATCATGGCCCACCGACTGCGCGAAAGATCTCCCGAGTCCTGTCGAAACTTCTCACGCCCTGGCAAACCCTCGTCATAACCCTCCTATATTTATATATTGCTCGAAATCTCGGAAAACTTCTTGGACTTGAATGTCCTGAACCGCTGGCAAACCTGTACACACGTTCATATTTCCGAGCAACATGGATCACAACGGCATTAGATGCGGGATTTTGGTCGGCAATGCGAATAAAACGGAAGTGGATAAGAGATTTGGCAAGCATGGTTTTCACCGTCTATTACTTGATCGCCGCTGAACAAGCGGATGAAAAGGTTAGAAAGGTGAGAGCTTTGCTTACCGTCGACCATCTGCGTGTGAGCTGGAATAAACCAACGACTCCATATCTAAAGTTTATCACGAACCTTTCCAGGCCAAGGTTCATGAGATATCCTCCCCGCGCTATCCGTATACCCAGACCGCCCACAAGCGACTACAAAGCGCCTGTAAATGCCTGGCTATATTTCGATGGCCCTGTTTCTGCGCTGAAGAATCATACCAAGGTCGTGCTGGACATACCGGGCGGTGGATTCGTTGCCATGAACCCAAGGACTCATGACGACAGACTATTTGCATGGGCAGGTAAAACTGGCCTGCCAATACTCAGCTTAGACTATAAGAAGGCACCAGAATATCCTTATCCATATGCACTGAACGAGTGTTATGATGTTTACAACACCATCATTGCAAGTCGCGGTCGTTGTGTTGGCTTGTCAGGTGGCTTTGTACCTAGAATTGTGATTGCTGGAGATAGTGCTGGTGGAAATCTTGCAACAAGTCTTACGCTCATGATCATCGAGTCTGGGTCCACAGACACGCGAAAATACCTCGGTCAAAATCAACTTGCTATTCCAGATGGTTTGGTTCTCATCTATCCGAATTTGGATATGAACATTGGTAGTTGGATGTCAGACGAACAAATGTCTTTGATCCGAGACCGACGTACGCAGAAACAGAACCAAGATATTATCAGTCGGAAGAGTATGCAATATACTCATCTAGCCGGAACTCCACATCCTTCCGACAATGAAGAAACCTCCGTGAGCCCTCCAAAGCTCCCTTCACCCTCCGAGGAACCCGCGTCTCCAAAATCTCAACCTCAGTACTCAACTGCAGTGACTGATCCAGCCACAAGCGCTCCGCGACATCACAACCGAACACTTTCATCATCACATCACCCACAGCCGCTTAAAACTCGTCTTGCCATGTCATCCATGATCTCCTACTTCAATGACCGGATTCTCGCACCTGAAATGTTGCGATCCATGGTCATTCTATATATCGGACCTCACAATCGTCCTGACTTTACTACCGACTACCTATTATCACCTATACTCGCTCCCGATACCTTACTCACACACTTCCCTAAAACATACATCCTTACAGGAGAACGCGATCCTCTTGTAGATGACACGGTGATCTTTGCTGGACGATTAAGAAAAGCGAAGCTAGCCAAGCACGAACAAGAACTGGCCAAGGGCATGACGCCCAAGAAGGAATTTGACGATCGGGACGTTGTCGAGGTAGCGTTGATTCCGGGAATCAGTCATGGATTCATGCAGTTCGTGTCGGTCTTCCCTGAAGGCTGGAAGTATATCTACAAGACGGGCAAGTACATTGAAGAGGTTTTCGCGACGGCAGAAGAAGGTGACACACATACCGAACCACCCACACCCGGCGTGTCATCACATCACCGAAGACGCATGAGCAGCTCGGGTGATGAGGATATGGGATTGGAGATGAGTATGAGCAGCAAGAGCCGCGCGAAACAGAGAGAAGAGAAGGAAACACGGAAGAGAAAGGAGAAATTGTTACAGGAGCAGCTCAAAGAACGCAAAGCCATGCGCGGCGCACCGAAGAGGCAGAAAAGTATGGTTAGTCTGGCATCTGAGGCGGATCTCCTTGGAAGGAGGATGTTAGGTCTCGCTGGGTCTTTAACTTCTACGGGCGACAGCCCCTCATAGGCAAGAAAAAGAATTCACAATCAACGCCCATTGATGAAACCAAACTTTTCAAAAATTGCTTTTCAATCCTATGCTAAGATCTTTCTTCTTTTTATTCTATACATGACGTTCCAGAGGTATCAAACATAGCAAAGTTGCAAATCTAGAATCTCAAGTCCCAGCCGATCTTAGGACCCAGCTTAGGTAGCTCATCAGCGACGCTCTGGACATCCTTGTCTCCTCTTCCACTTAGGCAAATAACAATGTCTTGGTCTTTCTCCATCGTCTTGGCAAGTTCTACTGCACCATAGACGGCGTGAGCTGTCTCCAATGCAGGAATAATACCTTCAAGCTGACTGATCAAGCGGAATCCAATGAAAGCCTCTTCATCAGTAGCAGCAATGAACTTGGCACGCTCGTTATCTTTCCAAGATGCGAGCTCAGGTCCAACTCCGGGATAATCAAGTCCAGCAGAGACGGAATGGGTGTCGGAGATCTGACCATGCTTGTCTTGCAAGACGTAGGTGCGAACTCCGTGAAGAACGCCCTTGCTTCCACCAGTTAAGGTTGCAGAATGTCTGTCGGTGTCGACTCCGTCACCTCCAGCCTCTACACCAAGCAGCTTGACGCTTGGGTCTTTGGAGAATGGGTAGAACATGCCCACTGCATTACTGCCGCCTCCGACGCAAGCGACAACAGCATCGGGAAGCTTGCCTCGCTTCTCTTGCATTTGATACTTGGTCTCGTTACCAATAACAGATTGGAAAGTTCTGACAATAGTCGGGAATGGATGGGGTCCAATAGCAGATCCCAAAATGTAATGGGTTGTGTCGAGCTTGACGACCCAAGCGCGCATCGCTTCATTAACAGCATCACGTAGTGTACGCGAGCCGGCTTCAACAGCAATGACCGAAGCGCCAAGGAGCTTGATTCGGAAAACATTCAATGCCTGTCTTCGTACATCTTCCTATATAGGTGTTAGCATAAGAATAGGTTTGATTTCTTGGAATACTTACAGCTCCCATGTAGATCGTGCACTTCATGCCGAACTTGGCGCAGACTGTTGCGGTAGCTACACCGTGCTGTCCAGCACCAGTTTCAGCAATAATCTCAGTCTTTCCTAATCTTCGTGCAAGCAGAATCTGTCCCAATGCATTATTAATCTTGTGACTTCCAGTGTGGTTCAGGTCCTCTCTTTTCAACCAGATATTGGCCCCTCCAGCATGCTCAGTTAGTCTTTCGGCAAGATGTAGCTGGCCGGGTCTTCCCATCCATGGATAGTATGATCTGTATTCTTCCCAGAAAGCTGGGTCATCCTTGATCTTGTTGAATCCCTCCTCGACCTCAGACAAGCAGTCCATAAGCGATTCTGGTACATACTGACCACCAAATTCACCAAATCTTGAGGGTACTGCGGCAGGATCTGCTTGGCCGTTTGCGTTTAGAGCTTCAATCTGGTCTGCTAGTCCAGCTTCTGTATCATCCCGATCCCGAATGATGCCATCGACATGTACGGTCTTGCCATTCGGTTCTTGGGCTTCGTGCAGCGTCTCGACGATTCCGACCTCTCTGGTTAGTCCTTGGGTAGGGTCATTTCTTCGTCCACAGACCTCAGCACAATATTCCTCGACCTTCTTGGCTCCTTGTCCGGGAGGAGCATCTTTCAGATGTGTAATAATTTGACTTCCAATAACAACACCATCTGCTATCTTTGCTACACTCAAAAAGTGATCGCGTGTGCTGACACCAAATCCAACTGCAGCAGGAACGTTTCCAGAATATTCCTTTACCCGTTTTAAGAGGTCAGGTAATCCTGCGTTCAATGTTCCTGTCGCACCTGTAACGCCCATTCTCGATACGACATATATGAAAGAGTCGGCTAATTTGCAGAGAAGTTTCATTCGAGTCTCGGAGGTTGCCGGCGCGATGAGAGGGACATATGATAGTCTGCGATAATTCTTAGCATGGGAATACTCCAGAACACGTCATAACATACCCGCCCTTTTTGCAGAAATTTCGGAAGCTCACAGCTTCTTCCGGAGGCAAATCAACAATAATGAAACCATTGACACCAGCCTCCCGGCAATCTTTCAATAATCTATCTTCTCCATAGCTAAGCATAGGGTTGTAGTAACCCATGAATAATACTGGTGCTTTTAAACCTTTCTTTCGTGCATCTCGGACGACTTGAAGTGTTGACTCAATTGTGACTTTGTTTAGCAGCGCGACCTATTTGAACGTAAGCTAAAGTGCGAAGACTAATTAGAATGACTTCTACAAACAGTGTTGGCGATCTGAATAGTTGGCCCATCTCCAATTGGGTCTGTGAAAGGAATTCCAAGCTCAATGATGTCTAGACATTGTTAGTCACAACTCTTCTGTGAGGAATCTTTGAAATTTACCTGCACCACCGGCTTCCATTCCCAGCAAAATATCAACAGTCTCTCCAGGTGTAGGGTATCCTGAGGTGACATAAGTAACAAAGGCGGGCTTCAATCAAATTAGCTATCAAATAACGGTCAAATGGCGGGGCAATTGTTGTAGCAATTAGTGGTGGGAGAACTTACTCTGCCCTCTTTCTTACATTGCGCGAAGGTATTCTTGAGTCCTTCCATGATTGCAAGCTGATTTATGTTCTTGCAAATGTTCAATCGTGTTTGGTTGTCAAGGAGAAGAATGATTGAATGACTCCAAAAGTTTTGGAATGACTCAAGACAACTCATTGTTGATTATCCGCCGCCCCTCGCTCGTTAGGGTTCACCGCCGGGGCAGAAAAAGGAGATAATCCGAGCGGGTCCGATCCAGGAGCGCCGAGGACTTGGGACATCTTGAGTGCTCATCGCCACTAACAACATCATCTCCATCACTCTTGTACAACATTGCAACCTCAAAATCTTTCTGTGCGGGGCTTTAATACAAACAATCATGTCACGCCTTCTTCCATCTAAGTTCCTCCTCCCATCTCGACGATTCTTCACCACATCTCCACGAACTCTTGCGTTTGCGACAGGTCCAGCTCCGCCACGCCTACCTCCTAAAGAGCAGGAAGAATTCGAGCGTCTTCAGAGATCATCTACGGGCGCATTCAGTACACCGAAACCTTCTGTGGTGGCAACACCAGCGACCTCTTCAGCAAGACCGCAAATCAATCAGAGCCCAGCTTCTGCCCCGGCAGAGACTCAAGATACGATAGACGCACGTGTTGCTGCAACAGGGAAGGGAGAAGAACTGCATCCAGATATCAGACGAGGGGCAAAGCCAGAGTTTGAGGGGGAAGTGAATCCAAAGACCGGAGAGGTTGGTGGACCCAAAAATGAACCTTTAAGATGGGGAAGCACAGAGAATAGTGGCGACTGGAGTTACAATGGACGAGTGACGGATTTTTAATGCTTTACCTGGTCCATGAGGCAGAAACATAGAAAAGATAAGGTTGTATGTAATATCAACGGTCGAAAGGTTCAATTGTATATTTGTAGATGATCCGAATAGAGAGGCTTTTATCCTCTTTGACTCGCCAAGAGTATATCCTCAGATGAACTGAATGAAACCAGAAAACAATAAAGATAACCTCCATGTTGTAATATCTATTTAGATAGATTTGTCTATTTATGCTTTTCGGGCCGAGTCGATTCGTGCTTCTAGAAAAGCTGCCAACTGCTTGTTCCTAGAAGGAATAATAAGCGAGCAGTTGTCGTCACTGTCGCAGCCTGTCTGTCCGGTAATAATAAACATCCCTCTATTGAAAGGCGAAAAACAAAGAATAGTGCGTGTGTGTGTGCGTGGAAAAGAAAAGTAGGAAGAGAAACAATGAAAGAAAAGAATTTATAGCCTTGGAAGGAATCGAATCTTCATCTTCCTGAATCGGAGACTGGGGTCTCCCAAAATTCCCCCTGGCCATGGCTCTGCCATGGCCAAGAGGAGGGTACCCAAACCGAACCAGGATATTCTACCACTGAACTACAAGGCCGTTTTTGTTTCTGTTCCTACATATCTTGTGATATAAAGAACGGCCCGACAATTTCCCTAAAGTGAATTCGGTAGCTGGTGTTGCTTCTTGGGAGATAGACGTATTTGTTATTAAGAAATAGGCAATACATAGGGTACTATCACGAAACTAGCAAGTATTAGAATATAGAGATTAGCACTTTGCGCTACTTGTTATACACGTATTTTGCACTTGTGACTCACATGAACCTCTTCCCAAACAACACTTTCCCGTATACTTTATGCAATAAAGACAAAGCGAAACTAGTGAAATCAATCCTCATTTTTTAAGTTCTGAAAAGTACTATGACTTTTAGAGTTGAAATTAGAATGATTGCAGTTGTGTTTTTAGCATTTGTTCTGATCTCGTTTATACTACATTTCCTTCCGTCAGACCAGGCAGTGCTTCAAGGCTGAGTCATTCACCGCCGCAAGAAGTAATTCTAGCGGCACACGGTGACTCTTTATTTCCTATATAGATACAACTCGTGTTATGGAAATCATCCATCTTTATTTCCTTCGCAATCAAGATTCAGCTTCAATTGGATATTCCGAAGCTCTTCGACTAGTCGCTTAAACTGATCATCGATACCCACAGTAGCTACAACCCCAGCAATCAATCAATCAAACAATTAAGATGGAAGAAACAGTACCCGACCGAGCGCCGACTCTATTCCCTAAAATCACGGGGAAGATTGGTGAGATTGACCGGCAGATTAGACATCTCAAAAAGCTGGACGCAACAGACCCGCGGTGCAAGAGCACCAAATTTCCCATGATTGGAACCGTCAAATTACACGGTTGCCATGCAGATATTGTGATCAGAGCCGATAACACTATCACTCTCCAATCCAGAAACCAGCCCGATCTAAATTTGGAACGCGATGTTAGGGAATACGCGAGATTCATGCTCCCTCTGAATAACGAATGCCTGACTCTGAAGACAAGATATCACGAACGATTCCGAATACTAAACCCCAACGAACAAATCAACGAAGAGTATCCTATCATCATCGCGGGCGAGTGGATTGGACCTAAAGTCCAGGACAATGTCGCCATCAGCAAATTACCACAGAAGTGTTTCGTGATAATATCTGTATCCATCAACAACGAATGGCTACCCGATGAACCATATGCCGATATAAACAGCGAAGAAGTTGGGATATATAACGTTACCCGGGCAGGCTTCTTCCACGAGACGTTGGATATAACAATGCTCCAGGAGACGAGAGACCGGCTGCAGCTTTTAACCGACGCAGTAGAGCAAGAATGCCCTTTCGCCAAAACCTTTGGACTCTCTGGAATTGGCGAGGGCATCGTTTGGAAAATCGGGTATCCTTTATCCAAAGATGCCACATTTTGGCTCAAGACGAAAGGACCTCTGCACCGAATTTCGAATACCGAGGACTTACCTCCTAAAAGGCCAGGTGTGAGCGATCTGGCTGCGGCAAAGACTTTTGCTGAGGCCTGCGTTACGGAGATGAGGCTCGAACAGGGCTGGGCGTACCTGGAAGAAATGGGGCTGAAGACTGACAGAACTGGGACGGGAGAGTTTATGAAGTGGATCATGAATGATGTTGAAATTGAGGAGAAAAGCGAGATGGAGAATTTGGGTTTGGGTGTTAGAATGGTCAGAAACCAGGCTGGGTCCATGGCTAAAGTTTGGTATACCAAAAGAATGTTTGAAGGTTGATCAGGAATTGGTTATTTCTTTATTGTGTACTATGTATATTGTCAGCAGCATTGCTATTTCTGGAGACATTAATTGGACTTGGATTCATTTACTTGGGAGATTGTATATTATGTGGTGTGTAGTTGTAAATGAACATAAGAAAATTAAAAACTGCTATCAAGAGAGACTTCACAATTGTAATAAATTGAAGTAGCCTTGAAGGATACTGCCGGATTCGTTGAATGCAACGTCGCAATCTAATGATACTCTAATGAACAAACCTAAAATCGAATGCAGTTTGAACAACTACCGGTGAAAAGAGTTACGGGACAGCACTGACCTAGAATGTCAGTAGAGGCTTATGAATGGTCAAGTCTTATCCGAAAAAGAATAAGAACAAGAACAAGAAAGTCTATATCGGCACCCATGCCCTGACTCTAATCACCTCGTGATTAAGCCCAGCAATTGATTTTTGGTTGCTTGGTTCATTTCCAGTGCTAAGCATAATTTTTAAAGCAGAAAACTCATTCTCCTACCTAGGTCATAAGTTGTAAGCATTTTTCCAGCACAACTTGCCTTAATCACTGGCCACCGCGAACTCTCGGCTATCAGTATAAAATTCATATTAGGAGAGGAGAAAACAGAACATTCGAACCACACTTCTAGGCTACAAAGGTTCTTGTTATTTACAAACAAAAAGCATACACGGCGTCCGAGAAATTCGTGTTAACTCTCGGCTAAGTACAAGTAACCAGTCCCCCGGAAGAAAGTGTAAAGGTAAAGCATGTTCCCATTAATTAATTAGACGGTTAAAAACTTCAATTTACTGTCTTATAACTAGCTTTACATTAGATAATTTCTCAGAAGAGTGGCTCTTTCTTGCTCTGGGTACGTGGGGGAAGGGACAGTAAGTAGCTCCGCCTAGCTTGCACCGATGAAGCTTATTCCGAAGTAGCCGAACACGATCTTTCATGATCTCTTCCCACGCAAGAGAAAAACAAAGATGACGTACATACAAGAATAACAAATCCACTTTAGCTCTGGCTTTCCTTTTCTTTCCACTACCATATCATACAGTAGAACCACGACCTGCACCAGCACCACCCATCCCCGAGCGAATCACAATGTCTCGCCAACCACGTGCCAATATTTGTACCCCCACCTATGTACATGTGGAGTACAACCCCGCAAGACCAATGTCCATCTTCAGCCCGAGGATATCCTAGTACGACTTTTATCAATTGACCATACAGAAGACGCCTATTACAGACGTGTCTTGAAGCCAGTCGTCATGGAAAAAAGAATCACGCAAAGAACAAAAGGCCTCATGCAGGAACAGGAGAGGAGTCTCGATGTAAAGAACGAATCGGAAAGCAGAGATGTACCCACGAGTTTTGAGTTTTGGGGAGATGAGAGAGAAATACCCTGATGTTCTCCTGATGTCGCGTACAATAAGGCAGCTATGGGGAGGTAGATAGCTGCACCATCCATGTATGCATGCATGCAGGAAAGAAAAGGGTATTTGGACATGAGATGAAAGAAAGTGAGTAGCTGGGATGGAAAGTAGATAAGTATAACTTGAAGTCTCCTTTCTCATTGCCTATCTCTTTTCGTTTTCTTTTTGGACTCTGAGTGTACTCAGTTATCTTAAGAGTATATCTATTTTTTCCTCCCAATCCATACCCCCCAAAGAAAAGAAAGGGAATAGAGAGAAGAAAAGGAAAATGCTGCTCCCTCTTTCTCTCTTTCTCCTTTTTGCGACAGCCACACCTTCCCTGGCATCCTTCACCCAAAACCTAAACTACCAATCTCCCTCCTCTCACCACGCCTCCCTCGGTCTCTCAATCCGCAAAATCGCCGCACGCCACACAACTCCTTCGCCATGGTCAGCATCACAACTGAACTTCACCCACGGCGTTGCGAGCGGAGATCCTTACGACACGTCGGTCATTCTATGGACACGTGCAGCGCCGACGACGGATAATGATAGAAGTAATGTGACGGTCGAGGGCTATGTGCCGCTCTACTCGCACGAGACGGAGCGCTACATCAGCGTGAGCACAGCGCCCATCTGTGTAGATTGGAAGGTTGCAGAGACCGAAGGGCTGGAGGATGTGGTGCAGAAGGGGACCGTATTCACGAGTTCGGATGTTGATTTTACCGTCAAGGTTGAGGCGAACGGTTTAAAGCCCTATACTCGGTATTGTGAGTTTCATTCTTTATCTTATTTGTTTTCCCTTTGTCGTTGTTATTCCTGTTCAATTGGTCTGTGAGGAAAGTCAAGGGTCTAATTGCGTCAAGATTACCAATTCAGTATTTGTAACTCGAACAACACCAGCCCACTCGGTCGAACGAAGACGACTCCCAGCAAGGGAGACAAACTGAACGACTCGGTCAAGCTAGCAGTTTATTCCTGCAGCAATTTTCGTAAGCCCATCTCCTAAACCCCAAAGAACAACCAAAAGAAAAAGAAAAAGAAGAAGAGGAAGAAAAGACTAACTCTATCCATCAAAGCCTTCGGATTTTTCAACGCCTACGGAAATCCAGCACGCAAAGACTCCGTAGACTATGTCATCCACCTTGGAGACTACATCTACGAGTACGGCAACGGCGAGTACGGCTGGGGAAACAGCATCGACCGGATCCCACAGCCAGACCGTGAGATCTTCACACTCTACGACTACCGGAAGCGATTAGCGACGTACCGAACCGACCTGGACTTGCTGCTGAGCCACCAGCAGTTTCCATGGATTCCCGTGTGGGATGACCACGGTAAGAAACCAGCTTCACCGCAGGAAGTCTTGACGAGTGGAGGGCTGATCAGAATTTGAAAATCTAGAGGTTGCTGATAACACATACCGCGATGGCTCATCCGAGCTGAACAACACCGAAGCCTCCTTCATCAAGGACGGCGGCGTGTCGGTGGACCAGCGCAAGATGAACGCCGTGCGGGCATACTTCGAGTGGATGCCGATCCGGCAAGTCGAGATGGACGACAACCTGCGGATCTGGCGGTCATTTTCGATCGGGTCGTTGCTAGATCTGATCATGCTCGACACGCGGCAGTACGACCGGTCCATCACAGACCTGTACTGGAACACGGATTACATCAAGGCCATCTCGAACGACGCGAGCCGGTCGTTGATGGGGCCGCGGCAGGAGAGTTGGTTCTACAAGCAGCTGACGGCCAGCTCGGAGCGAGGAGCTGCCTGGCGGGTCATCGGCAACCAGGTCATCTTCTCTAGAATCAACCAGAGCTATGCGTATGGCGACGAGCATCCGCTGAATTACGACGCCTGGGATGGCCACCAGGCTAATCGGAACCGCACCCTGGCCCATCTCTACGATAACAAGATCAACAATACCATCTTCCTCGCCGGCGACTCGCATGCCTCGTGGGTGTCGGATCTCGTGTGGCTCGATACTCATCCGTATGATGCCGTGACGGGCGACGGCTCTATCGGTGTCGAGTTTGCGGGTTCGGCTGTGTCGAGTCCTTGTCCTTACGGCCAGAACATCTCCCTCGCGACGGCGAATAATTACTCGAGTCTGATCGTTGGAGCAAATTCTGAGCTGCAGTGGCAGGATCTTTATTACCGCGGTTATTATGAGATGACGGTTGGCTATGAAGCCGTGCAAGCGAGGTACTTTGGCATCCCGAGTCTGACGACGAGAAACAGCTATGAGATTTCTCTGGCCAACTTCACCGTTATCAGTGGAGAGAATAAATTGATGAGGACGAATGGGTCGGTTGCTGGCGGGTTGGTGGAGAGTGGCAGTTTGCAGCGTGGATTGGTACTTACCACCAATGCTACTAACGATACATCGACTGGCCAGTACTTTGTGAGCAACTTCACACCTGACACCGCATAAGGTGGCCAGCGAGGGCTTAATACATAATAATAAATTGCTACATAATATATACATATTCTATACATTTTCTATACGTATTCTGTACATAATGATACACAACCCCTCAGGCTACCATTGCTCTCGATGAGGGTTTTGCATTTAGCAGATCTTTTGAAGCTGCTTGACGCTCATTCCCGATGATTGTTTCCATGGACTACTTGTGGGACGGCCCTTGTACGAGTAACGCTGCTTGGTCATGGACCTGTCACACAAAGCTCCGGTTTGTTTGATTCCAACTTCAGCTGAAGCCGGCCATTTCCAGGCCTGCTTGATTTGTCGCGGTTGAAATCAAGCTCCGTGAAAGTCAAGATTTCAAATTTCTCGACTAACTGAATCTCGTATCGGTGTTGGCATGGCCGATTTCTCCTTTCCTGTTGCAAAAAAGTGAAACGGACAAGTCTGCCCATTTTCAGGATTTAATTTACAGATGGTGTAAAATCTGTTTTGTTTTACGATAACAGAGGACGACTTACCTCTCATCGAGGAGGATGTGGCGCGGGAGCATCCTGCAACTGCGACCACTCTACAGCATTTTTTTTGTGTTTGAAGGCCTTGAGGTGGTTGCTCAAGGTCTGAATCGCCTCCGGTATGTCTCTGTAATCTGAAACTGGGTCCTTGAATGCAGGACACGCACGGCAATAGATCGTTACATGGCCTTCAGACATTCGGGATCCAAATCTATCCATGGGATATGCCTTACGGAGCTCAGAGAGTTGGTATTGAAGTGGCGGACATGGTAATTTGAGACGTGACGGTTGTTGAGGTTGGAGTCTTGGTTTCTTAATAACCAATTCTTCGTCGTTGTCGCCATGACTGCGTTTCATTGTCCGCTCTTCATTTCTTGATTGAGAAGAATGTCCTGTACTGGGCAGTTTAACTGATTGTTCAGTAGCTCCAAGTTTGCACGTGAGGCTTTTCTGATTCTCTTTATATTGGTATTTATGGTTCTCGGTGCAGAAGTGCTCCTCCAAGCGTTTCTTCATCGCTACGAGGTCCCGTGGCTCAGCAGAAACATGACTCTCGAATTCTGGACAATCCGAGCATTTGACTCGATGAGTTGAAGAAGTCAATTCAATTGTGAATTGAGGATGCCGTTTGCGTAGCGCATCGAGAAAAGACTCGATCTTAGATATCTGCTCGGAAGTGAAGGCTTCGACCCTAGGATCAGCTAACGTAGAAAAGTATGTGGATATGCTGGGATCTTGGCGTTTAATGATTGCTGGGTGACGCTGGCCAGAATGAAGTTCTGAAATTTTTGAACTGATATGCTGCTCTTTATTCGAATACAAATCTGGCGGAGATGATGGCGGAGATGTTAAGCTAGCAGAATTTGGGCTGGATCCTGAGGTTGAGGATGAAAAACTTGTCAAGCGTTTTGGTGTTGTGTTGGCATCAAGATTGCTAGTCCCAGCAATCAACCCTCTCTCTTGTGCTGCCTTTCTCTCTTTTGCCTGCCGCACAGCTTCTCGCTGATGTGCTTCGACCCTTGCTCTTTGCTTTTCTTGTGCTTGACGCACATCTACGCGTTTCAAATGGCCATTGGATTCTATATGCGAGTGAAACGCCATAACATCTCTTCTATAATCAACTGAATCCATATAGACGCAAAAACCACGGTCTTGGCAGTCCGCGCAAGATACTCGAGGTTCTCCAAGATCCCACTTCACTTCAAAAAGCGAGCTCCGATATCTGACTTGAAGTGTTGTGAGACATTGCGAGACGGCATCTTTGTCTTTGGCCCGCTGCTCTGCTTCTACTTCCTCCTCTTTCCTTTTGATCCTTCGTTGCAATCGAGCCTCGTGCTCAAAAGATGCCATATGGCTCTTGAAGGCTTCCTTATCCTTCTCAAACTGCAATTTGTCCTTGTCGGTATGGTTGTGTCTGAGGAGCAGACAATACACCCGTCCTGGACAATCTCGACATGCGAAGGCCGCTGTGGTGTCTCTCATTTTAGCCTTGACTGCTGCCGGAGGATATTTTGACTCCAGAAGTTCCACACGTTTCTTCATCCGCATTTCATCGCGTTCGTTTAAATTCTGTATTCGCCTCTCCTCTGCTCTTTCAGCTTCGGCCCTCTGGCGTGCCTCCTCCAATTCCTGTAACCGTTTTTCTTCTGCAAGCCTTTCTTCATGTTGCCTCTCGATACGGGCAAGCTCAACGGCCTCTTGTTGTTTTATCCTTTTTTTCTCCGCCCGTTCCGCTTTTTTCACGGCGGCCTCTTCGCTTTTGATTTTTTGTAGGACCAAGTTCTCTTCCATAACTCTCTGTTGCTCGGCGTACTCGGCAGCTTCCTGCTGGGCTCTCTGCTGAGCTCTCAACTTATATTCTGCCTCTTGTCTTTCCTGGATTGCGCGTGACTCTTCTACTCTCCGCGCTTCTTCTGCTAGCTGTCTTTCCTTGGAGATCCTCCGTCCTTCAACTGCCATCTCTTCGATGCCTGTCCATCTTTGGTCCACGCTTATTGTATGATGCGTGGTTTTAAGGTGTGTACCAAGCAATCTCATGCATTGCAAAGCCGTAGAACTTTGTATCTGAATCTCGAAATCTGGGCAGTCCCTGCAAGTGATATGTGAATCACCAGAATGTTTCAAAATGCCAAAATCTGCGCGCGGGTATATTGTTTGGAGGAGTCGAATGTTTTTCTTCAGCATGTCAAGCCCTCCCATTTTAACTTCGCTGGATGCATGTTCGATACTGGTCCATAGCGGGATCACTGGCAGTTTGGTGGTCGTGTGCAAACATTGTCCAATCGTGACTGTCTCTTCTAGTGGCGTTGAGTATAACCAAAATTTGAGATTGTCTTTGGTATTTGATATTTTTCGATATGCTTTCTTTATTCTTGAGATGGGATGGGCCTGCTTGAATTGTTAGCCAACTCTAGAGTAGTGGGGTACAAGATTACGCACTGCATTGACTCTGAAGCAGGTGTATTTCTCCGGGTCGCAGCTTGTTGCCTGCAAAATGTCGACACAAATGGGAATAATGGCAACATAGATACCATGGTCATATATACTTGATATTCGTTCAACCGCTCTCTGCTGTATGATCCGGCCATGGTAGTCAATATCTACATGTATGGAGTTTTTGCGCGGGCCTGGAGGTTCCATGGGATGATCATCAAAACTATTTGCTGGTTTTGGCAGAGGTGACCAGCCAAAGCCAACAGATGGCCTCGAGAGACTTTTGCTCAGACGCTGTGATTCCACATCATAAATATTCGAACCGTCTACCGGCTTCCGTGATGGCGACCAGCCAAAGGACGATCGCATTGTCTGTGGATCATTGAAAGTTGTGGAGTTGGACATATTGAAAAACCATGCAGCAGCCAATATAAATATAACATAGGGACTGAATTGAGGTGTAACGGGAATGAATGGATTGGCATACAGGTGGTACAATGAGAATCCGATCGAGCGCGTCGAGTACGTACCGCAGGGGAGACGCGACTGCAGGTTAGCGTGTTTGTACCCCCTGCTTGCGCAAGGTCCACCTTCCAAGTACCAGCCATTCGGTTTTACAACTCATTGAATTCATGTCGACAATGTAACCTTGAAGATTTAAAGTGGATTTCTTTTGCTCCTATTACTGTTACTATTAATACCTATAGTACATATACAAGGCAGAGAGATTATTCTCAAATAATCCATCATCTATATACTCTAATCTAACAAATTGTGTACACGGAGCTCTTTATCTTCCGTCGTTACGAACTAGTATTCCAATGATATTCCAGGCGATGTTCTTTAGATTTAAGATGCTCAGCAAAAGCTTCCACCCCCGGTCCCGTTGAGCCTAGGTGCCGGTGTAGCATGAAGACAGGTCGGAGAGGGCATTGCAAACATTCCACAATAGCACCATCCGAGCTAATTGCTTGCCGGATATCAAAATCGTCAGCGGGAAATGTGTCGAGCAAAAAACATGCAAGTGATTGCATCCAGTGCTCGGGCAACTCCCTTTCGATGTGTCCCTCAGTCGCTAACCGCTCCTCGACTTTTGCTCGGTGGCCGTGCCATCGACAGTGCTCCAGAGTTCGGTGGTGTCTTTCATAATAATCAACTGTGCTATCAATGGTAAAGTCAGGGCAGTCATTGCAGAATGCGAAGTACCGGCCAAACTCCCGCTTCTGCAAAAAAATGTCGTGAGGGAATTCCCCGTACTCAGGGCTGAGAAGAAGGTCCTGGAGAGAAATGACATCAGTCGTGAAGTTGTCCCAAGAGATTTTCTTGTACTGCTTTAGTTGAATAGGGACATGTGCAACAATTGTGCCAGATGAAGTATCGCGATACACAGGAAGCTTATTATAAACGTAAGAGCTTGGTGGAATTGTAGGTTGCTCTTCGATAGGAAAGGGCTTATTGGCTCGGTAGCGCCGCCATTCCTGGCGTTTCTCGTTGTGGTGTCGAGTATGATCCGCTGTCTTTACATGGCTATACATGGCCTGAAGTGCATCGGACAAATCCTCGGACTTTTGAATGCCAAGTTGAAAGGCAGGGCACGATCGGCAATAGATGACTACCAGATCCTTTAGTATAACCGGGACAAAAGTATAAGGCGGAAACCGTTCACAGACGTCGTTGGCCGTCTTCTGAAGCGGCACACACGATGCCATCATATCCAATAATTCTTGTGAAGGTTGAGGCATTTTACTTTCTGTTGGAAGTTGCGTAGTCGATGGTGTCGATGTCGATATTTCCCGTGAAAATTTAAGTTGTGCGATCCTCGACTTTTCCTTCATAGAGACAATTTCTTGTTCCATTATGTCTGTAAATTCTACCATTATTGCGCGTTCTGACATAGTGATCCCCTGTGTAGACTGAATCTCTTGCACCCTCATGGCCAATTGCTTATCCAGTTTGCACCGGAGTTCTGCTGACAAGAAGTCCGTCACTTTGTACTGTGGCTTATAATTTGACAAGCATTCTTGAGACCTGTATTGCGGCTGGAGTATCTGCGTTTGCAAAGGCAATTGTCCGTTAGTGACCTCTTTGAGCTCGCATTCCTGTTCGCCATTTGGTTCTTGAAGTGTCGCACAACCAGGCACCAATATCGCCGTTTCGTGTGTCATGTCAAGCTTCAATCTCTTTGTCGAACCTCTGTCTTCACCCTCACAATTCTCCCGTTTCTTCGAACTAGCATCGATCAACTGAGGCCCGCATGACTTCTGCTCCTGGCCCTTCAATCTCTCGGCCTGTATTCTCCTCCCCTCAACGGCCATCTCCTCAACCTGTGCCCACCTCTGCTGAAATCTTATGCGGTGGTCCGTAGATTTAAAATGTGTGCCCAATAACTGTACGCATTTCATGGCCGGATACTGATGGATTTGGATGTCGAAACCTGGGCAGTCGTGGCAGGTGATTTGGTTCGAGGATACTGAGGTTGAGGCATGAGGGTAGATAGTATGCAAGAGCGAGAGGCTTTTGTGTAATACGTCGAGTTTTGAGAGTGGTTCTGCTGCTGGATTCTGTTCCTCGGCAGCGTTTGTAGGCGGTGCACATATTTTCACACTCGCCTTTGCCGTCGCCTTTTGTGAATGTGAACACACACGAGGCCCTTTCTTCGAATTGAACTTCAACACAGGTTCCGAGTCCTCTTCCGCAAGCTTTGATTTCTTAATCGTCTCGACCTAGAAAGAAGCAGATTGCAATTAGTCCAATGCCCTCCTTCAGCCACATATGGCAAGCATTTGGAGTACACACAAAACATTCAATCTTCTTCCGATGCGATAAAATCTTCTCAATGGCTTCCGAGCAATCAGGTATCTTCTTCGTGTTATACTTCGTAACCGGTTTCGCGATTAGGGATTTCGACAGTGAGAGCGTCGCGGCCTGGAAGAACGAGATTCCGGTTAGCTGTTTTTTCTCCCTCTTTAGATGGATTGGAGGTGAAGAGGTTCGTTTACAAATTCATCTCTCCTCTGTTGGGATATGGTAACCATGTTGAGAATATGTGGTTCTGTTCTGTTCACTCCGAACTGGGAAAGGAATGTAAATCTGAATGTTCAGAGAAGAGTGACGCGTGAAAGTAAAATGGAAAGTCTGGGAGACGCGTCTCGCGTACAGTATTTCGGTTCCTTGCCCCCTGCTGGTTGATCTGCACGCACTTAGTGAAGAGCGGGCGATCGATACCCGAGATCGAATACATGCATCTTGGGAATTGGTAAAGAGGCATTGAGATAATCTGCGTTGTCGTTTCGTCACGACTATTAGGATTTTTTGACCTCGGAATTTGCCTTCTTTTCCTCTTCACGGTCACATGTATGAAAGCTCCCCAATTACTGAATTTATGATTGGTGGTTGTATTGTGGATATTTTAATTTTTCTTGCAAAGTAAAGTCGCAGCAGATACCTACCTAGATATTTAGCCCGCCTGCCTTATGGTCATTTCACATCAGTATACTTGCAACACAAAAGGGCGATATCACGTGAGATATTTCATCATTCACTCATAGGTTTTCTATCCTCGACTTATTTCACAACCAAATCCTCACAGACTTCTCATCGTTATCTTCGTTGAACCCCCAAAGTATACTCACTCAACCTTCGGCATCTTCACATACGCCGTACAGTCAAACCCTATCCCCTCCGCCCTCACTTCCTGCAACTCCAACTTCTCAAACCAGCAGCGCTCATAAACCGATTTCCCCATGTCCGACGCATCCACATAAGCCATCTTTCCTTGTTTCTGCGCACGTTCAAGCCCCCAGTTGACCAACATACTAGCAGCTCCTAATTTTCTATACCCTGGGAGCGTAGCCAACATATCAAGATCTGCCGTAGAAGCCCACTCAGCTCTTACCGACCAAGAATGAAAAGAAAAGAATGAGAAAAAGGAAAAGGAAAGACAGCACGTACAGAAATGCTGCTCCTCCCCCTTCTTCTCAAAAAACCGCACCCGAACGTCGTGGATCCAGCTGAAGAATCGATCACAAAGCTCCTTGTCACTCTCCTCTGGCCAGGGTGGGAATCTAGGGAAGAACTCTTTTGCCGAAGGCGTGGTATCGTCTGAAGGACATTGCCATTTCGCATACGCGATGACTTTCCCTTCCTCTTCTGTGGATGAAGCTTTGACGACGAGATAGTGATCGCAATCCCGATGCAACAGATCATGAGAGTTTGTGGAGTCCCACCAAGCTTTCACTCCCTCTGTGGGTGGGAACATTTGCTGGAGGATGGGCTCCGTGAAGGACGACAGGAAGATGGTGCTTATCTGGGGTATGTCTGCGAGGGTTGCGGGGTGGATGGTTAGTGTGGGGGAGGAGGTTGGACGGGTTGAGGATGAGGATGCCATGAAGCTGAAGGTCTTTTTTCTTCTTTTCTGCTTGCTTGGTTCTTGGATGAGATGAGCTGAGAGGCGAGATGAGTTGATTCAAAATTGTTTCCTTTTCTTTTCTTTTGTATCGCTATCTGTCATTGTTGGTATGACTTGCACCTGATGTTGAGTTATCAGCATCAACATCAGCGCTAATGCAAGGCTAACAGCTGGATGTAACCATCACTTTAACCTTCCAAGTTCCTCACGCAACTTCCTTTTACAGGAACGAAATACAAGCAGTGGGATAGAGATACAAAGGCAAGTGAAAATTCTCCATTTTACAGTAAACTCTCTTTCGTTCCAAGAACTGCTGAAGAGGGTACCTGTAGACATCAGAACTCAAACCCCGTTAACACCCGCCGCTTCCGGATCTATCTCATACCATCACTATATCCTCAACGAAAAGGGTATGCCCTCCCAAAAAGAGAGACAAAAAAGAGAGCAGAAAAGACAACTCTTCCTTCCAAGGCACGACAAGACTAATCCACTTGCGCATCATCGGAGTCCCTCTCTTCGTCCCTCCTCACCAAGACAAACTTCTCGAATCCATCATCCCTCTTATTACTCAACGTTCCCTCTCTCTCTTCCAGTCCTCTAACCACAACCCCCCCGTCTCGAAATCCATCCAATAGACTCGCAGCCAACAAGCCGGTCATCATAGGCGCAAAGCTCTTTTGAGCTGGGCACTCCAGATTCCCTTTCCCAAACGGCAAGTACGCCTTGCTCCTAATCTTTGCCATCGGGATTTCTGATTCCAGCTCCAGATCTCGCCACCTCTCGGGTCTAAACACCAACGCATCAGACCCCCAAATGACAGGAGCTCGCTGCAGCGCTTCAATATCGATCGGCTCAGATCCATGGCGGTAGATGCGTCGCGTAGGCGGGTACAGCCGCAGCGATTCTTGCACGAGATGGCGGATGGAGATTCCGTCCGGAGTTGACGAGTCCTCAAAAGTCTGTTTACAAGGCTGAGCAATGAACGCTCTCATTTGTGCATCATTTACATCGCGTTTAGAGAGGATGAGGAAGCAGCGTAAAACGATGCGCCAGAGTGTTTCGAAAGTAGGCAGGATGATATTCAAAGGGTTTTCTCGCCCTTCGATTTCTGCTTCCTCTGAGAGACCAAAGATCCGCCGCAGGACCTTGAAGAGCTCTTCTTTTTGGCTTCGCGTAGCCGCCTGCTCGGTATGCGTTTGAGTCTTGGATTTCGATTTGATCCACAGCGAGTTTATCTTCTCGGTCGCGAGCGCCGCATCACTGCTGCATGGTCTCTCTACACCAGGGAAAAATTTCTCTATCACCATGCGGAAGACGTAAATTTGGATAAACCGAACTAGGGGATACGTCTCCTCGTCTATCTCCGTCTCAGTCTTCGTATCTCCGGGTGGGATTTCCAAGCACGCGCTACGGATGTGCCAGCGTGCAGCCTCAGCCAAATCAATCCACTCACTCTGAGAAGTCTGTAAGTGGCTGATGATATCGCGCTTGAAGATGTTGTGGTAGGGAATATCGGTTGTCGTGAAGGCATTGTCGATGCCGAATGCAGTGACCAGCCGTTGATTGGGTATCGCTCGTTCCTGTAGCGTTGAGTGCCGCAGCTTGTGGTAAATGTCGTTAATCATTTCCTCCTCGTGTTTTACAGGTCTACGGAAGATCATGGAGCGGAGAAAGAGGATGCCAATGCCGATGCCGATGCCAGCGCCGAAGGATTTGATGAGAACGGTTATCATGGTGAAGTAGGTGCAATATCAAGTTGGCCGATGCCTTTTCTTCTTCTCTCCTCTTTTCTTTTTCTTCGTGTCTGCTTCCTTTAGAAATTCGACTTCGATTCCGTCTCTTTAAATGCACCGGATGCTCGTTTGTTCGGTGCCAGTTCCAGCTTGTCTCATCTATGACACGAGGTGCATACATGCAGATAAACGAAAGAATCTGCATGCAGTCTCCCTTTTCTTCTTCGTGGCAACCTTTGACTCATTTCCAGACCTTCAAGTTCTAATCCAATCCATGAAACAAGTGTTTCTTTATCCAGATTGTCATGCCATCTCCCGAAGAGCTGTGACAAAGAGCTCGCGGGTTTCACACAGTCCTAGAACATGGCTTTCGTCTGTCTCGTAAAGGAGAATCAGAACGAACCTCTTGCCATGGTCATATTAGCACACACGCACACATGGAAACCTACCTCTGAAAAAGAAAATCCCGGACCAGCGAGGTCGGTGGAGGAGAACTAAAACATTTTGTATTCTGTGGATATGTAGGTAGGTGGAGCAAGAAAGCAACAAGAAAAAAACGAAAAAAGGAAATCCCCATGTACACCTTGAAACGACAAAACGACTTTTCTTTTCGCGCGAATAAAACAGAGAAACTCCAGCTCGAGATAAGGCCCAATTTATGCCTTCCTGCCTGCTTGCTTGCCTGCTTGGAAAATCGAAGAAAAAGCAAACGCTCCAAAATTAAATGCTGGGGGTGTAGTGAAAATTACAGATTTTCTGTGCGACGCCGGAACGGAGGGAGATTCTTATATCGAACGAGCCTTAGCCTCGCTGGTCCGCCCGTGCGACGTGCTCGTGCTGTGACGAGAAATTACAACCTTCGACCTCAGCGCGCTGCGGATATCATCGACGGTTCTGCTATTCCAATCCGTGGCGCCGCTGGGGCTGAGAGGCCAGAGGACCTTGTTCTCGTGGTGGCCAGTGAACTCGTGGAATTTCGGGGCGGGCTTCGACGTGATGGTGTCGAGCTCGCTGGCGAGCTCGGCGCAGTACTGATCGAGGGGCAGATCGTTGACGTCGCTTCCGAAGGGATCCTCGAGCTCGTCACCGATCAGCGCGAGCCCGATGATGATGTATGCTGCCGCGATGGTGCCCGGGATCGTGATCCACTCCAGTTGGGGGTACAGCTGGAAGGGGAGTAGGTACACGTAGAGAAGCACGATTTGCGAAATCAGAATGTTGTAGCCGGCTGGCAGGGGGGTGGTCAAGACACGCTCAGCGTTGGCCATGGTGTCGGTCATGGAAGCGAGAGACGTCACTGTAGGTCAGTCAGTCACATATTCCCTTTTCTTTTCTTGCCCCCAGCGATTTCATCATGACTTACAAATCTGGCCGTACATGACGGGGCTTGCGAGAGTGCCGTTCTTCTGTGCTCCTTCGATGTATGCGCTCAAGTAGTTTAGGACCTCGAGCGGTAGGTTTCCAACGGGCTTCTTCGCGCGCTTGATCGTCTTCCGCGGGTTGGACTCTGCAAAGGGGATTCCGAGGTAGCAGCCGATGGCCTTCCACGGGGTGCGCTTCTCCTCGATCAGATTCTCAGGGTCATGAGCCGCGCCGGCGAAGGTGTCCAGATGAGCTACGAGACCAGCGAGATCATCATAATGCGCATAGGGCTCAAACCGAAGCTTGTGCTTCAGCGATACGGCAAAGGCCAGGATGAGATTGATACCCGTGCTGGGAATTGTTAGACGGCTGGTTTCTGTACAAGAGGGGACCGGACTTACAGCTTGGCAAGCAGATCTTCCTTTCCCTCTTCACCCTCACGCTCCTCGATATGGATCCAGATATAGCGAGCCAGGTTGCGGGACTGAACGGCGAGCGTCGCCCAGCACTTGCGGCCATCTGAGTATCTCTCGTACGCCGTCGAACTTCTGAACGAAAGCGCCAAACCCACGACAAAACCAAGAACGGTCAACAACAGAGTACTCACACCCACTGCAGCCTGGTCAGAACACGAACATGAAGACTCGAGTGAGGGCGTCCTGCTTACATGGGTAGATGAACTTGGAGATACACGTGATCAAGGTTGCCCAGGCGCTGAGACAGGACAAAGGAACGATCATCTGGGGCAGAATGCTGCCATGCATACGCATGAAGTACGGGAGCTTGGAGTGACGGCCGAGTTCCATGGGGCCGGTCTATAGGTTGGGTTAGTTAAGGGCCACGGCATACAGGAAGGGAAGTATATCCACGTGACGTACAAAGTAATCATCGAGATCTAGGGAACGTCTGTCGCCCAGCTTCTGGCGCGACATGCCCGAGGGCGTCGCGGTGCGGGTTCCTGCTGAATCGGCCATGACTCTGACGTCTGCTTCAGTCTTGGTTGGCTGGCGACTGCGATTGTAGTCGGTGGGTGCGGGCGTGTGCGAGTGGATGGGATTCGAGGTTGGGGCAATACCGATGTCGTCCGCCATGTTCCCAACGCGTGATGTGGGATATCCCAGTGAATGTGTAATGTGGAGAGAGAAAACGACCGAGATGGGGGGTTAGGGAGATCAGAGCTGATCAGATCAATAGAGAGTTTGAATTAATTAGAGAAGGGACATATGAAGGAGATGTGACATTAAGACAGGAGAGAGAGAGACGAAGACCACACAAAGGGAGAGGGAGCAGAGTATCAAAGGATGCAGGAGATTGATATGGCAGAAAAAACAGCGCGCCAAAAGTAAAAATAATACTCCGTACGGCGGCGGGAGCTTGGCGGCAGGCACAGGCACAGGCACTTTTTGCTGGAGGGTCAGGGGGGGGAGGGGGGACGGGGGACGGACGTTCGCTTTCTCCCTCGTCCAGCACCAGCAGAAGAGCACGCGTTCGAGTGTTGAGTCTAGAGTCTAGACAAATTGATGAACCATTCCCTGCAGGCATTCGTTATTGTGGGTCCCGGAGGGGTTTCGTCAAGACTCAGCCGTTTCGAATCCGTCTGTTATTCTGTGATTCTGCCCGTTTGGGGCCGTTTGGAGCCGCTTGTGCATTGCAGCCCCTACCCGAAAAGGATAATTGGGATAAAACTCCAGACGGCAACTGCATAAGTGCTTACGAGAGACTTCTCCCAGCTTTCGAACTCCTGAGCCCTCACACGCCTGATTCGTGGTCGGTCTGCCTGTCTGCCAGTCTGCGGCGTCTCTGGTTATTGCCTCCCCCTGCCCAGAGTGCAATGCAATATCCAGGGATGCGTCGCCAGGCGAGCCCTGTCCGTGGCGGGCCGATCCAGTACCAACAAGCCACGTCTATGGCCCTGTTGTTTCCATGAGGATGCCCGTTTCAATCGGGTAGAGAAGCCCAAGGAGAAGAAGAAACGTTCGTCGCGTGTTAGAGAGTAGAGACGGCCCTCATCTCATGTATGCGCATAATAGTCCACCTGATAAAGGCAATAGCACTTTTTACAGTACGAGGCTTACGACTCTCAGGGGTACCGGATTCTGTGCCTGGTTTCACATAAGCACAAGCACCTAAGCGAGCACCTTCTCTTCCTTTCCCCTTTTTTTTCTTCTTCTTTTGCTTCTTGGGATTTACCCCTGATCACTAACTTCCCCTGATTTTCCCTCCTCCACACTCACACTCACACTCACACTCCCAAATCCAAACTCACAACTCCCGCAGCCTTAAAAGAGAAGCTGACATCCGACTCCGACTCCCGACCTTCCTTCCTTCTCTTCATCGCGACACGACACGACACGACACGACGTCGTCCAGTCACCAGTGCCGCTTCGCTCTTCTGGAAGCCGAGCCGAGTCGTGATGATTTAGGGTTTTTGGAAGGATTCTGGGACCCCTTCGCCACCATACAGTACGGCAGGCCTCCCTCTCCGCCATGAGGGCCCCCTCCCCTCCCCTCCCCTCCCCTCCCCTGAGTTCTACGTAAGCGCTTGTCCTCTATTTCGGTTGTCACCTCAGTACAGTAGCAGTGACCGCAACTTCAGCCTCGGGCTCCCAAGAATAATAAGCTGCATGTACATGTACATGTACCTACGTATATATACTGTACCTGTCAGCCAAAAATGCTACTTTCCTGGCGACAGCCGACCGGCGCAGCACCGTGATGCAACGGAACCCTTTCCTCGGCCTCTTGTACCTGCGCACCTACGCCGCAACAATGCAATTGTTTTCAGGTTATTGACTCTATTCTGGAAATAAATGTAACGTTGCTGGGGCGTGATCTTTCACCGTTCTTATTGTTTGGGGGCCCTTTTTTCTTCTGTCGGTTGTGGCGCTTTAGTTCTACGCTTTTCTTTTTTTTTTTTACCTCACTTTCGGAATCTACACTCCTACTAGCAGTTTTTGAGGCGGATCACGCACACGTCATGTGGTCGTCAATAGTTTCTACGGCTTTGCACATCTCCAGGTTTCTCTTCCTTCCTTCGCGTATTTCTGGATCATTTAGATATTCGACTGTTGAACTTGCATCTCAGTCTCTTATTTTTCCTATAATATTTGCTTTGGACCCCAATTACTGCTGCTAGTTGGACCCCAACGACCAACGAAAGCACCCCATCCTCGAGATATCCAAACAGGACAATTCTTCCAGCGAGGAATCATTTTACGTCAAGATGATACTACTCCCCACCTTGTGCCATGCCTACATCTAGGCAGATTTCCCAGCTACTCTGCGCCTTCGGATTGGGGGATTTACGGAGGAGTACCGATCCTCACATGCCTGCCTATGCCATAGCTTCCGAACAAGAAATATACAACGAACTTAACTTGCCTACCCACAACTATAGTATCAGAAAGAAAATTTGACGTTTTGTGGTCCTTCGTATCATACTAATCACGATATGCACATCCTAGCAGTGACGATCGAGAAGATCGTCTGTTACCGATATGCTAGCTGGGGAAAACACGAGGGAGGTCACATTGGGATCTACTACTAGTCTGGGTAGGCTGACTCTGGCTGTTCGCTGGCTATTCGTCACTTGTTCGTCCTTAAATCGTTTTACGGGTCAGACGTGCAACAAAACTTTTGCGTCAGCACGTGATTTTACACGTGCGCCCCGGATCTTAAAATCAGCTGTTTTGATATATAGGTATGGTTCTGTAGGGATTTTCTTTGTAAAAATTATTATTTGTAACTCATATGTCTCTTATAGCTCCGGGCTGAGGTTTGTGGATAGTGATATCATGTGACCAGATACGTT
The DNA here is from genome assembly GCA_029641185.1 of Pseudofabraea citricarpa. NCBI lineage: Eukaryota > Fungi > Ascomycota > Leotiomycetes > Helotiales > Dermateaceae > Pseudofabraea > Pseudofabraea citricarpa. The sequence continues at coordinate 960,183 of JAPWGK010000008.1, forward strand.
CGGCCAGCTCCAACTCCCCTCCCCCCCCCCCCCCCGCCCCCACTTACCGATATATTATCATCAACGCCTGCTTATATCCACGTCTGCGAAACGCTCGGGGATTTCTTGCTAGCGTACAGTATGAGCTCTAGGAAGATGATGATCTATATATAAACGCGAGATCTAGCTAGAGACAAATCTTGGTCGAACACTACCCAGACTTGGGGGGTACCCGCTTCGCTCGACGCTCCAAAACATAGAGAAGTCTGCGGTTAGTTGGTCTTATGTGTAAACATCAGCTTCTCGCGTTTAGACGTGTAACATATATCTGCGACACACGTAGAGTTATGTCATATACGGGAATCAATTATAACAGCAGGTTATTTGAAGCTTACCACGAGTGTTTTCTCAACTGGATAGATCATGTTGCTCGAGTTTGCAGTCCCGTGATCGATCACGCCCCGCCCCAAATCATCGACTGCCCTCAACTACCGTTATAAGATACTTGGACTACGAGATTACGGCGATAAAGAGTAGTTTGCGAGCAGAGTCTCGCTATGTATAAGTTCTGTTCTGGCTGTAAGCTAGCTACCTGGATCGGGGATATTGGCTGGAGGTTCTAAGCTCTTGTTTACTATATCTGGTTAGGCGTGGGGTTTAGCTAGGATTGCTTTCAAGTGAGTAGTAGCTACCTAAGGTAGGTAAAAATCTTATCTGGTCTGAATATTAGTCTGTTTATAAGCTTAAGGTCGGAAGGGTCAATCTTGCGGTGTCGTTACGCCACATTTACATACACTATATTAACAATCCCCCGGGGGGTTATCAATGTTTTGTAGCCTAGTGGATTATTTAATCTGCTCTAAGTCGAGAGTAAGAAAAGTCCTGAACTATTTGGCGGACGGCTCAAAATGAGATATACTGTGGCAAGAGAAGAGAAGCATTGATTACTCATCATTCCTTGGTGATGGTGCTGTGTCGCGTCGCGATGCCTTCTTAGAGTGACCCCGCTTCACTTCTCCTCAAAAAAGCCACGAACGGCTCTTGTCTATGTCGGTTACTGCAGTGAGCAGACGATAAAGCTCATCTCGAAATCCTATTAGACGATACCGAGAACACCTTCTTAGAAGAGACGAAAGTCAACCTCTCTCCAAGCTCAACCTGTCTCTAATCACAACACCGATAACAACACTTGCTTGCAAAGGCTGCAGATACACGTGAACACTTTTCTCACATCGAATTTGATCTCCTTAGCCTGAACAAGCATTAACAACACGTGGACTACCAGCAATGGCCATGTAACAGATTGTACCGCGATAGAGCAAGGCCCCATCAGTTGCACGAGAGGCTATATGCAAGATTATCATGTCGCAGCACAATAAATCTGCATTATTGCATATCTAGGGCTGACAAGGTGCGATGACAGCTACTATTTCAGGCAAAGAGGACGCAACCCAGATTCTGGGTAGCTACCAGAGATGGGCAGCGACTGGGAAGATGGTACCCGACAGACTGTGCCCCTCAGCTGGTCAACAAATAAGCTGCGTGCTTTACGAGATCCTGTCGTGACCGACCATCTTCCGCGGATAGATAGACGGGCGGACGTGCATCTCATCTGTCACACACACGGCTCAGTGGGACAAGAACACCAGTATCCCCTCCCGCTCTCATTTAACATGGGAGTCTGTTTGGCTGGCCATCAAAGTCTAAGCCACGTTCATATCTTGGCCTTGGCCCAAGTCTCTTGACCAAGGACTCTGACAATAAATTACGCTTATGCTTCAACACCCAAGCAAGCCCTTGCTTGAGCTTCAGGCTTCTTGATTCGAAATCTGGGGACCTGCCAAGCGAGCCAAGTGCCAGCTGTCGTACTCGGATGCCGCTCGCTAACCCGCAATCAGACGGTACGCCGTTCTCACCTCCCACACCCCGCTTCTCCAGACACAAAATTAAGAATACTTGACGTCTCTTCCGCCAAACTTCACAACTCGCTCGCCATCACGCGTCCGTCGCAGTTGGCATGACCGCATCCAGATCTTGGGGTTTCGGTACGGAGTAACTTGGGCTCGAACTCAATTCTCTTGGGAAAACGTGCTTCACCGTTGGACCGAACCAATTGCAATCGCCTTGCAGTGATGATGGGTACCTCCAGAGGATCTAGTCACGAAGTTAAAGTTATTACCAACTCATTTCTCCCACGAAATAAGTGGAGGAGGGGGTCACAGAGCACCACGGCGTCGCTTCTGAACCTGCTGGGGGTCTATACGCCAAATTTTTACTTTTTTGTCTTGGTACTGCAGTCATCGGAATGCACCTCGCGTCGAGAATCCAGAGAGATAGAGAGCAAAAAATAGCCAGTGCATCTAGAATCTCGCAATCTCTCTGGCTAAAGACGTTTCCCATGGTTCCTGCATCATTTGCTTGCCTCGTCAGCTGGAGCAGATTCAACAAGTGGTTGTGGTGTAATGGTAGGGGGCTGAGATAAGAAGAAAGCCACCAGCTTGGCGAGAATCTAATAAGGCTTTTTCCAAGACACTTAGCTCCAACTTCTTCTCTCTTCGAGGGTAAAGTCCGCCCTCGTTGATGGATTCATTGGCAATACTGCTTCCATTTCTCCGTTACACGTTGAGATTGTGGAGGGGACTTTCCGGGGTACCGGATGAATACCTCTGGGGTACTTTTGGTCTCTATAAGACGGTCTAGCCAGCCCAGTTCCCATATTTTTCTTCACTGTCTGACTTTCTCACTGATCTGACTGACTGGCTTTCTGGGCACCCGCCAATCACATTCCTAAGCACTCTTCACAATGGCGGAACTGGATCCGAGCAGCAGTGGCTCTCTCGAGGTCGATCAGAAGCCTGTCACACAATGGAATGAAAATGCCGAAAAGACGGTAGGGACAGTAGATGATGGAGAGGCGCCACAGTTCGATGAGGTGCAAACCAAGAAGCTGTTGCGAAAGATGGACCGTCATCTCGTTCCTTTCCTTGCAGTTCTCTATCTGTAAGCGACACCTCGCCAAAATTATCCCAAACAAATACTAACCATCTCTCCAGCCTGAGTTTCTTGGACCGCACAAACATCGGCAATGCCCGACTTTTCGATCTCGAGAGCGATCTGGGCATGTCGGGTCTTGACTATAACATCGCCCTTGCGGTATTCTTCCCGCCATACGTTGCCGCGGAAATTCCGTCCAACATGATGATGAAAAGGTATCGCCCTAGCATTTGGTTGACGATAATCATGGTTGCTTGGGGACTATGCGTGACATTTATGGGATTTGTCAATAACTTGACTGGGCTAATCATCGCTCGTATCTTCTTGGGTTTCTGCGAAGGTGGATTGTTCGTAAGTTCGCCTGCGCTCTAAATCCCGCCAATAAGATATTGATAAGTGGCACAGCCGGGAGTTACATACTACATCACTTTATGGTATCGCCGACATGAATGCGGATATAGGATGGCAGTTTTTTTCTCAGCCGCAACTGCCGCTGGTGCATTCGGAGGTTTGCTCGCTCGTGGTATTGGATCTATGGATGGAGTGGGTGGCAAGGCTGGTTGGGCTTGGATCTTTATTCTCGAGGGTCTATTAACATTGGGTGTTGCTTCTATTGCATGGTGGGCTATCAATGATTACCCATCAACGTAAGTTATTTACAAAATTGGCTCTCTATCCCAACTAACAAGATACAGTTCCAAATTCCTTACAGCTGAGGAGAAAGTCGAGGTTGCCCGTCGGCTAAAGGCCGATCGAAACTCCCTCGCCGATGAGTTCAACATCAAATTTTTCTGGGATGCGCTGAAGGACTGGAAGATTTATGGACACATGTTGATCACCATCGGCATTTACACTCCACTCTACTCCATCTCCCTCTTCCTACCAACCATCATCCGAACCATGGGTGACGGCCAATACAGTCCTGAAACCTCGCAGCTTCTTTCTGTGCCACCCTATGTCGTAGGCTGTGTCTTTACCATCGGATGCGGGTTCTACGCAGACAAATTGAAGCAGCGTGGTATTTTTATGCTTACCTTCGAGGCTGTCGCTATCATCGGGTGGGTTCTGCTCATCTCTTCCGATAAGCCCGCGAATCAGTATATTGGGACCTTCTTCTGCGTCAGCGGTATCTATCCCCTCGTACCTCTAGGCGTCGCCTGGAACGGGAACAACATCGGCGGCAGCTTGAAGAGAGGTGTCGGCATCGCGATGCACGTTGGTTTCGGTAATCTAGGTGGAGTCATCGCGTCATTCATGTATCTCTCCAAGGATTCTCCGCGGTAAGCTTCTCTGATCCCCCAGCTGATATCTAACTCCGTTCTAACGTTTTCTTTTCCCTTCAGATTCATCCCCGGCCACGGAACCCTCATCGGCCTCATCTCCATGTCGTTCGTGCTCACGGCTATCATGACGCTCTATCTCCGCCGCGAGAACGCGCGCAGGGATCGCGAGTATACCTCGCCCGAACTGTACACTGAGGACCAGAAGGTTGCCGAACGGGATCGTGGGGATTATGCGACCTTCTACCGCTATACGGTGTAGAAGCTCGTCGTGTTAGCAACTCCTCTGCTGAGAGGATATAGATCTCAAAATGGAATAGAAAGTAATAAGGATTTTTGTTTTTTGGTCAGGCTTGGGAGGAGGTTTCTGTAGCCAGAAATAAAGAAATAAAGTACATCTAATATTCTCTGCCTGGTTTGGTTTGTCGTTCTGTGGTGGGTTATGTGACTGAGAGTTTTTCTGTGGAGGCAACTTTGGGATTAAGGAGAGTTTCAAACCCGAGCAATGAATCGTTGGTACCCTTATGAGTATGTACCTGCAAGTAACCTACCTGTTCATGAAATCATCGGGACCGACCAATCCAATAGCGGGAGACGAAGCGAGATTTTAAAGGAGTCGATCAAATTCCTTAAGCGAGCTAGATTGCAGTACGTACGTACTGCAGCCACGCGATGAAGTACATTCACATCCACAACAGAAATACATTATTCTAGCCGAATATCCTAACTAGATTCTCACGCGTACTCGGAGCGATCCGTCCACGCAGGGCGCAGATAGTCGGCATCGAAAGCCAGATCATAGCTCGATTCCACCACGCCCAGGACCTCCCACTCGACGCTGATCTTTGCGCCGGCGGCGTCCATGGCCCAGACGCTGAGGCCGATGGTGTTGTCTCCGTGGTAGTTCAAGATGCCGGGGAAGACTGTACATTAAGTTCATCAGCCGAGCAGAACAAAAACAAAACAAAGCAAAGGGAGACGAAAAGAAAGAAGAAGAAAGAAAAACTCACCGGGGAAGCTGATCTGGTTCCCGATCCACGGCACGAACTTCCCGAACATGTAGCCGTTCACGTACAGCTGTGCTCTGTACTTGGTCACGCCGTCCAGCACGCCGAGCCTGATGCCCAGCGACACGTCCAGGCCGGCGGGGAGATCCAGCGGCACGACGGCGCGGTAGAACTGCACGCCCGGCTCAGCGAATCCTGCGGCGGGCGATGAGGACGAGCCATCTTCCCACTCGCTGTCGTCGAAGCCGGGCAGATGCCAGCCGAGGCGCTCGGCGTGCAGGCCGCCCTCGTTCATGGGGCCGCGCACGGGATCGATGTTCGCCTCGCCGCCGGCCGTGCCTGCGACTCTCCACGACGTGAAGCTCAGGCTGGAGTTTGTTGCTGTCTGGTTGAAATTCGACGGCGGCGACGGTAAGGATGAGGATGAGGATGAGGATGAGGATGGGCCGTATAGCGTCGCGTTCATGATACCGCGTGGGTTCAGCACCCCGCTCGTTTGGTCGTGGCCCATGTTGTCTTGGATGATCAGTAGCACGTTCGATGCGCCCAGCGTCGTGCTTGCGTTGGCGAAGGAGAGGTTGAGTCCGCTCAGCGATGCGAATTCGCCGAGGTGCGAGTCGATGTAGACCCCGTTGAGGTAGGCACTCCACCCGCTACATTTTTGGAGATCTGGTTAGATGGCATTATAGGAAAACAGGTGGGAGCATGAAGTACCTGGATGTCCCGCCTATGACGCCGATGTACGCACCCGTCGCCTTGCCGGAGAACTTTCCGCGCCAGAGGACGTTGTTTGTATGGAAGCCGTACTCATCCGCGTACAGCACGGGGCTGGTACCGGGTTTTGTGGGATTCGACGTATTGGTATGGTCGGCAACTTTAAGCCGTCAGCTGGGTAACTCTCCTTTTAAACTCCCACAGAATGGATATATATAGATCAGAACACTTACCGATCCAATTCGAATCGTCGTAATCCGCTTCTCTCTCTGGCAACCCGTCGTTTACTTTCCACTTATCGAGCGCTGGTAGTTCAGCCAGGATCGACTCTACCGTATACCTCGGCGCGGCTAGCTTTCCTACCAACGAACCATATGAGGTCCGGGTTGCGTTGAGAGGCTTCCCGTTGAAGATGATGCTCGAGATGGATTTTGGCACGCCGAAGACTTCAAGTGAAGTCTCGTCGGACCAGTCACCTGTTAGACTTATTGCGTGGTGGCCATCTAGAGTGGCACCTCGGATGAGATACGGTCCTTGGACAACAACTAAAAAAATCACCTTTAGCAAAACAAACTAATGAGTTACACTAAGGAAAACATACCGGTTGCGTTGTTGGGTGCAAAGGGCGAGTCTGAGAGCGAAGGCATCCACGTCTCGTAGGCTGTAGGGCGATCCACAACAACTACCTGGATGCCGTTGTCAAATTCGAGAACCGCACTTCCACCCGCAGCGGTAAAGCTCGCGACAGTTCCACTCGTGATATTCGTGAACTTCACGTTTGATCCGGAATTGTCGTGCTTGAGAACCGATCCCTTCCTCGCACCGCTAATGAGGAACTCGCCGCTCTCACCCGTAGGGAGCCAGAGGAAGACGATGGGTTTATGACCCAGCGTCGTGACGGTCAAGACCTCAGCAGTCGAATACACGAGCCTCTCATCGCCGATGGGGAAATCCGTCACGATGATCTTGGATTGCCGGCCGTTCAGCACGATGTCGTTTGCGTATTGCGGGATCGTGAAGTTGCCGAGCGACGTTGAGACCCGGAGCTTGAAAGATGTCACGTCTGCCGAGGGCGAGTATGCGTGGATGGCCACGTAGTATCCCTCGTTCGTATCTGGATTCCGCAGCTCGGTCGTCTCGATCGCTGACGTTGATGTGTAGTGCGTCCCGTTCCCGACCATGTCGACTTTTGTCAGACCGCGCGCTACGCGGATGAATTGCCCAAAGAGCTTGGTTTCGTGGTATTTCGATCCGATCACTCGACTCTCCACTAAACCATAATGAGTTTCTGCTTGCTAAGGCCGATGTAAAACGTACTGATTGGGGCACTGTAGTCATAACTTGTCCCGACGTTTGGGTACGGGATACCACCTACAAGTGACATCTGTCAGCTATCAAACCAGGTAAATCATACATAACCTCTCAACATACCCCTGTAGTGAGTCGTTAGTTTTGGGATTCTCATATCGAGAGAGCGAACATGACCTACCAATTCGTTCCTCCAAATGCCATGTAAACATTCATCGCAGAAATCTTCTCGGCGATATTATGTCTGTAATAAACATTTACCCAATTAGGCCCCGTGTTGTTTACACAGCCTCCTTGAGGTCCGCCCCAGGGATTGTAGCTTCCACCCTGGAACTCAGCCATGAATGATGGTTGAGTGGGCGCGACTTCTTGGAAATTGGTATAGTAATCAAACACGGTGAAATCTGGGACTGCCCCGTTGGTTCCTGTGCACTCACTCAAGTTACAACTCCTGCTCAAGAAGTCAGTTATTTGTTCAAAGATTGTCGTGATGTGAATGTTGACACCATCCGCTGAATGTAGAGCAGAGGGAAGTGACAAAAATTGGGAGAAAGAAAACAAGAAAAGGGATTCCGGATTCTCTACATACCAACATGAAGGGTAGTGATCGAGTGCATAATTATCAACGTTTCCGCCTTCGTCACTGAAATCCTTTGACCAGGACTTCGTGTTCATATTTGGATTATTCGCAATCAACGGGACGTCAATCCCGCTATCTCTTGCGGCGGCCTCAAGAAGCTCCATATACCGAATCGCCGCATGGTTCGGCGTCTTGTTTCTAACATTCGTCCACTGCTGGCCATACTCGTTCTCGATCTGGTAAATGAAGACATTTCCCCCGTTGGTGATCTGATGCTCCGCAACGATTTTCGAGATTTCGGAAAAGTACGGCGTCCAGGCATCAGTATATCTACTGTCGTTGTTTCTGGTCGCCCCATAGGCTCCCGTAGTTAACCAGCCTGGAAAACCTCCTGCACTCGATTCGGCATTGATGTATGGCCCTGGCCTGAAGAGAACATATAGTCCAAGCCGCTTCGTGATCTCGAATAAGCGAGTGAAATCATGAGCACCTGACTCGAAGTCCAACGTGCCATCGGCGGCGCTGTGATATGCTGCAATACATGTCAGTCTCGAATATGAAGTCGTTTTCATCATGATGTTGTCTCACCCCAGCTGGAGTAGAAGCTGACGCCATTAAAGCTATAATGTTGCACGTTAGAAACTTATTTGTTAAAGCATCGCCACAATTACTACTTACCCTGCTGCTTTGACTTTTTGAAGGATATCTTCCCAGATTTCTGGAACTGGTACTCTCCAGTAATGGATCTGAAGGGAAAAAATGAGCTTGCAATTTAATTACGCAGAACCGCAGACTTACTTCGCCGGACCACAGATATATTCGCTCCCCATTGATGATATAGCTGTAATGGTCCCTGAAATATCACGTGTTAGCACTGATTCATGAATCTTTGGCTTCAAGAGAAGAATTGTGAGACATACCATTCCACGACAGAATTCAAGCCATTATTATGTATAGGCCATTGTTGCTGACCGAGAACACAAGTAGCCGCCCAGAGGTTAAGCAGCGCCAAGCGAAAGCAACTTGCGATCTTCATGGCCAGTCAGGGTCAGCAGAAACTCCACAACAACACAAGTCCGATGGGTAAAAAAGTCCGTCAACGTGATGGGATTCCGGCATGGAGAGCTGTTTGTATATATATACATCAAACCAAGACGAGAGAATATCCTCGTATTCACCTCATCGTCCGTCGCACGGAGAAACTCACACCGAACTGACAAGCTTGCGGGGTAATGTAGTCTGCAGTGGGGTATTTTGTGGTTCGATGACTTCACCGCACCCCTCGCCCGCCATACAAGGAACCTGGTCGCAATACAGTACCGACTCGACCACACCAAGCGCACAAATGACCTTGCCGTGACAATCTAAGCAGAAAGCTTGACGGCGGGTCTTTACACAATGGCTTTCTTAGAAAGGAAGCTCGCTGGCTTCTGCTGCTAGTGAGGCTTGGACGCCTTTGGTCTCCAATGGCTTAGCAAGCTTGATGGCGTTCTCCTCTTCACCCGACGACGGCACTTGGATTTTGCCCTCCTGCATTTAAATGCCACGTTCATCGATTGAACGGGGTGGTGCATTCATCGGACTTTTATGTCTCTCTGGGAGAGCACATCCTGTAAAGTAAGTCCCTTCTTTTCGCTTTAACATCTCGTACGGTACGAAAAAGTCATGGTACAATTGAGTAAAGATGCTAGTTACTATAAAGCCGGATCGGCCCGGCCGGCTAACTTCTTGCATCGTATCGTATGTTGAGAATGGTTCTTCCTCGAGCCTGTTTTCAAGGCTAAATTCTCCTCTCGTCAGACATGCTCGGGCAATGAAAATGCAGTATTTGGATGGAACCAAGGAAGTACAAGTCATAGTTCAGCGATCCATACTTTGATCTTGTTAATATAGTCTCAGAAGATACAAAATCCTGACTTGAAATACACTAATCTTGAGAATTTTGTTGCGTTTGAAGTCTAAAATGTATTAAAAGACGAAAAGGAGATACAATTGAATTTGAATGTAAAATAACATCAGGAGTGGCCGAGAGAACTGCGGAAAGAGTATTTCTCCCCTCACTTTATGTTTGACGAAAGGAGTAAAACTATATTTTTGTTGCTATCAGGCCAGTATGATACTTCCACGTTAAAGAACAAACTATTTTTTTGTGGCTCTACCAGAAAGCGATTTCTGGTGGGGAGTCATTCCTTGCAAAAGATGTCTTGAATGTACATTCCTCTTACTTGAAGATTCGACTGATTTAGTCCAGCAGGTTTGATTAACCGGCATGTAAAAGTACAGACTTGCATACACCCAAAAGTTTAAAAGAGGATTCAATATCCACATTCCAACTCATTGGCGAGGAAAAATGTATTCACAAGGTCACTCTATCTTGCAAGGGGCAGCCTGTTTCTGGGGTCTTTGGACCTGCATATAACATGGGTGCAATAGGGCTAAGATCAATACCAACAACTGGGTAACGATAGATTCAGCATCCTGGCTTCATAATCACGTTACCCTAACTTACGGAATATGTATCAGTCTCGATAAATTTTATCTAGCTATGCATCGTATGAGCGAGATAAACAAGGGAATACAACTGTGAACTCGCAAACAAACTTTTTTAGCTCTTATATCAAATAATCATCAGATGATACCCATTATCTAAGTGAAAACGTCGGAACGGAAGCCAGAAGAGATAAGACTCTAGTCAAGATATGGTCATGTCATGTTATTGGTCTTGAGACGGTTCGAGGACAACGAATATCAAACAAAACTGGAAATATTCCCAGATGAGACCCATAATTAGCACCAGTAGATAGAAAGGAACGAAACTGTCATTTTCTGATAGGCTGTACATTCTGTAGCAGAGTATTGAGCCTTTTGCGAACTATTATTGGCTGCTAGCAGAATAAAAAGAAATATTGGCTAAGAAATCGCTTTTAAAGTCTTTCTGAAGCTTGAGTGTAGCACCCACTGTTACCAAATATATGAGTGTCAGATTTTGAAGTGGAACAGTGGAGTTTGCTGCCGTGATGCAAGTTAACATCAAAGCACTAGTTTTGTACTTTAAGAAAGAGACACCCAAGATCATGTTATCATTCAGACTATAATTCCGGTACTATGCTGCTTAGCTGGAACCTCGGACTCACTTGATTTCGCACAATTTCATGTGGCAGTACCTTGTTTTGCTCATAGAGAATGTGTCAAATGCCAACCATGAATGTGTCATCCGAACATCGAAATCCATGTAAAATCTATTGTTAAACTCATGCTGTGCATATAAGCGGAATCATAATATGTGTCTTTCAAAAGTTCTCTACGAGGGTGCCTTGACTGAAAATGCCATACTACGCTTTGCCGCAAATGAGACTTTTTCAAAGTTGATCATGGTTTTTGACGTACCGATTGTTCCAATACTTACCGTCAGATCAATAGAGCCAATGGCTGAAGCTTGTGTTTGGCCTTGGAGATCGAGGAAGTAGTTTGGAGAAGACATAGGCAAGGGATAGCGATCACATCAATGCATAGATACTGTCAAATTTTGCCCAAGTTTAGCCTTTCGACCCTTGAAAAGTCTGTTGGCCGCGTTTCAAAGTTTAACTTTTTTTTTTTTTTGATCTGATCTGCTGCCTGTCACCGTCGCTTAACTTCTTGACGGGGCTGATAACGTTTGGTATTTGAGTTTGCAAACGGACTCCGGACAGAGCAAAGGTCCGACTACGTTCAAAGGCTATGCTGATCATTTTTATGCTCAAACTTTAAGATTCGATAAACTTTGTGGCGAAGTCATGGACACCAACCAAAAAAAGGACATGAAAACACCAAAGAGAAAAAGTTGTGAAAACCAGAAATTTTGATTGTAAACACCCTAATGTTCTATGTACAGAAAGTAGTTGTTTCGGCTGGTTGCGTGGAGAAAAGTGACCATCAATTCAACCAAGCTGAGGGGAAGTTTTGACACGTTCCGCCCTAGCATGCCACCGTCCCTAAAGTGTGTTGCAAATACCAAATCATACAATAACAAAGGATTTCAAACGAGAAACCGTCATGTTGCCATTTTGGTCTAAGGCCAGTCCTCTGTCATATTTAGAAGATGCCAGAGTGGAAGTCTCGGCGTCTCTCAGCAGGAGCCGCTTCGGAACCGGTGATCAGGCTGGAGGCATTGGTCAGAAGCTCTGAGATTCTACCAACATCCTCTACATTGACAGCAGCCTCCTTCTTGGTCCATCCGAGCTCGGTTGGAAGGCGTTCATTTTCTAAAATGCAAGATTAGACTGGAATAAAATGTGACAAGGTGGGGGCAAGATGTTGCCCTGTGGTAATTAAACTTACGGAAGAAGTATTCTACCAAAGCCCGGCTGACGGTTGCAGACTCGAATTCACCAAAGACTGTGATCGGGGCACCGACCTCTCCAAGACTGAATTGTTCGGTGGTCGATGTGAAAGTATAGTCGGGATTGAATGCCTTGGAGGTAACCTGGCGTGCGATCTTGCTGTTGGCCAACATATTCACATCCAAAACATCTGCAGTCCAGTATTGTCTCGACTCGTCAAAAACCGTCTGGTTGAAGACGTGGTTGTTTCCATCGAAGGCATCAGCACGGCTAGGAAGTAAAAGTTAGCATTTATTTGAAGATGTGAGATAAAGTCTGAACTAACCTCAAGCTTGCATCGTGTTCCAAGACATTGTGCTGGTTAAGGTGGTCACTGGAAAAATAAAAGTCAGCATTACGCAGAGAAGCAGATGATAGCTGGTATATCTTACAGTGTGAAGAACGTAGCGTTGGGCTCTGGGTTTACATGAACAGCAGCGTTGAACATAATAGTTGCAAGAGATGCGTTGAAGTTGAGTGCTGTTGTCAGAGCATAGACCGCGTTCTCCAGAGTGATGTTTCGGCCGTCGTGTGGGAGGAATCCATGGTTTGCCAAAGTGTTCATCATGGGGCAAGGACCTCGGACTGTAGAATATTAGTATTTCGTGAAGCTAGATTTCTTCCATCGCTTACAATCATCAGCTCCGCCAGGCGCCCACTCCTCAATAGAACCACGTGCATAGTTAGGACTAGCAGAGGCCAAGGTAAAGGCCAAGGTGGTGGAGAGGGTAGTAAGCTTCATGTTGATTTGTTTAGTGAACACGGGACGATGTGATGGTGAAAGAGAGTTTGGTAAAGAGTGTATGATGTTCTATCGTTGAACGAGAGGGTGAAGAGAACATCAGACGAAACTGAACGAAACGCAGGGCAAGGTATTTATATTATTTGACAAGAGACCCAGAGCGCTTTCAGCAAACGTCATAGAAGCCCCTACATAATACCACCTTTGCTCTGACCGCAGCTATTCAACCTATCACTTTCTCATGTGTGGATTGTTCTCGGTTTCAATGTACCACCATCGCGAGGATTTGTACCTGGTTTCGCTATACGACCGCTGCGAGAGTCTCAACAACCAATAGGACGGTACATGATTCTTTACCTACATGACTGCTATTGTTTAGCCGCATCCCATCTCTTCCATCTGTTGTGTACCCAAGTACAACGAATAAACTAGACCCGATTAATAACCTGAATGAAACAGTCGCATTCCGAATCCGAGTTACGAGACTTGCGAGCGAACCCGAATGCGATTTTACATATACCACGATCCTTATTGGCTCAAACTGTTTCAAGACGTAGCAAGCTGAGGGTCTCGTGGATCAAGAAAACGGAAGATCGACATCTCGTTGACATGCATAAAGTGGCGGTACTGATGAAGATTGTATATTCGAGGCAGCTGATGAGCTCACTCCCAGCAACAATGGTCTACTTTTCACGGCTGGCGAGAATTTTTGTGCTTTTCTTTCGCATTCTCTCGTAAAGTAGTGGCGGGAAGAGTGTAGACGTCAAAGATAGTGGAGATTCATGTTGTTCACATAGCCCAAGTTTGTCAGGCGGAGAATAGTTAAGGTGTGGCTTCGGTAGTTCTCGAGTGTAGCGAAACAATGCGGGCTTATTTTGCGCCTTCCGCCTTCCCCAGCTGAAATAATGCCAGAAACTAGTTAGTGCAGAGGTCAATGTTTTTTGTGGGGTCGATTCCTTTCCCATGCTTCGGCGCTAATGACTCGTCGAATCGGCCCTGCACCGACAGTGATGAAATGGTACATATCCACCAATTGGAAGGCTACGAGTCCGAGAACATCCTGCGATTGGGCGGGAATAAACAATCTAAACAAGAACGCCTACCATCTTCTCAGGGGAAATCGCCATTTGATCTATCTTAAGACCCATCTTGCTGGACACGGTGAACCTTTAGCGAGGAGCTTACGCGGTGCCCTCGTTCTCCAGCTATGGCCCATGTGTCTTGAGACTGTAAGTACCTCTTGGAAAAGTGATCAATGTGCTCGATTGTAACCCAAATAAGAACTCAACCCGAAGCTATCGTGTGATGGCTTGGTTGGTGTAAAGTAAGTTGCGAGATCTAGAATTAAAATTTTTTCATATTCCAGAGATCAACAGAAAGTCTAAATAACTTTAATCCTAATCCTAATCTTAATTAGCTCTTCAAACCCTACCTATCATATCCGCTCAGCTGGTACGAACGTAATTTAGTGTGGTGCTAGCATAAAACGTTCGATCTTGTGCTTATATTGATTGGCTGAACTAAAAGATGAAGCCTAGTACCAGATGAGAGGATAAGAAGGATCCTTTACCAGCCAGAGACTTACCCCACATGATATCACAAATGGGTATTGTCCCCTTGGTTGTTCTTACTAGGGCTATGCATATTACAAATGTTCGGATAAGCTCTCTTTCTCCATGTTATCTTTTTTCTTGTCATATATTTCCACTATTTCGTCTAACTTTTCTACTCGCTCCCTAGTGATTCAGATGAAGCCCTTGTCGTAAAATTGTCCTATAATTAATATATAAACCTGTAGTTTAATTTGAAACTTATATTAAGCTATTTGTACCTGGTGGATATTTATTTCTGTAATTTAATAACCCGGGTTTATGTATCTTCAAAGATTTATTCTGAAATTCGGATTCAACAACACACAATTATAAAGAATAACCATTTTATAACTTTGTATTGCTTCAAACTGTATCAAAGCTAGTACCTTTTATCAATTCCACATTCTGTTTCGATTTAATAAACCTGTATGCTATTCCGAAGATCGAACCTGATTATCAGGATCAACCTCCAAAAGCACTAGGTGCCCGAGATAATATTTCCTGAATCTTGGTAGATCCAACCTATCGGCTTCAAGATAAATCCGCATTGCTAATCGGCATGTTCAGTAATATAAGCGATGATATGATTCTGGGCATGAACAGCCTAGATAGGC
This sequence comes from Pseudofabraea citricarpa, assembly GCA_029641185.1. Lineage (NCBI taxonomy): Eukaryota > Fungi > Ascomycota > Leotiomycetes > Helotiales > Dermateaceae > Pseudofabraea > Pseudofabraea citricarpa. Next base: position 975,351 of record JAPWGK010000008.1, read on the forward strand.
CTTATGCGTTTCCCCTCATCTCTTTTAATAGCCTGCATTAAGCCCGAGGGGACGGACTCCCTCTTCACCCTCCGCAATCTCGGCAAATACTGCTGTTCGAAAATGTATCTCAACTCCTATAGCTCGCCGGTTTCATACGCGGATCTCACTTTGTGCTCGCTTTTCTTAAGCATCTTTAATTAAGATCGGATCGGAGCTTCGACTTGCCCGGTTCCTAATGGTCAATTATCCATCATAAACCACGGCTACGGAACTTCGAGGTCGGAAACATCGACCTTAAGTACCGCCTGGCCGAGATAAGACCTTATATTGTTTCCGGGAACGAGAAGTGCGGAGAATACGGCTGAGTACCCACAAGCTGACCCACAAAAGTAGGCGGTGCGTTCGAGATCGGGCGTTGGGCGTGGAGCATTCAAGGCGCTTTCCTGCACGTATTTCCAATCCAGATCGATAATTGGAGTGACAGAAACAATATCCCAAACTAGTGTTCTTGGGCTAGTTCACATCGTCCTCTCCCTATCTTTCTCACTGATATTCGACATATCTAACCTAATTTCTACACTCAATCATTAACCACAGAAAGAGAGATGCCTTTGAAAATTTCTACGTGCTTGGGAATGCTCCTATGTTTCTTTATCGCTGATGGTAATAGTTTTTTATTTAGTATTCAAAATATATCAACACAGACAGCAGAATCCAAACGATCATCTCTCCAGCAGTCCGTCAATACTAGAACAGTCCCACGGGTAGCAAATCAGCTTTCACACAGATCTTCGAGACACCAAACTCTGGGACGCCTTCTCATTTAATCTCGGGGCTTGATGAAGTTTTTTCTTCTTTTTTTTCCTTTTTTTTGTTTGACGAAACTGGTTCCAATCCGCATAGCTATATATTTACATGCTGACCATGGGAAATATATACTCAGGTGAGCCGACTAGAGACGATTCGTCGTATACCATTGTCCACAAACAGGGGAAGGTTGCGACTATGAGATACAGGATACCGTTCAGGAAGGCAATATGCAGAACCAGCACCTGCATAGTTTTCTCTTTTGGTCGAGTCCCGAGAAATCTGGAATGCCAGTTCAGACCTTGGGTATATTAGATCTGAGAAATGTGCCGAACTGAACGGTGTGCATACATTTGGTTCCAGTGCTTTTCTGTAATTTCTTGCATCTTCTATGAAGGAGGATCGGAGAACAGGCAGGTAGGTATGCGACTGCATGTTTCATGAAATAAGAGGAACCTGGTGAGCTGAACCACAGCACCGGCTATGAGAACCAGGCAGAACAACCATTGCCAGGACTTATATTGAACAAGAAATCTACCAGCAATTGGAACGATTAATGTTCCGAGTAGTGACGCAATTGTGTAAATTGCAACATCGTTGCCTTGTTCGCGAGGTAGAAATAAATCGCCGAGGATGCCGCTCCCGATCTACTCGAACTAGTTGTTAGTTTGGGATCTGCTTGGTCCGAAGTACGAATACTCAGAGCCTGGGGGGCCAGACCCGCCTAGTGCAGCAAGAAAGCGAAAGGAAACCGATTGATTCACAGTACCACATGCCGTGTTGAAGTCTTCCCGATGACATATAAGAGATCAGTATACCGAAAAGCTATCACACTGCAAAAGATTTCGGATAATGAAACAGTGGAAGGTGCGATATGATTGCCTAGAAGAACCGAAATAGCGCTAAGGGTCTGCGAGCTGCTTTCGACGTCTTCCTAGACTCGCAACAAGGCGGAGGCAGCAGCAGTCGAGAAGATCGCTGCTAAAAAGAAAATGAACAGCAAAAATAGGAGAGCAGCGAGCCATTCTTGCTTCATCGGCTATGTTGGAATCCTCAGGGTTGTCTAGCCTATTCTATGATGCCCTTCGTCGCCGAGTTCGATGTGACTTCAGCTGAAATATTTAGGTAATGGCTCTATCTTTGCAGCTTCACGAGACAAGTAGGCAAGGTGGCAGAGACCTACAAGATTCATATCCTTGGTAGCCATTGGGGGTGAAGCTAGTTGCTGTTACTGAATTTAACATCCAAATATTCGAATTTATCTTCCATGGCGAAGGTGCATGAAAGACGAAAATAATGTACCCTGTTGTTTAAAGCGCAGGCGCTTGCAATCAAAGTTTAGTGCCACCATAAATATTGAGTACCTGTACACTGTAATCATTAGAGGAGGTGACTTTCAAGCTTGCTTGCAATTCCCCCCTCTCTTGCTTAATCTAGCTAGCTGCGCGTGCTATAGTAGTATTCACGAAGTATACTGTATCGCACAGACCAATATCCTGTTATCTGCTAGGCATTGGACTTCCAAGGCGTCAAGGATCATGTTGGCGAATCCCATGAGGTTATCTGGTGAGGGGTGGCGGGTAACTGTATGCAAGAATCTTGGTGACTGGCACGTAGTAATGCAGATGATGGTAGGTGTTGATTCAGCCTAATTATGGAACGCCAGTGGCCAAAAAGTGACGAAGTCGGGCGCACATGCATACACGGCACCTGTCTACGGTACGTAGCCCATAATACGATTCTAGTTGGTGGTGGACGTTTGTTCAGATATAATATATTTTACAAGTAGACCGTCAAAGGATCAAACTATAAATACACGTTATTCATTCATCTTGAGACCTCTTATATCTCTCCCATATGAATAACAAACACATAGCTCTAGCTCACAAACGTTAAGTCAATGAATGTTAATGCCAGTTTATGAGGAAGTTTAAAGGCGACAGCGGCGCGGCGATAAGATATCCCGTTACTATCCTACTTTTTATCATTGACAACAGAGTACCCGCTAGCAACAGAATAGATTTCTTTGTCACATCTTTCCTTATAATATTGATTTTCTCCAAACCCCTGCTCGCTTTAGGGGCTATTCTTCAAAACTCTCGACGTCTTTGTGACTATCTATTGTTCGAGCAAGCGTTATTCTATTGATTACTGACACAGCAAGAAAATAAGCTAACTCCATCGATTTTTATCTCAAGTCGCTACCTTTACTATTTTTATTTTTATTTCAGAATAGAAGTCAGTCCATTCAGGGTGTCAAGCAACCCTCTACATTTTATACTCCGTTTGAAATGCATAAATACACTTTTGGCAGCCCAGCAAGCGAGGTATGATCACCAGTAAATTATTTTTAGATCGATGAATTAGGATCTTGTTACCCTTCAAAGTATTTCCTACTCGTCTTCAACTTTTTATTCCAAGCCCCAGTATTCACACGCACACCCAGAGGATTTGTTCTCTGTTCTTTAGTCTATCTAATATTATTTAAAAAGCAGATTCCGACTTCTAACTCTGGCAAAAACAAGATTTTCCTTGCAGAACGCGCTGAATTTGAAATAAGAAAACCGGTTGGTGGCTGAAAATATTTTACTTATTTTCAGATACTTTGTTTATTCCGTAATAACATTACTTGACCCAGGAACTCAGACATATTCAATCTTTTGTGGAAAGCAGGAGTTTGGTATTATAGGCCTTCCGATTTAGATTAAAACTAGGGTGGCTTGCACCAGAATTTTTTGATTGGACACCGAGGTCACACGAAACAAAACAGAAAGTGGAAAGGCTACCAGGTATGCTGTATAATACGATCTTAGTTTACCATAATGAATGAGACTGACTCTATGGGCATGTATCTCAACTCGGTCAGCTTTGAAGAAAGACCGAAAACGAGCTCTTTCGACTTTCGACTTCTCAAGCAAGAAGTACCAAGACTGCAAATAAGCGACCGGGGAAAGCAACCGACGGCCGGCGCCGCTAGCACATGCTATTTCCGTGTGCCCCCATCACCCCCCAAGAAGATGTCAACTTCCCCGCTATTCGGTTCTTACCCTTATCTACAATGAACACAAGCCCTAAACGCCTGTGGCATTCCTCATCAATCAACCTGACGAACTCTGATCCGCCTGGTCGGTTATCGAACATGATTCGGACATTTAGTGGTTTGAACAACGTTCTAGCTCAATGGAGAACCATCTTCTGGCCTTCTGTTGTTCTGTTCGCAGTACTATGGGTCTTTCAATCCTATCAAGCATGGCATCGACTGCGGCATATCAAAGGCCCCTTCTCTGCTAGTTTCTCGAACATCTGGCTGATTCGACATACCTCTGGAGGGACTATGCATTTAGATCTGGCTGAGGTTTGCGAACAATACGGTAAGAACCATGCGCAATCCAAGTTTTAGACATGAATTGAGGAAATAAACTCCAGGGGCGTTGGCGAGAATTGGTCCCAATATGTTGGTGACCAAAGATGCTGATCTCCTGAAGAGGATGCTATCTGTCCGCACGCCATACAAACGGTCAGATTGGTACCATGCTATTAAACTTAATCCAGAGCGTGATAATATCCTATCCGAGACAAACGACGAGAAGCACAATGCACTTAGGTCTAAGATGGCAGCCGGAGTAATGTATTTTGAAGCTCTTGCTTATTGTTTTTGCTAATAAGACGACACAGTATTCGGGGAAAGAGAACGAAGATTTAGAGAAGACCATTGATCAGCAGGTGCTAGGATTTATCAATCTCATCAGGTCCAAATACATCTCGAGTAGTGATGAATTCAAGCCTTTTGATTTTGGTCGCAAAGCACAATATTTTACCCTTGACGTCATATCTTCCATTGCCTTCGGCCAAGCTTTTGGATTCATTGAGACTGATTCCGACTTGTATGATTACATTAAGACCACCGAGGAAAACCTCCCCGGGATGTTAATAGTCTGCATTCTTCCGTGGCTCGGTTCGTTGCTTCGCTCACCACCGTTCAGGAGTTTATGGCCCTCAGCTAAAGATCAACTGGGACTTGGCAAAATAATAGGGTCTGTTGCGCATTTTATATACTATAATCATTGATACTAATGCATATTAAGGATTGCCAAACAGGTGGTGGGTGAACGTTTTGGGCCGGATAAGAAAGTTCAGCAAGACATGCTCGGTTCCTTCCTGCGACACGGCCTTACCCAATCCGAAGCTGAATCTGAAAGTCTTGTTCAGATGTATGTGGAATGAGTTTTCCAAACTTGACATTAGTTACTTATATTTTACTCAGTATTGCAGGCTCCGATACGACAGCTACGACCATCCGTGCCACAATACTTCATGTAATAACCAACCCACGCGTATTATCAAAATTGCTCCACGAGATTGATACATCGTCCATATCCTCTCCTATCCAAGATGTCGAAGCCAGAAGACTTCCGTACCTACAGGCAGTAATCAAGGAAGGTCTTCGCATATTTCCCCCAGTTGCCGGTCTCATGGCAAAACGCGTTCCGCCCGGAGGTGACACTTTCAACAACGTATATATTCCCGAAGGAACCAAGATCGGCTACTGCGCATGGGGACTGTATAGGGACAAAAAGGTGTGGGGTCTAAACTCTCATCTCTTCTATCCGGAGCGGTGGCTCGAAGGCTCCCCCGAGAAGATCCATGAGCAAGAAGCGATTTTGGAATTTGTGTTTGCGTATGGGAGATGGCAGTGTCTAGGCAAGAACATCGCAATGCTGGAGCTCAATAAGATCTTCGTAGAGGTATGCCAATCCAGAGATGAGGCCAGAAACTATAATCATTGCTGATTTGACTTCTCAGCTTTTCCGCAACTTTGACTTTACCGTTATTGACCCGACGAGGCCGTGGCACTCGACGAACGTAGGGATCTTTACGCAATCAGAAATGTGGCTGCAGGCTTCCGAGAGAGTTTTCAATTAGCACATAATTGACTTTCTCTTCCATCTCGAATTTGGTATTAATTTGTTGGCTCTCTTCGGACTGGTGAGGCACTTTAGTGGAACCAAATTTGGATTTTAATACACAGCTAATTAACCAAATCAGAACCTTCCAGTGTACTTATCCAAGATAGCCAATTTCACTACTGTGATGTTTCTTATTATGCCAGATTGCCATGAGATATTCAATCCTCTTTTGTAACCTTGCCAGAAACCAGGTGGTCGAGTAACCTCGCTTGCAGTCTCGAACTTGCACTTGAATGAGCAATTTTGTAAATAAAAGTCTGGTTGGAGTTTTGTTGATTGAAAGTTTGAATGCTATTCCAAACCTGAAGCATCCAACGCCGATTCAATTCGTCTCAGTACCCTACAGGCGATGAAACTTAGTCTAAGCAATAAATCACATTTGGAATACAGTAGGGGGATTGAAGATAGTGATGAGGTTTTAAATTCAAGAGGAGAATTGTGCAGACGAGTTTTTTTTGTAGCTGCATAATTTTGTTATGTAGCACAATATTCGAAGGCGATATGACGGGTTAATCAAGAGACCAGGAAATACATCATTCGAGCCTGAAACTTAGAACTATAGGGTGACTCTCAAGTAAATTACGATAAAAGCTCTTTGTGATCAAAAGAGAGTCGTTGAATAGTTATTGCATCCCAGCTCGCTTACAGAGAAGAAGATATCACAATTTATAACTCATTATGAAGTTGATCTCAGTATATTCTGGCACTAAACTTCGAGCGACTCGCGGTGGAAGTTTTGGATCACACGCCCTATTACCTCAAAGCAATGAGGTCAGAATGTCTAAGCAGATTATGAATAAAATTCTCGTCTAAGTTCTACGGACAAAAGAGGCAACCATTTAAATGCCAACAGAGACGAAAGCGGAGAGAAGAGACTCGTTAAGAAAGGTCATAAAAGGTATCCCCAAACCGGCACGGACAGAGGGCCAAAAGCCCACCGACAAACAAACAAGCAAGCAGACAAACGGACAAACAAGACGTAAGAGCTGAACACAAGACTCCCTCGATAGATAGAAAAACAGAGGCGAGAGCTAGGCAAGAAGTCGAAAGCAAGAGAGAAATAAGAGCCCGGTAGGCAAAGGTCCCATCTCCAATCTGGCATCTCAAGAGCGAGGCTGTGACAACGTATTAGCAAAACCAGGACCAAGGACGCGATTATTCATCATTAGTGCCGACCTGTACAAGATCATCGCCGGACGTGCCATCGGCGCGCGTGATCACGATCCACAGGATGCGGTTGGCGATCTTCTCCTCCTTCTTGTAGAGCTTGAGGAGCTTCTTGTCGCCCTTCTCGTAGATGTCGGCGATGGCGCGGTCGCGCTGCTCCATGAGGCTACGCTGCGCTTCCTCGAGCCGGCGCAGCTCATCGCCCTTCTCGGGATCTGCGTCCGCCTGCCCTGCTTGCCGGAGCATGCTGATGCGGTGCTCCAGCTCGGCGATCTCGTGCTGCGTCTTTGCGTTCTCCGCTTCTACCTCTGGCGCCTTCTCCTCCCGCTTCTTCAGGCTCTTGGCTCGGATCTTGTCGACTTTCTTGCTGCTGCGCTTGTTCACCCACCGGATTGGTGCGTTCGACCATTTCTTGTATCCCGAAAGTTGCTCGTCTGGAACTTCGAATGAGAGGGGCGCCACGTAGGCTTCGAGAGCACGGAGTCGGCGGATTCGCGGATCTTCAGGTCCCATCTGCATCTCTCCGTCCGGCCCCAAGCCTTGTTGGATATCACCCGCAGCTCCCATATCGGTGAGGTTGTTGAGGGGTGGGAGGTTCAGTTTTCCTTTCGCATCTGCATCTTGGTAACCGATGGTCGCCATCATCTTCTTGGTTGTGAGGATCTTGCAGGAGAGTCCGCGAGGTGCCCACATTTGTGCGTCCATCTTCTTCATGTAGCTTCGGACTCGCAAGATTGAGACACCAGCTGAGCCGGCTACGGAGACGATCTGGAAAACTCCTCCAACTGCCTGCGCTGGCAGGATTTGTGTGCCCAAAAGAGTTCCGCCTGCTACGTGCATGGCCTGGAATATTGGGGCTGAGAGAAATGCACTGTTGAGACCCTCGATGAATTGGAGGAAGTCGGCCTCGCTAATTGGGTTGGAAAGATTGGCGAGAGCAGGCGAGTATGAGCGTGCGAAGGGCGAGAAGGTCTTGATCATGAAGACATTTGTAGATTCTGATTTTTTCTCTGTCAGAAGATGTTTCTGAAAATTGAGAAATTGACTTACGGGGAACAACAATTGGTTTTGATAAACCACTAATGGAACTCGTCGATCTGCGAGACACCTCCTGATAAGGTGGAGACTGAGCATCTTGAGGAAGGTTGGTATAAGACTCTGGCGAGTACGGAGTAGTTTGAGCCATTGCTTTTGAAAGTGTTGCTGTGAAGCAATATGGATTATGTGAGGTGGTGAGAGTAGGTGTGGTGAGAAGGGGGTGGGAGTTGCGAGATTAGAATGCTTTGTATGAAGTTGAGATTAAGGATGGAGATTGGAATTGAGTTATGCTACTGGCAGTGTCTTATATCTTAAAGAGGACGTTTGAATAAATGAGATCATCATGGGAAACTTTAAGCTCAAAGGTACATACCCATCTAGGCGCTGCACTCCGCCTGGGGGGTTCCACGCAAGCTCACTAACCTCGTACAGCAACTGTCACTTGAACGGTCTACTGCGATGCGGTATACGAGAAGCGAGGTCGTTCTTAGTGACGACTACCCAAGAGGCTGAGTCTGTCTGGTCCTCTTGGTTGGGTGTGGGATGAAGAATAGGCTTGATGTTAATCCTTGTCTCACCTTGTGATGGCACTGGGGAAGGATGGGATGATCTGCTTGACCAGGAGTACCCAACGATAGACCGAAAAGCTTATCCACAACCCCCGCTAAGTTTAAGGTACGGTAAAGTTTGGCAGGAAAGAAAAAAAAAAAAAACATAAAGAATTTACTTAGCGATAAATTATTGATTGATAAATTGTAATTGGTGGCTGGTTCCTATTCCGAGCAGCACCAATGACCAATACAACCTGGTTTGATTGCGTTCCTCGGTGTTGGCATTTAACGGTACGGATCTAGGCTGTTTTGGTCGTCTGCAATTGGACACCCAATCCATGATAGACCCTGCTTGCAACGAGTAAATATCCCCACAGGAAGAAAACAAACAGCTCTGGATGAAGCTTCTAGCGTATCGTTGCCAAGTATAGAGATTCTGATGAAGATCGCCTGTCTTGAGCCGCACGTCCTCAATCGGCGGAATCCATTTTCAACCCAGCACGAAGTTATCACGCCACATTTGGCATTACATCAGCCTTCGTTATGTTTCTACTCGTATCGCAGTCATCAACACTGCAGTCATACAAACAAATGATCTACTCTGCGACTTTTGAGGACCAAAGTCGTCGTCAGCTCAATATTCTGCAAGGAGAGTTGTATAGCTCCTGATCCGGATACTGCGGTGATTTTCGAAAAGAGATCCATCTTTCGCTGGTGTCGATCTCGGGAAAAGACCCTCAGGCTCTATTTTTGTGCCTGTGTGCTGTCACGGCTACGCTTGTGTTGATGTGACATAACAGGGGCCGTAGGGCTGCTTGCTTGCTTGAATTGCCTCACGTGTATGCTTTTGGACAGTGACTCGACGTTGTATTATACATTTTCGTACTCGGATTGGATACGAAGTTTTCGTAGCGACTCCGAGCTTCTTCGAAAAATGTCACAATAAGCGAACTCTGTTCGACCAGTCAACCAAGTAAATCATCAAAAGACTGAGCGAGGAAGAAGCCAATACTCTCTGCTGAGAAGACCATCGGTTCTCCATGAATTCGAAAACTGAAGTCGAAATATTCGATCAAATCTTGTAAAGCAAATTGTTTCCATTCCGAATTACCAGAAGTTACCGACAAGAGCCGGCCCGAAACAGCTCGGATTCGTTCCGTAGACAGTCAAAGCTTTCGAGCTAGACAAGGGCCCGGAATAAACTCGAGACGGAACCTTAAATTCGGATTCAATTCGTACTCGCTTGTTTCGACAACAACATCTCATGCCCTGCAAAAAGGTCAGAAGCAGGAACTGACAACCACCACCAGCACTACGAACACAGTGACTCAACGATAGAAGAACTCGACTTTTGATCGGTACCTTGCAGTAGCTCGCTCTTGGTCAACATGGTCCACGTCACCTAAGACGTACGACTTGTTTAATCCTTGCTCTGCAGACTGCAGCATGGGATGGAAGCTTTTCTTTTCGTGTGTGCCGAGTTCACAGCACGATGACTGGGAGAAGTTTCTTCTAGTGAGAACGTCGAAAATCTTGGCTGTGCTGTACTGCTCCTCCCTGTGAATAGTTCACAGTTTGCCTCAACAGGAGAATTCCCACATCAAATGTCTGATGCCGTCATGATGAGTCTAAAGATGATGAACTCTTGCCACCAAGCAATGGAAAAACAACGTTTTTGAGGCGAGGCTCAGATTAGACGTATTGTACATTGAACGGTAACACCTACTTCCCATATCTCAGTAATGTCACCTGTTTGTTTATATTCATCGTTGGGAATTTATCTATGATCATGTCATTCCCCTTGTCTTTATGATGTTTAGCGATGGCCGTCGTTGTACTTTTGTTTAAGATTTTCTAGTTCCTCGGGTCAGTCCGTCTTGTATCAGCCCTACGATGACCAGCAAGTCCTTGAGACAGACAAGGTAGTATACCGATGAACGGATTGAAAGACCGAAGGCACAGACGGGGAAGAAAAGAGTCTTCGTGGTGGGTGTACCCGCTGTTACATAGCCTGCTCAATGCCGACCAGGTGTTATCAGGATACGACGGATTATACGACGGATGCTAGGTAATGGGATGTTGCTCTTAGGCTTCGCCTCTGAAGTAAGTACTGTACCAGTCAAGGGACTCGTCATTACTGGGATGCACACCTCTAAGCTCACTGGCCAGGTGTGATTCCAAACTTCCCACAGGGCTGAGATTGGGTTATAATCTGCAACCAGGAACGGACAATGGGGCAAATGCCCTGAGTAGATGACGACGGCTCGACCGAGAATGCTCTTCGATCCCTGCGAGGACAAGAGATTCTGAATACGACAGCGATAACGAGCAACTGTGTGGGGGTGGGTCAAGAGTCAATTAGCTTTGATCAGAGTCCCGGCCGACGAACTAGGAGAATTCTCAGAGCCCGTACATTCAAGGTTGATGACGCGGCGGGTGGGCACAGTCGAGGAGCTGAGCTTATATCCTTTAAAGTATTGAACCTGCCACGCTTCACCGGAGATAAGGTCCGTCTTGTTTCTTCTCCTATCGAGCTGTTCAGTATGAAAATGAAGATATTCAGGATAGTGAGAAAGAATCATTACAGGTACATTGGTTTACAAAATTTTGTTTTCATTTCAAAAAGAATTCCGGTACTCCCGTGTCGAACCACGATACAAACGTGTGAAGATACGAGCACATACGGAGATGTCAGTTGATAAACTCCTTCCTCTCCACTGCTGAAACACAAAGACGAATGTTAAATACACGTATCAGTCAAAAGTGGTTGTATGAGGTTTGCTGTAACAATTGAATGGCCGATTGAGTAAAGAGAACAGAAGAGAAGAGAAGCAAAAGCAACCATAGCAGTATTTGCATGTTTGAGAAAGCCGCTAACTCGCTCGCTTGAACCAAGTGGTGGTAGTTTTACGTTTACGAGTCTTTCGAATTGGAATTGGAAGGAACGTCATCACTGTTCTGTAAGGGGAAGTATCAATCCAACAAGGACGAGAGCCAGCCTGCCCAACGAAAACTAACGAGTTATCTTTCCCACAAAAAGTCAAGACCAAAAAGTCTCATGTCATCAATTTGCAACTAAAGACCTAGGACGGTGCGAAATAGGGCTTGATATATAAATATATCTATATCTCTTTCTATTTATCCACTACCGGGACCTAACAACCCAACGGCCGTCTCATTAAGGCTAAACTCATACCTCGCCTGCAGGACATATGGATCTCCACCGGGTTCGAAGATCTGCTTCGAGGCGCGACCCCACGAGGGCTGGTTAATAGCATCAATCCAATCCTCGACTTCCATGACCACGCAGCCATACTGTTCGATCACGCGGGGGCGGGACTCGTCGTCGAAGAGGCCTTGTGTGGACTTGAGTGTTACGGAACCTGTTTGGGGTTAGCATGTGAATTACAAACGGGACACGAGTAGATGAGTTGCTTACCATTCTGCCCACCGCATGAGTATATCTGGAAGGCATCTTGGTCGGTGAAAACATCGACTTGGATACCGGACCAGGCACTACGGAGTGTGGCAACGGAACCGCTGGACCGCCAATCGTAAGGTCCCAGTTGATCACGGTTTGTAAGGTAACACGTATCTATGCCGCAAATCAGTCATGGTACTCATCACACATAAAATAATAACAGGATTCATACCATAACCAGTACAATTAAACCCGCAATTTCCTAGCAAGTCAGGGTTCGAAAAATTGGCACCAATCTGTTTTGGCGAACTCCAGAAATCGTTGAGGCCTCCCTGTTGATTGGCTAAGATGTCACCAGTCGGGATCAAGATGGTATCGGTATCTACTCTCTGTCCTCCATAAGGCAGGTACAGCGAGTGATTAAGGGCCGAGGCCGTCTCGTTGTTCTGCCAGCCGTCTAGATTCCAATAGACGTGCGAACTCAGCATGATTGGTGTTTTCTTGGTGGTGGGAATGGCTGTCATACGAAGATGCCAGGTACGGTTGGTGAGCGTGTAGGTCACGTAACTGATGACTTCGCCAGGGAAGCCTTGATCGCCATCTTGATCGGCAATGCTGAAGGTGATACTGAGGGGGAAAAGTAAGTACCCGGACCGTTCTGAGCATAAGATACATCAGTGAAATCTCACCTATCAGTAGTATGTGCAACGACTGTAAAATTACGCCAATCCCAACCATTCGGGCCGCCGTGTAACGTATCTACGCCGTCTGGATACTCGGCAGTTGGATTCTCATTTGCGAGAACCTCGAAGGTCTCGCCGTCTAGCACAAAGCTGGAGTTCTTGATGCGGTTTGCGTAGCGTCCTGGCACGCCGCCAAAATGCGGGTGCTGTCTGTCAATTCCGTAGTACGAGGCATTGTCGAAGCCTGCCACGATATCTCGCTCCACGCCCGACGAATCATTGATGTAGAGATTCGAGAGCGAAGCTCCGTACGGGATGAACGATGCTCGGATTCCCTCGGCGACAATCGTGTACTTGCCATCTGCGTCTGGGCCGCTGCTGGAGCCCGCAATGGTCTCGTTCCCTGCAACGCCTGTGAGGGTTTCACTCGAGGATTGTGGTAGCGCAAAGGCGGCAGCAAGCACACAGCTCGACAGCACGAAGAATTGCGACAGCATTGTTTTCGCGGCCGATTGGGTATTACGTGGGATGGTGGCCAGTCGAGGCGGCGGGAAGAGGCAGAGCTTTATAATAGCTCGTCAAGGTCCTGCTGCAAGCTGCATCATCAATTTCGACATTCCAGGGCACGGGGTAAATCAAAAGAGAGCAGAGCAACCAACACCAACACACCAACACACCGACACGCAAGCCGAGCGGGGATGCAGAAGCTGGGGATTTCTGTTGTGTCGTGACCTCGGGCAATCCGGGGTGTCATCTGGAGTGGTACCTGGCTAGTCCAGTGCTTGACATGATTTTCATGGCACAGCGAAGTGAGCTCTCATGAAGATCTTCACAATTGGCGATGTATGACGTCCAATTCAAGCTCCTCATTGGTGCGTTTGGTATTGCGGAGTAGGTACCCTGTCCCATCACGATGCGGGGTCGGAGCTCACATGGTACCACCTCAGGCGCACGAATCGTAAGACAACAGAAGTACTGCATAAGATGAAGCTTTGATGGCCTGCAATGTTGGAACCGTGGCAGCAGTTCACCCGAAGTTGGGTGCAACGTTGGAGCTTGAGTCCTTGCTCCAGCTCCAGCTCCCGGTTTCTCGAACCCAGGACCCATGCACAAGGATGCATTGCTCACTTGACCATCCAGACAAAATGATGAGGTATGCATTCTATTCTTCATACTTACACGCTCATTCAGAAAAGGCACAAACACTATATAAACAGTCACTCAACATCAGCAGCCTACGTCGTTGCAACTACCTATCTTCCTGCTTCTTCTAAACATCGACAAGAGTCTCCTCTTGTGTACCATTCTTTCCTCCATCGGTGTTGTCCTTCGTATCCTTATTGCCTGCTCTCTCCTTGCCCTTTTGTGCGCTGCGCTGGTAGAACTCAGCCAGAATCTTGGCTGGGATACGGTTAAGAAGCTCCTTGGGGTAAATTCGCAACAAACTCCAAGCCTGGTCCAGGGATTCGTAAATGGTTCTTGATTCGTAAGGTGACTGGGAGATAAAAGTACGTTCGAACTTCTCCAGGAACTCAAGTGAGAGCTTATCCTCGGAGGACAGAGCCTCCTCTCCAACGACGGCCTTCATAGATGCAGCGTCACGACCAATAGCATACTTGGCGTACAGCTGGTTGGAGACATCACCGTGATCCTTGCGAGTGTGACCTTCACCGATAGCAGACTTCATAAGTCGAGAAAGCGATGGCAAGACGTTGATGGGTGGGTAGATACCACGATTAGAGAGTTGACGATCGATAGTGATTTGTCCTTCCGTAATATAACCAGTCAAATCGGGAATTGGGTGAGTGATGTCATCGTTAGGCATGGTCAAGATAGGGATTTGGGTGATGGAACCATTCCTCCCCTGGACACGACCAGCTCTTTCGTAGATAGTTGACAAATCCGTGTACATATAACCGGGGTAACCACGTCGACCTGGCACTTCTTCACGTGCGGCGGAAACCTCACGAAGAGCATCGCAGTATGCGGTCAAATCAGTAAGAATGACCAAAACGTGCTTCTCTAGTTGGTATGCATAGTATTCGGCCGTCGTGAGAGCCAGACGTGGGGTAATGATACGCTCGATACTACTTGGTGTTAGCATGTTCAACTTTACAATAACAGCATGTTCTTACGTAGGATCATTTGCCAAGTTCAAGAAAAGAGTGACACGTTCCAAACTGCCGTTCTCCTCGAAATCACGAGTGAAGAAACGAGCAGTTTCCAAGTTGACACCCATAGCGGCGAAAACAATGGAGAAGTTCTCCTCGTGGCCATCGTGGACACCTTTGTTGGTAACACCCTGCTTCTGAACCAAGCCAGCCTGTCGACAAATTTGCGCAGCAATTTCATTATGTGGCAAACCTGAAGCAGAAAAGATGGGAATCTTCTGACCACGGGCAATGGAGTTCATGGTATCAATGGCAGAGATACCAGTTGAGATCATTTCCTCAGGGTAGACCTAATCTAACTCAGTATAATTCCCGAAGTTGAAGCTCGTAGACTCACTCGAGAGTATGGGTTAATTGGGGATCCGTTGATGTCCAAGTATTCCTCAGCTAAGACTTTCGGCCCCTTGTCGATAGCTCTTCCTGATCCATCGAAAATGCGACCAAGCATGTCTTCGGAGACACCAAGCTTTAAACTATGGCCGCTAAATTCGACTTTCGACTATATCCATGTGAGCTAGTGGTGCATATCCCAGTGAGCCATATCCCGTACCTTCTTCACATCGATGCCAGTTGTTCCTTCGAAAACCTAGCGTTGTCAATATCGGTATTGGTACGATCGAGTAGAGGTCTTTGTACCTGCACAACGGCCCTGTTTCCTATCGTGCCATGAAATCAGCCTATGCCATTTCACCCCAATTGTCATATATGCATACCTCTAGCCTCCAGCACCTGTCCGGATCTCTCTGTGCCATCTGGCAGAGTCAGGGTAACGATCTCATTGTATCTTGGGAATTTAACCTAAATGCCCAATTAGCACCTTGCCATCTGACCATACAGCCTGCACCTATATCACAATGCACGCACATTGTCCAAAATAACTAAAGGACCGTTAATGCCTCCGATGGTGTTGTAGCGCAGACGAGGAGTGACGCTGTACGATGACGACTCTCGTGGATCCCCCATGATTGCAAACTATTCGTGACTGAGCCCGCGCAGAGAATAGGAGATCAGAAGCTGTTTCGTAAGAGCTTCAACGCTAGGTGAGAGATGCGGTGAAGGCGGATAGGAGCTTCGGAGGGGAAGAGGCTGGTGGTTGGAAGTTGCTTTTGGAGCTTAGCTTGCGATAACCTTAGCGAAGTCGAGCTCGTAGGAAAGCCAAATCACGTGCGAAGGGATTCATTGATCCTGAGTTGGCTATCTGCTTGACCTTCGCATAACATCAGTCGCCACGAAAAAGCTGAGTAAGTTTTGTGAGATAGGTATTTCTGCAGATAAAGGATAAATCTTCACGGTAGCTTCTTGTGACGCAGACATGGAAACACGTGATGATATGTTGAAGACCGAGGTGGAACAATTCAGGATTTCAGCCTGGAGCTTCAGGTTTTTAGCCTACCATAATTTGATATCAGAATCTTGAACATAATAAACATGTGAGAGAACATAAACACCGTGTGCATGTCTGAACATCTTGGTGTAACTATCTCTAGATATTCTGACGCCGCCCAAGTAAGGCCTTGCCAACACTACTAGAATTCGGCTTTCCAATCTCGCCGGTAATCCAGTCTCCAATATCAACAAGACCATCGAGGTCAACATCTCCACAGTCCATGCCAAGGCTCTCGAGGAAATACACCATGTCTTCTGTGCTGACATTGCCTGTGGCACCAGGACTATAAGGGCAGCCGCCTAGCCCACCTACACTGCTATCGAAGGTACGGATGCCATGCTCTAGAGAAATAGCGGTGTTTACGAGAGCTTGCCCATAAGTGTCGTGAAAATGCATGGCAATATCCTCGGACCTGACCCCAGCCGCCTGCATAGCTCGCAGTAACTCCGAAGTCCGTGGAGCTGTACCCATACCGGTTGTATCCCCAAGAGCAATTTCGTCAGCACCCATCTCCAGCAAGTCCGTTGCTATCTCTGCAACTCTTCGTGGATCGACATCGTAACCTTCGAATGGGCAACCCAGAACTACAGAGATGTATGCCCTCACGTTCAATCCTCTTTCTTTGGCTCCTTGTATAACAGGTTTGAATTTCTCTAAGCTCGTAGCTATACTGCAGTTCAAGTTTTTTTCACTGAAACTCTCTGTGGCTGCTGCAAAAACAGATATTTCGATCTGCGGCGGATCGTCCAAGGCGGACGATGAGGTGGGATGTTTTTCAAGAACGGAGATTGCATTCTCAAACCCTTTCAAGTTCGGTGCCAGGAAAGAATATCGTGTGGCAGTGGGAGAAGCCGTGTGTTTTTGAAGAAGATGGGAAAGAATTGCATCCGAGTCGGCCATCTATAGAATCGTCAGTTAACAGCTCCTGAGAGCTACGAGAATGGCTTACCTGTGGTACCCATTTGGGAGAAACGAAGCTTCCAGCTTCAATATCTTGCAAGCCTGATTTTGCAAGCCGCTCGATAAGCTCTAGCTTTGTCGCCAGAGGGATAGTCTTCTTCTCATTCTGAAGTCCATCGCGTGGGCCAACCTCCACAAGGCGGACCAGATTATTGCTCGCGGCTGGCTGTTGCTGCTGTTGTGTAGTGTCACTGGCCGTAGCCAGACGGCGGATGTGTTTTGCTTGGAACAGCCCCCTACGGAGAATGGGCCGCAATTGAAACATGGTTATCTGTCATTGCTATGCCATCGGAAGAGAGCTGTGATGTGATGGAGTGATATTTCTCGAATGCGGGGAGAGCTCGGGCCTACAGTGCTCCCCGGGGGAACCTGAGTTCAGGAACAAGTAAAAGCCGAGGATCATCAACACATACACGCGCGAACTGTATGAACTTCATACGCTTTGCTGAGATCCCATGACGTGATTTTATTTACTCTACAGTACATATACCAGAATATAGATACCAAGACAAACCCCGATAACTCCACGATACCATGCCCAAATCTATTAAAGTCCCTCTTTCAGTGCTCGGTCAAAGTCCACAACTTTGCCGAGCTCCCCTGTCATCTCCTCCCACAACTTCTTCTGAACCACTTTTCCGTTCTCAGACTCAACATATGGGACAAAGGGGACGACTTCCTCGTCACTGAGATATCTGCCATGCGTCTCTACACCCGCAATCGCACCACCGTGGGCCAAAGTTCTCGCACCCACGTCTGTCTGCCGGCCAATAATTCGTTTTATGCTCCCCAGAACAGTACCGAGCACACCGGGAACGGTCCTGTGAAGCTCGGTACCGTAGCAGAATCCAGGATTGACGTTGTTGATAATAACATCATTCTTGATACTAGAGAAATGCGGGTCATATGCTCCCATGCGTTCAGAGAACTCCCGGAAGAAGAGCAGGAGCAGCAGTTTGGAAAGATAGTAACGATCGTCAGGTTTGTAAATCTTCTCATCTTTGAAAATTGATAAAAAGCTCGTCTCCTTCTCCTCTGCCAACTTCGCTTCCGTGAACGGCGTCCAACCAGCTGTCTCACTTCCGACAATCGATATCACTGGTGGTTTCTGAGCTGCTTTGGTATCTTCGTATTTCTGCTGAAAGATGGATCGCAATAGGATAGTGAGCAGGGCATTGCCAAGCCAGTTGACTTGAACTGATGTTTCGATGCCGGTTGCTTCTACTGTGCTCCAAGTGAAGTTGAAAACACCAGCATTGAGTATAGCGAAATTGATATAGCCAGGGAATTCCTTTGCGCGCCGAGCAAAACCGATAATACTCTCGTATGACGAGAGATCAAGCGGCCAGACTTCGATGGTAGGATTGTCCGAGGGTTTAAGATTGCTCTTGAGTTGTGCTTTTGCTGCCTCTCCTTTCGATTCAGATCTGACAGCGAGAATCAGGTGACTCAAACCCCTCTGTAGGAGTTGAAGAGCTGCTGCGTAGCCTAAACCGGTGTTGGATCCGGTGATAATAGCTGTTTGGCCTCTGAGCGAGAGACTGGTTGGTAAGGGAGCTGGGGTAATCCATAATTGCCGATAAATGAAATGAAGTTGGCTATTTCGGCACTCCATTTCTTTGAGATCCTTTTTGGAAACCATTTTGGAAGCTGAGGTATGTGACCTTAGGTATTTAGAAAGCAAAGGTAGATAGATACCCGAATAAGAAAGACGAAGAAGAGTTGATGAAAGATGCAAATTGATATCATGGTCAAGGGGAAGATATTGGAATTGTATTTATACTTACATCCTCAGACCCAGCTACCTTTGAGTAACTTGTCCACGGCGATGAGATATCCACGGACATAATGGCGACAATCGCTGAATCCGAGAGGTAACCTCTGGGCTTTATCACCGTTTCACTTAGCACGTAAGCCATCTACGCAAAAATAGTAAGCCTCTCGGTCCTTCCTATACTGCTCTCCGTCATCACCGGTGGAAGACTTGTACGGCACATCCGACAAAGCATAGATATTTCTTCAAGGTCCGGGGAGAGCCAGTTTGAGAAGATGCCGCTCTCGCTTAGTGCATTAGACAATGTTCGGCGCTGACGACGGCGGTCATGGTGGGGTCGCGTTGAGAATGCGACATGATTTTTCAACCAAATTGCGACACACCATTTGCCTCCTCCCAACTTTGAAATGGAGGATGATAGAGCAGAGGGGAACTTGGGGATCGCTGCAGATATCGAAGAGAAATCGGAGAATGCACAGAGACAACCCAAAAAACGCTTCGTAGGAAGAAAGCAAGCCGCAGAGGCAGCCCTGAAAAATGGAACGAACGGAACTATGGACAGTGCGGGTGCAATCCAAGGTACTTTAACGGCAGCATATGGCGAATACTTGAACTTGCTAAGATTTGTATCTAGTTGCAACTCCGCGCCGAGCCCCACGCACGTTGAACCAAGTTCCACCCGAGATTCTGAATGATCCAGAGATCAATGCAGCCATCGCTCTTCTTCCACCCAATTACTCCTTTGAGATTCACAAGACCATACACCGGATCCGTACGAATGGGTCCAAGAAGGTCGCGTTGCAGATGCCAGAAGGTCTGCTTCTCTTTGCTACTACTATTTCCGATATCCTTACACAGTTCTGCCCCGGCATCGAAACACTTATAATGGGAGATGTCACATACGGAGCGTGCTGTATCGACGACTATACCGCAAGGGCATTGGGTTGTGATATTCTGGTGCACTATGCGCATAGTTGTCTGATCCCAGTGGATGTTACCAAGATCAAGACGCTCTACGTGTTTGTTGATATTAGTATTGATACTGCACATCTTCTGGCAACCTTGGAGAGAAACTTCTCCACAGGAAAAACCATTGCCATGGTGGGAACAATCCAGTTCAATGCCACGCTTCATGGTGTCAAGGCCCCCTTGGAGAAGGCTGGATACAAAGTCCTGATCCCGCAAATTTCTCCCTTGAGTAAGGGAGAAATTCTAGGGTGTACATCTCCCCGCTTGACATCGACCGATGGTGTCGACATTATACTTTATCTTGGGGACGGTCGTTTTCATCTCGAGAGCGCTATGATCCACAACCCATCCATACCAGCATACCGTTACGATCCCTACTCCAGGAAACTCACGCGCGAGACATATAACCATACGGAGATGCACACCCTTCGCCGGCAGGCCATCTCATCTGCAAAAACTGCGAAGAAGTGGGGTCTGATTCTTGGTTCGCTGGGTCGACAAGGGAATCCTCATACCCTCGGCCTCGTGGAAAAGAAGCTTGAGAGTGAGGGAATCCCCTTTGTCAATCTGCTACTTAGTGAGATCTTTCCTGGCAAACTTGCTATGATGGCCGATGTCGAATGTTGGGTACAGGTCGCTTGTCCCAGGCTAAGTATTGATTGGGGTTACGCTTTCGAACGGCCACTTCTGACGCCCTACGAAGCTTTGATTGTCCTGGGCGAGAAAGAAGAATGGGGCAAGGCAAATGGAGATATCTATCCGATGGATTACTATGGAAGAGAAGGGCTAGGAAGAACGAAACCGGCCATTGTGGGGTGATTGGGCGGAGAAGAAAGTCGAAAGAAAACCATGCATGTTCTTGATAGCATTCGAAGCTATCACTAGTTCCCGAGAATTACCGCTGGGCGCTCGGCGCTGGGTATGCACACCAGGTCATTCTGATCCAGGGATACAAGATGATGCTAGCAAAGCCGCAGGCGCAAGAGAGCTCGCCAAAGATGGGAGTTGAATGGAGTTAGACAAGACGGCTCCTACCAAGCAGAGTGGTCCCGTGGTAGGTCTCAGAGTAATATGCCAACTAGCTATACACGTAGAGCCCCGGTATTGATTCACATGTCCCCATTCCCGTCCGATCTGCAGTGTAGATACCAAGTTGTGATGGTTGCCAGCCGCGGTACCCCCAAACTCTAAGGTCACGTGTAGGTTTTCGGTGAGGTGTCACTCCTGGATTGCGCGAATCACAAGCACAATCGATGACACGCCCGCATGTTAGAACACCATCAAAGTCACTTAGTCCTGAAACCTCTCGCTGCCGTGCGCTACGTTGGTCGAACTGTCTGTCGCATTTGCATTATTGGAGAAAGCTGTGCGGTCCGACTCATGCTGTGCACTGGTCCGGGAACAATCCCGGGCTAGGTAGGTAGGTACTCGTAGAGGTAGGCAGGTAGCTGCGTCCACCGATCAGGGTCAGCACACTACCGTACACCCACTTTGACGTGCTACCCACCACAGCCGTCACGATAGCCTCGCAGGACTTTCGCATTGCACATCCCTCCTCTTCCATCCTTGATCCACGCACAATTACCACCATCACGGACGCACTACAGCGGGACGGAGGAGGGACGTCACAAACACAAACTCGGGACGACGAAGAATTCGAATTACTCGACTACCGTCCTATCCAAGAGCGCGCCCAAAGAGAAGACAAGAGGGCAGAGAAACGGCGGTGGCTAGAGGCGCAGGACGATATGAAGTTCTCGCACAGTATTCAGTTCAATGCGGTGCCCGATTGGAGCAGCAACTACATTGCTTACAGCAATTTGAAGAAGCTGTAAGCAGAGGCGCATACTTGCTATCATCTTGCCTACAAGCTAACCATAGTACAGGATCTACCAACTCGAGAAAAGCGTACACCGACCAACTGCTGGAGACGACGTAGAAAGATCACCGCTCATAAGGCCCATCGAAGATCCCGACCAAGTCTTCCAGCGGGCATTGGACGTTGAGTTGGAGAAAATTTCTTCGTTTTATCAACTAAAAGAGCTAGAAATATATGGCGAAGTGTCGGAGTTCTTGAAGGATGAGGAGTTATACGAAGCAGATACCGCCGATCAAGGCGATGGGCAAGACAATGGTGCGAGACCCAACACGGCAGGTAGAAATTCTGAACGACCACGCCAAGGCAGTGTATTTCGCAGCTTTGTCACCAAACCACGTAGGCCAAGCACTGTTAGTAGGAGTATAGATGGAGGGGTGGAAGATAGTGACGAAGAAGACGACGATGAAACCACAGCTTTTGTCGGAAACAGGCGACCTACCAATGGAAAGAGAAGCAAGAGCACACCGTACGATTCCAATCTGGGCGACTCAAGCACCCTCGATGACATGCGAGCTAGCACCGAGTTTAGCAAGAGTATACGGAGGAGTAGTCAAGCTTATGATGACTACGCGGAACAGGCTTTTTCGACATTGTACTCTTCAGGCATTACCTTGAAGAAAAGAGCTATCAGCCTCTATGTCCAGCTTTGCGAATTAAAGTCGTTCATCCAGCTGAACAAGACTGGCTTCACCAAAGTCCTCAAGAAATTCGACAAGATCTTGGATCGGAACTTAAAATCCAAATATCTTGAGTCGACTGTGCATCCATCATACCCATTTAAAGCAGAGACGATGAAGCATGTCGAAGAAAACATTGCAAAGATGGAGAAGGCGTACGCTGACGTTGTCACCCAAGGGGATGTAACTGTAGCGAAGAAGGAGCTTCGTCTACACCTAAGGGAACATGTGGTCTGGGAACGAAACACTGTCTGGAGAGAAATGATTGGTATCGAACGCAAAGCCCAAGCAGCGAACATGGGTCTCAGAAGAACGTTGCTTGGCGCTGACAATGATCCTCTTACTGCACGTCTTCAAGGTGATGACGATGAGGTTGCAGGCATGAAAGAACTTTCTACGCCGATTGGAAGGATCAGATGCCCCCCGTGGCTCTTCAGCTCCACGATGCTAATGCTCATGTTTATTGTGGTTGTATTCTTCATATTGCTGCTGGTGCCTTTCATGAAGAAGCCTGAACAACAGAATTGTCTGGCAATGTTAATCTTCGTCAGTTTACTTTGGGCTACCGAAGTATGTTTTACCTTCTCCACACCATCAAACAATGCTAACGAGTATAGGTTATTCCCCTTTTTGTTACCTCGTTGATGATACCCTTTTTATGCGTCGTGCTCCGAGTCGTGCGATCAGATGACAAGCCTCATCACCGGCTTGATTCGAGCGGAGCAGCAAAGTATATCTTTTCTGCTATGTGGACTCCAGTCATCATGTTACTCCTGGGTGGTTTTACAGTGGCAGCGGCACTCTCAAAGTACGATATCGCCAAGAGAATTGCTGTCTTTGTCATTAGCAAAGCTGGAACAAGACCACGAACTGTTCTCGTTACAAACATGTTTGTAGCAGCTTTCGCAAGTATGTGGATCAGTAATGTTGCCGCGCCAGTATTGTGCTTTTCCATCATCCAGGTAAGAATTATCAACACTTAATGGTATATTCTTGCTAATCAACTATTCAGCCTATGCTTCGCAATCTTCCATCTGACTCACAGATGTCAAAAGCATTGATTCTGGGTATCGCACTGGCATCCAACATCGGTGGAATGCTCTCCCCTATCGCCTCGCCACAAAACATCGTTGCACTTCAAATCATGTCACCTCAGCCATCCTGGGGTGTTTGGTTTTTCGTTGCTATTCCAGTTGGCATTATCTCGATTCTTGCAATCTGGGTTGTGCTTCTGCTCACTTTCCATCCTTCCCGTGGTACCACTATTATTCCAATCAGACCTGTCAAAGATCGCTTTACTGGAGTTCAGTGGTTCATTTCAATCGTCACTCTTTTTACCATAATACTATGGTGCGTGACTCATCAACTCGAGTGGCTCTTTGGAGACATGGGCGTGGTTGCAATTATTCCTATTGTTCTATTCTTCGGAACAGGTATTCTCACCAAAGAAGATTTTAACAACTTTCTATGGACGATCATCATCTTGGCAGCTGGTGGTCTCTCCCTTGGCAAGGCAGTCAACTCATCCGGCTTACTTCACACCATTGCGCGAGCAATAACAGCTGAAGTAGAAGGAATGAGTCTTTACGGTGTGATGGCTGTGTTTGCCACGCTTATCCTCGTTGTGGCTACGTTCATCTCTCATACAGTGGCGGCCCTTATCATCTTGCCTTTGGTTTATAGTGTCGGTGCAAATATGGAAGAGCCCCATCCTAATTTGTTAGTCATGGGAGGTGCATTGATGTGCAGTGCCGCAATGGGATTGCCCACTTCTGGCTTCCCAAATATGAGTAAGCTTTTTTTTAGTCCAACATACATATTTAAATTACTGACTCTAAACTAGCTGCAATTATGATGGAGGACCCACAAACCGGTCAAAGATACCTCCAGGTCAAACACTTCCTTACTCGTGGTGTCCCCTCCAGTATTCTTACGCTCGGGATTGTACTGACAGTTGGGTATGGATTGATGCTTATTGTTGGAATGTAAATGTGTGTTGAAACCACATAAGACGTGCACGTACACGTATAAGTTATGTTTATGTAACTGCAAATTTTATAGATTGGAAGAGGAGTTTTGGAGTGTGCATACGGGCGATGAAAGAAACAAGACTTGATTGTAAGCGTGTAGTTGTACTTGAATTAAATTTGATTTGAACTTTATCTTCTCAAGCCGTTCTCGAGAAGTCGGCGTGTTTATTCTTATTCTGCTGCTGAAAATTGGCTTTGGCTTGAAGATGTGATGGTCTTGATGCGGCATACTTCTCGGTTTCTCGTTTTACTACCTATCAGACAAGCTTGTAGATATGGGCATATTATTACACCGAACACAGCTGTTTCGGAAACTATCTTACACCCAGTTTCACATACTAACCAACAAGCAAAGAAAGTCGGAAATATCTGGTTCTCCGAGTCTGCATCACGTTCTGATTCGACTAGTTCTAATCTAACTAAGACGCTTGGTATTGTTCGTTCCCTTGGGAGGCAAAAGAGTTGATGTACGAGGAGAGGCATGCAATGGACATTAATATCTCAACCAGAAATACTGGTTATTCTCCTTCTTGGTGCTCTTTATTAGAAGATACAACTATCGGCTATATTACCTCCTCCTATGATCTAAAGTCTTAGTTTTAGGGGTTTACCGCTGCGAGATAGCCGAGCCCCGCCAAGGCGAAGCTTACGCGAGCACTATAAGCAGAGCAGAAGAATCCAGTGCTGGACAAGTGCGGAGTGGCCTAAAATCTTACTGTACGTGAACCAACCCATATCCGTCTCCTGATTTCCGGACGGAGTCAAGTATAAAACAACTTCACCCCCTCATCCCTCGGGTTTCACACATCACTCTTCTATCTCCAAGTCTAACACTGAGTTTACCGACCACAATGCCTCGCGCTACCCCTACGCTCGCGCCGGGTTTTGAATTAGCAACAACGACCCCTGAGGATACGGATGAGGTATTCCGTGTCCTTGCTGCCGCGTATGGTAATGATGAGGTTTGGAGGCCTATGGTTAGGAATTGCAAGCCGGAGGTTCTTCATCCTTGGTTGATGGAGAACTTGGCACCGCGCTGGACGTTTCCTGACATTGAGACGTTTAAGATCGTCGAGAAAAGCAGCGGGTAACAACGTCTTTTATTTTTTTTATTTCAACCTATAGCCGGTTCTTGACTTAGGTTCCCCCTTCATCTCTCCCATCGGTTTGGAAATCACAAGTTGCAAACAAACACTGATGCCAAAATCCAGTAAAATTGTGGCGTGGACCGCCCTCGAGTATCCCTGGGAAGACAGGCCCCTCACGGCTGAAATGAAAGAAATGGCCACCTCGCACGATATGCCACCGCTAGCAGAGGGCATCGATGCCGAAGCCGCCGTCGAACTGATGGGCATGTTGTCGTGCACACACGGGCACGGCTACGATGCCGACATCCACTTCCGTAGCTTCTCCCTCTTTTTATGTTGACAGTAGAAAAACAACTAACCAGAGCACAGATCGCAAAGGGACCATGGTCCATCCTGATTTTCAGAAGAAAGGCTTTGGGAGCGTGCTGACGCATCACTGTAATCAGATCTCAGACCGGGCTGGGAAGAAAACTTACCTCCCAGCTAGACCTACCAGCAAGAAGATGTTTGAGAGCTTTGGCTACAAGGGGCTGGGGACTCATGATGCTCATGTTGAGAGGTGGGGTGAGGATCATGAGAGAGGCATTACTTGGGCTATGGTTAGGGAGGTTGGAGGGGTTTAGTTTAATTTACACCCTGGTTTGTAGTTGCGGAATGATTAAATAGCATTTACGAGTCTTCGAAGAGGTACTTGCGTGAGAAACAAAGTTACATACTGAACATTCCTAGCAAGACTTTGGGGTCTTTTTTTTTTTTTTTAGAGAGATGTTAATGGGAAAGTCTGTCAATCCGTTTTCCGGCGTCCAAGTTTTATAAATCGGTACCTTCACATAACTGAATTGACTTGAATGTAAAACTCGAAGTTGAGGATTATTACTTTATATAACGGCGCTTTTTATATAATGAACTAGTTATTCCACCCGAATATATGTTAACTTGACATGCTATGTCTACTGTATCTATGTCTGCTAGCCTTGTCGTGTAACATTATTATTCAAATAATTAAATCCACTATAGTCGCTCGGTAAAGAATCAAACACGAAGCTCAAGTCATTACTGACGAGATATGGTTCTGTGGAAAAATCAATATTCATGGCTTCCAGATCCTCGAGCCCGCCACCTGTCAATCTGCTCTGACTCTGGGTAATGCTGGAACCTGATTCCTGTGACGCATTACCAAGAATCTCATCTGGTCGCACCACGGAAGAGTTTTCTCGCTGAATATCCTGGTCTGGGCTACCATCACCTCCATAGGTGCCTTGTGGCGAGATCCGCAAGACGAAATCCGAGTTCCGCAATTTCAGGATATTCCTTAGGAGCCGACCAGCGGGATTCCATGATTCGGATAATTCCTCAAGCACTTTTGCACATGTGTCGAATGGGCTCTTCTTCTTTTCTGTTGCTCGTCTTGGTCTCCGTAAGAAAACAAGAGCCGCCATTAGATTGCAATGCGTGGCTGTCAGCGGGCTCCGCCGAAACCCTCCGAAAACCTCGCGGTATTTCTGGGAAATGGAGCAGATTGCTTTGGCCGCTTCGTTGCATGCAGAGTTAGCTTTGGCAACAATAGCTTGACTTGTAGGCTCAGCATCAGGTGAACCAGATGGGTTATCGTTGCAGTCGCTTGGGGCCAACTCGTCTAAAAATGGTTTGTATAGAAGTATAATCGCCGTGTGGTATACCATGTGTGTTATAAAGATGTGTGGAATACGAATCGAGGACAATACTGTGTCAATACGTAGCTCCGTCGACAGCTGGTCGCACCAATTTTTAAGTTCTGATGCGCAATGTGTAAGAAAAGCGAATCTTTGCTGTCCAGTACTCGCTGGCTTGGGTGCGTACCTAATGGGTAATTAACTCACTGAGCGGGGAAAGAGCGAATGCTCATACATACAGATTCAGGAGGATCTTCTCAAGAATTTTGCACCACGTGATGATAGCACAATGCAACGATCCGTAGCTTGTTCTGACAGTAAACAGCGGGTGTTCTTCATCAGCATTGAACGACCAAGCATCCTCTCTTCCCTTATGAGATAGATCGACAGTTGGGATATTGACGACACCTTGAGAATCCTACCTCGAATCTCAGTAAAGCCTTGTATCAGAGGGGACGGATAATATACTAGGAATGTGCAGACACGGCCGGTATAAGCCGCTGAGAGTTTATCTACGCAATACAATGCCCAGTATATCTGCCTCCTAAGATCCACCTCCTCAGTTGACATTGTATTGTCCTGTTTTAGCGAGGCTGCATCAAGGTTGAGGCCCATGTCGATGGCGAGCCGATTGGCCATGCCTTGGTGAAGCCAACCTGCAGCATCGGCACCTTGTGCCTTGGAACTCGTTAGAATACGTTGGATTCTATACCGAAATAATAGGACTAACTGACCACATAGATAGTTCCCATGATAGAAAGTGCTTGAATGGTAGTGATAGTGGGCCATTTCAAATCATAGTGAAGAAGAACTTCCGCATTGTCCAAAAATAATTTGCCGGCTGTATTAGGATCAGAGGCATTAGAGCGCACGCCAATCTGGTCTGTATATCGCGAAGCGATAGCTAAAATGCAATTAAGTAACAACGGGCTGCAATATCTACCACCATTTTGTTTGCTCTCACGGAAAAGACGTTCGTTGACAACCCAGCACCAGGGTTGTTCCCAAGTGAAGTACATATCGACTAAATGGGCTTCTAACTCTTGAGGGATGTTACTATCTTCCATAACGGATTGGATCAGCTGGTTCTGTCTGAGACTAATCCCGACTGAGTTTTGACTACCAGCAAGAATAGATTCAGAAGGGGGCGGCCCAACAAGGCCAGTCTCATTCTTATCAGCCTGAAATTGTAGTCGCCCACTACTGGGGCCGAAATACCGAACATCACCATCTTGATCGAAATTCAAGGACTCTTCTTTAGTAAGGGTTCCTTCAATTGATGCATGCAAAACTTCATGATTAGGAGAGTTCGTTCCATTTCCAGATGATGTTCTATCAGCCTGTAGATAGGATGTGACATCCGGTGATGTGAAAGTTACACTCGGCGAAGGATCACATGAGTTGGCTCTCTCATTCGAGGAGTCTTTATCTAAGACATGCTCAACTGCTTCCTGGATGTTAATTCCATGTAGTTTTAAAGCTCCCTCGAGGACGCTAATTCTTTCCCGCATCGATTCTACATGCGCCTTTGAGCGTTGTGCTCGCCGATCCATCTCGGTTCGATACTGGCACGACAGAGATCGGTCGATACAGCGAGAGCAGCGTGGTGTTATTCCGTCGCACTGTCGCGTGTTAGTCGAATTTAGTTCTCGAGGGTAAAAGCAAGAGGCAAGAGTAGACATAGAAAATGACGTACTTTTGTTCGCGTTCTACGACATTCCTGGCATGCTTTGCTGGTATTTCGCCGCCTGGGTTGCATCTTATTGTAATCTAGGATTACGAAGATGCAAAAAGTCTCAGGGTATCTATAAACTTGGTGCGTGAGACCTAGTTGTTGCAATGTTATGACTGCTACTAACCCTTTAGGGAACTGAAATAGAGACCACTGCTATGACATCGTAGCCAAGAATACAGGCAAATTCAATTGCCATGTGGCCAATAGAACCCCCAGCACCAATTATGACAATAGTAGCTTCTTCGTTGGTATTAGCGCTGCTAGTTGCTGTATATCATGTCAGTGCCGTATTTCTCAAAGACTATTGACGATACTTACATTAACAGCAGTGTGCGCCGCTGATCCAGCACACATCATAGCAGCAGCTTGCTCAGAAGCAACTGTTTCTGGAATTCGGACTGCACAACTTGTATGTACTCGGCAGAACTGCTGAAAAGTACCATGCTCATGAACACTAGTTACTCTCTGAAATGCGCACATGTCACCTCTGCTAAGTTGGCAATATGTGCAGTTTTCACAAGTCTTGGACATCCATCGAATCCCTACTCGCTGGCCGATTTCAAAGGCCTTGATGTCTGAGATTGTATTATTGATCCTTAGTGATGGGTCTTCCGCTCTCCCACTGCCAATACTAACAATAATGCCAATCCCTTCATGACCACCGACGTGAGGGGTCACAAACCCAGCCACTCCATCGGATTCTCCCAGAATACCATTGTGAGTAGCATAATCGGTTGCGCATACCCCACTATGAGAAAGACGAACTAGTAATTCTCCAGAGGCAAGTTTCGGAATTTCTTTTTGAGCAAACTCTGCTGGAGTCTGTCCTCGAACGTGGACCTGAGCTGCAAGACCTTGCTTCGGAATCTTCTGGTCCTTTATTGATGACGTAAAAGTTGTCTGGAATTTTGTTGTGCATGCTTGGATTGGATTTTGAAAACTTGAAGTAAGATTAGATACATCATTCCTAGAGAAAGATAGTAAAGGCGTTTGATGTCGATGAAAAGGATTCCATTGTACCCAGAGCGGCACTCGAATAGCGGATACGTGCTCAGACATTCGAAATCTTTTGTTGCTTTTGAGCTATAGTAATTTCCATTGCCTTCTCTTTATCAAATCATGACTGGGCGTAGATGAGCTGCAAGATAGGGAAGATACCATCTTTCTAATTTCTTACATTTCATCAGACGGAGAATGTGGAAGAACAGATGCGGAAGTTATGTTCCGGGACTAAATTCCGCTAGACAATCTTTGTGATTTGAAATTACCGATTGTATGAATAATCTATGCGTCATTGGCATATGTAACACTGTCAAAGGTACGTGATAGCCTAAAAAGCCAAGCATGGAGACGCAAAGAACAAGGTTTGAGATATGTTTGAAAATGGATACTTGAGCGTGGCCAACAATTTACAATCCATAGGGTAGCCATTTGCCCGGAACTTAAGGGGATAGTCTGGGTGTAATTCACCAAGCATTAAAGATAATATTTAAAATAAATGGCACAGAATAAAAACTTTAATTTCCACTTAATATCAAGACTGGTTTTAAGTCGACGTGACTTTCCCAGTCAACTCCGGCCCATCATAAGCGGAGACCTCAATTTCAACACGCATATCATCTTCTCCCAATCTCGTAACGCCAACACAAGTCCAGATCGGCTGATGATCAGGCATCCATTTCGCAAAGTTCCTCACCATAGCCGCCAATGCCTCGTTGTTGATAGGAACATGGTATGAGTTCACTCTGAATACCTGTGACCATCCTTTTCCTCCCGCATCTTTCAAGTTAAGGTCAATGTTTGCAAATGCCTGGTCAATCTGCTCGTTGATTTCTTTGTAGAATTCGCCGGTGATTGGGTCCCATCCTCCTATAAATATTCAGCAATTGAACTTGAAAACTGGGAGATGTACTCGTACCTTGTCCGGCACATTCAATACGTTCACCGACACGGACTGCTTGTGAATACCGGAAATTGGCAAGCTTTTCCTCGCCCTGCCCTTTATAAGCGTAATATCGAAGGCTTGACATGGTATATCTAGGTACAGGTAAATTTATCAGAAAATACAAGGTCGATGTCGAAGAACAAAAAAGCGGAAGAGAGGAAGTACCATTCAATGTGACAGAGAGAAGTGTTATGTATGAATGTCGCTGAGGCGGAAGTTATTTTCCCCCATCACTTGAAGCGAATAAACTTCTGCTGAGGCGACCTACTTAAGCGAGTAGCCGGAAGTTACTATCAAGCGGAAGATATTTCCCGATGGCTTATCACGGTTGCAACTTCGGCCCACGATTTTTAACTTACTAAACTGCATGACAGCTAGCATTGGAAATGCCGTAAAAGCATATCTTATCATGGATCAAAGCTTTCATAAAGGGCACTCTTTCGCATGCTCAATGCTCCAGCAATCTGATTCAGCAACAAGCATTCTATCCATTACCTTTTGCAGCCATTCTTCTTCTCTTTGAAAGTCTCCATAGTAGCCTTGCCACTAAGAATTTGCCAAAATATGATTTCCGTCAAGCAACTTGTTAGCTACGGCGTGGTGGCCAGCTCTAGTACGCGAGGTCCATCCTCAACTACCTCTACCTTTCTGACTTTTGCTTAGGCATCTTGATTGGATTCGATTCGGGGTATCTGAATGGCGTGCTAGGATCTGCAGATTTTAACAATCGATTTGGAGAGACCCTTGATGGTGGAAAAACATACGCTCTAACATCTACAACTCGTGCGTTGTTTACTTCTATGCTGGCTGCTGGGACCCTCATTGGTTGTGTGCTTATAGCTTTCATTCCTATTAAGAGTAATTCGATTCCTTACATACCATTATCAAACTAGAACTAACCGCCTCGTAGTTGGCCGAAAAGGTGCACTCGTTCTTGCGTCGATTATCTATAGCGTTGGAGTTGCTTTGCAAGTTGCGGCACCAAACGCAGCCGCCTTCATACTTGGCCGCGTTCTTCTTGGCCTGGCTCTTGGAATAATTTCAATCGTGGTAAGTTGTTATCACTGCAAGGGTATGACGAATAACTAAAAGGAATTATTTTCTAGTCACCAGCATACCTTATCGAAGCGTCTACTGTCGGGAATCGAGGATTTCTCATCTGCCTTTTCCAACAATTACTCAGTACTGGAAATGTGCTTGCTTGTGGAATAAGCTTAGGTACAGAGAGTCTCAGTGGAGATAAGACCTGGAGTCTGTGTTCTTGATGGTTTAATCGAAATGAAAAAGTGCTAACCTCTGTGTAGGAATTACTATAGCCATCCAGTTAGTCCTTACTCTGATTATATTTGTTGGCGGTATCTTTGCAGTCGAATCTCCAGTGACGTATCTCAAACTCGGCAAGCCAGAAGAAGCCCGCGTTGCAATTTCAGTTCTTCATAACCTGAATGAAGGATCAGAACAGATCGAAGAAAGCATTATGAGGCTCATTTCTGCATTGGAGGGCAATGGGAAGGGCAATGCAACTATTCTTGAGTATTTTCAAGGGATTGAAAGAAGACGAACTATGATTGGTGTTGCCATGGGTTGGTTCACCATCGCTACTGGCATCACTTTCTGGTTTGGGTATGGCACAACGTTTTTCCAGGCCGCTGGTGTGGAAAACGCATATCTGGTATCTCTTGGTCTGGCTCTTGTCAATGCTGCTTTCACAGCTGTCTCCTTTTTTATGGTTGAGCGTGTCGGCCGTAGAGCAACTCTATTTTACGGCTCTACTGTCATGGGTATCACTCAGCTTGTTGCAGGCATTGTCCACACCAGTAAACCCGGCTCGTCTTCCGACCAAAATTGCCTAATTGTTTGTTCGGTTCTTTTTATTGCTGCCTATGCAAGTACCTGGGGACCTATTGGTTGGCTTACCATGAGTGAGCCTTTCTCTGCAAGAGGGCGCCAGAATCAGCAATCAATCACCATGTTCGCATATTGGACAGCAACATGGGCCGTGTGATTTTGTACCCCTTATCTAGTAGACGATACTAGTAAAGGAGGAGCTGGTCTCGGTCCTAATATTGCATATATGTGGTTTGGCCTCGTGATTGTTACTACGATATGGGCATATGTTTGTCTTCCAGAGTTGCGCAGACTTTCTCTCGCCCAGGTGTGTTTACCTTAAGTCCTCCCCTCGCATCTTTTTGTTACTAATATTTCTTGAGGTTGATATGCTTTTTGAATCTCACATCTCAGCATCGAGGACTGTCGCTTGGCAGCGAAGCCTTGCTGTGGAACCGAGGCATGAACACCACACTGGTGAAATCATCGTTGGGGAGGAAATGCTTTCTATATCAAAACCTGAGTCTTTGGAGAAGATATAAAATAATTTCGAAGTATCTAATATTGAACAATGTGCTTCCGGGCATCAAATCTACATTGTTGAACTTAATTTCCATCGACAGTACTGATAGTAGGGCCGATATCAATATCGTTATACACCAAGAGTCAAGTTCAAAGAACTACTTACGTAAAATTTGTTCACTTCTTGCCTTAGAGGTCGCAATAATTGTCTAAGCTTTTTAACGGTGTTTATTGCTGCTTATTAAAGTATACAACAACTATTGCTTTGTATGATTATGCGTTTCCTTTTTAGGGTGTCTTGGTAAACTGAATGGATTCTGCTTATTCCAGTGATCAGTAAGTAACCAGAAATCAGAGGAGCATCCCTCATGGTAAAGCATGGATTGTGAAAATTGCCCCAATATGCGTAGAAATATGATTGGTAGAGGTCTATCACGTTGCTATGATGCCTAAGTACGGTAGGTAGATTGGAATTTAGCAGCGTAAATATGTCACTACGTTATCTAGGTACCTATATGCATTAACTGGCTAGAAGAGCCTTGTACAGTTTGTTCAAACTGTGGAATGTTTCCGCATTCGGTGATGTAAGAGGCAGTTCCAGTGCAATAAAACCTGGTGAGTCTTAGCCTGAGTAGATAAACACCATTTCTTGGCAATGAAGTTTCGCCGCATTGGCGCTGCTTCTTGGCAACCCCATGTTTGCCGGAAGCTTCAAAGCGGTTGGGGCGGAAGTAAAGTTTCAGCTTCTGCGCATTTCATAGGACATCTAGGAATGCGGAGGGGAATAGTTTTGGGAAGGTAGTTCATGAAATTCCGGCCAGTTAGGATTCAGACAGAGCTTATCATGTCAGGCTTACTGTGCGCCTCATGCATCCAGATGGCGAAGCTCACATGCAGACAGCTGGCAAAGCTATGGAGATATCTAGGTACATGAAGAATAGGATGGAACGCTACATTGCCATCATCACAATCCCATGTTTATGCATTAGCATCGGGTGGTCTGTCCGTGTCCGACCAACAGGAAGAAGTAAGATGCCAATCTGGCTGATTGATCATGTAACAAGGCAATTAAATGCATGGAGTGGTAGCGATATCATACAACATGGCGCGATTCGTAAGGCAATCCTGTATAGCTCGTCCACAAAGTTCATAACACACACCAGCCCATGAGTTGATGGTTTGTGGCTTAACGTAATCCAACCGTACTAAATGCCGGACATCAGAAGTACACGAGGCTGCTGGACTTGCCGTCTCCGTCGGAAAAAGTGTGATGAAGTTCACCCACATTGTACTGTGTGTATAGGTTTGGGGATTTCCTGCGATGGTTATGGTCCCAAACCTGATTACATGGAAGGAGAAGAGAGATCACAACAGTGGCTGGAACATTTGAAAAAATCCATCAGGCAGACCCGTCCTCGAAAACGCAGAACTAAATCCGCTTCAAACTCATTATCGTTGGTTGGAAGCGAGATTACTACGAGACCTCGGTATGATCTGGAGATGCAGCATCAGCCAATAGATCTTACTCAATTGTCGTCTAGAAGCAATAGCCTGAGCATTGCATCTGAGGGCGATCAGCTAGAGTTTTTCACTGATTCGACTTTCGATGTCCAAATGGAGATTGGGCTGGATGAATCTATCTTCAAGCCAACAATGCAGTGGAACGCTCACAATTTCCTGTATCTGTCAGAAGAAGCCAGCTTAGCCGAATCCAACTTCGATCATCACTCTACTTCTAATCAACAAATCTTAGATCTTACTTCTCTGGATGCATCGGATGCTTTTCATCCAGCTGCTGAAACGCCTCGACCCCAAGCAATAAGTGATTGGCGTCTATCAGCTGCATCAAACCTGGCGCCAACTTGGGAGAGCGAAGAACATGGCATGATACTTCTTATGTACTATTTTGACAACGACTTTTATCATGTGTTTCCCTTCTATCAGAAGGGTCTTCATACGTCAGGACGAGGTTGGCTATTAATGTTGGCTCTTCGGTCACCTGCCATGTATTATGCGATTCTCAGTCTTAGTGCCTATCGTCTGCATCTTTTACGCAAATCAAATCGAACTGCAAATTACAGCGAGAGTGATCAAATGCTTTGGAGGCGTTATCATAGTTTGGCCCTCCATGAATTTGGGAACCACATTGAGCGACTTCGGATGCGGGATAGAACCAATAAGAAGGAGCAATTCAAAATGCATCTCGAGGCCATAGCATGTGCTCTTCATTTGATTTCATTGCAGGTTAAGTTGTACAATATTCTAATGCTTGAATTAAACTAACAAGTTTTATCTCTAGATCATCAAGGGCCAGTCAGAAAATCTGCTTCTGCATATGAAAGCAGCAGCGGATATGATCATTTCAATGTTAGAATCTCAAAGGGACTCGCAACAGTCCCCGATAGGGAGCCAAGCAAATGCAATCGATGAAATTCTGGTCGAGGCCGATAAGGATTCGCTAAAGTTTCTTGCAGGTGCAGTTATATTCATCGACATTCTCAGAGGTGTGTCAATACGAACCATTCCATTTGTACATGGACATATTGAGGAAATTATTCAGTTGTATGAAGTTGATACCGAAAAGCTCTTCGGCTGTCAAACTTGGGTTTTGCTGTCAATCAATAAGATCATGGAACTGGAACATTGGAAGCGCGAGGCGGAAAAGAAGAAAAATCTTAGCGTGATGGAACTTGTGACACACGCCACTTCAATTAAGATCACATTGACGGATAGTCTTAAATGCTCCTCATTATCGGTTGGGCTGTCAGCAAGCACTAGTGATGTTTCTTCCAGTCCACCTTTATTAGTCACTGAAGCCTTTGCCCGCTCGGCTCTGACTTTGTTGCATGTCGTTGTTTCTGGTCCACATCCTAGCTTGAAAGAAATTCAGCAGAGTGTAGCTGCGACCATTCGAGTGTTCGATGTTTTCACCGATCTACGACTACTTCGAAGCGTAATATGGCCGTTATGTATCACCGGCTGCTTGGTGGCAACTGAGGAACAGAGGTTTTTCTTTGAAGAGCTTGCCCGTCGAGAAGGCTCTGAACAGGATACAGATGAGAGGCTGTGGAAAGCATTTGAGATAATGCGAACGTGTTGGAAGCTGAGAGATGATGGGAGAGGTGATGTTGATTGGACTACAGCTATGACGGATTTGGGATTTGAAATCACACTCATGTAAGATGATATACCGAGGCCGAAACCCTTGAGTACAATAATCAGTAAGAAGTGGAATTCGGTGCTCGGTAGCTGAGAATGGCTTTGATGGGTCTTGCGGTGTGCACCAGACTGACATAGTTGCGAGGATCTTTCTTTTGCCTTACAAATTACCAAAGTTATAATTTTCTCTTGAAATAAAGATTTTGACATTCATTTGAACGTCAACTAGTTCTATATCTTGAACTTCAAGAAACACCCTCAGCAATTTTCTTCCAAATTGACTCTTGTGCTCCCTCACCATGCGACATATGTCTCCCACTTCAATACCCACGGTTTGTTGGCACACCAAAGTTCGTCTTTCATAGCAAATTCCTCCAAAGCATGCAAGCAGTGATTTGTGTGACCAATGTCCATGTCTCTAGGATTAACATGAATCCCCTCTAATTGAGCCTTGTACATTCTTCTCAAATGAACAATACAATGTGCTATGTGAAATCGATCGCCCATTGGAATACCATTTACTTCCTCTCTATCAGATCCAAGAAATTTTGCATTCAAATGAAGGCCTTTCTGATAAACATTGAGTAGTGCTGGCCATCGTTTAATAAACCATTGCCGAACCTCCCTCTCAAAATCAGTAAATGATGTTTTCGGGATAAGTGTTTGATCATCAAGCCGGATGGTAAAGTCCGTGGGATTGAGATGGGACGGGAACCATGAGGTAATATTCTCAGATGTTATCCTTTCTCGGAGAATGGGACCTATGTTACCCTTTGGCACCGGGTGCAGAATAAAATGGCCGTGATATATACCATCGGGTCGGGTACCTATGAAGTGAACAACGGAGATCATCAAGAGAAATGAGAACGACAATATCCCGGCAACAATGACAAGATATCGGTACCGAAGATGATGAGCCCAGAAAGATTGTATCCACTGTCGTCGAGGTGGGTGCTCGTGCAGGTCCTCAAGAAGAAACTCTTCCTTTTGCGAAAACTCAATTCCAGGTAGATGATCTGCAGTTCTAGCAAAAACTGCATAGCTCTTCGAGTTTATTGGTCCATTCCTAAAGAATTCAAGGATGCTATGCCTGCCTTGATGAAGGCCTTCAGAGATATTGATTGCAGCTTTGCGGACGTCAAAACAAGCATTCATTTCCATTGGACTAACACAAATAAGATATGACCTGTGTTGTTCTTTTCTTCGAAATAGCGGTATAGCCTTCCATGGTGAATTTTCTTGGGGAAGGCAAGAAATAATCAGAATATCTCGGTAGTCGTGTGCACAAAGGGTGAGTATAAGCTCTTCTAAACTGACAAGTTTTTTGTTGAGTTTTAGATGCCGAGAAACCAAAACTTTAACTTGCATTTGATGAAAATTGGAAGTGGCTAGCTGATAATTGAAATTCAAAGAAGCCATCTCCATATTATCTCTGGTTCGTTAAGGAAAATAACAAAGTAAGGCGGGGTGTTGAAAAATTGCTTCGAGGCGAAGATGGCTAAATTTCTTTTGTGTATGGTGTAAAGGGTACATGCGAGGCTGCGTAATTCATAACATCGAGTGTAGCTTGCCAGACAGAATCAGGCAGATGAGCTAGCGAAGAAAGCCAATATATAAAAATGGCCAATTATCTTCGTTAACGCGGAGAACTGTTGTCTTAAGCGAGGCAGCTCTTTTTTCTCTCGTTACGCCGCTGCAAGATGTTTTTAATTTTGCAATGGTGAATACATGAGCAAACCCTTTCCTATAGTTCTGGACCAGTAAAATTAGTTAACGCGCAGTTTAACTAGCTGACAGGATTTTCAAACTAGAGTGAAAGACCCACGGATTTCTCATGTCAGCTTTTGCAACCTCTATTTGATTGACCATTAGAACAAAATATTCACCACTATTATCTTTGCATACCTTACACAGATTTGGCACTGGAGAAATACTCAGAGATAACATTGAGACATAGAAAATTCCTAACATGTCCCCATTTAAGTAAGCCACCATACGAAACTTCTTGTGTCATGAAAACTCTGTTTTATCATTTTGTATCTATATTATTCCGTGCTTCAGATTGGTACAGAAATCTCTTCTAATATATCACAGAGTCCCAGAGCTTTCTTCGCAGAAATACACAGAAATTCCAGTCACAGAAACTTCAGAAGTCAAAAATCCTTTACGGCAAAGAAACTTCGTCTCTTCAATTCCACTTCGGTGGCAATCCCAGAGCCAATTTCGTCGCTTAGTGATATTTATGATCGGCTCTGTCCTGCTTTTCGTCACTCTCATTTCTGTTGCTATCACACTGCCACAAAGAGGTCAATATCACCCTGCTCAAGTAAATTCTCATCAACGCCTACACTGCGGAAACACAACAGCTGAGGCAATCTCACTTGGTTGCGAATTCGATCTCCTAAGCTACAGCTGGACACCCGAACCATGTTTTGATCGAGAGACATCATCAGATTTCAAAGAATGGCTGCTCCGTGAAGATCGTCTGTTTTCTGCATGGCCATTCTACGCCGATCAAGCAGGAACTGAATGGATTCCAGACGAGACTGCATTATCTTTGAGGACTGGATCTACGACTTGGACTACACAAGAGGAGCACCTGGGTCATTGCATATTCCTGATGAGAAGGCTACATAAGGTAGCAGCGAATGAGGCGCGAATGAACTCTCGATATGGAAATTGGGATCATACTGTTCATTGTACGAATGAGGTTTTGAAGGGATTGAACGGACCAACGTTGAAACAGAAAACTCTACTCCGATCTTATTTTGGGGTTTCCTTCGAAAAGTGCTGAGTTTGCCGAGAATTACATTGCTCAAAATCAGTCACTACAGTCTCATTCAATGGGTCTCCTGCAAACCCTGCTTCTAAGTTCTAATTGTAAAAATTGTCATGCAAACAAAATAAATCACATCCATGTCATAACCGTGTACCCCGGTACTTCTTTCCTGCTTGTATTTGTGGATTATTCATGAATAGAAGGTGGAAGTATAACCTTGCATGATAACGACGCACAATTCAAGTTAATGTTGCTATCGCAGCGCATATCAGGAAAGCCTAGGAATGACTGCCGCATAAATTTGTGAGGGTTTTTTGTTTGCATGTGTTCGTGACCCGTTGAGTCTTTGCTCTAGCGAGCCGCGAAGACTTCTGGACTCGCCTGTTCCCATTTTCTTTCATTATGGTTGCCTAAATGCGCTGTCGATCTGCCATGAAGTCGCGCGGAACCTCGTCACGTCGACTTACCTCGCCTCGAGCTTGCCTCAATCACATCCAAGGATCTCTTGCAGCCCTTTCTACCTACCGACGCCCCACTGTTTGACCAAAAGACAGGTCAAAGGATGCAAGCTTATTTTCCAGCCAACCCATATTTCCATATTTTTCTAGTCCGACAGTCGAGAGCACATAACATAGAATTTGTCAAGTAAAGTCATGATCACTCTCTTGTTGGCAAGAATTAAGCGAATATCACAGGGGTAGATAGTAGGGCACTGGTGGTGGCTAAGTAATGTCTTCTAAAATGACGACGCAATTTTCATTTTAATGAATGTCTATTCAATCGGACGGAAATTGAATTTTGTTCTTAAAGGCACTCTCTTCCCAAGACCCATTCTCCAGGGAAAACAGAATTACTAGTCAACGACATTATAAAGAGCTTGTGAATCTTTGCAGACATGTTCTATCCCCTCTCCATCAATATCTCCATCCTTATCCCCTGGAAGTTCCAGAGTTCCATCTGCGCAACAAAGTACCCCCTTGAAAACAATAAGCTTTCATTATTGCAGCGAGAGAAAAGAACCAAGTATTAAATACTTGCCTGTGCTAAATAATCCAAACAATGGAATAAATGACCTTCAAAGCTCTTAATCGGGTGGCCCGTATGGCCAGAATTTCCTGTGGTGGCCTTTTGGTGATCATGATGATCGGAACTCCGTCTCCGTTTCTCGTGTGGTGGATTCGCCTTTATCGCATCTCGAATCATCTGCAAGCAATGGAGCTGATGGAACATAGAAACACCGACTTGAGGTACGTCGTCTGGAACTTCGAGGTGAACACCATTTGTGAGAAAATACGATGAATCAACATCTAGAAACCCACCCCCGGGAGGAACAAGCTGTTTCCACTTTTCTTCTTCGTTAGAAAACGAAGCATTGAACTCAATGCGATGTTCATGGATCAGTGACTGTCGGTAATTGAGAATATATTCAACGTGGTCGTAGATTCTGGCTGGTGTCCGGCCGGTAAATAGAAGTGTGATAAAAGAGGATGTGAAAGCAACCAGAACAAAGAATAGCACAGGCCTATCTGAAATAGAAATATTTCGAAAAGTTGGTTTGCCCATGGCTATGGAAAGAATGTACAAAGTACTGAGTACGTCTCGTGAAGTTTGAGATGCTTAAGCTTAATTAAGACGCGGAAACGTTTCCCATAGCTCCGTATAAAACCTTACCAGAACACGATGACAACAAATTTGATGTCGAATATGCTATCAATTTTCTACAAGGGGTGGGAAAAAACATACCTGGGCCAATGATATGCATAACCGCCAGCGGTAAGTGGAGACCATGTTCACATAGCATCTGAACAGTAGAGT
Organism: Pseudofabraea citricarpa; assembly: GCA_029641185.1. NCBI lineage: Eukaryota > Fungi > Ascomycota > Leotiomycetes > Helotiales > Dermateaceae > Pseudofabraea > Pseudofabraea citricarpa. The sequence continues at coordinate 1,016,336 of JAPWGK010000008.1, forward strand.
CCAAACGACAACACAGTTAGCCTGCATATACAGATATCTCATTTTGACCGAAATCTACTGCTTGTCTGATAAATTGATTAATTTTCGATTTGTCTCTCATTCTCAGATTCCATACCAATTTTATGCCATACACATCACAAAATTGATACCATGGAGAGCTTTATAAAACTAATCAACTTTGACCTACGAGACGCAAAGGCAAAGTTCATGCACCATTCAAGTTATTTTCACAACACCTCGGCTGAAAGCTCGAAAGCCTTGCTGTCATCTGCTCCAAATGAAGAAGCATTAGAGAAATTGCAAGATTTTGACGACGAAATCCCAAAAAGGAAGCGGCATCAACATCGGCCTTCATCAATTATACACGCCTTTTTTACAGCTTTTTTATTTCTCTCCTCTGTTGTCTTGTTCTGGGATTATCGGAAGTCAAGAAGTAGCTTTCATGAAAAATGCGTATACAGTCTGTCGACACCATGTATGTACACCTTGAGATTTCTAAACTACAGAACGAGAGCTTATATAATACCGTTTTAGCTCCTGGGCTTGAGGCAGCTGCTGCAGCACCATATGTCAGCTACTATTTCAATGGCTCATTCGGAGGTAATAAAGATTGGCGAGGACCGCCGAGTCCAGAACTGGATCAGCTGTGGAAGGAAAAAACGGGAGACCGTGAGTCTTTGACAATGATCTCTTGAGAAAGTTAATCACTGACATAAGTAGCAACATATGTTCCATTGACAGACGAGGAAGTAAGGGCAATAGGTAAAAACCCAGAACAGATGCACCGTGTCCCAGCAGAACTCCGACACGAATACGGAGATGGTATAATGGGCGGAATGGAGGTCTTTCATCAACTGCATTGCCTGGTAAGAAGAAAACCTTCGGTCGCTAATTTTAAACAAAGAATTGACGAGGCAGTAGAATATGATCCGCAAATACACATACATGGACTATTATGGAGAGGAATTGCTTTCCTACGCCACACCTCGTATTCTTCGTGTCCATATAGGTGAGAACTCTCACAAGTCATGCCATATGTTTTGTTTTGCTGATTTCTCCTAGATCATTGTATTGATATGATGCGCCAACTCATCATGTGCACGGGCGATACAAGCATGGTACTGAGTTATTGGATCGAGGGACGAAGACTGCCTATGCCAGATTTTTCAACGATGCACACTTGCCGTGATTTTGATGCACTGGTTGAGTGGCAGAAGGACCATAATATTAAGGAGTTCAAGTTTGTGGGAACCCCGTCTCCTGATGAGATGGTTTTTACGCGACCAAATCGCCCAGATACTGCTCAGTAGATAATGAATAGCATCCACTGCCCTATTCACGTAGCATGAATTACAACAACTTTTATTCCCAAAGGCTATTACTATTTTCCGAGGGTCAAGTCCTTATAGACCAATTAGCCGAATTTCAATTTATATCTTTCTCGATTTCTCACTTGCTACCAACATCACCATATTGTCAAAGAAAGGTTCAATAATCGTCTTAGTATCTATGAATTTCCCTATGAGATAAGCAGCGTTGCATGTATGGAGTGGACAATTCAAATTATCTGGCCAACCGCGCGGCCAGAAGTTGCATTGCATTGTGTCATGAGCGTTCCGCTGAGTATGCAAGCAAGCCTCTGGTTGCCAAATTGTCAGTTCGTTTGGCGTGATCAGAGGCGGGTCCCGAAATAACACTCGCGCTCACTTTTGATGGATTATCTTGCTGTGCCACCCGTAATACTGATTCTAGAGTCACTAATTTCTCAAAATTAGCTCCACACGACATTGCTTATTTTTGAACGAAGCTAACCATTATCCTCCATCTTCCATCTGTCACACGTTAGACCTTCCGCCATTGAATTTCGCGTGTCGCGGCGATATTCCGTTTAAACATTATTTCATCTTAACGAGTACTAAGCAGGTACTGAAATCTAAGAACAAAGCAGCTTTACCGGCGGATCGCTGCTCGAACAAAATCTATACTCGCTTAACATAGAGATTCAAAAAATACTTGGAGCAAAATATCACCGCATTGAGACGAAGTTTATCGTACTATAAGATGGATATACTACCCAGAAGCAAGGAAAAAGAGACAGCCTCATCTTTAGTTTCAAATTGTGCAATCAAGTTCACTCATTCCAAGTCTAATATTCTGCCAACCACCTGTCAAGATGAAGTTCATCACGGCCTCAGTCCTGATCACCAGTCTCGCCAATTTTGTGGTCGCCTCTCCCGTCCCGGTTAACCAGCCTGTTGCAATTGCCCGCCGAAGCCCCGAAAGTCTCGGTCTTCATGAAAGACAGGCAGGCTACGACCAAAGAGCTCTTTATGTTGATGACGACGAAGTTCTCAAGAAGAGACAGGCAGGGTATGACCAGAGAGCTCTCTACGTCGACGACGACGAGGTTCTAAAGAAGAGACAAGTAGGTTATATCCAAGTTGTCGCGTACAGTGATGACAAAGTCGTTAATAAGCGTCAGATCAAGTACGTTCAAGGGGCAGAAAAGCGTCAGGTCGCATATAGCCAAAGAGGGTTGTATAGCGAGGATGATGTTGCTGAAGTGGAAAAGAGGCAAGTTGCCTACAGTCAACGGGGATTGTACAGCGAGGATGATGTTGCCGAGGTCGAGAAGAGGCAAGTCGCATACGACCAACACGCTGCATATGACGACCCGGATGAGCCCATTGTAGTCAAGCGACAAGTTGGCTATGACCAAAGAGCACTTTACACCGACGACGATGGTGAGACTCTCAAGACCAGACAGGTTGTCTATGTCCAGCGTGCATTGTATGATGACGATGATATAGAAGCATCGGTGGTGGAGAAGCGTCAGGCTGCTTACGATCAAAGAGCCTTGTACGCTGACGAGGACGAAGAGTCCTAAACCATCAATATACCTGCGGTATGTCGTGAACTCTCCATAAGTTACTCTGTAATACTGATTGTCTTCAGCAGCTTAATATGTCAAGAAGAAAGGGATTTCATCCAACTAGTGACATGGTTGACGAAGACGAAAGGCAAGCACGAATATTACACGAGATTGAACAAGGGATGGGTTGGAACTAGGGAACTTGATTTTATGATTTTGGACTTTTGAACAGGGCAACAGGAAACTGTACGTAGACCTAGTACACTCTTTTAAGTATTAGTCACAATTGCACGGAGAGATTTATTTTGATTATCCTCTAACCAACATGTGAAACCTTCAAATATATCCTTCTCAGTTGTGATTTAATCACTATCCCAGAAGCATTGGAAGTCTCTTTGTCGTCTTGGCTTCTGCTACAAAACTCATCGCAATAGGGCTGCTAGTTTTCTTCTCGCCAAGCCACATCTAAGGCAAGCTTCAGTGTTGCTAGATATATTGAGCTTATGAACTGAGCTATTTAGGTTGTCATTCACATTGCTTTAATTGTCTGTCTATATGCTTTTGTATAAAATAACCGGCTTCAACAAGCACTCTTGTCCTGTCCTTGTATCAAATATTTTTCTTCATGAATACAGCATCCCAAAACCATGTTTTCCCGGTTGAGTCAACTTTCGAGAACAAATTATCCACCTTGTTGTAAACTTGATAGCCCCTTCTAGCATACCAACCTTGATTAGAAAACTAAACGGGGTTAGCACATTCATTCTTGAAAGCAGTTCAGAAAAGCTTGCCGGCGGAATAGTCAACCCAAGAGCTTTATATTTCTCTTCTCTTTCTGGATCATCCTTGCTAATTGCGTTCAAGGCTATGATCTTTGCACAGAGCGGTTCTGAAATCGCCAAATTCTCAACCGTATCCATAGCTGCTCTTCCCAACCCGCTTCCTTGGAGTGCACGTGAGACATAAAAGTTTGAAATCCAGTAGGCCCCTTCATGGTTTCTCGTCAATCCCAAATATTCGAACTGGGTGGGCACAAGGCCCAAACAAATATGTCCAACGGCGGAAAAGGTTTTCTGCGGCAGTGGGATTATTCGTGGTTTTCCCCCAAAAGAAATTGCCGAATCGACCAGCGGCTCTTGTTCTTGGGGGTACATTTCAGCATGCTTGAGTAGTTTTACGTCTTTCTCGGGATCGGAGTCTTCCAGAACCTAAGAAAATTAAGCTTTTAGAGATAGGACGTAAAGCTGGGGTACTTACAATCCATTGTAGATTTAACTTCCCGCTTTCTTGACTCGCTTTCCATCCTTCAATGTTGTCATAATCCCACCCACAAGCAATGCGCTGTTGAACCAATCGCTCGAAATGTTCAGGGGAAGTGGGATCCCAAGGGATTAATAGGACTTGGGGTTTTGGGGATTTGATAAATGGGGTGGGGACAATGGAGGCCATGGCGAGTACACTTCTAAAGGAGAATAGGAAAGTAAAGGGTCGATAATATATATACTTGTAAAAAATATTCTCAAGTCTGCGGCACATGTCGTTTGCGACCCGGTTTCTAACGATGACTCATTTAATCTTGTCAGGAGATGTTGAAGGGCGCGATACAACGACCAAAGGGCGCGATACAATAATAATTAATAGCTCTTAAAGATCGCTCTGCCGTGGCGCCGCCAAGACATCAAACGATTGTAAGAGTGTACTGTATTGTCTACCTCCAATACGGTAATGGTAATGGGTGCTGCTTATTTGTCGTTGGCTTGTATAAGCTCGGCCATTGCTCAAATCTACCAATAGGAGAACTTCATGTCTCCACACAAATGTCAAACCATTATCGCACGTTTAGCCACCGAGACCTTCACTTGCCACATTGCTCTTTCGAACCAACATAAATGTAGGCATTAATCGTTAACACGATGGGTAGGTCGAAGGGCGCGGAGCCCTGAAATTGCCTCCCTTCAACTCCAAGAGTACCTCGATAAACTTGCCGGGAACAAGAACCAGCCTGCCTACAATGGTTAATGTGAATGACTCACTACTTGGTTATTGGATCCGTAGCCCGTTAATTTGTTGAGATAGCAATTAGAGAACGAGCGGGAGCAGGTACACAATGTCTTATGGCTATGCTGTTGTACCAAGGGGGGGATCCTTCACTTATGATATCTCTCCGCTCGAGCCATAACTCCACGCTAGTCATAGTATACTCCAGTCAAAAAATTAGCATTTTGGTACGGATTCTTTATTGCGGAAAGAGTCAAGAATATTGTAGTCTTCTCTTTATCGGCGATTCCGGTTTGATTCGCTAGGTATAACTTCGTTTCCTCCCAGTTTCCCAACGCTAATTATCCGCACCTGCCCTACCCTTTGACGACCTCCAGCAAATATGACACAGCGAATAGTCGTGGGTATTGAGGTAGACAGATCGTTCGAGGTCACCGAGGCACACTTGTGCAAGTGTGATAGCTGGTAGAGACTTGGTGCTGGCTTTGAGGAAGTTCGCCCTCTGCTGGTCGTCTTCAATGACTTGCAACGAATATCTCTACCCGTGTTTGACAAACGGAAGAGGAGGTATCGGTGTGGGGCATTGGTTGGAGTACGAGCGAGACAGGAGGCATATAAACAAGTAATATTAACCCAATGGGCAATGATATGAGGCTGATGGAACGCGGGGGAGTGATCACTAAGATAACTAGGAAAACACGGCGCTGGCATTGTGCATGGCCAAAAGTAACAGAAATACCTCCGAAGGTAGATAGGTATCGCAATGAAAAGGGCGAGGGCGGTTGACTCGAAATCAAGGTATTTATGCCTAAGGCCCAAAGTATATAGTTCTACGCGCACGTGATACTTTGCCCCTCCACAACCTTTGCAACCATCAGACTATTGAACAAGGCCAGCTTTTCTCAAAGATAAACTATCAAATACTGCTGCCCAATCCATCGCGTCGACTTCAATACTGACAGGCTGATTATTCTGTTCGAATTTCTGCAGTATTCCCCATTCATTCTTCGTAAAGTGGTATGTATGCTAACAAGTTGTACCTGTAGACCATCTGGCTGGACGATTGATCCACCCGTTTCCAACAATGATTACCGTCGTTCGAGGGTTTAAAATGGATCGTGTCAAACTCAATGATTTTTTTGCGACAAACGGAGGTCCTTGGATAGGAGACTATGTCATGTCAAGGTCGGATCAAGAAAGCATTTCAAAGCTGTTTGCCGGCCTTGAATGTGACTGCGAAGTGAAGATATTCCTACCCTATGTGAATGGGATTCAATGCCCAGATTATCTTTTCATCTGCTGTCAGTGGATAGACGTCTTGGATTCTATAGACCTCGATCACATCCTTCAAGATCCAGTGCCAAGCACGTTTGAGGCGTTGCGCAATATTCTCCAACCTAAGGTGCCCATTTCGAGGTACGTTGTGTATAACTCGGAGATTGAGTCGGAGGAGCGATCACCTAGAGTATGTCCCATCGTCTACATTATGCTCTGCAGTGAAGGCTAGCTGACTCAGCGTAGCTTGATCCTCCGGCATATCCCTGTGGACAGTGCGATGCTATTTTCAATCGAAAGGACCTTCTTCAGCGGCATCTTGGAGGTCGACATAGCGTACTTGTACATAGCACGGATGAGTGAGCCCCTGGAAGGCTGAAACCTCAAGAATTGCAAAGTCAGCAGGTCACTCACAAAGGAGAATCGCTGTGGACCTTCTTCAAGCTATTCCCGTTGTTTATTTATATTTTTGTTCAATGGTTTGAGGCTGCATGGCAATCATTCATTTCTGTATCTCTCAATGAGCGGTGAATATCGTCTTCGGCGGGCAAATGATTAAAAAAGAGGATAGTGGATCTCATAGTGGGATATGACAACATTAGCATTTGCCTAAAGTCTACTGTTCAGGCCCTCAGGGCCTGATTAATTAACTAAAGGGTGACGATAACTCCAAAACAAAACAACTTCAGCATTCACTCAACAGCATTACCTACACTATCCCGCTAATTCTCTCCGGGTAGTACGACAGCTCTGATCGCAAGGAGCGTGGTTTCGACGATTTGCCGATTAGTTACGTTGTCATGGTTGAATGACGGCGCATTGCGATGATTAATCTCTCCTGTCTGCGGATTCACCCAGGGCCCCCCAATTTCGCGGAGACGTATATCGAAATCTTGTCGACCGCTTCGGCCCTGCATCCATAAAGGGTTCTGGAATTGGCCGTTTGGGCACCACACAAAAAACATGAAGTGTCTACCAACTGCGATGCATAAGAATACATCCTGCGTCTGGTAAGCCGCTAGCCGAGATTCTGTCGCTTCGATGATAACATTCCTCCAGCCACTTGCTGTGTGGTGAGACGCTGCTTTGCATTCAATGTTCAAGTAGTCGCGTACGATACGGTCATCGAAGTAAGCACCCCCGCCTTGTACTGGTGTGTATTTGATGCTTATGATATCTGGCCTGATACGAGATGGCCGATCAGTGCCACGGTATGGTTCCCTATCAATGGACCAAGACTCCCCAGTGGCGGTTCGGGATGGAAAATATGTCCTAGCTATCTCTGTCCACGCATGCTGAACAACATCTTCCTGATCATACTGGTCACCGTATGCAATCACATCTCGGACCTTGTTGAATGCAGCACAATTCCCATCCCAGTAATGGTCCACTTGCTGTTGTTGAGCAGCCCTGCAACGTCGACATTAGCCTTTGTTTAAAATACTTATAAACATTAAAACAGGAGAGTTACATTCTGTGAAGTTTGGTCTGATCAAGTGACGTTTTATATATAGGTAAACTCGTATTGGTTGATACTACCACTGGTGGATTGCTACATTCTAGATTAGCTTCTCTAAGTTCTCTTCATGGTCAGTTGCAATTGAGTAAACCTCACCTAGTGTACGTTTTCCGCCTTGACACAAACTTTCAGTATCACCATTGGATTGAACCAGATGTTCTTATATGTGTAGCACACCCATGTTGGATCACATTTCGTAACCGCCCAGGAGGGGATACAGACCAACAACCTATGTAAGGCAGAGAACTAACAAACTATGTAAGGCAGAGAACTAACAAACTATGCAAGGCAGAGACGCGAGATTTCCTTTGCTTTTGTAAATTCAATTCAAACGTATAGACTCTGACTCAACAATGTCTACTGACTCATACGTGCCACCCGTGCGGCCGAATGGTCGATATAAAAACTTACTACCGCGATGAAGAGCGGCTAAAGGAAGCTACTTTTACAGGAAATGATTGGTTACAGGAGAGGCAACACTCACTGGCGCTTAACTGTCGCTTATAGTGCAGAGATGATTGGTCCTACTTTGAGCGCTTACTAACTCCACTTTGTCTTTGGAATCACTCCACTTCCAACATTCTTCGTTGGAAACACACGAGGCAGATAATAGACCACGAGGCAGATAATTGATTGCGAGACAACATGGACAATATAACAAGGCGTTCGCCCTCTTCGAGCCCAGACTTCAAAGCAGAGGTCCCATCTACAACATCCGAAGACAAAGAAGACCGCAGTCTTCCAGCATCTACCAGCGACATGTTAGTTCATCCCTCCTCTTAATAGAAGTCAATACTTATCATTTTCCCAAGGTCTACTACCATCACCGTTTACTATGTAGCCAGTGATAACGCGTATTATTCTACTGATGGATCTGGGCTAAGCCTGTGAGTTTGTCCTCTTCTGTTCAATTTCACATACTAATCTGACCCTCGTGGAAAGAGACGTGCAGCTGTATTATTGGGACGAGCAGCGGAGGTACTACTATGCTTATCCAGAAAATCAGATACCAGGGTTAGTTTGTCATATTTTTACTCAAGCTCCGAATTTTATAGCTCACCCGTGTGCGAAGGTACACTCGAGCCTCAGATGGACGATTTTACCCAGAAGCCAGCGTGGCGGGATCATCATCAAGTTACGCTCAGCCATCCAGCAATACTAGTAGTTGGGGAACATCGGGAACTACACTCTCGGCGTCATCAAACGCTGCCCAACTCTTTCAGATGGCTTCAAGCAATCCTAACCTAGGCTCTACGGGGGGAGGTTCTGTTCTTAACATGAATTACCCGAGGGGTCGAATATCCAGTTCGCGGGCTTTCAGACTGTCGCCTAGATATATTGCCTTTGCAAAACACCGCGGATCGGACCCGATACATGCCAAATTTGCCAAAGCAGTCGCCCGGCTGCAGGGAGGAGTGTAATCGTGTTGGAAATCAGATGCCCGTTAAGAACAGAAATGTGGCTTGGCTGATGTGTGGAGGTAATGGAATCCATGAGTCTTTTCTTTTCCTATATCACCTTTCGTTTCTGGCTCTGCCACCAATGCTTAGCTGGGTTTGAGTTTAGTGCGCCTTGGAAGGATGGATAGGTAGATGATGGATATGATAGAGACAATGTAGGGGCACAAACAGACGGCTGAGAATATTGCGTAGTCTTAGGGAGTTTGACGTTGACCGTTGTGAATTTAATCATTTGTCCAGTCGTTTCCTCACTAAGTTCACATTTCACAGAAATATTGATATGGACAAACAAATATTTTATATTTTTTATCCTGCTGGTTCCTTTCGTTATTCGATACCTGCTATGTCCTCCTACAAATGCTGAACATGACGAGGAAAATTGAAGGCGGATAGAGTAAACGAGTACAACTCTTGGCCTTGTCTGGTGTTTCTGGCAGGGGAGCGGGGATACCCTTTTTGGGTGTTAGGTATGAAAATTTGAGCTTAGGCATATATTTAGCTACCTGACTTACTGTATCTTTATCCTGACTTGACGTTATATTTTACCAAACCAGGCTGTGGCTGAAAATAACTAACCAGTTTCTTGTTGCAAGAAACCTATCAATCGTCGTACGACGCACCTAAAGTCTACGTTTGTAAATCTGAATAATAATCGTATCTAATATAAAGTAATTTGTTCTTAATTCTTACGATTCAGTCTCCTAGACAATCTAAGAGACTTTGTTGGATGATCACTGCCTAGCTATACCTTGTATGCAAAGATATATAAATACAAATAACAGATGGCCTGTCACATACGACCATAGACTGAGGAGAATTGGGCATCCCGTCCGCTCTGCCATACACAAGCCTCAGATCGGTAGATTAGTAGTTGGGTGGGTGACCACCAGCGAATACCTACTGTTGTATGTTTTTGCCATTTATTTTTGCCATCGTTCCAAGTCAGCATAGACCTGGAGAACACGATAAATGAAAAGCTACTAACGTCCATATAATTTGAAACATGATCTCAGATATTCTATTTCTTCATTAATTTTCTATTTTCATTTCAGAAGAAAAAAACCGAATTTTCATTTCGGAGTAGAGATGCTAGATATACAAATACGCGAGCGAGCACATTTTTCCGTGGTTGAACCAATTCACACAAAAAGGACTAGATGAATTCCCCCATGTGGGAAGTCCAAATTTCATTTCTCAAGAGTTCATTTCAAGAACGAAAGTGGGCCTAAATCTTCTCTTTCGGCTGTATTTGTCGAGTTGGAAGGTGATTTCCAACTTTGTTTCAACCACAAGTCCCATGATAGTGTACCTTTCACACAACAATGAAAATCCATTCGCGCTGCCTATCAATAGCCATTTCCAGGTGTTTCATTTTTTATTTATTCTATGGAGGAGGAAAATTCGGTAGAGCCTCGATTTTCTTGCCTCCAATTGATGCCCATTCGACAATTCTATTCCAATTTCGACAAGTATGTGGAACATTTGTTTGCGCTTCGTAAGCTCTTGGAACACCTGACTTTGTCCACTCGGTATACTTGAGAGGATACAAGGTCGTATCTGGCATGCACATAATAGCTTTCCGTAGATCTTCAATGCAGTGAGCTGTATGCTTGATGCTCACGTACTCGTTTTCGTTTTGAGGATTCTCGCGTCCCCATGCGATTCGCCGTAGACGTGTCAAGCACTATCAATATATCAATAAAAGTCCCAGATTAATTCGTGAGAAGGGATAAATACGTGGAGATGATGAAATACAGAAACAACAACCGGGTACACAGTGTCGTCGTCTACCGAAACGACGCTCGGGGGACTTAAGCGTTCGTTCTCCTTCGCAGTAATCCCAGCTCGCATATCTATTTCATTGTTAGATCAAATACATTTGAAAATCACAAACTTATCGCTCACATCTAGTTAAATCATCCCAATGTGCTTCCGACACGGGAGTTAGTGGGCCCTCGTAAGGGCTGACTTCTCTATTCGGATCCTCATCCCAGAACATGGTCAAATTGAACTGGGTATCCTCATATTCAATATAATCTTCCACCGACTCTGAATAAGTTGTCAGTCCGTGGTTGCTAACCGCCAAGAGACAAATCATACCTGGCTCGGTTGGCCATTTCTTTACCACAGGCTGAGCATAGATGGCCCGAAGAATTGTAACATACGCAATAAAGCAAGTGGTATGAAAAATCAGGAAGAGGATATGCTTTCGAAATCTTTGAAATCTTGACCCAGTATGCCTAGCTAGAGCATGCTCAATGTCATTATCCAGCCCCTCGTCGTCAGAAAGGAGGATTCTGTCGCTATCCTCTTCTTTGCTGGAGATAGAACTCATATTAGAGAAGCCTATGACCGCACCAATTATTCATTAAAATTCCAGTATGTACGTGGATAAATACCACATGGAAACATACCTTTGATAAGCCTAAATTATGTTCTTCTGGCGGCCCGCCTGGTTGGCAACTTCTTGTTTGGGCGTTTCGCTGAGTACCCTTGTTCCGGCCTCCAGTCCATACAGAACCTTGCCGCTTATCATGCACAATCAACAAACCCATCATCGTCATCACCGCCCATCTCACAATTCCATGCCTCAAATTTCTTGTTCTTCAATCTCCACCTCCATATGCTGCAGAGCGGAACACAACCTGACTTGCAGTTCCCCACATGTGCCATTGAAAGCACAGAAGTTCTCTGAGTTGGTTTCTTGGCACGCCTCTTCGTCTTTAGAGCCAGGTGACCGGCCGAATTCAATAGACAAACTCGACATGATGGACAAGGCAATTCGAACATCCCAGTCAGAGGGAAGTCAATCCCGGCCCACGAGTCAGAAACCGTGTCGAAGTACTAGCTCACGTCGCTTTGTAATTGTATTTGCGATTGGCTTGGCATATCTTCTTTGGTGGTATCGAGACATCATTCTGCCAGATGCTAAGGATGTATTGGACCATGGGTTGAATAGCAACAATGATGTGGATTGGAATACGGTAGAAGAGTACATTCCCTCTTTCGTGAGGATGAAGAGCTGATATTTCGTAGATTAAGCCTAGTGAGAACCTTCAATGGGCACCATGCCTTGATGAATTTCTTTGCGCTCGACTTACTGTGCCTATGGATTACGCCAGACCTTTGAAAATGTCAAAGAATCACCCAAAAGTACACATCGCACTCATGATGTTCCCGGGTATCAATCATACAACTTCTGGAAAGTTCTCGGCGTCCCCGTTGCTATTGAATCCTGGCGGCCCTGGCTCATCTGGAGTTCGTATGATACGAACCTGGGGCAATCGAGCTCGAAAAATGACCAGTGATGACCAAGACGTGATTGGTTTTGATCCCCGAGGAATTGGAGAATCAACACCTCAAGTGGATTGCTTTTCATTCCCGTCTCATGAGGCACCAGACCAAGAAAACGTCTCTCAAGGAGCCTTCAATCGAATGACTTGGGAAGCAGCAGGATTAAATACCGGAATTATCAACTTGAAGAGTGATGATGCTTTGATCAACCTGGACGATCGTACCAAGTCATTAGCGAAGCTCTGCAATTTAAAGGATGCCTTGCATGGAGGAAATAGTATTCTCAGGCATATCAATACTATGAATGTCGTCAAAGATATGCTAAGTATAATTGATGCTTGGAGCGTGTGGACTTCTTCGGGTCATGCCCCGAAAGCTGTGACAATTGATGATGAGGTTGTCGACCAGCCGATTAAGCTCAAATATTGGGGATTCAGCTACGGCACTTTGCTTGGTTCAACATTTGCAGCTGTTTACCCCGAAAGAGTTGGCCGGATTGTTCTTGACGGGATCCTTAACGCGAATGACTACGTCAATTATTCTTGGACTAGTCACACAAAACACATCGATGCAGTGCTGGCATCTTTTTTCCAGTATTGTTCTCTTGCGGGGGAGTCTTGTCATTTATACCGCCTTAACGATTCAGCTTCGGATATTGAAGTAAGATTTCATAATCTTATGGAGAAGGTGAACCAGAACGCAATCACTTTGACTTACCCAAAGACAATGATGCCCGCTGTCATAACTTTTGCTGATGTCAAGGACTATCTTTTCCAGGCTATGTTCCGTCCAATGGAAACATTTCCACGCTTGGCTCAGCTTCTGAATGCAATTGACAGAAAGGATGATGATTTTATAGCTACCGAGATCAAACCCGATCCCTCACTCGACTCTATAGGTGTGTGCAATAAGCAGAAATTGACATTCGATATTACAGAAGCTGGACGAGCTGTATCATGCAGCGACAAGAGATATCCTGTATGTAATGCAATCACTCATTTTGAGAATCAAGTAGTCGCGCCCTACAGGTATCCCTGCTTACAGCTTCTGTGTTTTAATAGTTCAATGCATCCATCACAGATTTGAAGGATATTTATCGCGACTTCTCCAAGACATCTTATTTTGCCGATGTTTGGATGAGTCAAATGATTGGTTGTCGCCACTGGAATATTTCAGCAATGGGACCCAGCATTCCATTTCAGCCTCGCCCAAAGACTATAAAAGATGAACCAATCACGACCTCGTTCCCCCTTCTCTTTGTATCTACTTCTGAGGATCCTGTCGGGCCTATCCAGTAAGGATATTTTACCACTCAACATAATTATTCCTATAGGATGACGGAGGCTAAGTCAATTGCAGTGGTGGTTTAGATATGGCACTTAGATTTCAAGATGCTGGCTTCATTGAACAAAAGTCAGAAGGTCACTGTTCTTCATCAGTTCTCTCGCAGTGCACAGTGAACAAAGTGCGATCATACTTTCGAGATGGCATCGTGCCACCTCCGCCTGTGCTTGGGAAAACCCTGCCTGAAGGGAGATGGGACCGGTGCGAAAGAGATGAGTGGCCATGGAAGCCTTTCGAAAAGGATCAGTGGAAGAAAGATAAGATGGCTATCCAGAATGAGGGAGAGACAATTGCCGATCGTAGTGAATATGGTGCGGAATCAGTTGAGGAGGAGGCTACTCTTTTGCAGACTTGGAAGGAGATGCAGCGCGACATTGGGCAATGGAAATTATTCGCAAGGTAACATGTTTCATAGTCGAAGTAGTCTTTGTACGAGTTTTAAATTAGATATATTTATATGCAAGAATTGACATGTGTCTATTAAGCTAATCAGGAAGAGAAAGGTTGACCTTTGGCGCCGAAAATAATGACGTGGCCATCGTCGTTTTCTCGCAAAAGACACTACCTAGTTTATGAAATCCGACCAGATGTTCACGGCATGTTCTCATAAACGTCTTCGGGATTTGGCTTTTTCCAGAAATCTACTGGCAGTTTTTCCGGTCCTTGATGATCTTCAGCCCATTGCCTGACCTCGTCAAAGTTGCGGCATTTGTGCTGCGTATTAAAGTCCGGAAAGGGTTGCGGGTCTGATGGTTTCCACCAGACTTTCCCGAGCACACTGACATCAACGGTACACATCAATTGCTGACGCAGTATATCAAGACAATGTGCTTGCATCAAGGTTAGTTTTCAGTATTGTTCCAGGAACGATAGGAACTTGACTCACAAACGTGGTAGCGGACGATGGTATCGTCGTTTTGAAAAGCCCCTTTGCCGAGAGCATGGTAGTAGTTATAATTGTAATATAGAGATTGTCGAAGGAGATTCTGCCCATCAGTCAGAAATTGGTCGCAGTCTATTGACTTCCCATCTCATACCAAGCAGTGGAGGTGGTGGAGACCTTCCACATTTACCGGAAAACCACCGCCATACTTATCGGCAACTTGCACCTGTGATGATCGAAGGCCTGACTGCGATGATAGTTTAGCTGGGATTATTGATGCTCTGTCTATTTGTCTGTTAGGCTTTATGAACAGTTGATCAATTGCCACTTCACCTACAATCTACACCCAAAGCTTCCCATGCGGCGTCAACTTCAGGACCAGCATTCTGCCGATAGATATTCTCATACATCAAAGATCCGTTATAATTGACCATCTCGTACTTGACATTCATGTCTTTCATCAACGGTGCTGCAGATATTAGCCAAACCCCCTTCCTCGGTAAACTTCACTCACAGTATAAGAGATTTGACTTCGAGCCATCTTGGCTACTTATCCATATCCCAAGAGTTATGGCTACAGAAAAACATGCTACAAAGCCCAGAAATGTATACAATTTTCCAGCTAAGCCATCGCGGGAGGATTTAGAGTACGAAGTTTTGCTTGACGGTACGGTCAAAGACTCGCAATCATCCGTCGGTACTGGTGTGAATTTGATTTCTTCGTCAATCTGATTGCCATGCATTGCGCATAGCTTTGAAAGCTAGGATAGAGAGCAACAAAATTTCAATTCCAATATTGTGAGGGGTCCTTGTAGACAAAAAGTTCTTGCCGGGGCGTTCCACAATATGCACATGCTCTCAGCTGAGGGGTTAGAGTTGGAAGCTGCCAACAATTAAGTTAGATTTCAACTCAGCTGTGGCGCGAAGAATTAAAGGTTTATGGTTTGTAATCAAGGGGCTTAGTGCCACAACTAAGCCACGGGAAGAAAGGCTTCTTTCGACGAATCCGGGAAAATCTTGGCCAGCTGGGCATCAAGCCTCTCCACACAATCCCATGCACGACCCTGGCTAAAATGTTGTGGCAAGAAGAACAGCAAGCAAAACCCAGGCAAATTAATTCTACCAGAGAGGGGTCGTGGCTGTATTGGGTCGTCTTGGAGAGTACTAGACATATCAAAAGTGCCAAAGTTATAAATTCCCGCTTTCTCGGCTGGAAGCGATCAAGTCCACGTTAAGCTTTCGCAGATCCCCACCCCACACTATCATGCAGCCCATCGGACATGTGCTCTTGGTACGGATTATGCCATTTTGGATTAGAAGGAATCCCCAAGCTTTAGAGGACATTCTCGTGTTGAGAGTTCACCATCCCCAATGCTTTCAGCCATGTAATCGAACGAGAAGAACCACGATTGGTCCGGTGTTCTCAACCTTGATGTCCGATCCACTTGTTTCTCAACTCATATCTCATCTGAGTAAGAATTGCCAACTCACAAGTCTCTGTTGTCATTTGCATCCAATGGCAATCGTTATCCGGATTCTGTGTCGTGGAAATGATGGAATCACTCCCCATGACGGAAGCTATAGCCTTTCAATAGCACAATCCTCTTTTCGAGATACCGCTTTCTGCTCATCTTCCGGACCGTGGTAGCTTCCAGTGAGATTCTTGGAGAAAAGCTGAAAGCTTGGATCCGTGAGCCAGCATTACTTATAAAGCATATGCCTCTCGCCCCAACGGACAACATTCTCTTTCATCCTCAATCAAGCAATCTCACCAGCTTCTCCTCCTCTTACTCTTATCCCTTGCCTTCAGCTTGAAAACAGTCCATCTCAACCATGAAGTTCACACCAGTTCTTGCCGTCCTGGCCTTTGGCTCTATGGTCGCAGCTGCACCTGTCACCGAGGAAGCGAAGCGTGATGCTCAGGGATATGGAAACTATGGCGACTATGGTTCTTATGCCGGTACACCAGCCCCAGCTGGAGGATATGGAACCTATTCAGCAGCTCCAGCAGACCCAGTTCCTGCTCCAGCAGGTGGTTATGGATCTTACCCACCTCCCGAGGGAGGTTATGGAGGCTATGGCACCTACAGGAGAGCTCTCGAATACGTGAAGAGCCTGTGGTCTTAGACTTGTGAGTTTAGTTCTTCCATGTGGTCAATTGACACAAGACTAACTCGTCATAAGTATTCTCGTGCTTCCAATCAGTACACAGAGCCACAAGGCTGCTCGAGGATATGATAACGAATACTTTGTTGGGAGAGATATTAGGGCTGGATGTGTGGTTTGCTGTCAATGGGACAGCATTTAGTATCATATTGCCATAATTCATTAATAATTGTCAACCTAAACTCGTCTTATTCCTGTCATTCCTGATGAATAGATTTGATTAGTGGAGATTGGTGATTTTATTTCTTACATGAAACTTTCAGACGCCTGGAACTTTAAAGTACTGGATGAGATTTAATTACGCGACGTTATTATGCATACAGTGCTTTCTCCACCTTTGTGTATGAGTGACTAAACAAAGAACTGTGATATGAAGGTCTCTTTAATTTTTCAAACTATGGTTAAAGATCGATATTTGGTTCGGAGACGTATAAATTCAAGTACTCTCTTCAAAAGAACCCAACACCAATTCCAATTCCGTATTTTCAGATGATGCTTATCAAGTGCGGTTGTCCCCATTGGCAAACGTCAAAGCGTCCTACGCTACTTCTACCTAACCCCTGCGATGCGTCAAACTTCCTACAGGAAACCTGGAAAGAATCCACTGGATAAATCTCAAACTGTCCTTCCCTAGTAAATTCAAGGTGCTTCTCATTGCCTGTTCGCCGAAGAACTATTCCAACAGCTGTAGGTGAAATCTCATAGCTGTCATTGGTAATCTTTTTTGAGGGAGGATCAGAAATGTATCTGATGGGAAGGTAGTATAGATCATTATGGACCGCAGGCTCTGTGAGCATATTGTCGACATCGAGAAGGCTATTCCCTATTCTTGTACCGTCGATGATAAGGTCATATAACCCTCGATTATCTTCACATTCATTCAAGATGATATCTTCCCTAGCCAGATATCCTTCTAGCCTGAGAATGCCGCCTTTTACTTTGCTAAAGGGATTTCTTGTGACAGTTTCGATGTTAACATCAACGATAAATGCAATGATATCTCGTTCATCAGCATGATAAATTTGGCAAGCGTTTTCGATGGAGCCAATTATCGAGGCCCATGACCACGTAGGAGCTATGTAGTCATGTAGTCGAGCTCTAGGTGTCAAGGGATTTTGTCTACGTGCTTGCCATAGCAATTGATATGCCAAATGTTTCCGCCACATGCCAGCTAAATATTGGCTCTCAATATATTGCTCCATCTTATTCGCTAGTCCTGCAACAGCTATCAGCTTGTCGTTTTCGTAAGTTAAGGCTCCCGCGGTATATCGTCCCACGATCATGTCCCAGACATTGAAGGCGTCTAGACTTGAATCGGCCACCATTTCTCTATTCCTGCGTAATTCAGCACCGTGAATGTGGGGCATGATACCCGACATTACACGAAGACCAATTTGGTTGGGCAGGCGATCAGGGAATTGCTCGCACAGCGAACTCTCTCCGCATTCCCAGAATAGCTGTGTGCGTCCAAAGTGCAATGTACGAGGAGGAAGAAATCGCTCTTGACACACCCAGCTCCGGCGTTGCAGAGGTGTCTCAAAAACGTTCATTTTCCAAAAATATGCTTTGACGCAATAGTAAATCCCCTTTTGCGGGCCCCAATCGAGATTGACCTTGACTGGTGATATCAATTCGGGGTTTCTAGAGGAGAAGCAGCCCTGACGACCGTCAGCAGCGTGTGTGGCTGCGATATTTAGATATGAATTTGAGTAGAACTGGCTCATGAGAGTGGCTTGTTCTTGCCAATCCGATTCAGAGTCTTGAATAATACAGAGTGAATCGATCCAAACATATCTTATGCCAAGGCGTTTTGAAATTATCATCGATTCCTGGAAGGTTTTGGAAAGCCGAGAGAACGGTATGCTTTTCTCCATGGATGAGAAATTGTTCTTGAGAAGTCTCAAGGGCATATATGAACCCCAACAGTGACTAAGAGTCAAATATTCTGCGTTGTGTGTGTCAGGTCCGGACACATGCAAACGGGGTTCTATTCTCTCATTTAGCCCTATGTCGATTATTCTGGTAGGCAGTGGAGGTGCTGCTGAATTTCCACTGCGGCAATTATAATGGCCGGAAGAGCATTTATAAATCCATTGCGATACTAAGTCCCAAGTTGAGTTTGAGGAAGTGCTATCTTCAATCGGACCACGGTTCACAAACTCATGAAGTTCTGATTCAAAATAGGGATTTTCAGCTCTGAATTAATAATGATAGGACATTGAGAATTCTCACCAGATTCTGGAAAAAGCTGCACCATTGCTCTTACTTCTCTTCCCCTTGGGGCGAATTCAAGTTTAGGCGACTCGTATTCCATACCCAAGAATGGTGGAATATCACCATCGACATATAGATCATGTTTAATCTGGAAAGGGTGAGAATGTGGGGTTTCTTTACTCTGTTGCCAATGCTCTCGCATAGCACGGACGTCATCGTCTACCAGGCAGTCTAAAAGGAGTGAACACAATATACAGCCATCAGACATAGTGACTTCCATCAAGTCTGAAGTCACGATCTCCCGCGACTCGTCTTTTCTGTCTGGCCGCCGCTTTAGTCGGGCGGCAGCATTCTCCTCGAACTCCTTGCTGACAAGCTCTTTTGGGTATCGAGAACCAAGAAGAGCCTCACATCTATAGCACAGCTGTGAGGTTTCTTGAAACATTTGCTTTACAAATAAACCTTCCGGTAGTGCCGCGGACATGGTCAATCTGACAGATGGAGTCTTGAATCAACGCTGCTGCCTGACTGTGATCATGCGTTATCTGTGTCTTTGTTATGGTATGAGAAAATAGGGCTCAACTTGCAGTATATCGAAAATGAATTTGGGGTCCAAGTTTTCGAATTCTGGTCAGTTGATGTACGATGGTACAGATTCTACCTGAGTTGTGAGTATATGCATGGGCGAGCACCAGGTGAGAGAAGTGAGCGAAGAGGCTTCGCGTCACGTGTTGCTTGGCTTTAAAAACATGGGCAAGCTCTTGAGATTGAGATCGAACTAAAATATCTTGTTTTTCTGACTGTAATTCTCCTATATTTCACATACTAGAGTGCCTAAGATTTCGCAATTAAAATAATAAACTCCAGGCAGAAAAGAGGTCCGCAGCTTCAGTTTTTAAAGTGTGCCTCAGACTTTAATTACCTAGTAGTCGGCGATACTCGAGATATCATACACTCGTCTATCAATGATTAACCATACATGGTTGGATCCTGATAATCCTTACTATTTAACTTTATAGTCTCGAAATATACTCTGCCTATTCTAATAAATTACCAGCAACTATCAATGCAACTTAAGACACTTCGCCATATGAAATTCGGATGCGTGATTCGATATAAACTGGTAGTGAGCCGCCAAAGTTGCCTAACACTAGTCCTTAATTAAACAGTGAGGCTCGGTCTGGAGATCTATCCGGAACACCAAGAGGTTTTGCGAGTTCGCACAGTATTATTAGTTTTCTAAATATTCAAGAGCCTCTTCATATACCGAGCGGCTACCAGTACTGCTGATCGAATTCCTTCTGCTAAGGTTATTGATGATATCGAATTCTCTGAGATTATTCCTCTCACTGTCGACAAAGCTTGGCATCTCGAGTACTTTAATATACTCAGGATTTATGGCATTCGCCGCGGCCTCAACAATCTCAGACCTCGTTGGACTCGTGAGAAGAACTTTGAAGATATACTTAGACTTCTGGAAGTCGCCAATAAGTGTTGCAAGATCTTCCACTAAGTCTCCTAAACTCTGGGCACGATCGTAGTCCTCATAGAATGATACTCCATCCAGAATACAGAAGACGGAAGCTGATTTTAATTGTTGTTTGAGAATCCTTTTGAATAACTCGAACAAAACAGTCTGGTCATCCGGTACAAAGTCTGCATACCACACTTTCTTGACAGATTTCAATGGCGACTTGTTTGCTTCGATCAAATCTAGGAGCTGGCCGATCAGGTTTGTTAACATCCCAGCAATGTTTTCGTTGACGTTCAAACCACAATACCAGTACAAGACAATTCTTGGTGCTTGAGACTGTAGGGCTCGAGTGAGCATTCCGCAATACACTGATACGGGTGATGTGCGTTCGTGTCGCGTTTCGTTGCTGTTGATTAGGAAAAGATCTGAGTTTGGAGAGCTAATCCAGTCCACGAGTCTTTCATCTTCTACCAACCATGATACTCGTGACTTTTCAGCCACGGAGAATACGAACCGGTAGCGCATGGTTTCTTTAATGTCCTGATGGCACAGTAGGTGGTCATATTCCAGTGCCTTGTAAAGTTCTGCGTTTATACTCGTTTCTTGAACTGTACACGTTGGTCAGGACTTTAACTCTAGTTACACCTATTCATTTGACGTACGCTCCTGTTTCTGCTCTTCTAATTCTTGGTCATCTTGTATCTCAGTCAACTGCTCATTTAGAACTGTCTCATGTCAGCGTGGTACTTTCGCAAGTTGTGCAAGCTCACCAGTAAATATAGCGTCCCATTTCTTATCTCCCATCGTCTTAAGAGAATTGAGTGCTTCAAGTCGAATATGTTGATCAATTACGACTTGCTGCTCGAGCACAATCAAGCGTTGATATCGCCGAATAAGCTCGAAGTCTTTAGTCCGTTCTTTGAAGTGGACATGATGCTCAATGACTGCGACTCTAGTATAAGTACGAATAATATGACGAAGCATATCGAGAATTGCGCAGTACAATTGAACCACATGCTCAGTTAATGTTGGTTGGTCGTATCGAGGTGTTAAATCTTGTGCGTGAGATATTGTTACTGGTATTTGTTTCAGTGCGTTGTACGTCCGAGATGACAATGTTTTCGACCGCCAGATAATCTAGCATTAATTTAGCTATATGCAATAATATAAAGCTTTGACTTACCACCAAAATCATTCTCAGGCCCCCACACAGCCGTGAGGCACAAGATGATGTATTCGGGAGCAAAGCCAACCACTGTTCAACTCTTGGCCTAGCTGTTTCAAATGTCCGCAAACCGTTCTCAAGTGCTGCTATTGAATTAGAGCCTTGTAGTGGGCTATATCTCTTCCGTACCATCTCAGCCTCCTCTAACACATCACTCCAGTCATGTTGAGCAGCCATGCTAATACCCGTAGATAATCCGGGATCACTGTCTCCAACCCTTCTCTCATATATATCCGCAGCCTCCAGTAAAGAGTTCTGATGCTCTTTCATACTTTCAGTTTCTTCTATACTCCAAGTGTCTTCGACAATAGTATGTTCTGATTTTGCTTTGTAAAAATCTCCTTCTGGATCATAAAGCACATCTGGTTCACCCGAAGTGAGATGGATCTTATCACTAGGCTTGCTGTCACTCAAATCTGCAGCAGCATAAGTGAGACGTGAGACCAGTTCAAGACGCTCTTGAGCAGAAAGGGGTTTATTGACGGCCAAGTGAATGACTAGAAAATAGCTAGTCAGCCGACTGAGCTACAAACAGAAACATCTAAGGATTATCCGCACCGATTTCACGTCCTTCTTCTACTGCCCAGTTTGTCTCAACTTTTGCTTCTGCTTCACGTGCCATAATAACAAGTTTCTTCCACACTTTTCCATATTCTGGATCATCCTCTCCAGTAAATTTCACCATGGTAAGGTGGTTGGCCATAATCTGAACGGGTTCAGCATTGTGTTCCCATCCGATTGCGGACCAATCGGGCACAACCTAGATCAAATAAGGTTAAACAATTGAATTGGTAGCTTGAATCTTCCACAAGTAAACTTACCACCATACTGCTTACTCCACCAAGCAGCGGAGTAGGGTAAACTTCCCAGCCAAACTTAGTTACAAAGTCCTCGCAGATTGGCGCATATTGAGTTTTCTGCTGAGATAACCACTCAGACTGTTCTTTGAGGTGGTTGAGGACCTTGTCATTTGTTTGTACAAACACAGAAGCAATGTTCACAGCTATCAGCCCTAGATTTACTCCTTTGCCTCCTGAATGAGGAGTCCCCATGAAGAAGATACCATATGTAGAGACTTTAATAGCCCTGTGTTCAGCTAAATGGCCTTTGTTCGCGCCGTACGAGTGTATGAGAGCCTGAAAGAAAGCTTAGCAGATATATATATATATATATATATTGTTATAGTCACTTACACTTTTGATCACAATACCACCGAGACTATGTCCAATAAATAGAATAGGGCGCTTATCTGTACCGTCAATCCTACGCTCGTCTGACAGGTCTCCCACAAGTTGAGCCCCATGCTGGTGGAGGTAGGCCCTAGACAGATAATCTTTGCTGTGTGTATTTGCATCATAACCCCATACGAAGATTCTTGCATTTGGGATCTTTTTTGGAAGCATGTTCACATCTGCCAACCAGTTGACGCCATTAGTTGCCGTCCCTGTAATAATTAGCGAGCTGAGTGAGATAAAAAGTATGTTGTTTGAAGAATATCCAAACTAGCTCGAGAAAGTCTTGAACTGGAGAAACAAATTTGGTAGTTCTTTTATTATATATTCAATATGCAAATAAGCTGGCTTACAAGTGTCCTCGCGATGACCATTTAGTCCATGAACTGCTACAACACTAAAATGTTGTTAGAATTTCATTGTTTGCGACGTATAAGAACGTACTCAATTGTAGGGTTTACTCCAGGAGCCACAACCTTCAAGCCATAAGGGCGATAGACAAGAGGTTTAGGTACAGATGATTGTTGAACAATCCTCTCATTCTAACCTTTGTAAGTAGATAGTAGTAGTAAATATTTTTCTTTTTCCTGGATCGGGAAAAATGACCAAGGGAGACTAGAGTGTAGGCCAGTCTTCGAGGAGAATCGAGGGCACCAGTCTGGTTCTACACACCTTGTCATTTTCTTTATCGCCTTTCTTTCCTTTTGACCTAAAGAATGTCCTTAGTCGGCTCTTCTCTGGGCCTCCTTGTTCTGTCATTTGGAAAGCAAAGACCGCCTGATATCAAAGCTGTAGCCTGTAAGCTATATGAACTTAGAAGCAAAAGGTAGAAGGAGTTTTAGGCTTCTGGGTATATCAACAAACGTCAGGATAAAGCGGCTGAATGATGAGGGGTTAACAGGGGGATGTATAGGTCAGAGATACGAGGCGGACTAGCGAGTGCGTTGGGGTCTATAATCTCCATATGGCGGCTCTCCTTGGACAAAATACGAAGAAGGTTTTAGTATATAGCTCACCACACCAAAAAATTATATTCTAGTATCGGGTTACTTCCTTTTCTTTATTATGTACCTACATATATAATCTATTATATTATCTCTATATTATCTTTTTTATATTCTTAATAGATATATTATCTATTATATTATCTTTTTATTATATATATACTCTTTCCTATATTATTTATCATATATATATATATGTATTAAATCTTATAAATACGTCTTATACTTGTATATAAGTAATAAAATAATTATTTTCTTTGCTTTTGTGAGGGGTGATTGGGGCCTCAGGCAGTAATCTGGGCAGGCTCCGTGAGCGTTCTTCGAGGACTCTGGGAGCCATATATAGTTATTTATGCTTCACCGCCATAGTCAATCACACGCTTCTTTTGTCTCCTACCTTTATAACCATTGAATTGATCCTCGACATGCCTTGTGCGTAGTGTTAGTGTAATATCGGTTACCAGTTACGTCCTGCAGCACCGTGGATTCGGATGCGCCCAATATTTATCGCCCATCACAGTAGTAGCTACTGAAGAATCCTTATTTCAACCTCAAGATATTCAATACTCGCCTGCTGCTATGGATAATACACCATATAATGCATCGGACACAATCTTCAAGCCAGAAGTGGCGTCTCATTCTGTCAGCCGATATTTTCATAGCATGGAACAACGCGTCAAGGCTCTTGAAGCCCAGGTAGCAAGACTGACTGGTTCTACTGCTCTACCTACCGATGAAATGACAGGCGCTCTTCATGGCACGTGGAAATCTCCTTATAGTACCACGAGCACTATGGCAATTCCCGAGGTATTGAGACTAAGCCGAAACGAGTTTGAGAGCCTTAACTCTGATTCGAAGGAAATTTATGCTATCGAGCTTCTTGTTCGTGACGGTGCCGTCTTAAAGATTCGCATTCGCTCAGAACAATTAGTTAGAGTGCTCGGCGATGTGATGGGTCCAGATCTCGCCCCAGATCCGTTCAAGAGCACGGTTATGGTTCGGCCATTCAGATCCTTGATGAGATGTAATAGTCTCCTTACGGAGAAAAGAACATCCTTGATACAGGAATTTTCAAACTCTGAAGGCAAAAGCAAAGAACCCATTGCAGCCGACAGGTTTGACATCGCTGCAAAGAAAGAATACCTCGATCTTTTGTTCCGAGCCTTCGAAGTTGATCTCTTTGACGACTTCAATGCGTACACAGCCTTGACGGAACGCACAGCTGAAACTGTCTCGTTTCTGCACCTAGCTTTCCTGTTTCGAACTGGAGACGTTATTGTAGAAAGGGATGGAGAGTCCACCCAAGCATATCTGATTCAGAATGTGTATGAAAGCAACATACAAAGTCGTCAAAATCCAGCACAGAAGCTATTAGAAGATATCAATGGCGCCTTTGTATTGGATTGCTTCTCTATCGGATTTGACGGGAAGGTTTTTGGGCCAGTGCAAAAGGCCTTTACGATATTGAGTTTCGTGGGAGCAAAGAAAATCACCAACTTACCTGTCGTACCAATTAGGTATTTGGGAGGTGACGAGCTAAAAGCCAAGCTTATCCAAAGAGGAAGAATCTTTTGGTCGCTGAGAAACCCAAGCCACAAGAGTTATTCTGGCATGAGCCTTGACTACATTAGTGAAGAGGTATGCATCTGTACTAAAGACTGAAACATCTAAAAGCTCATACTGGTATCTAGATTGATGGTCAGGTTGTTATAGACTTTGAGCTCTACTATCGTCAGAATCCCGGCTCGGCACCTACGATAGGTCTTCTAGATTATACGGCAAGCAATGAAGGAGGATTGCACACAGACGCTTATGCAACGTGCTATATTCCCGGGTGCAACTGCCCAGAGTTAGTGCAGAATACCAGTGTTTATGACGAAAGTAAGGCAGACAGGTATCTCATGGAAGCATTCTTGAAATCCAACTCCGAGTGTTTAGAAGTATCCTATTTCAAAGAAGATACAGATCCAGACCGACTATCCGAGGTTCAACTCATGTTATTGCCAAACAGCGTTTGGGCATTTCATTTACGCGGTCGCAAGTGGCGTAAGTTTGATGTTCAACACGTAGTACAATAAGCTGATATGCAATAGACCCACTTGATATCAACAGAGTTCAGGATATCATGTATGCTGGAGATGCGTTTGACTATCTTGTGCTGCCTGCTGGCCATAAGAAGATGCTTGCTAGTTTGGTCTCAATGAATGTGTCTAAAAGTCAAATGAAAGGCGATTCAACGAATGACATGGACCGTAGAATTAGAAAAGGTACGAACAATAATACTTAATACTCCGCTAGAATGATAAAGTCGTATAGCATGCTGATACTGCAGTTTTGAAAAACAGAGAAGGGATTAGTTATTCTTCTTCATGGTGGTCCAGGAGTCGGGAAAACGTCTACTGCTGGTTAGTACTGGCCATATCCTAATGATTCTGTTTTCTTGTTTCCCTGAAAGTCTTGTTGACATATAATCTCAGAGTGTTTGGCAGACAGTGTCCAGAAGCCGTTACTCTCCATCGCAGCGGGTAGGTCGTAGTAAATGCAGACAATTCCTAGTGCTGACTTGGGATTTAGCGGATATCGGCGAGACCGCCTATCAAGTCGAAGAGTATCTCGAAAGGTTTTTCACACTCTCCCGTAGATGGGGGTGTGTTCTTCTTTTTGATGAAGCCGACATTATTCTTCAAGCTCGTGACCGAGCAAATATGCAACGCAATGCAATTGTATCCGGTGACACAACCGCTTCTAGTCCTTTCGGCTTGAAACTAACATGCTTAAGTCTTTCTTCGGACCTTCGAATACTATTCTGGCATTCTTCTACTAACCACGAATAGAGTTGGGATAATTGACGAAGCATTCAAGTCTCGGATACACATCAACCTTCTCTTTCCTGCGCTTGACAGAGACTCGTGCATGAAAATATGGGAAATGTCTTTGCACCGACTGAAAGCTCAAGATACCATAAAGATTGATATGTTTTCAATCATGGAATTTATTCGCTATTACCTCGAGCGGAGTACAGGTGGGGACCACAAACTACCAAATGGCCGCGACATTCGTAACACGCTTCAGAGTGCCGTAGCACTTGCTGAGTATGAGCACAAAGAATATGACTACGGAGATGATATAAAACCCAAACTGACAGAAAACCATCTCAAAAGGATCCTGGGGACGTCAACCGCGTTTGACAAGGTAACATGGATTCTCTATCAGGGAATTGAAAGTAATTTGAGGCTAATTTTGTGTTCTTCAGTACATGGTTGCTGTACATGGAGGATCAGACGACGTTCAAGCCAAACGTATGGGGGAGCGTAACGACGACTACTGGGATAAACCCAAGTATGTCAGTCGTGCTGCAGCAAAGCCATTGTATACCACCTCTCGGTATACTGAGAAGCTTGGTGAGGCAGATTCGGGTGACGGCTTTTAGTAAATTCTGAGTGTATATTCTCTCTGAGCTGTGAATTCACAAACATCTATAAAGACGGATAATTGTACGGATAACTGCTCAAATAGAACCCCAAACCGTTTGGAATTACTCAAATATCACCCGCAGGGTGTTATATAGGTGCTATACCCTGTAGAATCTTCAGATTCTATACTAATACCCGATCGAGGTAGTCGCCTATCTTAAATTAGCTACTAATCCACTAAAACTAGGATATCCTAGTACCTGAATCTCATAAATATAGGAGTCATAAGTTTGATTAATGCTCTACTTTTTCGCTTTATTCAAAATATTACCTTAACTTATTCCTCTTACTACTATCTATTATAATTATTACCATATATAATAGTTATTATAGCTAGTAGAATATACGGCAATTAGCTAGTCCAATCAATTATATGGAACGTCTAAATAACCTAACTTCTTATAAAATATATAGGTAAGTAATATTACAAGTTGGTGAGTGGATTACATAAGCAGATATAAGGCTCCCGGAAATTATAATCTTATTTTATATAGGGTAACACCAAATCTAGGATAGCCAACTTTATACTAAGGGCTTAGTACTATACCACGGGCTATAGCACTTATATAATACCCTACGGATACTATTTGAGTAAATTCAAACAGTTTGAGTTATTATTTGAGTAATTAACGGATGATTTTAGCACCAGAAGCAAAGATCTTGAGTCCGCAACATCTGGTGCTACTACTAATCAGCTGGCTATTGAGATCCAAGTGTTTGATGCGAGCAGATAAAGAATTCCAGGGTGATTACTTGTTATCTTAGCCCTTTAAAGCTTCCAGTTAGTTAAAATCCACCAGTATTATAATATCTTGAAGCAGTGTGTAGAACATCCTACTTGAACAAGTTTTTCTTGGCTTCCTTTTTAATAAAAGCTTAACTTCTGTGCTTATTAATCGATCTATAATTTCCCAGGTGTGTTACACAGCATAAGATCGGATATGCAGACAGGGATATAACGGCCAGCACATGCGGGTTGTAGTAAGCTTCAGCCGAAAATAGAACACTTCCATGCCACCACACAACAGTTAAACCTCTCTAGCATAGCCTATTTATTTGCTAATACCTCGAAGGCTATTTGGGGTCTTCTGATATCGAGACACTAAAAGGCTTGCATAACGGAAGACCCAAAAGCAGGGAAATCAAGACCCGATAAAGAATCTAGTAAAAACAATACTTCCACGTCATCACACCGCAAGATGGCCCCTCTAGCTTAGCCTGATTGTTTGTTAACGCTTCAGATGTTATTTTGGGGTTTTAGTCAAGATTTTGAAACGCTTGTATGATGGAAGATGTAAACACAACGAAATCAATATTCTATAGGTCATGCGACCATGTATTACGTATGTATATAGTGTATACATTGTATATAGTGTATAATACTGATAGATAACCAGAACTAGTCAGTTGGTTGTTATGCTAGCTTTTGGGCATTCTGGCTGGTATCTACTGGCTGGGTTCAAACACCACCAGTACATAAAGACTTGCGGACTATCAGCCGCAAGATGACAAGATCAAGACTTCACCGAGAATTTAGAAAAATGACATGAAGATTCCATTGCACCAGGGGATATTATGCGAATCAAACCGCCTCCCAAAAACGCCCACGCAGGCCTACTTTTTGAAAATTAATCAGACAGCCGGCCCCCAATTAACGACGCCGCAAGAAGTGAACCACGATCCAAATTACATATCCAAAACACCGTCAACGATTGCAAACCTGATGGGTAAGCGACCGAAGCAGGGGTTTTCTACTTCTGGAGGAAACCTTCCGTGACGCCCTTCTCTTGCCCTCTGCCCTTCTTCGCGGTAAGGAACTCCTTAACACAGAGGACAGCAACGACAGAGCCGATGAGGAAGAGGGGGATGAGGTTCCAGCGCCAGCCATCCATGATGCGCAGCCAGTAGCGGAGCATATCGGCATTCCCATCATCGGTGACGGGCAGGCGCAAGAGGGCTCTCGTCCACGTTTCCGGGGTCCAGTCTTGGTCGGGGTATTTGCGACCCGGTCGCAGCGCTGCGGCGATGGTCTGGGAAATGTCTTGATCGTTAGTCTGGTACGTCACGGTGAAGGTATATACCAGCGCTGCCAGCGACAGCAATGCGGACAGGATCGTGAGAACTGTGTAGACGAGGAAGATGATGGATGGCTTGTATGAGAGGCCCTGAACAGGAAATCGTGTTAATACCTTCCTTCTTTAGATACAGTTTAAAGGGGGGAGATCATGAATGGATGGATGTAACAGTACCTTTCTTTCTCGTTTCCGCTCAAGGAAAAGTGTGATGAACCCCCCAAAACATATCAGTACCAATGCAGTACCCGCAGCTCCATTGCTGGTGTGACCTTGGTTGACCAGTATATTGACCGGCTCTGATCTGATTGTTGACGTTGTGCCTTGGAATTCGAATGGATATTCGTTTTTGGCTGTTCGGTGAAGATAGCCGACCATGCTGCTAATGAAGGCCAATTCGATGGCGGAATCGATCATAAGCACGACCAAAGCCGCGGCAAGCGGAAGTAGGGCCATGATTATCAATTATCAAGAGAGGTCAATTATGTGCAGTTCAAAACGGAATCCGAACACGGAAATTTATTGTACAGGGCTGAACGAATGCCAGATACTGGGTAGGTGGGGAGAAAAAGAAAGCAAATGAAAGACAACGAAGAGGGAAAATTGGGGCCCATTATAGCAAAACAAGTCTTGCTTTACGCACAACAATTGAACACATCCACACTATACATCTAGTTCTACGCCTCAGTAAGCAACTGGGAAGCTGAGTTGCCAACGCGCAGCTCCTAGTGTAAGCTTACAGCCCTGTTCCTAAACTAAGACTGATCCACCCAATCGTGGCCTCTTAGCGAGCACTGCCATGCGAAGATGCTGACAAAAGTGGCGGGGCCGGCTTCCAAGGCGTGCCCGTGAGCTAGCCATCAGACTACAAATCGTCTTTTGGGCTTGCCAGCTCAGCAGTACGTACTGCTTGAGGGCGACACATGTCAATTGACTTTGGAAGGCCAAGGGACCAGGGCGAGAGGCCAAGGCCGAGTTCTGATGGCGTCGCTAAGCTGATGCGATGCTTTCGTTACTTGTGGAAGAGATCAGAGACCAGCCCCCATAATTCATGCGGAGAAGAGCCTCAACTCAAGATCAAAGATAGAAATATCCTCTAATTTTGGACCGTGAGGATAATGGTGGATTAGGCCAAGAGCATCTTACGCAGAGTGATCAACAATTATGTCTCATTTCGCAAGTCTCGTGATGATCAGCAACATCAAATATCTTTCCACTTTTTAAAACCCAGAATCTATCCGAACGCCAAAAATGCTACAGGCTAAGGGACCATTCGCTCATTATGTATTCGACGTGTGTGCCATTGGTACATTAGTTTGGCGAATCCACTTCGCCGCTTACTTGCTTCCCTTGAGGCTATTCTCCTGGAGTAACAACAACTCTGATTGCCTCGTCCAGAATCTTGATTCCTTCCTCGATCTCAGCCTTCGTAATGGTGAGCGATGGAACAAATCGTAGCGTGTTGGTTCCAGCCGTGATGACCAATAATCCCCGTTCTCTAGCAGCGGTTACAATGGGTGTTGGATCTTGAGTAAGCTGCAATCCTAACAGTAGCCCCTCTCCTCGAATCTCTTTCACTAAATCCGGGTACTTGCTTCGAAGACCCTCAAATTGCTTGCGGAAAATATCTGACTTGACCAACACATCTTTCTGTAGCTCGGGCGACGACAGTCGAGATACAATGTAATGCGCCAACCTACTTCCTAGCGGGTTTCCACCAAATGTAGTACCATGGTCTCCAACCTTGATCTTCTCAGATACGTGGCCGTTGACAATTGTCGCGCCAATTGGGAAGCCATTTCCAAGTGCTTTGGCGGTGGTAATAACATCGGGATGAGCTTCCTTTGGCAAAGAAGCATGTGCCCAAAGCTTTCCTGTCCGGCCAAGACCACATTGGATCTCATCATAAATCAAGACAGCACCGACTTCCTTGCAGCGCGCAGCCAACGCAACCAGGAATTCTTCCGTAGCAACGATGACGCCTCCTTCGCCCTGAATAGGCTCCACAATAACACCACATGTATTTTCTGTTACCAGATTCTTAATAGCCTCCACATCATTATACGTTCCGTATTTGAACCCAGGGAGCATAGGGGAGAATGGCTTTTGATATTTGGGGTTTGGGGTTGCAGACAAACTGCCCATTGTGCGACCGTGGAAGGAATTCTGGAAAGACACAACCTCATGCTTTGTTCCAGATGGGTCCAGAACCTTTCCAGTCTTCCGCGCAAACTTAATGGCGGCTTCGTTCGCTTCGGTGCCAGAATTGCAAATAAAGACTGCTTCGGCATCGTGCATGGCACCGGCTTCGAGGGTCTTTTCGATGAGGAGTTTTGAGAGGGCGCCAGTCCATGGGTTATGGTACAGATTGGAGGTATGAATGAGGGTTTGTGCCTAGCATCGTCAGCAATTGCAACTCTGTTGTGTGAGTAGTTGAGTCATACCTGCTCTGCGATTATCTTGGATATCTCTGGGTCACAATGTCCCAAAGCATTGACAGCAATTCCGGCAGTGAAGTCCAAGTATTTTCTATTCTCCACGTCCCATAAATAGCATCCCTTGCCCTTTACAAACATTGGCGGCGGTCGAACATATGTTGCGACCATGAAAGGAGCTTGGTCGTTTACAGCGGCAGTGGTGGGGGAATCAGCAGATGGGTCGGCATTGGGCAATTGAGCTCCCTTCTAGATAGCCACATATCAGTCATATGTTGGAGGGTTATATCATCTGGTAAATACCTGGTAATCGCTCTTGAGTGCCTCGGAGACATTGGTAGCCGCAGCGGTAGCTTGCGATGCATTCCTCTTGACGATGCAATTGGCAGACGCAGAAACATTGCAAGACTTCAGAGTAGCCGCCACTCGCTTTGCAGATATACGGAACGCCATAGTAAAGAGTGTGCTGCGGGTGAAATGGCAGGAGAGTGGCGAGGAGAGAGGGGAAGAGAGACAAGTTTATGTCGAGCTTTTGTTTTCCTGAGTGAGCTGGATGGACTGGCTGAGCTGGTCGGGTCTTGTCTTATCGGGGTCCGATGACGGCCTCGCGCTAGTGATGCGTGAAGAAGAAATTTTGGAAGTGTGACTCGTCTGGGAATTTTGAATGGCTACACGTGAACTTTGTTATTCCTCTTGGGTTTTCACTTTGATGGATCTCTGTGGACTCAAAAGTTGTGCTTCCCACTTTTCTGTCCTAAAACAAGTCATTGCATACTTTCCTTGCATCAAAAAGAAAAAAGTCTGAAGTTTCGTGAGTCTTTACCGCCTGGCAGAATTCCTAGATCTTCCACACGTGACTAATGGCCCCTCCAGCTCGCGATATAAATATTCCGCCCGGCACCAGAGCTACTTCTACACCTTGCTCAGACCTACCTACAATCAGCTTTACGCTTTGAGTAATCGGAGGCAAGTGAAGGCGTGATTTAGGATTCTTTACGCCGGTCAAATCTCTCGCAAAGTAAAGGAGTACCTACTTTCTACTCTGTTCTGCTTGTTTATTTTGTTCTGTTGCCAGTTGAATTCTTGTTGTCATTTTTCTTGTTAGATGACCTGAGCTACCTAGGTGCTTCAGGTAACGCCTTCACAGGTCCGGCCGGCCGGATAAGCGTTGCAGCGAAATGAATTGTTCCCTCTGCTTGTTTTCGCCGTTCTCTCTGACGTACTATCGGGAATAAATAAGACCGGCCGACAGATAGAAGCACCTATCATGGAGTTAATATTTGATCAGAAAGGTTTTGTTCTTATTAGAACCTTTGCTGTCACCATGATTTCGGTTGTCATTGTAATTTTCGTTGTCAGTCATATCTAGGTACCTTAGGAAGGCAGCCAAGCACGCAAGAATTTCGCTGTAAAGCTTATCCGCCAGACACCTGACGACACTGCTGTCTTATATACCCCCCTTGAGTTGTATACATACAGGTGGTTTGGTTGCAGAACTTAGGTACCTGCCATGTAACTTGTTACAGGTGGCTGGTGTATCAAGGTGCCAAAAGGCTTAAAACATAAACTGGAAATATTATATGAAGGGCGAAATTAGTCTATTTTGACAGAATAATAAGATAATAAGCAAATAATATGTAAGAACTTTCGTTCAAAGCTTTATGGCATGTTTTTAGGGAGGCGGAGAGGCTTTCTTTCATATGAATATTAGTATGACTTGAAGAGCCAGCTACGTATATTATTACTTGTCTTAATTTCAAATGATTATAGCATAAGTCAAGCAAGCTGGTTGACATGCAAGTATATTAGACTTGTTTGTCTATCTGCAAATGAGACCACTTGATCGTAAAGATTTTGGCATAAAAGACCAAAGGTAATTATATTTTAGTGATGAGAGAATTAAAGTAAAACTACTGTAGAAGGTGATATAATAAGAATATATTCAGCAGGACAGATGATACGAGAGGATCTTCTGATAACAACATGGTATAAGTACTTCGCAGAAGATGATGAAGTAATCCGAGCTCTTGCTCGCTTAACTGCAATGTTCCGCTCAGCTATCATTCAACAATCGAGAAGAATGCTTCCGGAACAGTGCAAGTCCTTCCAAGACGTTCCGGAATGTTTAGAATCGTGAAAACGTGAAACTTGCACGTTTTCATTTTCTTCTTTCATAAATCTGAAACATAAACCTTCCCACTCCATCCTCAACTCGCTCCTTCCTCAAACGCAACCACAACCCGCAATCACAACTTCCCAACATCCCCACGTCTCAACACCCAACCATCATCATGGAGGACCACGCAGTGAAAGAGATCAAAGGCGATCAAGCTGCCGCCCCGGCCCCTCAGGTCCCCAAGGTACCCCGAGAGCAGTACGAGCTGAAGGTGCGATTCTTCCTGGACGGGCAGCCAGTTCCAAACATGTACAAAGGCAAAGGGGGAGTACTATGTAACTTCCGAGAGCGAGGGGCAGTGAAAGAACAAGAGCTCAGCCCCAAGTTGATCAAGGTTGGCAGTTCATCTGTCGACACCTACAGCCGGCTCAAGACAATCCTAGCCAACTTCCCTCCCGAAATCGATCCCAACATCCCCGATGCGGCCCTGATCAATGTCAAATTCCACAAGATCAAGCTCAACGTCAAGATCCAGACGGACGGCACCACGTTCCATGAGCTGGATTTGGCTCATGCTGATGGATCGGGAATCAAGACGTCGGCTGAGGATAATGATGGTTGGAATCGCCTCTTCGCACGTCTCACTTCAGACCACCGGGCTGGTATCCATGTTCACTATCTGTCCTTCATCCCCAAGATCGAGAATACGGTCCGCTATTATGAACCCTGGACTTTTTAGATCAGGCGTGGATTGTGCGAGGATCTGGTGCCGATCTTTATGATGGAACTGGATCAATTTCAAAAAGGGCAGCATGGTTTATGCTTCGAGCTGAGCTTCTTCGGCAGAAGCAAACGAGATGTAAGTTTTCTCTCGCAGCCAATGTTCGATAACCTCTAATCCCGAAGCACCTGCAGGTTTCGATGATTTCTTTATTAGTGAAAGATCAGTGCGGATGGATTCTGAACTTGGGGTTTGCGGTGTTTATGGGGCTGGCTTATGCTTCTGGCGTTGTGGGGGAAGGAGCATCTTTGATCAAACGCTGCGGCGAATCTGTGTCTGATCCTTGCGATAGAGAACTTCCAGAATAGAGAAACCAATCTTCTGAAACCCAAATTGTACTTCATGGTGAAATGAGATTTCCTTCCTGGGAGGATTGATTAGGTGAGTCACAATATCAGGTGGCGACGGATGACAAGAACCACTTCCTAATTAGTCCCTACCGAGTAGGCAGAGGATTTATTTAATATGTTAGTCCAATATGCTTCAACAAACCTGGCAAACAAGACTCCAGTGGCGCAAGGGTAGCGCGTCGCTCTTATATTTCTCGGGTGACCTTGAGTAATATGGCGAAGGCTGTGGGTGTAAGTACCCTCTCATCCTGAAGTGGTAATCATGATGACAGTTAACTAATACGAGTTTAGTCAACCCCCACCTGGAGTAAGGTACTCTTTTTTTTTGCATTTTTGATCTGTGCAGTTTTCTTTTTGTTGTCCTTCATGGGTGGTGATAGCTTTCTTTGTTCACTTCTTTGTTTGCCTCGACTATTTGGCGAAAGCACAAGTACCTGCTTCGTTAGGCAGCTACATGGCTTGTTTGCTCCTTCTCTCCAGCATACAGGTTACCAATAATAGGCAGCTCAACGTGCATACTCGTAAAGCAACAGTGGCCTGCAACATCGCCTTGCTGGTGAATTGTTGCACCCCACATAACGGGCAACTCAGCAGCATCTACATCGCTGTTTGGTGCATGGCACGCAGCACTGATAGCTAAACTATTACTCGCAGCTAAGGGTGGCCCAATATCAAACTTCCGAAAACCCATCCCCACGACAAATAGAAATATCACAGCCATAAAAGATAAGCTTGTAAGTATGGCTGTGGCTGAGTATCCCAAGGCATTGTTGAGAGGACCTCCAGCACCAAAAGCATCACCTCCACGGATATTTCCTTGCCAATCATAGATCCACACCCGGACTAAGAATAAGGATTGAGAGATGAAGAAGTGTGTTAGGGTAGACACAACAAGCAGGGGGATACTATACGTGTATGGGAGATGGAGCCAGTATGTACTTCTTTGTTGTCCTGTCGGATAGCTGACTCGAAGGGCGCGACGTCGAAAAGCAAAGCGTGTCCACTCGTCAGCCCCGAACATGCAAGTGAGTAGTCGATTAGTCATGTAATAGAAGAAGACAAAAAGCACCTGCGGCGAGTTGGCAGCCATGGCCATTTGGATCGAAGACCGAAAGTCTCCGGCTGAATCATAATCACCCGTCGTGATTGAAAAGGCAGAACTCGGGTTTATGGCACCGAGCTTTGAGTTGAGCAGTTTCCGTCTCTCATCTGAGCTCATCGACGCAAGTCCTTGTCCTATTCCCCCACTGAGTACCATGAGGCTGACTAAAGACCTATAAGGTAATTTTAGCAAAAGTAAATCCTGCAGTCAAGTCACTGTGTCTCTTACCCCATAAAATACCAAAACCAATTACTTCTGGGAGCTGCAGAGAACCATCGGGCTTTGGTTGCCTTCCATTCAATGGGTTGTATATCGCCATTATCCTTTCGAAACAGGCTGCGAATGCGCTGGAAGACGGTCTTCTTGAACATCCGACCAGTCCAAAGACACTTATTGGCAGTTTGCTGAACCGGGTGGCGTAAAAACGATGCTGCTGCGTCTCCGATTACAATGAGCGGCTTATCACCCATAAGAAACGTCCCGTATACCATACAGGCTAATTTGCAAAGATTAAGAAAGGTGATTCCGAGTAGTAAGATGTTCGCAGATTGCACCTTGCACAGCTCTGGGAGTTTCTCGCTCAGACAATACTGAACAGGAAAATCACCCGATGGATGCTTTATCCGCCATTCTGCAGCATGCGAAGCGATCACCGAAGACGAGCAACTCTGCCCTGGTTCCAAAATAGAGTCAAGAAATTCTGAGCCCGCATATTTGCAGAGCCATCCATCTGCGAGCCAATCTATGCTGTCGAGCCCGAGCCTTTGGTCCCAGGATGAACTCTCCAAGGCTCCGAATGTTGAGCTTTCATTATCGTGGCTAGATGAAAACGCCGCCTTTGTGATATTCGATACGAGTAACAAGTTCCTGCGACCACTGATAAAGCCAGCGCTGTATTTTTTGATGCAGGCTTTGTTCTCGAGCCTCTCCCAGTTGCTAGAATTCTGCGAAGCAACCGCAAAGTCATTTGCCACCGGGCAGCCAATAATGCCGGTCCTATGCATACTGTCACGATCAGACCATGACATGTACTCTGAATTGCAGGTAAATGCCGTCGAATTAAAGTCGCTCGCCACGGTCACAGCAA
Source organism: Pseudofabraea citricarpa (assembly GCA_029641185.1). Classification (NCBI taxonomy): domain Eukaryota; kingdom Fungi; phylum Ascomycota; class Leotiomycetes; order Helotiales; family Dermateaceae; genus Pseudofabraea; species Pseudofabraea citricarpa. Next base: position 1,053,712 of record JAPWGK010000008.1, read on the forward strand.
TGAACTGGTTTGCTTGCAGTGTCGAGAAAACCACGGAGTTCCAACTACACAAATAAGTGACGGGGCGGGGGAAGATCATCGGGTAACTTACAAAAAATGAAGCGGAAAAGAAGAGATCCACAGGACGATCCAAAGCATCGCACGTCTCCATCCAACTCTGAACATATTTCCGACACTTGGAATACCAATATCGAATGACTTCTCTACATGGTGAGCTTTGTCAACCTGCTCTCGAGTTGGAGCACCAAGACACTGCATCACATAATTGCTGCATCCCAACAGGGCAGTACTCAAGATATTGATGAAGACATGGGCTACTGAATTAATCCTCGAAACCTTCTTGCAGTCACCAGTGTATATGGTTCCGATTCCTACGAGATTGCGAGATGTCGAAATTGCCACAATGGTAAGGGTCAGGTTAACGACAAAGCATACTACCACGACGTAGATGGACCAGCGAATGCCGACTTTCCATCCTGTCTCGCTGGGATTGTTGCGAAAGGGCAGTTTGAGCTTTTGGAGAGATTTCGGTACGTATTTGTGAAAGCTGTCTTATGTCAGCCTGTCTTCATTATTCAAACCTTCTCCCCCACCTTAGTGCTTTTTCCTGCTCATTTTTGTTTGGATCCTCTTCTCCTTCGAGGATCTGCCAACTTTTAGATTTGATCCGTTTGCCCTCATTTGAGGCTGGTAGCGAGTTCAGCTCCAGCTCCAAAGGCTGCGAGTCGGTCTGCGTTTGCACTGTATATCGTGTAGAACTACCCGACCCATCTCTCGTCGTCGGCAAAAAGGGAATATGGCTCATTCTGATGAGACTCTACACTACAAACCATACATATTATTTTCCAGTGCAACTCCTGACCATCTCTTCTCAAGATGAAGGCAACAGCTTCCTAGCCGCCAGTTTCAGCCCCAATGCTGTGCCGCACAGCTATGCTCAGTGTGGCGTAGTGATGCCGTCGGGTAGGGATGATTCCCCTGGTCCTGGATCCCTACAATCCCCCCTGCCTCACTTTTCGACCAAAGCGGATAGAATCCAAAAGGTGGAGAGGGGTCACATGACAGCAACCGTGCGGAGACACAGGCACACGATGGGCGGACGGAGTGATTTGAATTCGCCATTCCCGACTCCGTTTCGGTGCATCATATCAAGTCCCCCCAATATGGATACCAACAACAACATCCCCGCTTCCTGGGCCGATACAACATCTTCTTCGGACCCGAGAGGCTTTCATGGCTTGCAAGAGGCTTCTGCCCCGAGTTCCATGGGACCAGGCCCCCGAGCCTGCCAACCATGTGCTGCAGCAAAAGCCAAATGTATCTTCTTGCCGGAAGACGTAGTCACCAACGGGAAGTGTCGACGGTCTGTGGCGTGTTATACAAGCTTCTCAAATTAGCCGTAGGCTGACTGATGCCCAGATGCGACCGTTTAAACAAGGACTGTGTCCTACAAGTTCCCACCGCTCGCAAGAAGAAGGTCCATAAGATCACGTGGGTTTCTGTTTCCCCTTTGCCATGCCTCTGCCCGCTGACGGATCTGTAAGACGAGTGGCCCAATTGGAGGAGAAGTTGGATGGCATTGTGTCACTTCTCAAGTCTGCACAAACGAAGGAGCCTGAACACCCTCCGGAGAGCTCTTCAAGCGGGAGCAATGGTCCCAGCCCTCCAAATCTCATGGCCCCAGACCAGAATAGATGGCCAGTTACTCCCCCAACCTCGACTCCGCAGTCTTTGGAGATGGACTCCAGGTTCCAGATCCCAAACCTGGCTGTCCCTTCACACCAAGAGCTTTTCCGGACCGACCCGGACTCGCTTCTCACGCTGTATCGATGCTACATGACGGACCAGTTTCCTTTTGTGGTTGTCCCGATGGGCGTAACTGCAGAGGACCTTGGTCGGACCAGGCCATTTCTTCTAAAGGTCATTCTAATGGTTGCGAATGTCAGAGACATGCAGAAAGCGACTATGGAGGAAGAAATCATGGAATATCTTGCGACACATATGATTTTGAAAGCGGAAAAAAGTCTGGATCTACTCCAAGGATTGTTGATCTTAATAGCATGGTTCGTTGCTACTAACCAATCACCTCCCAGCTTTTGTACTGGCAGATCAACAACAGCTGACTCTTGAACTTTTAGGTATCATTTTCACATCCATCTGGCCCGGAGGTTGACGACTCTTATGCAACTAGCTACTGCACTTCTTATTGACCTCGGTCTGAATTCCGAACATGTCACAACGCAAAAGAGCGATAGCAGCACTTTGAAAGCCTTCCCTGAAGATTTGCCACCATCTAACCCCCAATCATTTGAAGGGAGGAGGGCATTTCTCGGAATGACTTACATAAGTTCCATGTAAATCAACCCCCGCAATCTACAATCAATGCTAAGCTTACCTGGTATTTAGTGTGTCCGTATATGTAAAACACATGGATGCTTTGAGATTTACGAAATACACCGAGAACTGTTGTTATAGTCTCGAGGCGCATGCACAGTTCCCCTCCGATCAAATCTTAGTTCAACTGATCCGACTTCAGCATATTGCTGAACAGGTGCAAGATGCTCTTCCACATGATTTGACGGACATCTCACCGAGCTCTGCAGCACCTGTAGCTCTTTGTATTAAAATTCTTCAAACGAAGCTTCACAAGCTCCAAGGGATGTTGCCGATACATCTACAACAAAATGGCAAGTGACCAACAAAACCCTGCAGTTCATCGTAATATTAACAGGATAAAGCTTTTCTTCTTATGCAATACCACAGCACTCTTGTTTTCTTGAATGAAATGGCCATGAAAGTTCCCGTGCCAACACGACATATCGCTCTGCACACCTGTCTCACATCCATCCAAAGTTTCCTTTCGCTTCTCGGTTCTGTCCGGACGGAAGAGAGTTTCAAGTTCACATATTGCTACTGGACCCAGCTGACGCACATCCTGATCGTGCTGGGGAAGATCTCCTGTTTCGAGTGCGAGGACTGGGACCTGCGACACGTGCGTGACGTCCTAGATCTTTCCATCGTCCTCGATGGCTTCATTGCTCGCTTCGAGATCACGGTGGCTACGCGAGGCAGCAGCGAGCTGTACCAGAGGATCATCCCCCGCTTCAAGCAATACAAAGATCTCTTCGAGAAGAAACGGGCTTCGGTCTTGAGAGAAGACGATTTCATGCAGGATCGCATGCATCTGATGCAATCTGATCCGCAGGATATGCCGTTGGGTGATATGATGCAGCTGGATGAAGCATTCTGGCAAGAGATAATGGGAGACTGGGGTAACAATTGGCACTAGTTATAATACGAGCATTTTGCGAGCTGAGGGTTTAAAACGGCGCACATAATAATCACTTATATCTTTCATATTTATCACACACGTCCATCCGTACCGAGCACATTCTCACAAGCCCTCAAAGAATTCGCCTGCCTTTGTATTATAAAACGTTTCTTCTTTGTGACTTCTTACCGTCAACAAAAAATCCACTCGCTCCTTATCCTTAAACGCGCACAACAATCTGATAGCTTGCGTTGTTTGAGACGTCACGCGCTACGCATGCTTCGTAGAAATCCGTAAACGTTCTGTCGTCTCGCTACGTTCCCGTAAAGAAATGCTCACTCGCAACACTCCAGCACAGACATGACAACGAGAAGATAATCGGTCGTGGCAACGAAACTGGCAACCGGAAGAAAATTTAGAGCTATAAATCCGCAAAACTGACGTGGAACGGGTGGTGAGTTACGGATGTGCGCGGATGATGAAAGAACGGAACGTGACTTGGCTGCTACAATTTGCTGAGGAATGTTTCTTTGTTTGGGTTCCGTCGGAGTTGATTGGTAGATCGAGTGATTTCAAAACAAGGTGGTGCTTAAGTAGTAGATGTTTGGTCATGTGACCTGATGTTTGAAATGAGATGGACAGAGCGGATGATGAATGATGTGATTGTAGTGTGGTGGGGTAAAGTGAAGAAGTCATCTACGAGATACTTACTTATTATACACACAACTACCTAGGTATATATGCCAAGTCCAAAAGTTGAAGCGTTGATCCCAACTTGGGTTCGGATCCCAGAGCTTGAGCTAAGAATACAGGATCAAGCGAGCTCTCACCCCAAATACAAACCATTTGAATCCCCGAACCACTAATATGTGGTCCGAGACAATAATGGGGCCGATGCACATCATACTCTGAGCTAGCTTTAGTTCGAACTCAAACCAAGCTAATATATTACAGTGTGGTTGCAATGCTTCTTAGTAGTGGGATGCAGAACCAGCTACATTGCATGAAGTTTGCAGCCGTATTTTTGCAACCTATTACATACAGAATTGCACAAATGATACACAAGAAATGATGAAATTCAACGCATGTATTGTCAAGCAAAGTGCTCGGTTCTTCGTGCAGCAAAACTTGCATAATTGCCTCAAGCCACCAAAGAGGTGCTCCCGATGGTTCAGAACAACTCATCAGCTAGGTAAAGTGGGCTAGGCGCAATGAATAGGCGCATGGTGGTTTTCCAGTGTAACAGGTGGTACAAATGGCGCAGGAAGGGATCTGGCGCCGTGCTAAGCGGAAGCCAATAGCCGAGAAAGGGGGCGAGAGTGAGGAGAAAGTATTAAGCGAGAATTCCCGTGATAATTCGTGTGCATCAATGAGAGACACAATCATTCCTCAGTATTGCCAAAATTTCTATTCACCTGGTTGAGTCATTACTATCAAATATGGATACACTTCTCTCTTGCTGCCTTCATGATGTAGATAAAGAGTCGCTTATATACATCCCGCGATTCGCTCACCGACGTTCGCTAGCAGATGCATTCGCTGTAGAGCAGGGAAAACGTATCCTAGACATTGGTTGTGGGCAAGGAGAATCATGTCTCATAATGGCAATGGACGTTGGTGATTCTGGGCACGTGACAGGTATCGATGTTGCACAGCTGGATTATGGCACACCCTTTACCATTGGACAATCTCAAGACCATATCAGGAACTCGTCTCTTGGTCCTCGTATTACCTTCGTTCAGAAAGATACTGCCTCTTTCTTGCAGTCACCAGACCGCTCACCCACTACAGTATTTGATGCAGCTACCTTGATTCACTCATTATGGTACTTCTCTACTCCCGATAGTGTCACCTCTCTCTTCAAAACCTTGGCAACAGCCAATATATCTCAGGTCTACGTTGCCGAATATTCGTTTGAGTCATCAAATCCCAGCCAAGTACCACACGTACTTGCTGCTCAAGCTCAAGCACTACTTCACGCATACAAAAGCCCCAGCGAGCTAGGTTTGCAGGAACTGAATGTGCGAGCAGCACCGAGCCCATCATCCATTACCAAGGCGGCAAAAATTGCTGGCTATGAGGTACGCAGACAAGGGACCATATCGCCCCATGATGATATGCTAGAGGGCCATTGGGAGGCTGGATTTGTTTCAAGAGATGGATTTCGCAAGCGCGTCCTAGCCGCAAATTTGTCTGCAGAACAGGAGGCTGAGATCTTGGCTTTGTCTACACGAGTAAAGGAGGAGATAGAGAAGCTACAGGGAAAAGGCATCAAAACTGTTAAAGCCATGGACGTGTGGTGGAGTGTATTGGAGCTGAAGACACAATCCGCGTAGTCTTTTGAGATGGACTGGAATTTGTGTCTCGCCTTTTCTTTCAATTGGCTCATGCACGGATACAGATATGATAGGCTTTCTTTCAGTGTCCTCTCTTCCACTCCTTTCTCCAGTTGTTTTTTGCTTTTTGTTTTTTGGGGTGCAGATTGGGAGCAACTAGGAGAACTGCTTGTTGATTGAAGACATGTTTTATTTGCTAGAATTCCTCGTTCCGCAATGAAAATGGGTTTCTCCGCGCCAATCTTTCGATGTTCATCATGAATTTAAGCATATAAACTAGGGTGAAATGTAAATATAGTTTTTTATATGTTCTACTAATTCACATTTATCTCTATATATATATTACTTCCGCTAAAGGTTCAAATGTACAAGTATGCTAGCCCAATTTCGATGAACCCTCAACACATGACCCATTTCCCAACATAGAATTTGTTGCTGCGAGCCACAAAGTTGCAGGTTGGATATAATTCTCTGCTGTGTAGAACAATCGGCAATCGGCAGCTTCATAGAGAAATTGGCTGGGAGTAATATCATCTCCCTCGCTGTAAGCGTTGCGAAAGTTAACGCCGCCACCACCCAATGCGTTAAATCGAAGGGAAAAGTTCTCTAGCTTTGGTGGTGTAATCTCCTCAAACCGAGTGAGCTGCTCTGGGGTAAGAATCGGAGACCCATCGCGGGATGCATTGACTGCGATTTCATGAGCAAGAGAGACGTATCTACTGATTTGAGAAAGTGACCAAGACTGAGCACCCTTGACACCGCCCAATGTTTGCATGGGGCCTAAATAAGGACGACCACCAAATGCTATGCTTTTGACGCCTTGCTTTTTCATAAGTTCTGCGAAAACAACGCAAGTTGAAGCACAGTTGCCATCGGACATCTGTATTAAATTAGTCGGTACCAAATATAATCGAGGTACCAAAAGAATGTGGGACCTACAATAATAATGTTCTCTGCTTTGAACAATTGGGTGGGCGGGTCCAACTCAACTTTGCCGTAGCCACTGATTGGGTCTTCTTTGCTGGATGCCAGGCTGAGATTAAACACGGCATACAAGTTGGACATATTGGCACCATTGATGTTTTTGGGGCCAAACCTCTGCTCCCAAGACGCGAAACCAAGTTCTTGGTCAGGGGTAACTGCGTTCTGATAGACTAGCGGGGGATCTAATAAAAAGGTTCTATTGAACTTCGAAGCTTGTGAGAAAACTTGCCCCATCAAGCCGATCAACTCGGTAGCACGGAACCGTGTGGCAGAGTATATGGATTTGCCCGGAAAGAGGATTTGAAACAGATTGAAGCCCTGAACCACGTCCCCACCACCATTACCTGTCATGTCAATTATCAGCTTTCCCTTGCCATCTGCGGAGGCTCGTTTCAGAAAATCAACAGCAGTTTGTGCGAATGCAAGAGCTTTATTATTCATCTCGAAAGTTGGCACTTGGAGTACAGCAACATCTTCCAGGCCGTGCTCGTTAAGATAATGACCTCTAATCAAGTCATCTGGGTGACTTATTAATGGGGATGGGAAGCTTGCTGTTCCACTAGAAGGGAGATCATATGTTGGACTAGCGCGGAAAGACCCAGGAAATGTCCCAAACCCAGATTTTGTATTAGGCATACAAGCTGCCTCAAACAACAAATTGCCATCGGTATAGTTCATCGGACCGTTGATAGATGGCCAGGTTGCAGTTGTTTCAATTGTAACTTCTGTACCGTTGGCGAACCGGAGTTTGTGACTTGCAGCACCGGGCCATGAGCCTTTATATGTTGTCCAGGCTCCTCCTGTGGATTTGCCAGTGAAACCAGCGGTATGGGATGGAAACAGGCGATTATAGCTACTTATATTCTTAGTTTGAGGTAAATAACAATCGCAGAGTATATGATTTACTTGGGTAGGCTTACCGTGCATCTGGGTCCTGCAAGCCGAGCCTCACATCAATGTTCGATTCGAGATAGTAAACCGCATCCGCATCGTTTATTTCAACCAATTTGGAAATATTCGTGAAGCCAGCTAGCTTTAGTTCTGAATCAACTAATTGTTCACTAATTAGTTACCCTTAATATTCTTAGCGTGTGTAAACATGGATTGGTCTGACCTACAAAAAGTATAAAGTTCGGGAAGTTGTAGACCATCTTCCGATATCGATACCAAAGGAACACCGTGTTCGAAATGCATGATTTCTTGCGAACATAAACCAACTTTGAGATGTCCATCATTTGCACGAGAGATAAGATAGTCGATATCCCAGTCAAAGTCATACTGGCTTGTGTAGATATTTTTGGCAGCTTTTTCACGAATGGCCTCGAAGCGGCCAATCAGATCGTCAGACGTAGATATATAATCGGGCGGAGGGCCTACAGAATCAACATCTTAATCCGATCATAATTGCGGAAAACTTACTCTTCAGGACCTCGATTGTAGACTGAAACTGCAAATACCCAAGATACTCGTCAACGAATTTCACAGCAAGGTCTGAGCGGAAAGGCATTGAGCGGAGGCAGTTGTAGGCAACCTGGCCAGGTATTCCAGCATAACTGCCATTTCCTTTGCAATTGTTAACATCGAAAAACTTGTTTCTTGTAAGAGTAGTGGATATTCACCCCCGTTTGAGACCCATTTTGAGTAGCTGGCTGCAATTTCTTTGCAGGCACCCTGGTCAGAAATCGATGGGAAAGAGCGCTCAGCAACCGCAATCGTTGCAACCAGAATCGTCAAAAGTAATGTGGATTTGCTGAATATGTTTTCAGTTTTCCAAGACATACCGAGGAAAGGAATTTTTCCGTGCTCTTTTTGAGCAGCACTGCAAATGTTTCATCGACAAAGGTTTCGAATCCGACCTCTTGAAACTCTCCGGGTCGTGATCTCGCAGGGACTTGTCACATGATGGTGTGAGATATCCCAGAAGTGTAGTTAAGGTATGTTGTAAGGTCAAAAGATGCAGCCTCCAGTATTCCAGTATGGTGGATTTGGCGTCGTCGTTACGCCTGTATCTAAGCGAGGAACGCTGGCGAGGGGAATGGCGCTGCTGCTGTTAATTGGGGCGCCTCGCCCTGCGCTTCGTTGTTCGGAGGGAAGGGCATAACCAATTTCCCATGTGACAAGACATATTTTGCTTGCCTTTTTCCCTATTACGCAAACATTTCGGATTGTAGCTAAGTTTGATTTCAGCGATTGCGATGGATTCAACACCAAACAAATACGTTGACGATAGTGCCGGGTCTGTTGCTTGTTCTGAAGAGCATGCCAAAGAAGCAGAAAATGAGCGACTATTACACCAATTTCCGTTGTCTTCGTCTGATTTGCCTCTTCGGAGGGAGAAGAACCATTCTCGATTATATCCCTTTTTCTTGACGTTACTAGTGATGTCCAATGCCATCCTACTTGGCTTTCTATTCATTGTGCGGCAACCCAAAAACGCGAATACTCACAAATCATGGCTACCTCCTGAATGTATGGTACAATTTGACTAGTCATATGCGAACACTTATCAAATGCTAATCATCTATATATGACAGTACAAAGAACCGAAATCTTCACAGCGCATACTATTTATGGCGATCCACCGTCTACAGAAGTTCAAAAGGCTTGGGATGATATGATGCCATGTATATCTCAACCGTCCTCCAGGTCGTCTTTGGCTAATTACCAATGCAGTGGGGAGAGGATTCGTCGTAATTAATAACGACACAGTTCTACCAGAGCAGCCACGTCTGAACCAATCTATGGCTGAACAACATGCGATGATATCAGTATTTCATCAACTGCATTGCCTTGTAGGTTTGAAAAGCCATGGGTTAATGGAAAGCTGACATGATGCTGCAGTACATGACCAGAGAGGCATATTACGACGCGCGTGCTGGAAACATTGACAAGTTAAATCATATACACATGTCACATTGCTGGGATTACTTGCGACAAGCGATTATGTGCTTTTCAGACACCTCACTGGAATGGATTCCAGCACCACCTAACGACAAAGGCAGTACAGGATGGGGATACCAACATACTTGTCGTGATTTTGGAGCTATATATTCGTGGGCAGAGGAAAACAGAGTTGGTTCTGGAACGGGCATTCATTAATTTGATGAAGCGGTATGGAATCAGGGTTAGGGGAACATTGTAGCCATTCAATGCACAAGGACGTTGAACTTATTTTAAACTTTATTTGACTTGAAGGTTCATCGACGTCAAAATGTTAGTTCACTTTACTCTTATACTTTCCGAGATAGAATTATATTGGATATGCGCAGTGCGCAGTAATCCGGCTTGATATATTCTACGCATTTAATCTTATGTCGCTTACTACTCGCTACACTTGGGTAAAACAACCTCACACAATAACTATTACTAGATATTCCAGCGTAATATAATCTCATTATAAACTACCTTAATCCTGTTACCATTTGATATATAATAAATGAGTTGTAAAGCAATCAGCTTCCAACCTCTAACATATGTATATGTAGCGTTAATCGTGGTATTCTTTCAAACTTGGAATACTAGCTTTCTTGTGAAAGTATTTGCTACTCCTCTGAATAGGCTCCATTTTGAAGAAGATGGATTGTTGCAAGCATGGTTGCGCTGAAAATTCAAACTCGGAAATATGGTCGGTGCACTAAATTTCATGTATCGAGGTCATTGTTCAAGTCATAGATCTCGTATTGTAAGGAGCGTGCTAAGATATGCATGTTTAATGCTATAGCCAAGAACTCGGCTTGATTTCACAAAAGTCCCATTCCCGCACTCCCCATTTGCAGACCATTTCCTTGTTCCTGTTCCACCGTGCCATATTCCAACCAAGTGTGTCTTGACCTCATCCCAGACAGCACCGCCAGTATCCGGAGTGTCATCATACGCCCTGCATGATGAAGAACTCGGGCGAATTTATGCTTTTTGCTTGAGCTTATCGAATGGGATCACATAATCTTCAACCGACTCACGCTTCTTGTCGATAGGGATAACGTAGTCCTCCACAGACTCCCTCTTGTCGATAGGAATCACGTAATCCTCAACTGACTCTCGCTTATCAAATGGAATAACGTAGTCCTCGACAGATTCGCGCTTGTCGATAGGAATCACATAGTCCTCAACTGACTCTCGCTTGTCGAAAGGAATAACGTAATCTTCGACAGATTCACGTTTATCGATAGGAATCACATAATCCTCAACCGACTCGCGCTTCTTCTTGTCGAAGGGGATAACATAATCTTCAACAGACTCTCTCTTGTCGAAAGGAATGACATAGTCCTCAACTGACTCGCGCTTCTTCTTGTCGAAGGGGATAACATAATCTTCAACAGACTCTCTCTTGTCAAAAGGAATGACATAGTCCTCAACTGACTCTCGCTTCTTCTTGTCGATTGGGATCACATAGTCCTCCACGGACTCACGCTTGTCAATAGGAATAACATAGTCTTCAACCGATTCACGCTTATCGAAAGGAATAACGTAGTCTTCCACGCCTCCATGACGCTTCGCAACACGAGCTGCCTGAAAATGATTAGAATCCGGTTGCCAAATATTCTTCCCAACTCACATTTGGTGCTGGGGCGGCCAATGTGCCTGCACATAGTGCTGTGAATAAGATGGGTGTGCTAAATCTCATTTTGTTGAAGGAACTGCGTCTCGGTGAAAAGTTCGATTGGGATGTCTGTGATACACTAGCAAGGTCAGAGAACTTAATCTAATCTCTTCAGTCTCTTTACAACATCTATTTCTTATATCAGTTCTATACAAGCGTTCGTCTGCTCCTACCACAAGATATCGGCGCGCGCCTGATTGTGGGAATATGGACGCAAGTGCTGGCTGGCGCACCAATGGAGTGCCATGGCGATAATTTCACATTCAAACAACTTTCCATCATTGGTAAGGTAAAGTCTGATTTGCAACCAATGAATCATCTGCTGTTCTGGCCAAGCAAGGTTATGGCGCGGCGTCATGTATGGCCGCGCCTGCAGCTCTGAAGGCGTGCAAACTGTAGCATGCTCGCGTCAGCGCCTGAGAAGTTACGCAGATAGAGTATCATTTTTTTAACAACACTGCTTCTTCTGTGATTGATACCTTTCTCCAGATCTGTGACAGCGGCTGGCGCACTGAGATGACGTTAAGCGAACATGCTCCTGCGAACATGAAGCGCAGGGTCAAATCGAGGGTTTCCTTTGACACTCTTTCATCAATCATTATATAGCTAAGGGTCAGAAGTACCATACATCCGGAAGGCGTACCAATATCGAAATATCAGAACTTGAACTATTAAAACCAATTCCATGGGGATATTACTGTTAGCGAGCTTCCCTCGTTTCTCTTCTCCTGCCAGATGAATCACATTGTTATACGTTCTTTCTTGCTGTTCGGGAGATGGATTGGTATATTTGCATTCATTTTCAAATGGAATTTGTACATCATTACACAAGTATCGAGTTTGGAATGATGATTGAACTGAAAAGGTGATCGCTGATTCATCCTCGGCTGCAGCATGGTATTCATCCATCTCAGGGGCTCAAGCATACAATATCCTCAGATTTAGCCTTTGCATGACCTCTTTCCAATTACATGACACATCTCTATCCGATACACGTTTATCAAAACTTCTCCAGCATTCCTCAACTACTGTCTTTATGCTAAGAAGGTTGCCAAGCGCTGGTTCACTTGATGATGCACGTGAGATTAAATCTCGGAATATATCACGCTGTGAACCAGTTGCGAGGCTTGCGCTGACACAGTATGGCCAAGCTAAGGTTTTAAGGCTGATTAAGCCGGGATCTATTTTCCAAGCAGTGATGGCTCTTTCAAGACTTTTGTGTATTTCGGGCACACCAGGCGATGGTCCGGAAACAACAGTATTGACGTATATGAGAATTGAATGCGCGAAAATGTATGTCTGCAAATGATGGTCATCATTCTTCTGACAACGTATGGTGTCTGAAGTGGGACTGTTGCCTTCAAACTTAGTGGACAATCTCACAATCGCTTGCTCGAGAACTGCCTCGATCTTCTCCGCTCTGGTGACAAGCTCTCGGACACTTAGATTTCCCTGTGAATCCTGTTCCTTTTTCCAAATTTCTAAAAGTGTTACGTCCATAACCATGGTCAAAATCCAACTTTCACAGCCTATGGTTTCTCGAAAGGCTTGGTCAGAATCTTCATTTTCCAGGAGTTTCCTGTAGGCATCGGCGCCTAGGGGCACATCTGTTTGAGTTGCGGAAGAGAGAATATCATTCCAAACCAAAAGAGTTCGGAAAAATGTCAGCGCTTTCCGCTCCATCGCTGAAATTTCGGGACTTGCAGTGGAGGGTGTAGCAGACGGCGTCATGAGTTGCTGAGAAATGGAAGATTTTCGCTCTTTCGTTAACGGGAGATTTTGTGTATACATTAAATCATTATTGCTGAGAAGCGATTGGGCAGCAGAACTCAAATGTGACTGGCAATCCTGCATATTTTGTCCCAGAGCCTAAATTTATTATTTAACAGCCCACAATCCATCGAAAGGATGTCTTACCTCTAAGAGTGCAATTTGCATACCGCATATCATGCACTCGCCCAAAACTGTTAAAGAGCCAGGAGACGGAACTGAGCGCCAGTCGGAATCAAGAAGTTCGTAAAATCCACGAAGAGCACTAGCTCTATACTTTTGATAATCTTGATGGGCAATTGCCCTGGCCTCATTATCCCCAGAAAGTGTTAAATAATGGTGGTATGCGCTGGTACTTAGCGACGCATAGTAGAACGTGGGAGAGCGCACTAGCAGAAAAAGAATCCAGCTCCTTTGCATGGTTGATGCATTTCGATATGACGGATGTTGAAGAGCAAAAGTTTCGTCCACAAAAAACATCGTCAGTTCGATGTCTCTTTCTCCTATAGCTGGAGCAGATTCTGCGCTGTTTACAGCTTGTGGTTCATTCATGAGAGGAAAGAAAAGAGTCTGTTCAGATGGATTTGCGCTCGTGATCTGGAGATCAGTTGGTCCAGGTACGATTTCAGAAGAGTCTGTAGTCGGCCAAAGGTCGTTTGAAAAGGTTGCAGTATCCCAAACTCCATCTCCAATCTCTAGATTATCCAAGAAATCGAAAGATTGTTTTTCCTGAGAGCAAGACAATGCGGACAGTGTACAATCTGCTGGTAATGGTGATTGTACGTCTGTAGTTGATAATTCAATCGAATTGTTGGACTCCGAAGATTGATGAGAGCTAGTACTGTGTCGAGCGATCGATCGACTTACACGCTTCCTGAACTGGAGTTTCAGCCTACTGGCCTCTTCCTTTTCTTTCTCTCCTCGATCTTTCCATGAAGGTTTTGGGCCATATCCATGACAGAAAACCCCTCTAGAATCGCAATTTGAACAGGGGGGACCACCTTCATCGCACTTTTTCCGTCTTAGCCTACATGTCCAGCATCCTGTTGTTCTACGCTGTGCAGTGTACATTGCACATGGAGCAAAGTAATCAGACAGCAAGTAATTCACTTGATAACTCAAGATGATTAATACTCTTGTGAGGCCTTTAAGTTTGCTAAGGTGTCGATGAAACTCTTCGAATTCATATGAGGCACGTTGTTAGATGCTCGATGCCGATCATCGCTTATCATATACGGCCGTATCATATATCACTCGTCAAAGAACCAGCTGTATCGAATAACTAATATAGATGATAAGGATTGATTTACGAGTGTGATTGAATCATGAGTTTTGAATGAACAGCGATAATATGAAAGAGTCTGAGTGCCCTGCTACATGTATCGTGTGTACTGCGGAGAATGCGGGCGACTAGTTAAGCCTGCGGGGGAAAAGCATGTATACATCATTCAGGAACTCTACGAATTCATCTGCATAATTGAGTCTCGCAGTCTAGACCTTATCAGGAAGAAAATCGACAGGCTACATTTTGGTGTACCAGTGAAGGTTCTGACCGCCTTTTAGTATGGAATAGCATGCAGTAGTCCGAACTATTGTGTCTGGTCATTACTGCTTGAAAGGGCGAACTTTCATCAGCGACCCGAAGCCGTCGAGGGTACTACTACGTCTGCGGGTCACTAGATTCATGCAAGCTACTCTCGGGACGTGTAGCGACCTGAATCTACAACCTTAGTATAACATCAGGCGTTATGAGCTCACTTTTGCATTTCCACGATGCAGATTTTTGGCGGAGGCGAGCTGAAACTTTGTATGTCAATCTTTGGGGTTGGTGGCCCTGGAATTGATCAGATCCACTCCGGCTTTTAAACATGTGAGCGCTCACTTCGGTCGGTTCATTGCATCCGACTAACATGACCCCTGGTGCCCTATCACGGTAAGAAAACGAGGAAAGGAGAATGTTTGCCAAGATTATTGAACTTTCTTCGAATACATTTCATCAAGTTATCATTTGGATATCACTGACTTGAACACTTATGTGTACAATGCCATGTAGACAGATCCGGCTTAGTTTAACGCATTTGCCGGCAAGTCGCTTGGTGGGAAACATCTATCTACTGCAACTGCATTGTTCCCCCACCATTTAGGCATGGCTGCATCAGGAAAACCGGAACCAAGAACCATTCCCATCTGTACAAGCTGACTGCCGCAATCCAACCCCGCACCTAGTAAGTAATTGTACTTACGAAACCAGCTTGTGTGGTACCGATATGCATAACCCATAAAGACGAAGGCGGCGATAATGGAAGTCATAAGGTTAGTGGTGGGGTAGATTGGAAATATACTTGCGCCACTGAAGACCAACACTGGATTGACATAGCTCTCAACATTCCAAAGTGGAAATCGCTTCTGAACAAGCCATAGCAGAATTATTGCAACTGGTCCGATTATAAATCCGTAATAGATCCATCCATATTCTGAGTCTGGGCTGAAAAATATACTAGGTCCAATGACGCCCCAAATTACTGAGAGCGAGTAAAAGTTTTTGGTTTTGAGCGCATTCCAAGTTGTCGAAGCCACTTGCCCTGTCAGCTTTGGGCCTTGGGTGTCAATAATCAATCTCATGCAAGCCCAATTTACAAAAGGACCAAGCATCGTCCCGTAGATTTGCGCGTAGAATAATTCATGTTCGGGAATCTTCATGTAGAAAGCGAATTTGATGTCGCTGACCATGTTAAGACATTGGGCCAAGATTTGTCTGCCATAAACCATGCTTGTGAGCGTAGCTATTGGCTTACCGGGGAACAAAACTCCTGCAAGAAGCTCAGACATGTATTCCATGCCGACATATACATTGGTGAAACCGAACAAGAGTCCACTAGGAAAAGTGAACAAAGCAGATAGGGCTGTTACGAGGATCAGGCCCCACCAGGGAAGCTGCATCTGCGATACGTGCAGTTGAACAATAGAGGCAACAAGACAGATGCCAAGAAGAGATGTGTACCACCAGTGTGGTACTCGCGGCAAATGCGCTGTCAACCTGAGATATGGATCGTCGTAATCACTCCGACGATTGGTCCAGGAGTTCCGAATGGTTTCATAAGAAGAGCGGCCGTGAAAAATCGCACAATATAGTAAAACTGCCGTAGAAGATGCGAAGCCCCAGAAAAAGTGCATAGCATACGAAGCTGACCAATGTGGAATTGAGTATAAATCCATAGCAGTTTTGTTGAGAGTATAATCAGAACTCAACACAAGTGAAATGTTGTACCTGCCTCCAGCTTCGTCCCAAGTTCCAGAAGACATAGCCGCAAACTTCTGTGTGTTTTGTGAGTTGGAAAAGTACATGATCGGATATAATATCCAGCAGCTGAACACAGCCCCCAGAAATCTATTTGCATTTGCCCAGAGGGGTGTGTATAGGGGTGAGAAAAAAGAGATATAGTTCCAATCAAGGGAAAAGTCTAAAAGACCAAATCCGTAGGTCCCACTACCTAAAATAAAAGCTTTCCAGTTGTTTTGGCCCATATAACACAAAATGGGGAGTGAGCTAAGCATTGGCCAGATGAGAGATGGAAACCATTGATATCCAAAAGTACAAAGTGCAACGATACTGAAGAACTTGAAAGATTTTGAAGTCGTAGATGGATGTTTGTGCATGCTGTTGAACAAGGCGACGTTGGGCAGAACACCGGGGTCTAAAGCACGGTAGTTAGCTTCGGTTTGGTTGAGATACACAAATGCAATAGCATTGAAACGCAATGGAGACTAATATAGTTGGCCAAAGCCAACTACCGAAGATCGGAGTCCTAGTCTGGTTCAACTTAAAGAAACGGCTTCCAACAAACTTACAGAACATCTGTGGTGGACGGACCAGAACGTCACGGTAAAGGCCAGCAAAGCCATACCCCATCAACTGGGTGGTCATCAAGAAAATAATGGACCATCCTGCACTAATCTTCTTGTTGTAATATAGTTCCATTGCAGATAACGGGCCGAGACCATACGCAGTGTAACTGCTTCCCCAGTAAGCGACGACAATTAAGGCGTGCTCTTTAGCATTCCACGGCCCCGCATTCAGGTTCCAAGACATCCCGAAGGTGGTAAATTGACGACGTGGAAGATACTTAGCCATAGCTGACCCCATACCCCATGACAACAGTTGGACAACATAGCTGGTTAAACTGACAGAATAGGGCTTGAAGTAGTAAACGGTTGAGATAGTACAACCAACTACCACCCAGAAAGTGGATAGAATCCAAAAGCGAAACGTAAGGATAGGTTCCCTAAGGACATCAGAATATTGCATGTGGGTTAGGAGAGAAACATACGTATCGTCATTGGAGAGATCTACCGTCTGAGCAACAAGGGGAATCGGGTAGTCATGCAAGCGCGGGTCAACAAACTCTTCATCGGTACTCGGAACGTCGATCTTGCCTGCATCTACACTTAAATCATCCAATGGGTATGTCTCCTCACTAGATGCATCGCCTTCGGTGAGCCCCTCGGCGGGCTCCTGCTGTGGGTTGTGGTCTGAGGCAATAGGTTCATAAACAACCCCTCGAAACCTGTCGCCACCCATGTTACTTTGCTTGTGTAACACAAGCTCGTATTACTGCAGAGATCACCAACAGGGGTTTTCAATGCAATGGCGATCGATCGGTTGTCAGAGATAATGAGATAGATTTTCAACCAGAAGTTCGAGCTGAACGAAGCGAGCTTTATCAAAATAATGGCACTCTATTCTCAAATATACTTACGCAACTAAAAGGTTTTTGAAGCGCGGTAGGGTACTTTTATAGCCATGGTTGCGAACGAGTAAGGGGAGACCATTCGCCCAGGCAACGCTCCTTTTCAACAGGCGAGGCGCCCCGAAGCTAGGCGCAAGGAGTCTGGCCCATAATATCTATCGCCGCTTTTTTATACATAACAAGCGCAACGACATGGGAGTTGGATCGGCTTCAGGATAAAGTACTATAGCCAAGAGTCCGAATTCTCATCAACTGTTTCCCTGTTTTGTTTATCACCAAATTCTTTCAAACTCAACAGCCCAAAGTACTTCGCCTCTGTCATACCCTTCTGCCAAGCTATCCCACAATGAGGGCAATATTTTTACTCTCGTTCTGTCTTGAAATGGTCAGCCTCATACTCGCTGCTCCGATCAACTATAATGGCCCAGAGGTATATTTGTTCTGAGGCGTCTGCCCTGCTATTGTCGGCTATATTTACTGACTTTCACAGGCAATGGCCCCTCGAACTTTGGTAGATAGTGCTGTGAGTGAATTCCTTAACTGCTCTTGAGCGAACTACTGATCATCATAGTGTAAGATATACTCCTGGTAGACGGTTTATTAACACTGTGAAAAGCTAATATTTGTTGACAGAGTAAGTTTTCACCTAAATAGAATTTTGTGATGGTAGCTTACTTCAAATCAAGTACACTCGACGACATTCATGAATTTGACAAGTAGTTTCTCTTTCAAGAGGCCAGTATGTGATCTATAATAACTGCCACCTTAGAAAACAGTGTAAATGGAACTTAACTAACTAGAAACTGAACTCAGTAGATTCTATGAAATCTCTTCCCGGGGCGGAGATCGGAAGACTCTTTCAATCACAGCAGGAGACCTATAGGCCTTCAAATAACATTCTTTTGCCGATATTATGTGAACTTTTAGTGAATTGCTTGTTGAACATGATTTATAAATCCTCTTGAGAGTTCATAAAACTGGCTACTTATCACAGAAAAGGCCTTCCACAATTATCCAGTACTCGGCGTTTCATTAGTTAATGTTTCCCACATCATTTTGTCTATTTGAATCTTTTAACGTTCATTTACTCTCTGAGAAAGAATAATAATCAGTGTCTCATCGTCAGCCTCACATGCATGCCAGTATATTGCACCAAAAGGTGGTCAACAATAGGGATCTTTCCAATGTGCTTCAACGTTTTCATGTTATATATATGCTACCTAACACACACCCACACTAAGCATGCCTTGACTCAAACGCGACATTTTCATTTGACCAATCATGGATTTTCCAAAAGTTACGACACTTGCGCTGAGTATTGAACTCAGGCTTTCCTGTTGGCTCAAGGAATACTACCGGTGTCACATCTGACGCACACATGAGAGCTTTTCGAATTGTCTCGATACAGTGATCAACGTGGCCACGCACAACTTCATCGGGTGCTCTAAAAGCAGTCACATTACTGTAGTCCCAGTCTTCTCTGTATGTGTACTGCCTAACCATATTCTAGAAATATTTAGCCAAGCAACAGTGCATTGGGATTCCAACATACCAGGCAATGGAGTTGGTGAAAGACGTCCAGAAATCCTTTGACCCCCTCTCCGTATTCGGGAGCCACATGAGTGTAGTGTTCTGGCGGGGTTTTGTTCAGGAGCTCAAGTTTGGTTTCTGGGAATTTGACCGGCGTTACTGGACTATTGTCAGTATCTCAGTTCTCGCTTTCAGATGTAGTTCGTACCTTTCCACAGATGAAGCCATGCTTGTTCTATCTCAGCAGTGGGTTTTCCTCTGTATTCTGATGGTTGCATCAGATGGTTTTGTTCTGTAAACTCTTCGTACTGTAGATAATTGGTGTCTAAGAATGGTGCTAGAGTTGAAATGAGAATCAATCCTTCAAGATCGGTTGTAGAATCTTACAGTAGGGTGATAATTGTCTCGCACATGCAATATCGCTTGGCATTCGGTTCACGATGATATAGACAGCCAGCAGAGCCACAAGAATGCTCTGTAGGACGAGAAACGATACTAAACATTGTCTCTGACGCGCTGCCGACCTGTAACTTGATATTCGTTCTGCAAAATCCGGATCTCTTAAAAACCATTCCTTTTCCGCTGGGTCTTCCTGTTGAGCTGACTCATGTTGCGAGTCCGCAGAGGCTCCAAAACCAAGTACAGTGTAGAAAAGCTTCATGTTGACAAACAAATAGAACATGGAATTCTAACCACCTTCTGAATGACAAAGTCGGAGCTTTAGAAAATCCGATGGTAAAACTGTAAACTGTAGCCAGGGATTGATTCACATACATTCACAGTGCCGTCAGACGTTTGTCCAAATTTCAATTTCATGATAATACGGTGCGGGTAATATGACAGAGCTTTAGACTTTCCGTTGCGGTGTGGTTGAGAACGAGGCGCTGCAGGCGCCCTCAGTTCAGCGCTGCGCCAGTATTGTGAACGTGTCTGCCGACGGAGTCAGCACCAGATTAAGCGACACAAATTTAATCTCTCGAAAAACTGCAGGATCATACACGACCCCATCAACGCTTCCAAGGAGATTTTATTCCAGGGAAACATGGAGGAGACAGAAGGCCAACGTTCTTGATGTAAATCTTTTTATTTCGATTCTTCGTGGTTTGGCCATGGTCTTCCAAAGGTTACGAGACCGACTTGAAAGTTGGCGTGCACAAACATACATACCAGTTGCTGAGACGGAAAATGATTATAAAAGGTACGCTCAAGTTCTCTGTTGTGAATAATGTCTGTCGGAGCTACAACAGTAACCTATCTACAGACATAATTTTCACAGCCACTCTAAATCCATATATGTGTATATAGCAACGTCTCTTGGAATTCTTCTACTCGTAGCATCACTTGCCAATCTTCATTTGTGGTCAAGAACCCCCAAGAAGGCTTCGGTTCTATGTAAAAATCCACCTGTGCGCAGAGAATGGAGGGCTTTAGATGAAACCGAAAGAACCGAGTTTTTTGAAGCAGTAAACTGTCTGACCAAAGTTCCTTCGCGCTGGGGATTGAATGGGACACATTATGATGATTTTGCTCTTCTGCATGGAAGAATTGGCTCCTGGTGTTCGTGCATTCAAGTGTCTTGTTTTATTGACTTTTGCTAAAGAGACCAGGTCACCGCTCAGCATCGTTCTTTCCATGGCACCGTAATACCCTGGCCATCTGGGAAAGGGCACTGAAAGATAATTGTGGATATACCAACCAAATCCCGTGGGTCCAATTTCATCTATGTCTGGTCGACAAACTGACTGTCTTCAGGTATTGGGATTGGTCTTTAGACTGGATGGATCTTGCCAACTCATCGATATGGGACAGCACGACAGGATTCGGTGGTGATGGAGACCCAAAAGGTCCTGTAACTGTTGGCAAAGGACGCTGTGTTATTGATGGCCCGTTCTCACATTTCAAACCAATCATATACAATCACACCTTCGGTCAACACTGCCTTTCGAGGGGCTTTCGAGATGGTGAGACACTTGGGCGCCTACCCGGCAATAGGTACAGTCCAGAATCAATTGGGCGAATGCTGCGAAAGTCAACATATGAAGAATTTGTTCGAGATGTTGAATCCTACCTACACAACACAATGCATCAGTCTGTTGCCGGAGACTTTTTGGCTATGACTGCAGCAAACGGTACAGTTCCTAGGGATCCATTCTGTGTGCTGATTGAATTCAAAACTAACTCTATGTTTAAGATCCATTATTTTACCTTCATCACGTTCAAATCGACCGTTTATGGTGGCGTTGGCAGCAAGAGAACCCTGGGCACAGACTGAAAGAGTATCACGGAAAGCATATGTTCAACTCTACAGGAGAGGCGAGTACTGATGACCCACTCATGTACGCAGGCTTCTCAGAGGATATCGCAGTATCTAAAGTCATGAATACTGAGGGAGGCTATTTGTGTTATCGCTATTAAGTTGATAAATGATGATCAGTTCCATATCTCCTACTTCGAGCAAGATCATATTTGAACATCCATCCATCTTCATTCATATGTCTAATAAATTTCTCTATATATGACAGACGGTTGTTTCATCAAAATTTGCTTTACTTCATAGAACGAGCGAAATTCAAATGTTCAATATTTCATTACCAAGAAAGTCACATTCATTTTCAGCAATAGATTTTGTTTTTCGCGGTTCGTTGCTTCAAGTGAGCGTAAAATACGTAAAATGCAAATTCACAAGTTGGCTCAAATCCCTTGCAATAAAAACGTTACTCAAAATCCAAGTGAAAGAAAAACTGATCTTTCCCAGGGGGTTGTGAGAAAGAAATTCGTAGATGCAAGTCGACCAAAATGGTTTTCACGTATTCCAGGCTTCGGAAACGGTAGATTTGCAATCTTGAACTGTTGTTTGCTCGATCGTTATTGTAGGCGCTGCGCCAATCCAGAATTTTTGAGGCGCGGCGCCCGAGATGCAGTTTGGCGCAAGTCAAGTAATAGCGCCGGGTGTCACAACCCCCGCGCCTGTATTTTTTTATGTGGGGAGTTTACCTAGCATTAGCAGTTATCTTATGTTACATGAGAGTGAAGGAGATATTGTCAAGAGAAGAGGAGCCCAAGATGAAGGATAACGCAATCTTGAAACTTTTCACTTCCAACATGCCGAAGTCCCAAAGCCATTATCTCTTTAGCAAATATGATTCACTTCCCACGGATGAATCCAAACAAGAAAGCACTCTCAGAGAAGAGAATACCATCCCCGCGAAGAGATTGTCCTTTTGGCAGACCAAATTTTGGATCCTCACAACAATCTTTTTTATATCACTTTCGGCGTGGCAAGCTGCAGAGCTTCACACGAGGAAATTTCTAGGTTCTTTTGAGAAGGGGTTTAGTACGGAGTTTGGTAAGTCATGTGTCTTTTCTTCTCGACTATTATGTACTTGTGCATTCAGCAGTTTCTAAATAGGTTTTCTCTAGGGCCTGGCAAACATATGATTGAATTGGAACAGATATCATTCACAGGAAGTCCTCATTTTCATGAAGATGGAGCTGAGTTCGTCCCCGGCGAAGCTACCGGACCGCAGTACATTGGAGACCCGAGCAGGGCAATAGATCATGCTTGGGCGTCTTTGACATTTGGTAGGTGGTTCTACCGGGGGATCTAAGGAACCACTTCTCACAGATTCTAACTTTTCTCTAGGGAGATTCATCCTTCTTACAGAAGAAGAAGCCAAGAATGCGTGGGGAAGTGAATATGCTCAATATTGGAGCCCCAAAGACGGTGGCTATGTGGCCGGGTACGTATTCCACTCTTTCTGGTTACCTAATCAATACTGAGTATTTTGTTTCAATAGCCTGGAAATGCTACACACATTACACTGTCTGGTATGTTAAAAAATAGATCGTTCTATCAGGATAATATTGACATTTGACGTAGGATCATATAAGAAAAGCGTTCTATCCTGAGGCGTATCCGCTAGATAGTCCTATCCACGGAGTAATGCATCGAGGTGAGCATAAGACTCATTTATCAGAAGAAAACGTAACATTGAATTACTGAACAGATCACTGCATTGACCATCTTCGACAAATGGTGATGTGTAATGCCGACATCACTCCGATTCCATCGAGATTCTACAGTGGCATCGATCAGAATTATATCGATTCTGACCGTCCTCACACTTGCCGAAACTTTCAGAAAATCCGTGGGTGGGTGACAGAGAGATGGAACGGGACTTTGAAGGTGCAGCCTCAGAATCCAACGGGTCCAGCGAATGATGAATGGAAGAACGGTCCGTGATAGTGCCAAGATCGGTACAGTAATACTATAGTCAAATTGAGATATTTAGAGCTACTGGCTGTGGTCCAATGCATCAAATTTGAGGGATTTATTTGACTATCAGCCTTATTGAGATACACTCGGGGAGCTATGAGCCTCCTTACTGCAATTAAATACGTATATCACACGCATCCAAACACCAGTTTCGATATAAAATCCACGCTGCACTTTGAAATAGCCCACCCGAAGTTTAGAGTTCTTGACATATCCCATCTACCTTGTCAAAACGTCACAAACCCCATCAATAACATCTCAGGATGGTTAAAATCTAGCGGCATGGCACGTAAGGATGTTGTCAAGAATCTGGGGTCGGTACGGGCACACCGTTTACGCTAAGGTTCATATAACAACCTTATGTAAAGAAGTCACTTGAAGGCATTTCAGAATTCCTCTACCGTATTTACGTGGTGATGAAGTTCAATGAAGCACATGTTAAGATTACATGAAGGGTCTCTGATCTAAATTGGATCAGCTTGAAGCTACCCAGACTCAGCTAGAACCGCATTTGCGCATCTGACCTGTTTTAAGATAGCATACTTTTTCCGATCGGCACCTTAGCTTTTTTTCTCAGCCCGCCACTTTAAACTCACTTATCCCTCCGTGTTCCTCTCTCACCATGCACATGCACATGCAAACTCCACCAAACTCCACCTGTCCAAGGCTCGCTACTGCAAAAGTCAAACTCAATCGACGGCCAGTCCCGCTTTCCCGAGAAGGTTTATAGTACGTGCCGTGTCCGAGGGTCCGCATTCGCAAACGAAGAGGGCTCAAAGTATATATTCCTCGCACAGCTTACAAATCTTGCAACGCTTCAGCGCACGAGTATCAGAAGCGAACATGTTGCTAGGGAGGAGAAGTTGCAACCGGAAGCTCCTCCACAGGATAATTCTTCTTGCCATAATCTCGTACTCTCGAGCTGCTTTTGTGGGTTTGCTCCGTGGCATGCTCATGGTATTCCTTCGCATTCAAGGAAGGAGGCTTTGGAGGCTGTTGAGGTTATTGAATATTGTGCATCTTGATCGGCGAGATCAGGGACACGGCTCAGAACCTTCAATCTGCGTTTTTGAATACCTGTTACTTGTCCCCATAGCGTGCGGTGCACGTATCCTTATTCATGAAATCTAGCTTGGAATTGTACGCCAGAGGCCCCATCGTGTTGAGAATTGCGGGGTCAACTCTAAAGGATAAGCAGTTCAAGAATGACAATGAGTGTTTGAATTCACATGTGCGTAAATTTGAATTGGGGTGAGCTTTTATATAAAGTCATTGACGGTCGTGTCTGTCTGTTCGAATCAAAGCACTCTCAGTTCTTTAACTATATCAACAGTCTCACTCACAGCTTCTTCACCATGCCAAAGGCAGACTCTGCACCAGCATCTCCTAACCTGTCTTTGGATGGCAGCGTATGCTATGATGGCATGCTAGGATCCAACGCTCGAAATGGAAAACGACTTATTGTCCTCTGTGATGGTATGAATCTCGTATGCTGATGTCTAAAAGCACCTTATTGATCTATTTTTTCTATAGGCACCTGGCAAGATGCCGAAAGTAGCCCAGAAAAGCGAAAGCCACCAACGAACATCATTCGCATGGCTAGAGCGATCAAGCCCGAGACCTGGATCACTGAAGAAGTAGAGGTGCCCGATAAGCATGGCCACAAGATTGAAGGCAAACCCCTCGAGACTGTTAAAAGACAGATCGATCAGATTGTGTACTACCAGTCTGGTGTGGGAACCGGAGTCACAGATCAACTCACTGGCGGTAAGAATCCTCTCAATCCAAAGCGATCTTGTTGCTTACATGCTCAAAGGCAGTTTTGGTATCGGACTTTCCGAGAAGGTCCGAGGCGCATACGCCTTTTTGGCCAACAACTATGTCCAGGGAGATCGTATCTTTATTTTCGGCTTCTCTCGTGGTGCCTTCACTGCTCGTGCCATTGCCGGGCTTGTCAGCAAGATGGGTTTGTTGGACAAAAGAGGTATGTATTGCATGATTGATGTTGTCCGAGATGGGCTTTTGGAGACTGGATCGCTAATGGTATCGCTTTTGTATTAGGCATGGATAACTTCCCAGAGGTGTACAAGAGATACTGGAAGATGCCAAGAAGCCTTTCTCCTGAACAAGAAGAGCTACAGTGGGCTGAAGCTCGCAGAGACTTTGGCATTGAGCCACCAGCGGATGGCCTGATCGAAGCGATGGGTGTCTTTGATACCGTTGGGTTAGTTTCCCTCCACACAGCAGACTGCTTACAGTCATGAGCCTCTTACTCGGGTTACAAGCTAACGGTTTCCAGCTTCCACCGTCCGTTGACTGGAAGATTTGCCTGGTTGGACCGGTTCTTGGGAGAGCAGTACGAACTCCGCAACACGGAGTTGCCACCTCAAGTAAGACACGCTTTCCAGGCTCTCTCGCTGGACGAGAACCGTTTCGCATTCAAGCCAACGCTGTGGTACCTGCCAAAGAAGCTGGTCAACGGCGTGAAGCGAGACACGGTATTGAAGCAATGCTGGTTCAGCGGAGAGCACAGTGATTGCGGTGGGGGAAAGAAAGATCCCCGCCTCTCCAACGTCGCTCTCGGATGGATGATCTCGGAGCTGGTAGAGCGCAAACTGCTCGACTTCGATCCCGAGTACTTGCTCGAGGAGGACAACCTCGACCACACGTTCCGCAAGACTCAGCAGTGGGCACCCAGCAAAGGCGAGGGTGGAAAATGGTGGGAGGGCGAGAACATCATCGTTCGGGCTTTCCTTACCTTTGTGTGGTTCTTCTACCTCAACCCCTACATCCGCATCTCGCAATTCCTGGGCCGCAAAAGTGCCTGGGGTTTGCGAAGACCTGGCATGTATCACAGAGAAGGTTTCCGCACCAACGAGTTCATCCACGCTTCGGTCCAAGACCGCAAACTCGAGCGCGTCAATCTGCCACTGGTCAACAACAAACATTGGCCATGCCAATCGTTATATGGCTGGGTAGCTCCACAAGATCAGATTAAGCCTCTGACAGCAGCCAAGGATGAGAAATTTGTAAAGAACGACGTTGATGATTACAACGCCCTCTATTCTTCCAAGACCAACAGAAACGACCCAAGAAACAACGCAGAAAGAGAGCAGGAACATACCGAAGAGCCCAAGTACTGGAGAAAGTCTGTCGGGGGTGAAGTGTTTACCTTGAGGCAGACTGTGCCAAGCGAGATTGAGCTGCGCTGCAAGAACAACATCCGCAGCGCCGCACCAGAGACCGGTAAGTACCTCATGCGACCAGCTTTCCGTACCAGTACTAACATATCCTGCAGCTTCTAGCGAGATGAGATTCTCTCGAGCCTACGGACGGAAGATCTACGAGAACAAGTTCCACGATTTCGGCCTGTCGCCAGAAGATGCGCAGGATCAAGATTGGCACCTAGAGCAGAAGGCAATCGATGCAGCCGAATGCCATCACTCGCCTGAGTACCAGGCCAAGCAAAAGTCCATTCACCGTCACGAGCAGCAGGCGAAGGACCAACGTCAAATCGTCATCCAGCGTGAGCTCGGCCACAAGCAAGAGCTGGAAGAATTCCAGAGACGTGAGAAGGAGCACCAGAATCAGCTCGGGTTGGACTTCTCCTCCAAGAAGGGTAAGAAGGGCAAGAACGAATTCAATGATTACGGTCATGCTGACCATAAAGCCATTGAAGGCGTGACTGCATAATTCACTGAAGGATTCAATCATTGAAAAAGTCATTGTGGTGCTTATGTTTGGGGAAGTAAGGGGAAAGGAAAAGCAAAACTAAATTGTCACAGCTGCATCTCTCATTTATCGTTGGAAATTCTCCTTATCACTGTCCTTTACTAGTATTAATAGTCGTTTTCAATTTGGATTATTATAGCACCAATTTAATGGATGCATGCTCTAGTGAACGAACCAGAATATTGCCCGCTTAGCTCGCTGTCGGTTGACTATAATCAATGGATCGATGGGCACCACAGTGAATGCTCTTGTTCGGAGAGCATTGATTTATTTAAGGAAGAAAGAGAAGCTTCAAGAGGGGGGCCTTTATTCAGGCAGTAGCCGATCGCATGATTCTTCCAAAGCTAACAAAAGACACGAAAATTATATAACTCTCCCTCTTGTTTAAGCCCTCAAGTTTCTCTCTCGTCCGACTTAATGACATTTTGGCTGATGCAAATTGCAAGTATGAGAACTTCAGGACCCTTGATAACTCATGTTAATAAGTTTACCTATCTAAAAAATCTTAAGATTGGAGGCATCAGATGATGGCTCTCACAGTGTGGTATATGACATACATTTTACATCTAATTCACTATGCTAAATTAATTTATCATGGATTTTGTTATTCAAAGTGAAACCGACGTGAAAATATCTATTAAATATCTCGTATTCTATAAGAGAGAGGAAATGTGGGTTAGTCTAATTAAAATTGCCTCCGGAAAGATTTCATCTATTCCTTGTCTAATGCTTAACAAGATCTAGGCAGATATATGAATAAGCACTAATATTTAGATATCGTAAGTCAAATGTAATTATTCCGACTCAGGTGTAGTTGTTCTAGCTCGATAACTACCAATCTTGATTCGGCCAATTTCTGGGACGATCTAATCCACCCAGTCAGGTAGATTAAATAAAATCCATCTATCTAATACCTTAGCAATTCTAAACTAAATCGTACATTCCCAACAGATATCGATCGCTTTGCAAATGAGCGTGGTATATCAAGCGATCATGCGGCCGTACTTTTTCAATTATATATGTATTAACAAATTTATTACTATATTCCTATGGATTAAAAGTTATATGTTTAAAAGATATAATATTATGACTAGAAGCTAATAGTTTTTAATGATAACTTTTCAATTTTTTCCTTGCACAATCTTACAACTACAAACTTGTTTCCACGTTACTGATAATTTGGTGAGATATTCTACTTGCTGAGATGAGATTCAAATTATGCTTCCATGCATCTTGTAGAATATCCTTTTCTGTCCATCCAGCATGTTTCTTGTCTCTGTGTTTTTTCACAACTGATTTCTCTTGATATGTTTTTAGGCATGATTTGAAGCCGCAACGAAAAGGGCCCAGAAGTTTTCTAGCTTGAGATTTACGCTGCTGCTGCCTGTCATTGTGTTTCTTATTGAAGCTCTTAATGTCGGCCTTCTTCCGCGGATGGGAGGGAGAATTACTGGCGTTAATCAGTTTCCTGTTACACTGTAACGCAAATTTTGAGATATCCGATTCCACCCATCCGGGATGCTTCTCCTGGCGATGCGTTCTCAAGGTTGAAGTTCTATGATGATAAACCTTGGGACATGCTCCGATACCGCACCTAAACGGCCCAAAGCGCTTTATAGCGTCTGCAACTCTCTGGTTTTTTCTCTCCATGCGTATTCGATCCACTTCCCTATCATGCGCTTTCCGATGAGCTTCTTGCTGGGCTTTCTCTAGAGAGCCAGATTCAAGTTGTCGAGGTAGACATTCCATGGTTCCCTTGGTCTTGCTCTCTTCAGATGCAACACCTATTTTCTTTGGTGGTGTTTTGATGGATTGCACACTTCTTTCTCTTTCGTGCTCTTCCCAGTCCTCCGAAACAAGAGCCATGCTCCTGGATGGGCTAGCGAATGATTGCATATTCTGCTCAAACTTGGGCTTCTCTGCCGTGGTCATCATCATATTATTCTTACACTCGCGATCTTCCGACATAATTGTTGTATTATTTGATAATGCTTCGAGAACTTGTGTGCTTTTCTCAGACTCAGGAGTCTTCAAACTAGATGGGGGTGTGGTGAATTGCGATTCTTCTGCTCTCTTGGAATTGCTGAGTTTGTCCATGAATGAGCTGGCTAAATCTTGAAGCCTCCCTGGACAAGGATTGCCTAGAGGGGCGCCCTCTTGCAACCTTTCGTTTGGGGGATAAAACATATCGAGATTGCGCATTTCTGCTGGATCAGTGAGGCCGAGGAGTAACAGTATCATCTTATAAAGCTGTTCAGTATCCACTCTAGATCGATGATTCTTTCCAACCAGTGAACTTCGAGGAAATAGAAGTGGAAATATTGTATCTAGGCGAAAGCAATTAAAGATAGGCAGGGCCTTTTTCCATGCAGGAATCGCAACTAAAGACAAGGATTGATCAAGAATATTGAAAAGCCCAAAAGTCCTGAAGACTTGAGATAAAATGCGCATGTCACAGCTACCAGTGCTCCATTCAACAAGCGTGGTAGTGTTGTTGATTCCGCACGCTTTCATGGCATCCGCGAGGCCACTGACTGTCACGAGAGATTTATCACTTCCTTGAAAACGGCGAGAGTAAGTTCGAAATCTTGCTTCCTGCACCTCTTCAGTAGCTGTCGGGCGATTGCCTAGAAATCCAAGCGCGTGAGCTTCCACACTGGACGCCCAATCGATCAGGACGTCTAAGATGATCTGGCCACGCGTATCAAGGAAGGTAACTTCATGGAGCTCAAGGCTACTATCCACTCTGTCGTAGCTAAACTCGGTGTCGACAAACACAAATTCATGAATGCCTCCAAGACGCAAGTTGACACATCTTGCTTTTGCAGCATGATCCATAGCATGTTTAAGTTTTTTCCATGCACTGCCTAGAGATAACACCGGGATTTCCAAGTCTCGAAACAAACGAGTAAGATCTACTGGTATATCAGGAAGTTCGGGTATCTTGTGTTTCCAGCTTGCACTGATAAAATGAGTGTGACAGCAAGTCGAATGAGGAAACATTCGACGGTTTCGGCAATTTGTAATGTCGCAAAAGCCGTCGAGGATTTTGATCCGGAACATTCCTAATTGTTTTAGCACGCTATTGATCTTGTACTGGGCATGACACGTAGTGCAACGTAATTCCAACTTGAACACATTGTCCCAGCCATCAGGATAGTGAATGTGCTTAATCTTAAGGCTGGCCGTATCTAGGGCAATGTCGCGATCATTTTCGCATGGCTCAAAATTGAAGTTCTCGATCATTACGACCATGGCTCCTCGACATTTAGTACCGGCTGCAGGCAGTGCAAGTTTGAGCTTGGGGTTCTGTACTAATGAAATATGAGTAAATTAAATTGTAACATCGTGGGAGAGACTTGCATAAGCATGAGATGTTCCGTGCGAGTACATCTTCTCGTAATGTATTATCCTAGTCTTATTTAGGGGGTGTTCTGTCAAGATGGTACTGCGTTTACTGACCGGAGTTGGTGTTCTGGACGAAGTACCTAGGTTATGCAGCTTAGCATTAGGTACCTGGCAAGGTCCCTCAGAATTAACAAAATTTGGAAGAATCCATTCTTCCCCCATTCTCGCACTGTGACTCGTTTCCGGTCGCCACGCATCGGAAGCGCTAATATACGACCGGACCAATGATGCCAGAATGAGAGGATATGATTCAACTGAGTTTGGAGAAGAGGAATACCACGAGCAAAACCGAGTGATGAGACTATCAAATGGACGAACGTCTTGCATCGCGAGTATGTCCTCTTCAAATTGCTGATCCTCCTCGAATTCCTCATCCTCCTGCGATGTCTTTGTCTCCAACAGCTTGACAATAACACCATCATCATACATTTGGTTATCAAGTGCAGAGTCTGGTGCGAGCTGAAGTGAATTAAAACAAAGCCTAGGAACCTTCAACTTACCACCTTCCCCATGTGCTAGATAATTGTGCCTCGAAATCCTGCGCTTCTCGGTTTCCAAGCCGCAATGCTGACATTTTACCATATTATGGACTGCATCCCAATGCGGGCGCAATAAAGGATACAACGTTGACCTCCCTTCACAGTCTGGGTGTGGACATGCTTCCCACATTGGATTATGGTATCGCATCTGGTGTGCAAACAGCGAGGACCTTCCGCTGAATGAAACCTGTTCTATGGCACGTTGACAGCCTGGTTCTATACACAAATAGCTTCGAGCCCTACAAACTTCTGAGGGCGGAAGTAGGAAGATTCTGGCAGAATGGTTGGGTGGAGGTTTGCAGTCCAAAATCTGAGGGCCAATTAACATCTGGGAAACCGCCACGGTAGGAACCGCTGAATCTATCCAAACAACACACCACTTACTCGTTTGCTTCTTTTCTTGCGCGTAGTCTCGTAAGCATTCCAGAATATTGTTCGCAGAAAATCAGCAGTAAGGCTTTCCTGCATCATGTTGTTACACTCCTGAAAAGGCTCTGTGAAAATCAACGAAGGAGTAAGGAAGCCAATCTCTTCCCAGGTATCTCCTTCCCACCAGTACCTCGAACCAGGACTTTCTCCAGGATAGCGGCAAAAAATGAGCCTTGATGCCTTGTGAACAAAGCCATTATCTGCGCGCAAAAATGCGTAGAGAGTAGGCTGACCACCAGTCGTGACTTGCAGCCTCTTCGTCTCATTGGATGGTGCAGGATCTTGAGGCTGGATCCAGGTCCAGGCAGGGGTTCCATTGACAAATTCAAACATTGCAAGTTCTCTTTAGTTCTCTTAGCTTTTAACAAATTGGTTGAGAGCTGTGGAGTCGAAATTGAATTACGGAGGTCAAGACTAGCTGCCGTTAGGGGCCAGTCAGCGCGTCCACAGGGAGTTCGGCTTAGGCTTCATCACGTGTTAGCATAGCCGCTAGCTCTGCGATCCGCACAAACTGGAATTCTTTTGTCAAATTCTTCTTCTCCAGCTACCAATCATCCCGACATTCCACATCCAACCCTCATCACCCAGAATTCAAGCCAAGCCAGGTCAGTATAATTTCCAGGTTGGAAAGCTCATGACTATAACCATAACTAGATCACGACTAACATCATGGCTCCTGTCATTTCTACCCTACAGATACCTTCGGCGTCTCTTTGTAGCCCCGAAGAATCTGCTTCGCCATGACGCGCACCAGTGTGTTGAATGATGCTCTGAACTCGATGAACAACGCCGACAGAGCCGGCAAACGCCAAGTCCTCGTCCGCCCAAGTTCGAAGGTCATCGTGAAATACCTTACCGTCATGCAACGCCATGGTACGTTGGAACCATGTGCAAAAGTAGGGCGTAGCAAGCTCACCATTTCACAGGCTATATCGGCGAGTTTGAGGAAATCGATGATCACCGCGGGGGCAAGATTATTGTGCAGCTGAATGGTCGGTATGTAGTCCTGTCTTCTTGATTGTCACCCCGGCACTTTCACAGAGCTGAGCTGATTCAAGCAACTCCAGGCTCAACAAGTGCGGCGTTATCTCCCCACGCTTCAACGTCAAGATTACCGACATTGAGAAGTGGATCGTGAAGCTTCTCCCCTCTCGCCAATTCGGCAAGATCGTTTTGACGACCTCTGCTGGCATAATGGATCATGAGGAAGCTAGACGAAAGCACGTCTCGGGCAAGATCGTTGGCTTCTTCTATTGAACGCCAACTTGGGCTCTGGATCTCTAGATTACAACTGGGTACAGAGCAGCAACGTGGAAACTTTCGGTGGTTGCTACTTCATGGAGGCGAATGCATTACATAGGCAATAAAAAGAATTTGCCCACCCGTGTCAAAAGTGTCTTCAGAAGCACCCATCGCCGTATGATAGGTAAATGTCTCTAAAATGATAAATATTGGCTACGAAAGCATAATTTCCCAAATCGCACAGCGAAAGCCAACCTATATCCCTTTATCTTTGAAGCGACCCAGAAGTCAGAACTTGCTCGTCGCGTTGAGAGTGCGGTCCGTTCTGAAGTTGGTCATGGCTAAGTATATCCTCGAATCTAGACAAGTCTTATACTTAGCAGTCTTTATTTATACCATTGAAACATATTCACATACCCTCTTTATTAACGTTCTAGTCACGACTTTACGTGCCAGCTCGATGATTCACCAAGTGTACTATTAATCCTAACTCGAATATCTTAGGGGGTAGTAGGATATATCTTCCTACGACTTATCTTCGAACCACGAGTCGTACCTTAAGCGTAAAAGATATATATTAACGGGTAATCCTTATACGGGGTCGAATAATACGCTAAGTTTAAGACAAGAGAATTACTAGATCTATAGGAGGAAGAACCTAGAGATAGGGGCTTAGGAACCTCCGGTAATAGAGACGGCGAATAAGAAGGAGCCTAGGTAGTATAAACAGGAGTATAATAAGGGAAAAGGAGATTAATAACTATAGAATTATAACTTTATATTCCTAGATATACTAGAGGATAATATTCGCGGAGGTATAAGGAACGATATTAGTAAGAACCTATATAAAATATAATAATTAAGCCTTAAGAGGCTAACACGTAGAATTAATAGAAAGCTAGGGAGGGAAAGAAAGCTATAGAGTTAGAAGCAGGAAAGCTATTATAAATATTATGCCTAGAAAGATCTAAGGATTTTCGAAGGAAGCAGAGACTCGTACTAGTAGGAAACTAACCTGTAAATACAGATATATCTAGAAAGCGCCTGAATAGGTAGCTATAAAGATTATTTTTCAAAAAATAAAAAAAAACTCCAATATCCTCAATGCTACTCGACCGGAACACGTAGTAATTCACAATATACTCTGCCATCCAATATGAGTAAATAAACACCAGTGGGTTTTTAGATTCTTGATCTTGATCCTAGCAGAACATCCCATCGATCAGGATTCAGGAAGCAGGGGTCTTGCGCGCAAATTCACGTCCGGATCACAATCCAGGAACGGATCTAGGTAGCAGCAAAATCAGCATCGGGCTTTGTCGGATTAAAACAAGAGGGCCGAGACGTAAGTTGTGGAGGCTGTATTGTATGTATGTAGAGTAGAGCCGCTTCTGAGTACCTACCGTATTCGATCGCGTCCAGATCGAAGGCGTGGCATATCGACAAGGACCTCGTGGGGGTTGTATAGGTAGCTTCTTATTTATATCATTCCTCTCGCCCTCTCACCTTCGAGCCCTCGAGCCCTCGAGCCCCATCCCCGTCCCCTTAACCCGCATAGCAGAAGCAACAGCAAAAGCGAAAGCAAAAACAAATGCAGAAACAGAAACCCCTCTCAGCAAGGAAAAGAAAAAAAAAGAAAAATGGAAAGGAAAAGAAAGTCTAGGGTACTCGAAGATGATCACCCACACTTACTTACCTTACTACCCATCCACTCAACTACTAACCTAACCTAACCTAACCTACCTACCCACGTATCTGGTGTTTAGGCAGGTGCTTATACACAAGACAGCGCAAGACAGTACATAGCGGAAAGGACGGGGTGCTCGGTGTATCAGTAGCAGTCAATCAATCCACATTCAGATCTTACGCACGGCTCGTTCCGTTGTGCAAAGAGGGGGGAATGGAAAGGGAGAAAGGAGGGAGGACAAGGAGGACGAGAAGGAGGAGTTGATAGAGAAAGGATGTGCAGGACAAGGAAATCTCTCAAGATTTCCCGACATGGCAGCAACTACAGTGGAGAGAGAGACGTAAGAAAGCCAAGTAAGCACCGGTAAGTAGGTATACGCGATACACACACACACACACACAGATTACATGTCCCTTCTTGGCGGAAAAGAAAGAAAGAGACAAGAAAACGACAAGGGGCTCTCATTGCGAGATATACAAGGCAGGGTAGGGTGTTTTTAAAACGCTTTTGAATTTCTCCGTGGCCCCTTTATTTAGAATAACCCAAGATGACAAGTCCATGACCCATATCCACCCAGCCAAACCGCCCAAAGAACATAATGACAAGAGGCACCTCGTAAACTCGACGACACAGACCAAACTGGTGAAAAAAGAAAAAGTAAAAAAAAAAAGACTAATCAGCCACCTCACTCCACTCCGCATGCCCTCTCTTTGTAGTAAGTAGTAGTAGGTATTTAGACGGGTATATCAATAAACAAGGCGGCCTGGGAAAATTTTTCAAATACACAACACCGGTTCTCCTGAGATATGATATGGTACAAGGTTCGCCCCGTGCTCGTGAACAACCGGGCAAACCATAGAATTATGGCCCAGATCATCACCCACGCAGTGTGATTCGAACTGAGCTTTCTCCCCTGGTCCTCATGGTATGGCTAGATGCTGCCCAATTAATCGGCTCGGCACTGCGAACCTGCTCATAGGCTTTGTGCTATTGATGCTCGTTGGAATGTCGTTGATCACGCTGGATTCCCTTTTTGTCTTTTGCCACCTATTCTTGGGCTTGGCTTCACACCTGGCTTGGCCCCAGTACCATTCACCATCCCATCCTCCTCTTTGACGGTACTAGGTCTCCGTCTCTTGTTACTAGTATTGGGGCTTGTGTTTGCGCTAGGTCCAGACGAAACAGTTCCTTGTTGACTTTGTTGTAGCTGCATATTTTGACTCTGAGCTGGGGAGCCCATGTGCGGTGAACCATCTGGGAGAGTAAGATGTTGCGCTGCAGGCGAGGCATTGATGGGGAAGTTGGGCATTCCAGGTGTTCTTGGGCCAGCTTGAGGAAGAGGCATTACTGTGGTGGATATAGTCGTGACGTATTGATCGAGTGCAGCAGTTGGACCGAGCGTTGGGTTGAGATGGCAGTAGCTCATTAAGGGATTCATCTGACCCATGACTTCGACGAGCTATGATGTTGTTAGATCATAGTTGCTAAGAGATCCGAGTGCAGCTCACCTCAAGAAATCGAAAGACCGACGGCGTGATCCCCATGTTCTGTTTGACATTTGACGCAGGTAGATCAATATCTGGCGGTGGCTGAGGAGGCGATTTCATAGGTTTCGGCTTTCCTTTCTTGTTCATCTCGGGAGAAGCTTTGCCGTCGGGTGCAGCATTTGCCTTGTGCCATTCTTTCTGCCATTCGTGTAGAGGGCGAGCGGCATCAATGATCTTGGTTCGTGGCAAGTATTCCTCGTGATGATTGGTGATAAATTCAAGTAGTTCCATCTTCTGGTCCGCATCAAAGAGAGCTTTAAGGATCCCGTTAGCGATCAGCTGATCTGGTTAGCGAAAGTCAAACATATCGTGAATGCCTTACTTGTGAACCATTATCAAACCAATATATAAAGCTTGATTTTTGACTCTCGAGAAAGTGCGTATTATTTGGAAGCTCTTTCTCGGTGCCACCCTCGACTATAATTTGCATATTCTTGATCCCGCCCTGAAAATGCGTGTAATAATATCTAGCGATAGCGGGATACGTGATTTCATATTGTTTTTGACAATTGTCGATTTCATCCCAGATTGAGTGACGCAACACTCCCTTGGGAGAAAAGAATCGAGCCACAAAGTTCACCCAGTAGTTGAGATCATCCTTTTGTTTCATCGCCTGAGAAGACTGTCAGTATAACCGCCAAAATGGAAAACTCGCGATACGTACTCCGAAACCGCTTAGATGGTCGCCGAACTGCATCAATCGCACCATGGAATATCCTCTGTACATCTTCTCCCCCTGCTGTTGCTTTTGCAGCATAGCTGCAGCTTGGGCTGCGGCCTGTTGTTGGGGGGCCGCTTGCTGTTGTTGCTGCTGCTGCTGCTGTTGTTGTTGCTGCTGCTGCGGTGGAACTGGAGGCTGACCTTGCTGTTGAGGTTGTGATTGGGGATTCTGCTGCGGTGGCTGGGGTTGGTTTTGAGGTTGGTTCTGCGCTTGATTTTGCTGGGCTGCGGCTTGGGCTTGTGCCTGGGCTTGCTGTTGCTGATGTTGCTGAGCAGCGATTTGAGCATGTTGCATATTCTGTAATTGCTGTGGGTTCATCTGGCCCTGGCCAGGATTATTATTGCCGCCTTGTTGGGCATTCTGCTGCTGTTGCTGCATTGCCATCTGATGTTGCATCAGTTGCTGCTGCTTTGGGGGGTTAGTGCCCAAACAAAAGGAAATCAGAATGGACCTCGTACCTGGTGCTGAGCTGCCTGCTGTTGAGCTGCCTGCTGCTGCTGCTGCTGTTCCAAGCTATGTTGCGCCTGGGCTTGAGCTTGCTGCTGTGCTTGTGCCAGGTGCTGTGGAAGGTTCACCGGTCTTGCCATTGGAGCACCTCGCATGGCTGCGAATTGTGCAGCATTCATGGGGCTCATTCCATTCGGCATCACCGGCATTGGGCCACTGTACTGTTGCGCCATCAGAGCTTGTCGCGCCGCATGTTGCTGTCTCTGCTGCTGGATCATATGTTGCTGTTGCATCTGCTGTAATTGTGGGTTGTTTGCAACTGCCAGAAATCATTAGCACGGTTCATCCAGAAGCACGGCCGGGTGTGGGAAATGGAGGGGACATACACGCCATCGCCTGCTGCTGTTGGTATATCTGCGCCTGCTGTGCCTGGCCAGGATTCAAATGCTGCAACGCATGCGCACTTGGTCCTCCAGCACCTGGCGGCATGCCGCCCATCAGGGCTCCAGCTTGACTGACCTGAGGTCCTCCTGGACCCGACACTCCCATATGCATTCCTTGAGGCATTCCTGAACCCGGTTGCCCAGGATTGTGCTGGATGCCCGCCATCGGATGACCTTGGGGTACGCCTGGGTGCTGCTGAATTCCCCCGGGATGTGGTGAGTACGACTGGGCCAGATTTTGCATCATGGTGAAGGTCTATCGGCCACGAGGTGGTGGAATGACGTGCAGCCCGGTTCCTCCTGCCACGCGCTCTGGAACAGAAAGACCGCCTCCGCCAGCTGGCTGACCAACTCTTCCCGTCCGGTTCTTGCGAAAGGTGACGGGTGTATGTCTAAGGCACTGGTATCGCGTGGGATATTAATAAGGCTTCAGGAACGAAGGTTTCGAAGTGTCGCGACAATATACAGGCTAAATCGAGAGCGGCTCAAATGCTTCGCAGCAACTGGCGTCGGAGCCAACGCGAACAAAAGATGGATTGGAGCAGTCGTCGGATCTCTCCCGCGTGATGGATGCGATGCGAAGGGAACCAGACGGTGCCACGGACTCTGAACTTTTGCGACGATGCAGAGAAGAAGAGTAAATCGCGCAATGGCCACGAGAGAAGACAGGAGGCTCGACCAAGGCTACCACAGCGGTGAGAGGTCTGGTGAGCAGTGAGGGATAGTAGCGGAGAGATATGAGTTGCCAGTCGACACGCGCATGGAGCAGCGTGGGCGATTCGGACTCGTCGTCGCGGTGGGTGGAGGGTGCGAGGTGGGTGGATGTCGTGTTGTGGTCTGTCGGGGAGACGTTTCCGAGATGACAGTCTGGGTCTGGGTCTGGGCTGGCTGGCTGGCGTGGGTTATTGAGATGGATCCAACATGAAGAGCGAAATGGACAGATAACAATGCTAGAGCGAGAGCAAGTTGGGGAGAGAGGGAGGGAGGGGGGAAGAGTAGATTGGGTGAGTGAGTGAGGTGAATTGGGTAGAGTAGGTAGAGAGAGGTAGGTACGGTAGGTAGGTAGAGATGGATAACGGGTGTGGTGGTAGTGGTAGTAGTAGTAGTAGTGAGATGGGGGACGTGGACGTGGACGGGGACGGGGGAGGTTTGATCAGGGCTCAGGCTCAGGCTCAGGCTCAGGCTGAGGTTCAGGCTGCTTGGGGGGGTTCTTGGGTTCGGTTCAGTTGTCGATCGCAGTCCGGTAGTGGTCTTTGGGCTTTAGGATTTGGGATTTGGGATTGGGGATTGGGGGGGACACGACGAGACGAGAAGCGGTGCGTGGGAGTGGAGAGTGGAGACTAAACCGACTTGATCCAGCGAGAGCCACAGCGACCGGAGAAGCCTCGGCACGTGACAAGGAGCTCGCCTGATGGAGATGGAGATGGAGAAGAAGAAAAGAGAAGTCTCGGGTCGGAGAAACAAGTACCCGGGCTCTGAAGCTTCCTCCGCGCTCGGCTTCCTGGGCTTCCCACCCCACCATCCTTGCCATCCATCTTAAAACTACCCTAGAGTATTCGCAGCAGTTATTCTACTTGCGCTACGCACAGGTTATTATACCGATCTCTCCATCAGATATATTTCACTCTCTATATTACAAGAACATAAGATTCAAGAGACAAAACATCTAGAAACTTGACAACTTTAACATACCAGTAGAAACATCCTTGTTATCATAGCTTGTTCTTTTGTTTGCCTTATATATTGATCTTATAACCCTTTTCTTTTTCTTTCTACCACTTCCATCCTCACTTCTACAGACTCAAATGCCATAATCTACAAAGCACATGTTCCTCCCTCGCACTTTTCCAACCCAGCCTTCCTCTTTTATCCGATCCTCTTAAACTCACCTCTGCTTCCTTTATCGTTTGTTTTCAACCTCTGGATCCGTGCTGGTGCCAGCTGTATTCCTGCGGCCGATTGATATCCTACTGCCAACTTCATTCTTGCGACCGATATATATTCTGTCGATAAAAGCTTACATATATACTGTTATCAAGTTGATTGTTGCGGTCGATAGATGTTCTACTGCCAAATATATTCCTGCGGCCGATTGATACACTGGTGCCAATCTTATTCTCGTAGCCGAGTGGTATTCTATCGATAGAAGGTTATACATCTACTGCTGCCAACTTTATTCTCGCGGCCGATAGATGTTCTGTCGATAGAAGCTTACTGTTGTCAAGTTGATTCTTACGGTCGATAGATGTTCTGTCGATAGAAGCTTACTATTGTCAAGTTGATTCTTACGGTCGATAGATGTTCTGCTACTAGAAGCTTACTATTGTCAAGTTGATTCTTACGGTCGATAGATGTTCTGCTGATAGAAGCTTATCTATATTATTATCAAGTTGATTCTTACAACCAACTAAACGATCTGCGAGCTATCAACAGAGACCTTTACATGTATAAGTGTCGACTTTATTCTTATAGCTATTAAGTCAGGGGGTGGGGGACTATATTCACTTCCTGCTTTTTATCTCCTTGTCTTCTTCTTCCTTTTGTCCTTCGTCTTTTCTCTCTTGAATTATATCAGATTTCTTTACTTACAAAAATAGTACCCTAATTCTCACAACCGATCGATACCCTCAACTAAAAGTGTAAGAAGCCCGCATACAGCAGGTCAACATGATTTGATCATACATCAGTGCATCACAGCTGATATCCTCCCCTCTTTCTCTCTTCTTCCCACCATCCTTTGACA
The DNA here is from genome assembly GCA_029641185.1 of Pseudofabraea citricarpa. Classification (NCBI taxonomy): domain Eukaryota; kingdom Fungi; phylum Ascomycota; class Leotiomycetes; order Helotiales; family Dermateaceae; genus Pseudofabraea; species Pseudofabraea citricarpa. The sequence goes on from JAPWGK010000008.1 coordinate 1,094,165, forward strand.
CCCCCACCAGTCATCACCGGCCGTTCCCCGTGTTCTGCTGCCAACCCGAACAGCAATCCTCGCGACCGATCAATCGTCTGTCGATTGAAATATTAACGCCTGTATCCTCTCCCCTCCTCCCTCCTCCCTCCTCATCTAGACCTAATTTCCCGTCTTATTCGGGTGCCAGTTCTCTTCTCGCGACCGACCGATGTGCTGTCGATTAGAACGCAAGTGTCGAGTATAAAAGTGTATATGATTCAAGCAATAAAGATAAAAATAAGGTATAAGCAGAGCTATCAAGATTCCAGTATATCTGATAGTAAAAAAATAGTACTTATAATCCCCCTTTATCCTTTATCACCTCTCTTCCCCCTTCTCATCTACACCTAATTTCCCGTCTCATTCGGGTGCCAGTTCTCTTCTCGCGACCGACCGATATGCTGTCGATTAGAACGCAAGTGTCGAGTATAAAAGTATATATGATTCAAGAAACAGATATAGATATTAGGTATAAAAAAAGCTTATAATATTTCAGTACAAGTATATAAGTATATCTAATAGCAAAAAGCTGCCAATTATATTATCCTTTATCACCTCTCTTCCCCCTCCTCATCTACACGTAATTTCACATCTTATGCCGGTGCCAGTTCTCTTCTCGCGACCGATCGAAATCCTGTCGATAAAAACACGAGTGTTACACGCAGAAGCATGCGTGATTCGCGAAACGGACGTTCAAAGAACAGCGGGGGATGAAGTTGCCAGACAGGAAAACGCGCGCGCACGCAGGGATGTTATTATTTGATCGCTGAAATGCTGTTAGCCAACGGAGCTGCTAGAGAGGAAAGAAAGGAAGAGGAGGGAGAGGGTTAAGGGGGTTGTCTGTTGTATATGAGGGAGAGAGGGGTGAATTTGGGGATGTGGCTTGGTGTTGTGTGAGGAAATTCAATGGGAGGGAGGGGAAGGGATATATGAATTGAGATAAGTAATTGAGGAACTTATGTGAGGAAGTTCGACCTGGAAAAGATACATTTTAGAATAAATAATTAAAAATGATGAAAAATATTGAAAAATGACAAAATATGCGGGAACTTTTTCTTTATATTTATATTCACTCAAATATTTAAATTTGCTTAAAACGTTATATATTCTCTCTTATAAGGTTTGTATACCAGAGATAAGCATATAAAGTTAACATAGCTAAAAAAAAAAAAACAATCATCTAGAACAAACTAAGAAAATTACCTAGCTGTCCTCCAAAAACAAATCACTTTGAAAAATAGCCGAGCACATCAGGACAATCAGGTCGCTTGGTGTGCACCTAAAAGCATTTGCATCAAGAACCCTCAAATTCTCATTCTCTAGACAAACCCACACGTTCTATCACGCATAAACCTCTTTCATTCTTTTCACATGGATATCATACAGCCACCAGCACCAGCACCAGTTCCAGCTCCAGGACCAGCACCAACCCCAAGAGTATCCAGTCAATCATAGAGCCAAAACGCCAAATCGAGCCCCCCAGATTGCACCATAATCCATGAATAAACACCCGAGCCTAAACCGTAATGCCCTCCCCCTGAGCACCGATACATTCTCTCTTCACCCTTGCCCCTACCAATCCACGCCGGTTCCTACCCGTTCTCCCTCTCCCAAGCCAGTTGAGTTTTAGGCCCCTGCATAGCTCTTCCATTTTCCTCTGGCTATCTTCATCTCCTCCTCCGCCGCTACCCACTGAACTCAGCACACTCATACACTGTAGCATCCTACCAACGGTTTCAGTCAACTGTTTTGACGAATCTTCAACGTTTGCCTGCCGTTGAGCTCTATCGAATGAAGAGAAGGAAGGACGGCTGAGGGAAGACGGTGTAAAAGGACGCTCGCTGATACCAAGACCAATCGAATTTGCAGGATCAGAAACATTCGAGATAGCTCGAGAACGATTGCCTGAACTATCTCCGCTACCGCCATTCAACAAAGTTGTTGTCTGAGAACCATAAGATGCGAGGGAAGGATCCAGGGACATGGCCGTTGCTGGTCTTGAATCCGGTGATCCAGAACGCGCAGGAATAGGCATAGCAAGGTTCAAGGACTCAAGTGATAATCTCGAGAATATGGTCTTGAGAGTGTCAAAACGTGGAAGAATGACGGTGTCTCGGTAAGCTGTTAGAACGATCCTTCTTACTTCTAATAATCCACCTGCTGGTACACCTCCAGGTAGAGCCCCCCAAAAGTCTCTTGCTGCTTCTGGAGAAAGTAGCGGTCCATGGCCAGAAAATTCTAAATCCAGAGGCAAGAACACAGCTTGCATGTATGGAAGAACAGAAGTAAATGTAAACAACCACATCTCGACAAGATGCGGGATAAGACGATCATCAGGTGTTCGCCGTAATGTTTGGTCAAGGGAACCGAACCCGGTCTGAAGAAGATCACGGAGGTCCTCCACAATCAGTGTTGGCGCCCGTTTTTGTACACACCGAGTCAGATGTGTCCTATATAGTGGTCAGCAAAATTTCATCACCCAAATCGACTACAAACATACGAGACTAATCGGTTGAAATCCTCCACTGGTAACCGCAAATCTTCCCCTTCAAAAATAACCAGAAGCTTTGCCTTTAAGAATGGCCAAGCATCATCCGGTGTCATATTGTTCAATCCATATTTGCCTAGATCCTGTGTATCTGACCCTCCATAAATACTCGGTGCATAGGTTGATCCCGCTGGACCAAGATATGAAGCTCCGCCTGCAGATCCGAGACTTGATGGGCCAGGCCATTCATTGTGTTGATATGATAGCTCACTTTCTCTTAATGCTGATTCGTTCTTCTCTTCTTTCTTCTTTTCTCTTAATGCGCGTCCACCATGTCTTAGATCCAATCCACTCATCGACTTCGCAAAACTAGTTGTCGAGGGACCAGGACTCGGTGGTATGTTGAAGTTGTATAAACTGCTCGGCGCAGATGGATCAATGGGCTTCGAATTCGATGCTGCAGAAGAGAGTGGTAGATGATGTTCTTCCTTGCCACTTAACTTGTGCTTTTGCCGCGAAAGAAAGTGATGCTTGTGCTTGGCCTCCTTGTCCTTCGTTTCTGCTTGCGTATCGACCTGACGAATTGTTGACGTCGAAGAGTTCGCCATACTGTAAATACTGCCGACGTTTGCGATGCTGTCAGCCAGACTGTTTGTGCTTGCGTTTGTCCTTTGGAATGAGGTGTACGATGGCATCTTATTCGGACTTGGTAGCGCACCCGGTGCTTTCTCCTTGCTGATGCCAATCTTTCCTGGCCGCGAGAATAGTTTGACCTTGGACTTTTCTTTCGATACAGGCTTGTCGGGTTGCATTCGATAGTCACTAAAGTCCGTTGGAGGTAGACCGGGAGATGAGACAGGGGACTTAGGAAACACCACATTGGCAGCAGTTTGTGCAGGGGTCAAGGTATGACCGCCCAGTAAACCATTGTGGTACAACTGCCCACCAAAGCTGTTATCCCTGGGCCCACTGGCTTCAGTCAAACTGAGCAGTGGAGGAGAGGTTGGTCCTCTGCTGCCTTTCCTGGCGCCTGGCACTTGTCCATCCATATGCTGGCTGGGAACCGTCTGGCTTCTCTGTCGCTGATGGTTGGACTGATGCTGCATGGCGGCCTGCGCCGCTATCTGACTTGCGCTCAACCCATTGTTGGAGGTGGAACTGATATTTGCCATGCTGTTGTTCGTCGCAATGGTCGGATCGAAGAGACCTTGGGTCTGCGAGTTGTTCCTGCGGTGCCCCCTCTGAAAATCGCCAATGGAAGCTTTCGGGGCTACGGTCAGCGGCGACACATTTCTAGTAGGGAGTTCGCTGCGTGAGTGAGAGGCGGTCGGGCGGGAAAAGTTCTGTAGAGACGATGCGCTGCCGTTTGGATGAGACGTAAAGTTGGGGAAGGCCGGCCGGGTGAGCAACTGGGGAGTGCCACGGGATTTCCTGATGGTCAGAGGTATGGATTCGTCTGATGAACTCGAATCGACACTGCGTAGGTTCGGACGCTGTGATGTAGCGGGCGCTGGTGCTGGTGCCGGTGCTTGCAGAGACAGCGGAGAGAAGCTACCTGGAGCTCGAGGCCCTGCACTTTGTTGTTGTTGCATTGCTGCGTCCCCTGCGCTTGCGAGTCTTGTGTTGTGAAATGCATAAAGGGAGGGGTTTCATATCGAGTTGTGCATGGATCACCAATTCGATGGTGGGGTTGAGCACATCGTCAGCAGGAGAGGTGGTGAAGGGAACGTGGAAAGGCAGTGCAGTCAAGGTGGCAGGTGAGATGGGAATGTAGAGGTGTTGTAGGTTGTAGGAAACAGGACAGGAGAGTAGGTATTTGACAGCTTGAGTGGACGAGGTTCAAAGATGTCCCGAATCCGACTTGTGACGTCTGTCAGCTCCCACGCGGAAAAAGAAGTCTAAAATCTAGTCCGGCGCCAACCTCGCCCTCGACCACCCTTCAACCTGATAAACAAACAAGCAAACAAAAGTTCGCCTCCTCCACAACACAAAATGGCTTCTACTACGCAGAATCACCTCCTCATTGCGACGTACTCTTCTCCAAGCAGCGCTGCCTTCACCGTTTCACATAAATTACCTGTGCCAGCCAGCGAAAACACGAGTGAGAAGACGACTTATCTGGGCGCACTCCGAAAAGCCACGGCAGAAATGCAAGAGAAGATCAACAAAGAGCTCACTGCCCGGATGGATGAGGACAAGATAAGAGAGGCTGAGGGCAAAGGTGCCAAAGTTAAAGGGATCGACGAGGCCAAGGAAGAAGATAACTATGGAGAAGAGGTCGTTGAGGAGGACTGAACCGAGGAACGCAGTACAGATCAAGCTCATTTCACAGGGCATTTGATAGCTGAGAACATTTTCAAGCTCAGACTCAGTTCAGACCAGGCTCTGATCAGCTGCTGTGGTCGAGGGAGACTCAGGGCTTCCTCAAGGTCTACTATGGACGATGATGAGCGGGACAAGGCGCGAAGGAAAGTAAGAAGGCGTATACCAAATCGCAGAGGCCAGTGGCCCAAAAGGCTTGCGAGCCCTCAATTGTCTTCATCCAGTTTGAATTATGGTATTGAAAGCAAAACTCCAGCGCTATGTCTCGGGCGAGAGAATCTCAACTCATAATATACAAATGCTTAGCTTCTCCAACCAGCCACGGCGCCTCCGTTAGCTTTCTGCTGACCACCAGCTCGATTCAAACATCCATAATGTACCACCTCATTCCCTGGCATGACCGCCACGACACTCCTACCTAGCCGTTTGTGACAAACACCACATACCCTCTCGTCGCCAACCACGACCCTTCGATTTCTTCCTCCATCACCAAGCACCAACTCTGCCTGTGAATTGACAACCCCGCATTTCCTCAACCCCGCAGCGATGCGAGATTCGGTGACTATTGAATTAGCTGCCCTTATCCTACCCCGAAAATAGGATTCAAGGTCGGCGACTGGCAGTGTGGCAGGGATAAGGTTCAATGTAGACGAGGCTGGAAGACGCGAGCCGTGCTTCGAAAGGAGTTCTAATGCCGGTGGCCAGTTTGGAGTTTCCGGAGGAGGTGGTGTAAGGTAAAGTGAAAGAAGAGTATGGTAGATAGAAGGTGTATCATCAGCAGCTGATGTCGTAGCCGTGGTTGAAACACGACGTGACTGCATAGGTGAAGAAATAGGTGATTCCTGTGTGATATGTATACGATTGCAATACCTGTCTCATTCATTAGTGAGGGCAGATAAATGTCGGAGCCTTGACGTACTCTTCAGCCTTTACGAAATCCCTCATCTTGAAAACATAGATATCCAGTGCTTGCTTGTGCTGGCCCATGTTACTGTACACTACGGCCTGGGCATCGTAGAAATCGGAATCTAAGCCTAGTTAGCATTGGAACGAAAGAGTCATTGTGATTAAAGTATACCATCTCGCGGGATCAAGCCATGGGCTCTGCTAAGAGAGTATTGCTTGCTTTCCTTCAAGAACTTGATCAATCTTTGCATTAGACCTTGCCAATCATCGTTTCTATCCGTCTTTGCTCTGAGATCCTGTAGATATGCGACGACTAATCTGTTATGAAAATCCGGGGTGAGGTCACCAAGCTCACTAATGATGTGTTCAAGATACTTGACTTCAAGATCTAAGCTGATATCTTGTAAAAAGCTTGCTACCTTGTCTCGTGGCAAGGTCTCTGCGTTTTCAGTGTCCGCAAGGAAAACCTCCATGCCAAGGTCAGGATCGGCTCGCAAAGGCCAATCAGCAAACTCAATGATCAGATCAATCATTTCTGGTGGTAAATTCTGAAGATATCCAACGGTCCTTTGTGGTCCATGGAGAGTTGGTGCTGCTTCATTTTCCTCCTCGGCCATCCCAAACTTCTTGAGGAGCTCAAGAGCTGGCCGATGAAGCTTTTTGCCATGAAAGAAATCCACCAAATCATTGAACCTTCCATTTTCAAGAAGCTTCTCATTAACAACATCCGGGTCACAGAAATTAGGAATACGGAATAGAGAGCCGGCAAGACCTGGCCTTGCAAGCATATATGCTCGAAAGAGCGTTGTATCTACAAGCTTTGCCGTTTCGAGAAGCTGGTTCTCCCGGTCTTTCTCGGCGTCTGATGCAGGTGCTACCAGGAGTGACTCGAAAGCTTGTTGCGAGGATCCATTTTGCCCATTCTGAGCAATGGGTATTAATTTGCCAGTCTCTGCATCCAGGAAGCGCTTCATTCTTGTTCTAGTTTGTACAAGAAAGCTAGTAAGTTCAATAGTCGCATTGATCAGATCCTTCCCTTCGAGCGGTCCATCCTCCACTACTTTTGTAATACTAGCTGTATCACTACCATCCCCAGGAGCTAGTTTGAGCGTGGATTTGATAGAAGAGGTATCAGACTGTGGTTTCCGGTGCGATTTGATCAATTTATCAACAGCTGCAGGTCGTGGGGACCCTACTAGCTCTGGCTTCCCATCATCGCCAGGCTGCTCAATTTCTTCACTATCGTCGGCCTCTTCAGCGTCACTTTCGATTTGCTTATCTGATTTGTCTTCGACCGTTGTAAGATCTCCCGCAATTACACGTGGATATAGCTGTATGACTGTTTCAGGTGGTGCAGCTACTGCCATGAAGATGTCTACAGCATCTCGATATTTGCGTTGGTCGAAGAGTGCTCGAGCCTTCTCCATACTGATCTCCCGCAACCTGCCCTCTTTATTACGAAGCAAGGCATCTTCCAGCATGTTCAGTATGCTGATCGCTTCATCATAACGCCCAGCTTGAGTCAGTTCATCAACTTGTGAATCATAATCTGTTGCGCCCATCCGCCAAATACAGCGCTCACTGACAACATGGAATCCCTTCCCAGCATGCGATAAGCTAACGCCAGGTGGTGGAAAATGTAGCTGGCTTGCATTCGGAAGAGATATTGACTGTAATAGAGAAAGTGTTTCAGGGTTTCGGACCTCCAAAGTCCCCTTGGATGGGGATTGTAATGATAAGATGTACGGATAAGAGTAGCCTATCACATCAGGAGCTTGTGACCAAGGGATTTGCCTCTTCTCAACTGGTTTCCCTTCAGAGGTGATAAATAGAGAATTGATGTCCTTCGCAAGCAGCATTTCTCCATCTGCGAGTTTGGTCGCGAGTGGTTTGGGTATATACCCTCCGAGACCCATATAACCCATACTTGCAGATCCCATGCCGCCAAATCGTCCTCCTTGGCTTCCAGAAGCACCACCAATTGCACCTGGCCCAACAATATCTTCAACCTCCTGGCTAATGACATCAACTATCACATATCCAGAGTTCATACCACATATGATCTTTGTCGCAGATGCCCATGTGAGACTCCGAATTGACTCAGCCAGTGTAATTTCCACCGTATCAGACGATAGTTCTGACTCGTGCCATGACCATAGCAGCAACCTTCTCTTGACCGCCACAGCTAATCTTGATATGATTTCCGGTATGCCTGTCGCCGAGTCCTTCACAATGTTCGACGTAACAGCAAAGGTACTGGCATTTTTTGTCTTTACCAGCTGTTCTTGCAGTGTATATGAGTGAAGGTCGTGGATTGAAACATAGTAGTTTGAAAGGGATATGAGTATGCTGGCTTCCTTTATGATCGCAAGTTGCTCTATACTCCGCGTAGAAAATTTCTCGACTTCACGAAGAAGATCCACAGGCTTTTGTCCCGATGATGAGTTTGGTCGTGAGGCCGGTTTCCCATCTACCTTCGTAGTGCCATTCTGTTTGAGGGGTTCGTCTTGGACTTCGTTGACACGGTATATTCGCAGGCTTCCGGTATTCAGTCCCACCAGCAGTCGATCACCTTCCTAGAATCAGCTTATGAATCTTCGTCCGTGTCTGCTAACATACCGTAAGCAAGAATAGATTCTATCTTCGACTTGTCCCTGGCTTTGAGCTCTACGATCGGGCGAGCTGTGAAGGCGGAAAGCATGGCGGTGACGTGCCAGCTTCACAGGAAAACGAAACAGGAGTTGCAAAAGCACTCATCAGAGTAAGTTCATTATTCAGATCAGAGGTGCAGCGCTTTCGTGGTGCAGTATATCCACGGGCGCATAGTGTTGTGGTGTTGATGAGGTAGCTGCTTGAGCTCGAGCCTGGCCTTGGCGCGGATACCGATTCGGAGCAATTGGCCGAGGTTCTCGCGTGACATCACTACACATCATCCAGGTGACCTGTTTATGGCAACACAAAATATTTCATGGTCGATCAAAACACGAGTTAGTTCAGTAAATATACATCAAACAATAGTGATTAGTTGCACAAAATGATTCCCCCGGTATTTAGAGCCTTCCTTGCTTTATTCCTGCAAAGACCTTCAAAATTAAATTTAGTAGAAGGGAAATCTTTACCACGCTGGTTTTCCCTCAAATATGGTTGAAAGCAATTTTCAGGACATGTTAAAACTCTGAAGAAATGGATTTCCCATCTAGTTAATATCAAAGATTGATCATTTACAGTTACCAATGTGGATTATTTGCCATCTTTTCTTTCACTGGGGTCGCCTATGTTTGGATGACTTTGCCATTCGTTGCTCGGTGATAAATCTTGGGAATTGAAAGACACTTCAACGAGTGCCCTAAAGTTTCAAAATCATGCTAACTTTTTGCATAAGACATCACCAATAAGTTCCCATCTCTCATTGCCCACACATGGTTGACACCACAAAACATCATGTGGATCAACTCGTCGCTTAATCCTCAGTAGCCGCTCATAATTATCACCCCAGAAAACGTGTTGGTAATCAGGTTCATACGGATATGCCTTAATTCAAGATAAGTACCAATGGACAAATATAGAGAGTGGGATTCTTACCTCATTAATATAGGCACCCATATCAGGTGCCAGGTCTCTTAATGCCTGTGTGTATGTTCCAGTAAGCAACTCCTCTTGGAGCTTGCGATCCGCTGTATCAAATGGGCTCCACCGAACACCTACAACTAAAATCCACAGAATCAGCTACTGTTCGTCCTTTTCCAGAATATGGCAAACATACGTGAGTGTACGTAAGCTTTTCTCCACGCAGAGTTTACCGCGTTTCCACCTCCTCTGGGCTTGGCATTCTGAACTCCTTTTCCACCTACCAAATAAATACCTACAGGACCTCCAGCAGAAGCTTTCCTGAGAGCCTCCTTTACAGCAGTTGTGTTCTTCGATATGTTATCTCGGGACAGTAAGCGAGATCCCACCAACTGATCATGACTCGCATCTAAAGGTCCATTGTTGTCTTTATAAAAATCCCAGTATGTGTCACAAGTAGTAGTCGTGACATAAGTAAAGAAGGTTTCTGGGTACGGTGCAGTAGCTTCTGAGAAAAGTTCATTTATTGCATTTCCCAAGGAAGCAGAACTGTTGGATGGACTGAGAGCAGGAAGGTTGAAAACACCGAAGAAGCCATCAATCGGATTGGTGATATTAAGTCCTGGTTCAATATGATTCCGTGCCATATATGCATATGTCGAGATTCCTTGTTCATCAAGATGTGGATATTGCGATAGTATTGATGCCATGACATCCAAGTAGTCTTCCGACCCCGGTGCCGTAGCAAAGAAAGCGGTCGCAGTTATGAAAGGCGAAGAGCGATATGCCTTGAATGTTGCTGATGTCAAGACACCAAAAGTCGAGCCGCCACCCTTAGAATGTATTTAGTGTATGTAACTTCCAAGTAGTAGCTGGATAACAAAACTTACACCCCGCATAGCCCAGAATAGATCTCTATTTTGACATTCGTTCACAGTCAAAATGTCTCCACCCGGGGTTACAATTTCCATCTCCAATACTTGGTCAGCAGCCAGCCCATAGGTAGAGCTCAGAGCCGAGTGACCACCACCAGTGAGATATCCACCAATTCCTACAGTTCCGGCTCCACCAGAGATAATTGTCAAGTTGCGCAGGTAAGATTGATAGTCAATCTCAAGCATCTGCTGACCTGCAGCTGCTGTAACAGCATCTGTATCAATGGTGAACGTACAGCCCTTGGGCTTGAACCCTTTATGGAAATCAAGACCACGTATGTGGTGAGTCCAGATAGAGAGTGAGTTAGGGGCCACTGATCTTCCAAGGTAGTCATGACCCGTACCCTTCACATTCAATCTAATGTTATGTTTTCTGGCGAAATCGACACCGGCCTTAACGTCGCTTGGCTGAGTTGCGTTGACCACATAAATGGGATATCCTTGACCGCTGCAAGGGAGCATTGGATTTGGAAGACAAGTATCGTTTGCCCAATTGTTTTCTGAGACGCTTACAGGATTTTCGGCGTGCCATGCTGTTGTCAGCCATCCGGCTTGTACAGCAGGGCATGCGAAGAGATTGAAGCTCGGTTGATCAGGATGGCAAACTGCACCAGGCGGTACAGTTTTAATTAAGCGGCCTGAAAGATCATTAGATAGACTTTCCCATTCTGAATCTTGTGGCCAATTCTGTGATCCTGGTATAGCTTTGCACCTAGACGCGTGATTTTGATTCCCCGCCAAGGTAAAAGTCAAGCGAAGCAGAAGAGAAGCAAAAAGAAAAAGCCCATTACAGAGCTGCATTGGGAAGGTTGAAGCTTTTATAGGAGGTTTGATATTGTTTCACTCGTGACGAGAGCCATAAAGTGAAAACAAGCAGAAATTTGTTGTAACTTATAGAGATCTCACCGCATGTGCCAAGAAAAATCGGATGATCTCGAAGCCGACATCTTATTGCGGGGAAATTTCTTGTGGTATGTGCTACCGGGCTAACCAGTCCCCCGGATTATTTCTACGTATTCATATCGTCGATGGAACCTCTATGTTGTGAGAGCTGAACGCCCTTACTTTATCGGGGTATTGCTGCGATACTCCATTTGCAAGCCTCGCTTAGATGTCAACGCAAGAAACCGGGGTACTCGTAAACAGCCCCCAAAACGGGTCAGTCTTGTGAACCAATTGAGCCAGCGTCAAAGCTTCTCACGGGAATTACTTTGTGCTAAATTATCCTTGTACCAAGAATGTATGCTACAATATCTTCTCTACTTTTTAAACTTCCATAAAGGTAAGACCCAAGTTATTGAACAATGTCGGCTACTTTCTTTGATATCTTAGATATTACTAACAAGATTTGTGTATATCTAACGCGTGTAAACAAGGATGATAGCAAGTAAGATTTTCTGCTTACTAACCTATTTAGAATTTGAATTAAGAAAGTTCCTGATCACGTTAGCATACGTTTGATCTGCCAGGAGGGGGTTGCTGTACATGCTCCGGAGATCTATAGTAGCCTCAAGTGTTGCTGATGACTAAACATTCAGTCTCAATGAGGCAACTTCAGCCCCAGAAAACAAAGCTATTGGGAGAAGAACCAGCCGCCTTATCGACTGACCCCGCTTGCATCAGAGTGCTCCCATCAATCGACGGGTCTTTGCAGGTTGCGAAGTACGGAAACAGGTGTCATTTACCCATTTTAAACACCGCTGGAGTCATAGGAGTGATGTCTAATTCTCGAAGCTCCACGGCCCTGCCGCTCGAACGGGACATACACGAGTGTCAGCCTCAAGTCAAAGATCACGGCTTCACAATTCTGTCCGAAGGGTCTGACCCTGTTCTAGAGTGAGTAAAAGCTTGTAGTGATGTACTTTGGAACTGAGAAATTTATTTCGCATCAGTATATTTTTTGTCCACGGCCTTCAAGGGCATCCACGCTCTACCTGGACGTATAATCCCTCTAATGTCAAAATCGCCGACGACTATCCCGATCAAGGGCAACATCGATTGAGTTTTGGAAGGCTTCTTGGCCGAACGTCTAAGAAACACGAGAAGCAAAGTGTAATGCAACCTTCCAACTCTGCAACGCCCGCGGGCTGTGAAGTCTTCTGGCCTCAGGATCTTCTACCACAGAGCTTTCCTCAAGCTCGGATCATAACTTTTGGCTACGATTCTAAAGTGACACAATGGTTTAAAGGGCCTTCAATGCAATTAGATATATTCTCGTATGGCGAAAGTTTGCTTGGTGGCTTGGAAGCTCGTCGACGAGCAGATCCTGAACGACCTTTGATTTTTATCGTCCAAAGCCTCGGGGGTCTCATTTTAAAAGATGTGGGTGAATCGACAAATTAAACTGAAAACATCGCTAATAGAAAGCTCAAGGCACTCCGCCGAGCCAGAACAGCTGCAGATGCTAGATTCAAAGGTATATATGCCTCAGTCAAAGCCATCTTCTTTTTCGGAACTCCTCATCGCGGAGGAAGCTACGTCAATCTTGGTCTTACAGTGCGCAAGATTGCAGCTTGTAGCGGATTTGATGCCAGTCAAAAGCTTCTTCGAGACCTTAAATTCGACTCTAGCGTGGCGAAGCTCCTTCGCGAAGAATTTGCTAAGATGTTAGACGAGAGGAAACCAAGAATCTTTACCTTCCAAGAGGCGATGGGACTGACTGGCTTTGGACCACTTTCTGGCAAGGTATGTTTATAATGAAAAGATTTCGTGCTTGGATATATAACTGACGACTTTCTCAGGTTGTGGAAGATAGCTCGTCTGAATTGGACTATTCATATGAACAAAAGGATTTTATCCGTGCTAACCATGTCAACATGTGTAAATTCTCAGGATTCGAGGACGACGGGTATGAAAAAATAAGAGATTGTTTGTTGCTTTGCCTCGCAGATTTGGAGAACACAGATCGGCATCGTATGTTGTCCAGCGTCGTGTAATTGTTTGTTGAAGCTCATATGTACTTAGAACTACCACCCGGGCTGCGAGAACGTTAGTTGAATTGAAAATTTAGCATCCAATTGCGACGAATACTAACATTTATCCAAGGCATTCTTGCAAGTCTTTTCCAGCCAGAAACCCAAGAAAGGTTTGATCAGGTCGAAGAGGCTTATAAGAGTACCTGTGAATGGATCTTCGAAAACGAAAGCCTCGGATTCGTGAAATGGCTCAAAAGCGGACAAGGAGTATTCTGGATCAGTGGAAAACCAGCCTCTGGAAAATCTACACTTATGAAATTCGTGATATCAAATCATCGGACATTCCAATATCTATATAAGAACCGACCTAAAAACAAACTGATATGGGCGGAATTCTTCTTCAGCAATCGCGGAAAGACATCGCAAAAAAGACTGGAAGGCTTGTACCGCAGGATCCTTTACCAGTTACTGAACCAAGCCGATTGTTTAACCCGTTTTGTACAGCCCATCTATGAGAATAGTGCCGAAGTTCAAGGCACATGGTCAATTATATATCTAGAGGCTGCGCTACTGTCTATCATGAAACAACGAGAGGTTAAACTCACCGTCTGTCTTTTTATCGATGCCCTGGATGAGCAAGATAAGAATTATGCCGATGACCATAGGCGGTTACTTACAACTTTGGCGAACTTGATTGACGCTACCGACGGAAAGACGGTAAGGCTCATGCTCTGCGTCTCCAGTCGTCCCGAGACCTTTTTCATGGATTCCTTTGCTTCTTGTCCGGGAATCCGAATTCATGAGCACACCCACCAGGATATCCGTGCCTACGTGAACGGTCGGCTTGACAAGTACTTATTAGCTCGCCCAGACCTGGCTGCAAGCCCTGTCATAGTAGCAGCCTTGAAGAGCACTTTCGCAGAGGTTTTTGCAAGAGCGCAAGGTGTATTTTTGTGGGTCAAGCTAGTAACTACTGATCTGATCGAAGGGCTCATGGATGGCGAGAGCGCCGGAAGCATCCAGAGACGACTTTCGCTAATCCCTGGAGATGGGGATCTTCATCAATTATACCAGCTAATTCTCTTAAGCTTGAAGAAGAGCTATCTTTCCGAGGCATTTGTAATGCTTCAAATTGCATATGCAACTATAGATCCTCTCCCAATCGACGATTTCTTCCGAATCGTAAATTATTTCCGAGCTGACGGTGGGAATCATACTCAAGAATCTTACACTTTTCCTGAACTGGAACGGCGCTTACTCAGTCACTGTAGAGGCGTTCTTGAAATCCAAAATGCTTCGTGGCAGGATGAAGAAGGCGAGAACCACAGCGGACATATTGTCCAATTCTTACACCAATCTGTCAAAGACTACTTGGCCCAAGAGAGAAGTTTCGAGACTATACGCACCCAGATAGGATTCCCAGCGCAGGTAAATGGCCATGTTTATCTTCTGAAGTTTTTGACAGCAAAACATCTACAAAAGTATCATGAGGAACCACATCGCATGAGTCGCATAGAAAGTTTCGATCTCAACAAGTTCGGAGTCTTGTATCACGCTCGGATGGTGGAAAGATCTCTGGGAATATCCATAAATGGTCCACTCGATGCCCTTGAAGAGTTTATTGATGGCAATGAGCTTGCACCATCGTATCTCCGCATTGAAGGATGGAGATGCCCATCATTTTGGAACCTCTCATTTTTGGCTCTTGCCACACAAGCTGGTCTTGTGATTTACGTCAAGCAGTCTCTCAGGAGACTCGGAGGTCTCGCAAGATTGACTGGGAGGCCTTTACTCCATTATGCCGTGATGCCATTACCAGCGGGACTCTGTAAGACAGCTATCGATTCATTTGTATATCGCTCTGAAATGATCGATTTGCTCGCACGATTGGGCGCAGATTTCAACCAGGTATTCGATGGCAATACTGCCTTTGGATGGTCATTATGGCAATTCACCAAGCTGAGCCCTGCTTCTAAACCACAACTGGCAATTCTGAACATTTTAATACGCTATGGATCATATCCCAATACGACTATCCAGACAAACAAACCGTTTCTTCAAGAAAGAGGCACTGAATGGGCCTTAGGCGATGCTGGTTACGACGATAAGCGACAGACGAGCCCGCTTCAAATAGCTCTTCAAAGAGAGGACCGCGACCTTACAAAATTGCTGCTTGACTCGGGTGCCTATATTCAGATATTAAACGCTGATGATTGGAAACTCTTTGAAAGCTTCCAGCGACCAATGTCATACTTGAAGGCATTTCGCGACAATCAGCTCAAAGCCAGGGATCTGAAGAAGTTTTCTAACTTCTACGACCTACCCGAGGACGACCAGAAGCCCAAGGCATTGCTAAAGAAACACCCTATTGGTACACTTGAGATCAGGAATGAAGAGGTTTATATAATCAGCTTTCCATTTCTGCTGGAAAGTGAGAAGAGCCTCAAGACTTTCTTGAAGCTTTTTGAATCTGTCGACCTCCAGCAAGATGGCGTGCCGATACCACTTGCGTCTTGTTCACTTGATACTCGAACTCGAGTACTTTCCTACTGGGCTACACCAAGAGAGACGGCGGAGTATTGGTGACATGAGAGTTGAAACGAGAGACCAAACGAATAAATACCTACCTAAGCGACGACTGCTTCCTTGGCGGAGCACGGATTTCGAGGTGCTCCCAGCTCCAAATTTTTGAAGCTTTCAGATGTGTTTAAAGAATATATGATACCATATTTTGATTCTAGAATATCCACCCTAGTATATAACTATAACTGGATGTGATATTATAGGTACAGGGTTAAATGTAAGCGAGGACCTTTATTTGGCAGCAGCGGCATTTCAGGGGGCATATATATGAAATGTATTTGGTCGAACGATCATGAAGATGGAGGAGATGGAGAACCTGCCTCCGAATTGTTGGACATATCTGGGTATGAGATTGTGCTCAGTGTGTGTGAATCCCAAATTGTACAACTTTGATCCTGATAATTCAAGACTAGCATGAATACCGAGCTTCTAGAGCCATATATTTTGGAGACAGTGGATAGCAGCGTCGTGGACTCTTATGATGTAGGAGGATGGTTTGTCAGAAGGCATCGAGGAGTATTCACTGGGGTATTTTGCGATGGAGACTTAGAGTGGCAACCGGTAGATCATTAACTATGACCATCTGAAAGCCAATCAGTACCAACTTTACGAAGCTAGTAGCTTAACATCTCTTTCATGAGAATTTGCCTTGGCGTAAATTTAAGCTAACTGGTTCAGGTAGACTGGAATTTATGTACTGTGCAACAACCCCTTATCATGCGAGGCTAGAACTTGCATTGCGGGCGGCTGAAGACTTTTCAGCGCGTTAGAGGCTTGGGCAGCAATGAAATTTCTCCCAAGAAGTCGGGCGTTCATCACGTCGCACAGCAACTCGCATCACCATACAAACAGGGCGAGCAAAGGGCGGAAAAGGTAACGCCCAATCTGCAGATTCTCAGCCCATGTCCATAGTCAGTGTTAAAACAGCGACGCTCAGGCTCAGCTGAGCGATAAGGTTGGCATCCCCCTCAGTCGCAATCAACCAAAAGTTCATCCAAATTTTCCACCTCAGCTTCACAGCCTCACTTCACACAACCAAAAACTGTCGCCGCTTTCAACTGACCATGTCCGAGCCAAGACGCCAACAAGACATCGATTGGTCCAAATGGGACCTCCTTGACGCCTGCTACGCCTATGACACCATTGACCCTCAGCTTCTTACAGCTGATGTGGGTCATGGGTGAGTTTTTTTTTTAGTACTTGCTAACAAAAAGGGTGTCAGTTCCAGCAATTATTCTACACGCTTGACTGCCAAGCCCCTTACCAGCGCTAGGCGAGTCGATGCAGAAGCAGCAGCTCCAAAGATGACCATTGGGCCTCCTGATAATATGGTAGCTGAAGAAGTGTCATCGGGCTGTTATAATGATACACCTTAGTAAGTCAAATCTTCTCTGATTGTGATTCTTGCTAACTCGTTATTTAGTGCGCAAAACACGCCAAGCTCGACTGAGGTCGTTGCGGTTTCCTCCAAAGTGATTGAACTGAAATGCGCGCAATGCGACTCCACATTCAAGAACGACCATGGCTTGGGTAGTTGGCGCATGAGTTGCCATGCAAAGGAATGCAACCACCTTGCTTTCAGATGTAGTGTGGCTTCCTGCAGCCAGAAATTCATCACATCAGAAGAGAAAGCAGCCCATGAGCGGCGACCACACACCGAAGGACATGAGCGTGTCCACCCAGAGAGACCATTCGACTGCGTAGAGTGCGAAGCTACTCTGTCATCCAAAGCCGAACTTCTTCGCCATGCCAGACTCCAGCAACACCAACCTTATGGCTGTACATGTGGAAAACACTTTTCTCGGCTCGATGTCCTGAACAGACATCTTGAGATTTATGATACAGATCTGCCTCGATTTCCATGTTCTTACTGTAAACTACACCGTGGCAAGGACGGTTTCAAACGTGCAGACCACCTCAAACAGCACTTGAGAAACTATCACAACCATGAACTTGAAGATGAAGAACGACTGAAATGGAGCTTGCCAGTGTGTTCTCATGCCGATTGCCCTGATTATCGAGATGAGAATTTCAAGTCGATGTCGCGTAGTGAGCGAGAAAAGACAAAGCCTTTCAAAACCCAGGCTGCATATACAAAGCACATGCGTGACGAGCACAACGAATGCACCTTCCCTTGCGATATCGCGGGTTGTTCTCGAATTGGACGAAAAGGTTACTTTCGCGAGAAAGATCTTCTCAAACACCGCAAAGAACAGCACCCGGACGCGCCTTTTTATTCAGTAAAAGAGCGCGAGACTACTATGAAATGTCCTTTAGGATGCGGCAAAAGTTTTAAAGCCTTTGATCCTGCCTTGATGAATTGTCATGTAAAGTCGACTTGCAGGTCTCGCAGTAGTAGAACTCCAAACCTTGTTGCACTAGTCTCGAGCGAGGCTTTTACGACTGGAGAATACGTGGAAGCAACGAAGTAGATGTTCTCACGACATGACATTGGTATATGACACTAGTACGGACAAAGCTGGATAAGATGCTCCCTTGGATGTTTTGGTTGTTTTCCTCTTTCATTCTGTTTGTGTTTCTCTGGTGTACTTGTTCTCCGAGCCTTGGCTACAAATAAGTTGAACGTACCACCAGCCACCAGTACTGTACTTTGTTTTTCATTTCGCGGTATTGTTTTGATTTCGACTGCGACACTGAGTTTTGGGTTTCCTTTCCTTTCTTTACGTATACGCTGAATAGTTACAATAAATATCAGTTTTGAATCATTCCTCTACGTGCCAACCTATAAGCTCATATACACCTAGGTATTAACGCCTTGTTCAAACTACTGACCAGTTCATATATAAGACCAGTATCTTTATCAGGCAAACTGCTTAAACTCAGAACAACTTTTTGGATACTCTGATATATTTCATCCTCGATGAATTTATCAGAATGGATATTGCTGACTTTACCAGGCGTCCAGCAGCTTACCTAGCAATTGCAAAAAGATATAACCTTTGATTACTGCAGGCCCGAAAGGCGAGGGTGGTTGGACTAGAACGTTTTGTTCATACAACCTCATGTAGACTCCTTCTAAATGGCAATGTCCAGCTCTTGATATAGGCTTGGCAATTTGGTAGAACTACACAATTCCAAGATTTGCTGAGACTTATAAAATAATTTGGAGAACAAGATGATATAGTGCTTTGACCTTATTTGAAGTCCTAGCTGCTGTTTAAATAATTTCTGTTGCCATTCAAATGTACGTAATACAGTTACATAATGACCCAGAGAAGCTGAAAGAGAACAATACAATTACAAACTCAAGGGCTAATTCCCAAATACAAGAACAACATCCCATTACAGGGAGCCCCAGTCACCCATGATATCTCGCCAGAAAGCATCGTCCGTCAAATCGCCATAGTGGTGCTGGACATTTGCAAGCTGGGGATCTTCTTGATTCAAAGGATGATCATCCAAGACAGGAATAGGCGAGGCAGCCGTACCTCTCTGGTCTCGATCCGGAACGGCAACGCTAATTTTCGACTCGTACCAATCCCTGAGTCTTTGTATACGCTGGGCATAGGAATTCCACCTGCACGTGGGCTGAAGATACGGATCCTCCGCATCTTTCGCCTGCTGAAACTTCAAGATCAGCTGGTCGAGGATTTCCGAGAAGTGGATCACGCTCCGTACGTAGATCAGATCCCACCCCGCATCGTCCACCGTCGAGAGTTTCGACAGAACCAAAAGTGCGTGAAGAGTTTGTAACCACATGACGAACGGGAAGTTGCGGTATTCGGAGATCGGATGACCCAGGAATGTGCTGACGAGGCTTTTTGCCGACAGCATGGCTGCGTGAAGGATGTCGACTCGACCGAGTGCATATGTACCGTAAGAGGCCAGTCCTGCTCCTTCACATAATGCGATTTCGTATAGATGAATTTCATTGCTCATGAGATGCATCTGCAAAGACGCTACAGATTGTTATTAGCCAGTTGGATGAGAAATTCCGAACCAGAAGAAGCTTACAGTTGGATGCAAGATTCGCCGGAACAGAATCTTTGAATGTTTTGAGTTCGGCTTCATATGATTTGATGTACATGCCGATAGGTGGTTTTGATTGCCAAGCGTGCTCTGGGAGATCGTATGGCAGGGTTTGTGTTACGTTCTCTGCAAACTGTTGTAGGCGGACTAAGTTGATAAGATAGAGGTCACTCTGGTATTCGGGTGCTCCAGATAGGACTCGGTAGCTTTCATCCACGTGCGTAGTATAACGCATAGCGTCCATCTTTTTGAAGGATGAGGACATACTAAAAAATAGTCAGTCGCCTAACTCGAATCTGAGAAGGGCATGGCAAACACCGAGCTGAGGTAGAAGCACCCGAGTAGAGCTCTTCTTTCATCCTTAGTACGAAGTCCAACCACATCTTGGTGACTTTGGATTCGCGATTGATATGAGCTGTCAGCCGCTGCTTGTGCTGCAGTAGGCCGAGGTGCTTTGTTTAAACCCAAATCTAGAGATTCTCGAATCAGAATTGTTTGATAGGCAACATCCTTGGGCCACCGAAATCTAACTCTCGAGCTGGAATTTCGATTCCAAAACGAACCGAAGTTCACTCCAATTTCATGTCAGACAACGAGCATTTAAGTGAAGAACTCACCACTTAGTAGTGAAATGGCCATTTGAAGCATGTTCGTTATCTGTGTATTATTATGCGATTGTTGGTGTATATGATACCTAAAGAATAGTATTAATTTATAAACGCCAAGAGACCATTGAGTACTCGCTAATGCGATAAGTAACAGATTGAGATCAACATACCAGGAAATATAAACCAAAACGCCCTGAAGCAAATCAAGGTTCTTAGCCCCAGCAAACAACAAGTGATGAGTTAAATATCTCATGATTTCTAGAGTCATAACTTCTTGTTGCACGGGAGTCTGATTTGATGTAAGTGCTATCACACATCTGAACAAGAATGGCTTTGCTTGTAGAAGCCACGGAGCCGTAATGCCCGCAGGGATGACCACGAAAGGAAAATAACCCGTCATAACAGTTTGAAACCTCCCCAGGAGAGATTCTGCAGCATGAAAATTCACATTAATTTCCGACGGAGGTGTCTGGCCTAATATCTTGAGCCTTTCAAGGTTTCGCAACACAGCATCATTGTACGGCTCTATGGGTGGGGGAGGGGCAAAGCTCAATCTCCTTGATGCACCAGGCGAGCCGTTTCGTCGGTTTGGCGCAGGGAAAAGAGATTCCTGGTCATCCTCTTCTAAATTATCTAATTGAGGAAGCGACTGCTGCTGCGTTGCAAGTTGTTTGGTAAGGCTCGCTATTTTGTCCTCCAACTCAGTGATGTGACTGCATAAAAATCCAATTAGTTACGTTACGAAATATACCTAGAAACTTAATCTCGCGTGGATGCGTACGCTGGTAGTCCTCTAGGTTTAGGACCCGGTCGTGTCCTCTTCTCTCTGGGCTTACATTGTCTATTGTGTCGGATACATCTATAATTACCCAATTAGTCATTTACATTCAGAAGAGCACCCTAAAGCCAGGAATTACCGGTAACAAGCCGCTCCTACGCCCCCATCAGGATCTCTGACACATCGTAATCTCAAATGAGAGCAGTCAACACAGGATCTTTGTATTCCAATCACGGGTCCTGGCGGAGATAGAGCGGCTTGTGGAGCCTCATTTTGAGCCTCTTCAGATGTTATACGTTCCGGGCTATCCATAAGTTTATAGCTGGACGTAGAATCTACACAGGTAAATAGTTGAAGTAACAAATGTCATCTCGGTGAATGTTTTAATTCAAGTTGTGATAACTTCCAGACGGGTTACAATAGAACGCGTCTTGATTTCCCGCGATGATTTCACCTCAAAAGCCTTGGCGAGGACAGTGCGAGCCCCCTCTCCGGTAAAACGACTCACGTGATAGCCTATCAAGTCCTCTGAGTTACGCTCAATTTTGTTATAGCACACGTAGTATTGTTTCCATTTTTCAAATGTTAGCCTACTACATCGAGCTTCTTGGATTTGATAATATTTGTAAAGAACGAGTTATTGATTTCTTTACTCCCAACGACTACCCGAAGCTAATTATCTCGGCTATTAGCTCTGGGGGTTATGATCAGTAATTTGACTATTATACCGGTATACTCTTTTGGTTTACTGTTGCTATCATCAAGTTTGCTTAAGTAAAGTACTGTAGCATAGTACTGCAATGAATCTAGAGTTTTCCAGATAGAATAGTAGGGACCAAATCAGCTTTGTCTATTGAAAATTATTAATACACGAGGAAGGCCTTTCTTTACACGACTAGCAGGGGCGGTGACAGGAAATAAGGAAAATTATCCCCCAGGCCGCTTGCAAACGTTTACTTCGTCTCCTTCAGCAATCGACCTCCCTGAAGCCTTATCATAGAAATCACCATACCGCTGATCCCTAGACTAACCCTAGCTCGGGAATGCTCAGATAGTCAGTTCCTCACTCTTCTAACTATTATATCTTCCGATGGGTTCTGAAATTACACCTAAGGTGATAAGAGCAAACTGCGGGTGCTTTAGTCTGTTGTTAGCAAATGTCATTTTAATGCGGTAGGGTCTTTACCTACCTGGCTTGCATAAAGACCTGTTAGAGTAGTTCCAGGCGCAACCACCAAAAGTTTTGGAATATCATCATCTGATAAGGGGCCAACATGGACGGATCGTTGTCGATTAGTCGTAATCTTCAACGTATGATGTGAGCAAGAAGACAACGACACCAACCAAGAGAATCAAATTAGTCTTTAAAATGAGAGGAGCAACTCACCGTGACAGAGTTCAAGATCCCATGCTTCAGGAAATTATGAGTATTTGCTTTGTCATAACGGGAGAGGGTGACCTCTATAGATTCAATGATTTCACCGCCAGCGCCATCAATAGGGAAGTGCTTAGTCTTCAAATTGCTAGATGCATAACGCCCAAGCCTAAACGCCCTAGAGAGGTCATGAATTGCGTCATAATGAAACTCCAGACTGTATAGACCCTTCAAGGCGTAGGAGATAGAGATACCAGTCACGTGTTCGAGGTAGCAGCCACCAGGGCCGCCGAAATGAATCCAGAACAACGGTCGGTATCCACTCCTAGCTGGATTTTCACCCGTAAATGACGTTTCGTTTAGAAACAACTTAGATTCAGGCACTGTAGGGTACCATAACGCTTCTTTTCTCGATGACGAGCCACGTTCGCTTGGTGCTATGACAGGAGGGGAGGCTTCCGACAAAAGTCCAAAACTAACTATTTTATATCCCTATACAGATGCGTAAATACTAGCGGAACAATACCAGAGTTAAAAGTGTCGTGTACTTACATCAAAGCTCACTTCTAAGCCAACGATGAAATTGAATTGAGCGAGGCGCTCTGTTATGGGCGATTTGTTTGGGCACCCAACCCACTCTGATAGGCTTCCGTCTTGACTAACAACTTGTAGCGCATGTATGCCCCTTGATCCCATCGCTAGGATGAACCCTCTCAGAACTGTGACTTCCTTAATGACTTCCTTGGCCTTAGATACGAACCCAAGACATGTGTCGCGGCCGCTGTCGGTGATCAGACGAACGCCTGCAATATAAGTGACATTTTCAAGGCTGCTGATTGAGAAGGCAATCTTTGAGAGGTCTTTAGGTATCTGAGCGACGTGTGTGCCAAATATTCGGCAGCCTTCGTTGAAGTTGTTCGGAACGTAAGTTGCCTTGTTCAATATGTTCCCTGCCACCTTGCTCCATCTTAGACAGGCAAAGTTTTCGTCCAAACTTGTCGTCTTTAGATTATCCACAAGGCTTAGGCTAACAATATCTTTAAGTTGTCTGGCCAAATCCCAAATCCTCCTTCTATTCTGTAGTCCAGATGGGCCATGAGTACGACCAGTAAGTCGATACAGGCTTATCCAGTCCGTAACGTTCCGATTCTTCCATGTCTCAAATAGAAAACTGCGTTCGGCACTGGCTTTAAATCTAGACGCCCAAAAGGTGACACTAGACAAGAGTGGCAGGAAAGCTCGTGAAACGCGGCGCAGACGTAGGGCATCATCAGTAGGCAAGTTGACCGCTATAGCTTCGAGAATCTCCCAAGGAAGTTTTGAAAAGCAGTCATTCAGCTTTTTATTAAGTAGCGATTCTGTTGGGTGCTCTAGACGTGTTGCAAGTAATGCAGGGATCTCTGGAACGTTGTACGGGTCGCTTTTTGCGTACAAAAGCAGTTCAGGGTTCTGACATTCCCCCAGAAGCCGATCATCCCAGGGATAGTAGTGTAAATAGTCGAGGAAGTGGAGACCTCCGTAACTATGGCCCCAAGAGACACCATTTCCCCGAAGTGGGAATGGCAATGATTCGCAGACCTCGACCAACCGCTCAAGAGGAATTTCGCTGGGCTGAAAGGCTCTCTGCAGAAGGTTCCAGCACGCGTCATGTAGTATGAAACCATGACGGCCATCAATGGGACGTAGCCGCATAACTGGGACCTCATCCGATGCCGGAAAATGATACTCGTCGTCGTCCCATCGCATGCTAGGATTAGACGGTGCGATCCATGTACTTGACCCAGGGTCCTCCTGACAACCAACGCCAGAGACGAATGTCCCAAACGGGTCCGAATAGACTAAATGTATTAGCAGGGGGTCTTTCGATTTCGTCGCTGCATACTGACTTGCCCGAAACTGCCTGAACCAAGGCTCAGAGCCTGGTGTCGTCGCGTAATCGTAGATTGGATACCCGCAAATGATGCAATCAAAGATGTTAGGACTCATCGCAACGACGGTCGGATGAGACAGCACTTTCGGAGCAATTGTGTCGATGAATCGGTGCAGGGCGGGGGGCTCCTATTTATGTGTTGTATTTTTTGGAGGGATGTAGTGTTCTGATCAAGACAGGCCTAGCGGGGAAAGAGTTGACAAGCTAAGCGCCCGAGGCC
This sequence comes from Pseudofabraea citricarpa, assembly GCA_029641185.1. NCBI lineage: Eukaryota > Fungi > Ascomycota > Leotiomycetes > Helotiales > Dermateaceae > Pseudofabraea > Pseudofabraea citricarpa. Next base: position 1,118,803 of record JAPWGK010000008.1, read on the forward strand.
TAGAGCATCACGTGCACAGCCTACTACCTACCTACCTAAGGTACCTATAGGTACCTAGCTAGTCTCAAATGAATCCATCGGATATCACCCGTACATATTTTCCCACAAAGGGGTTTATCTGCACATAAATAAGACGTCTTATTGGGATGTAATTCTTACTTATAAATCAAGTTTGGCAATGATGAATGACTTCAGAATAAAACGCTGTTATTTACAACTCTTTACATTCACAAGAATCACAAATTAGAGAGAACAAATTTTATTTGGCGCAAAGACGAGTGATTGATTTAGCCCTGACCATATCTCATGGGTCAAGATGGATGATGAACAAGTTCAGAACGAGTGTGACGTTCAGTAGCCCCCGCCCCCGCCCATAAAGAAAAATCCAACCCGGTGTTACAACCCTTGAAGGGTGACTCAATGAGATGTCTTGCTAACCAATTCTAGTAGAATCGCATGAATCTCAGCCTCGTCATTCGCAAGCTCATAGAGTTTTCCATTTGTGCCAGGATAGTCGATGGTTTCCTCCTCCTCGGGATCCAGCTGGTAAAATCGGGTGTAGGTTCCTATGTTGACGGTACCGTAGAGAGTCTGTTTGGGGTCTTGGTTTTCTTCCACGCGTACCAGTTTCATGTACATCGTGAGTTGGTCAAGGGCACCTTTCCACTCAGCAGACTGAGTCTCCTTGGCTTTTCGCTTGTCCTCCATGAGGATAACTTTCTTCGGATCACCATTCTTGATGTAGCGAATGGTCCAGTCGGCACGTTGTTTGGTGACCCCTGGAAGTACGCGGGCTTCCTGCTCAATGCCATATTTCAACTTCTTCTGAAAGTAATCAGGCAACAGGTTGAGCCAGAAGTTGTCGACATCGTTTTCGATGGAATCCACCTTCTTGATCTGGCTGTAGTAGTATTGCTGGGTGCTATCATTCATGTACTTGTAAGGATTAGTGGTTGGCAAAGGAAAATAAGGAGTCTAGCCAACTTACATGCTTGTAAGACATACTGGTGATATGGGATGACCTTCAAGCAATGAAGTGTAGTGGGTTCGTTGGTATGGTTAAGGTTGCAGATTTGGCAGATGATGTTTGTTAGTGTGTCTGGTATGGTGATGATGACAATGATGATTGGGATGCTCTGTACCAGGCAAGAGCTATATACCTACCTAGCTACTAGCGTACACGTGATATTGTGGTGGTGAATAAATATCTGTATCAAGTAGTGGGAGATGACGATGTTCGAGCCGATTCACCTTTCTTTTAATCTAGACAAAACCTTATCGTAGCCATATCACCACACACCCGCGACGTAAGTCAGCCTTGTCAGACATAGGACTTCTTAGAACCCAACACGAATAGCCCTAAACATGTTGGATCCTCTACTGCTATCTGGCCGTTGCGGAGATCAGTTCAGCGTTTCACAAGCGCTGGCCGTGTTTCCGACCCCATCGCTGGCCGACCCGAGAGGCATTTTCCTCGGGGAAGCTAAAATTCGGCCACTGTGATGAATTTGTCTTGAGAAATTGAATTGCTTCCAGAGGTTGAGCAGAGTGAATAGCCAACAGCCATCCAAACAAAGTCGGAAGGGTTTCGTGCAAAGCTACCAAAAACATATTCATGAGAAAGCGCCTCTTGTAGAATCTCTTACAAACAGTTTTTTCTGCAGCGAATAAATGTTGCTAAGCTCCATAGATCAAAATATAAACTACCTTTATGGATATCGGCAACCTTAGCACTTATTAGAAACATGATGTAATTTCACGTGCTATTACAAAATTATAATCTAGTGATAAATAATAGTATTATTCAAATATGAAGTATGTGTTCTTTTTTGTCGCATACCTGCGTAGTACACCAAGGTACTTTCGCCCCCCATCGCCCCCCTTGTCATAAAGAAAAACGCTCTCGGCAAATGGTTTCACTAAATACTACTGTAGATCAGATGTGTAAGTATTTAAGCAAAAAATGTACGTAGATCGTTAAAATATGACAATATCCAAAGACATAATTCGCAAATTCTTTTTACCGAGGAAGTCACTTTTGTCATTACCTGCTCGCGCGCGAGGATCCAAGCCATGGATCAAAACCGAGACTATTTTTAATGCTCCTACACATATCAGCGCCTCGAAGAACACTCACTGTTTCTCAAGGTATTTGTAAGTGTAAGGGTATAGATGTGTGTGAATATGATAACTGCAGCATGATTCAGCCTCTGTTCCTCGCTTAATTATGCCAACATTCCAGGCAACCATGAGATCAGGTCAGAAGGTTTTACAAGGAACGAAAATAGAAACCAATTGCTAATAAAAATCTATGCAAGCCAAATATGATATATGCCAAGAGCAAGCCATAGAATATTTGCCGAGGGCTGACGGTGGTGGTGTTTTAATTCAAAATCCAGGTGAAGATCGGTGATGCCTGCCGACGCGGAATGTGTTTCAAGGAAGTCAATTGCTTTTTGTGGTCAAAATAAGCATATTTTCGTCTGATAATTGCCTAGTTTCATATATAAGCTCGTAGATCGCGGGGTAATGCTCAGCTGGAAAGAATTAAGCTCGCGCTGCTGCAGCTCAGCTCGTCCTCAAAGAATCGAGATGACGATTCTGTGAAACCGAGGAAAAGACCTCGACGTCATGTCAAATTGCAGTACTAATTTGAGATACATATAACTGTAGGTATAACCTGGCCAGAATGGAACAAGTTCATCAGCGAATTTGAACAAAAAACATACGTTGACAATTCAGAATAATAAGAGGCAACAACCATGCTCATCAATACTCTCCTCGGACTGGCAGTCTTTTCAGCTCAAGCACCTCTTGTGTTGGGTCTGACTTTCGGCATCCCAAACAAGAACCTAATTTCTCGAGCGGATAATTCTTGCACAACCCCTTCTGGTGCCGGATTCTGCGGAAGCACTGCCGATGGATGCCCAGGAGGAACCTTTACGCCGGGTTATTGCCCAGGTGCAGCAAATATCCAATGTTGTGTAAGCCCTTGCCAGACACCGAATGGAGCCGGCAATTGCCAGTTCACGAACAATTCTTGTAGTGGAGTTTACACTCCAGGATACTGTACAGGACCTACCACCTTTCAGGTATGCCATGTACATCGCGGTCTTTTTATGATCTTGAATGCTGACATGGGCTTGATTATAGTGTTGTGTTCAAGGAAACGCAACCACGGGAGCGGGCGTTGCTGGAATTGATATATCGACAGCACCTCCCTCGAGCTTTTGGAGCTGTGCAGCAACGACATACAAAGTTGTGGCCATTAGAGGATACCAGCAGGCTTGCGGTATTGTAAGTTACTTCTAAAATTATGACTCAATAATCTGATAATATATCAGGGTGGTAGAGTAGACCCGAATTTCTTACCAACCTACAAAGCGGCCAAGGCAGCTGGCATATCTCGCGTAGATGGCTACTTATTTCCATGCACTGGCACTCAACCAACAGGCGTGGCTTGCAAGGAACCGGCTACTCAACTAAACGAATTTCTGGCAGTTATCAAAAATAACAACATGAATCTTGGTAAGCTCTGGTTTGATATCGAGCCCACAAGTTCAGCGGCTGGAAACCCTTGTAATGCCTGGCAGCTCTCATCATCGCAAAATATTGCTCTTGCGAAGAAGTGGGTGGCACTCTTACAAGCAAGCGGCTATCAGTGGGGAGTGTATGCGAATGGGTACGTTGAGCTTCACCCAGAATTCTGTTAATCTTGCTGACCTTGTATAAAGAAATCAATGGAGTGGAATGTTCGGGACTAGATCAGCGGATATTGGATCTCAGTTGCCATTATGGGCTGTGCAAGCCGATGGAAAGCCTGGAGTGAATACAGTTACCACGTTCATGGGTGGATGGACCAAGGCTGTAGCGAAACAGTACAAGATTGGTAAGATGATTTTTATCAAAAAAGAGAACAGTACAGCTACTAATGGCAAATAGATACTACAGGATGTGGGTGGAATGGTGTCGATCTCGACTCTTTCACGCCATAATTTCAGCCAAAAAAACCCCCAAGGAGTATATGGAAAACACTGTTCTCCTAGAAGCATATGTTTACTTATCATAATTATTGAAATGACATTCTTTTAAAACTTAACTCAGCATTTTGAGCGTAAACTCGAGGGAAAGTAAGAAGCTGTCACCTAAAAACTTACAATTTCAGCGTCAATTTCACCTTATATTATATTTGATTATTATGTATGATAGACTTACATTTACTCTTCATTAAATGTTTGATAATACCAATAAATTGAAACCAAGGCAGTATAATTCACTAATCTTTGTGCTCCTTCCGAGGTCGCTCAAAGCTCACCGAAGCTGTCACTCATAATCGTGAGGCTCAGCTACAGTCTCAGAAGAATGAGTCTTCGATGACAAAGTTTCGGGGTCTGCCTCGATCATTTTCATGGCTGATTGGACCATGTGAGCCGCCACCGGGCACCAGGTTGCATAAGCGCCCAATCGTCGCCTTTGCTGGAGCCTGATGCAAGGCAACACACGAATAGCCTCAGAGTAGATAAAGGGCCAAAAATCAATCTTACCTGCAAGAATCACTAATGAAATTGTTCTCAGCTCGTTGGAAGATGGGCCGTACAAAATCCGCCAAGACGACCCTCGTTGCGACTTTCCTCCACGCTAACTATGTGGACGAAGGAGATCTCACCATGCTTTTGGATGATAGGTTTACCGAGTATAAGATCACTGTACGTGTTCGGTCTCCCCCTAGCTCAGCATAGCAAGGATACTGATCGTATAAGACTCTGGACGATGGAGGTAAAAAGATAGAAGCGCCTAGAAAATTATCCACAGTAAGTCGCATGGCGAAGTTGGGGTTGCGATGTTAATCGGTGTCCAGGAAGAGATAGAGTATCTTCAGCAGCTACAGGCTGCGAGACAGACAAGGCGCACCGTGTTCAGTTATTAAGGTTTTGATTTGTTGAACAGGCAGAGCGAAGTGGTGGGCGCACTTTTGGATGTGTGTTGTCGGCAGTGCTGTGCCCAGTCACAAGGTGGAATGCAATGAACCCCGCTGAGCTGAGATGCATGTGGTGGGACAGACCTCGTTCGAACTTAGATTAATACCAGTCTTTTTCCTTTTCGAATGTGCACCACAATTTTGCGAGTGACTTGGCTGTAGTTTCCTATTCATCTGATATTCGATTATAAACATGAAGGATGAGAAAGAAGAATATGACGATACGACTGAAGACTGGCCGGCAAGAAGGCCACAAAACAAGGTATTTTTTGATGATCTGATGGAAAAGAAAGATGTTTTTCGAAGGAACAAAGATCGCATGTTTGTCGCGTCTGATAAAGTCGACATCGAAGTCTGTGTAGTCAGGCGTTATGGTAAACAAATTCTCCAGGAAGACATTTAACAGCAGGATATCGCTAACATTTTAGAGAAGGCTGCAAAGCAGAAAAGCTTCACAACGCGGGCGAAATAGAATCATACCTGTAAAGAAAACCCAGCAATTCAAACTGATCATTCTGTTGATAGTCAGGAGAAACTGTATAGATGACAAGGCAACATCAGTTGGGCTAGATATTCCAATAGCTCGTATGTTGTATGTGACCTCCAGCATACCCGAGTTCATCTGACTTTCATACTGACTAGCAAAAGCTTTATAGAACAACCATACTCTCGAGCTAGATTTGCAATTTCAGAGAAATGCATAAAACTCCTGCTTTCACGATTAGGCGTCTTCTCGAAAATTACCAATATCCTCACCTGCTTCGGCGTCGAAGATGGACCCCGTGCAGAAGGCAGAAGTGGGTTTTTTGAGGAAACAAACAAAAATATATCTGGGGGTCTCGGTAGGACTGATTGGGTGATTACTGATGCCATATTTTACTGAGTTCTTATAGATTTGGAGACAGCATACGTTCTAAAACACGTTGAACATAAACCGGGAAGCAACATCCCGTGGTCAATTCGCCAGATGGGAGTCTACCAGTCTTTTGACACCATATCAAGAGCTTCGTCGTCAATTCTCATGCAAACATCAGAACAAGTAAAGAAACATATATTCGAACTTACGCAATCTGGGGACATAGGTCAACTACCAGATAATTGGACTAGCATACATGAGATTCATCTCAGTTCCTTGGCCAGCAATTGGTCAGACTTTATCAAGTGTATCGACATGAAGATATCAGAGATCGTAGGTCTGGATGACTGACTATTTGGATAGCTTACTAACAACAATGTAGGAAGATGAAGTACGATACGCAAGACGTGGCACAGAAGACCCAGTCACTTTCGAAACGCTGCAAAAAATTGGCAAATACAATGATATGCTGATAAGAATATCCCACGCGTTGCAGCTCAATATTCAAGTCCTTGAAGCATTGACCGAAGCTACAATAAGACGACAGAATCTAGATGGCAAGGATGCATCTCAAAATTATGAAGACTTTCGGCATTCGATAAGGACATGCATTACAGAACACGGGTTTTTGAAGCATCATGTCAGCCTGGTACAAACTTGTTCACAAGAACTATCCACCCTGGTATGTGTAAAGCGAGTAGTAACGTCCAAGTTCTAACATTTGCAAGGTTCAAAACACAATTACCTTAAAGGATAGCGATGTCATGCTCACTTTAACACAAAGGACCATCCAAGAAGCTCAAACAATGAAGACAATTACCTTTGTAGCTTTGATATATCTTCCAGCATCTTTCACAGCAGTATGTACTTCGTTCCCCAAGATATAGACATAATTTAACGATTTTCACAGACTTTTCTCAGCATGGGGTTTGTACATGTCGAATCTCTTAAAGGAGTTATGCGTCTTGATGTAAGCCAAGATATGTGGTTCTATCTTGCTATCACAGCTCCGTTGATGGTAGTTACTTTGATTGGTTGGTGGTTTTGGGAAGGAGTGATTCGGAAACGGAGCAATGCAAAATATATGAAGCAGGATGAAGAGGCCCAGAAAGATGTTTAGAAAGTCGGGTTGATTCATAAGAGCTGGAACCTTGCTATTTGTACAAGCATATCTAGCAAAAACAACTCAATATTGCTGAGTTTTCCTGTGCTTCCCAATGCTTCACTCTATGTGGAAATTCTCGTAATTGAAGCATCTAAATTAGGGTCGAAAAAAGGATTACATTCAAATTCATAGAAACATGAAACTTAACATTTTAAGCGATGAACTGAAAGGCAGACATAATGACAGTTGAATATTACACAATATATATTATCGGACATCAAAGGCAGTTTTCAACTTCACAAAAGAACTTTTAAGACACTATGTTCGTCCCAGCGCCCAATCCCAAAGATCGGATATACCAAGAGCACGCCAATGTCTCTTATCGGATCCTCCAAAAAACCAGTAAATGAAACTTGGATTCTAGTCGAGCTATTAGCAAGTAGTATCACCTCCAAAGGATGTTTCCAACCTACTTCATCATGTACAATAGCGTGGACGGTTCGTCTATTGCCATATTGAGGGTTATGTACGTCCTCTTCTATGATTTCAAGATGAACTCCTGCTGCGGAGACAATGGATTTGTTGTATTGAGGTGAAATCTTCGACTCTGCTACGAGTTCAGCGTAAGTACCCCCCGAACGCACATTGGCACGGCCGAAAACTAAGCAGTAATATATTAATGCAGTCGAGAAGACGCAGAACACAATGACGATGTAATACCATCCTTTCACTTCCAAAGGCTGTCCGAGACTGTTTTCGTATGGGGGAATCAGCGGAACAATGACCACAAATCCGTTGGTGATAAAGTAGGCGAATGCGAAAATCAAGTAGGTCTTCTTCAAGGTATACGACTGACCAGGCTGACCATCGGGGTTCAAGTTCCATCGCTCCTGGCTAGGGTTGGGTATCTTTCGTGGCGTTAGACGGAAAAATTTGAAAAATCGCGAATCCTTCTCTAGAAACAAGAATGGAAATCCAAGGCTGATAAATACTAATAGATTGATTATGCGAGTGAGTTAATAACTTGAAGTGAGGAATAGAATGGCAACTTACTTCCAACCCAGCCACCTGCGTATGATTGTAGATTTCCAGGGAAGCTGATTGCTTCGCTACGTCTCTCTATTACTGAAGTCACCGAGATCAAAATAACAGAGAATGTCCAATGAAGCAAGAGACCACCCTGAGGTGTTCCGGGTTCTTTCATATTTCCATCAGCATCCGTTCTCGGAGGCGAATTTGATTTCCAAAGTCTTGACCATGGGATAATATTGCTCATTCCTATGACTTGCTTGACTTCTTTGTATTAGTATGATTAATATCTCTTTCTGTTGCTGGAATAACTAACCTCTTGCACACGTATAACTCACGGAAAGCAAACTGCCGCTTGCAGAAATTGCGACTAAAACTGACCATGCAACTCTTGCTTTATAGCCATCGCCAAAGAACTAAAAACAATTTCTTAGTTGGAATTATCGCCGCTCACTGATATTTTGACTTACCAAGGGGGCATATCTCGTTGTTTGGATATCAGCAGGCACTGCGAGGAGCTTATCATGTATTAGTCCAAAATCCCAAGTTCAGAGGAAGCACCTACAAATATGATATTGATTAACATGTAAAGTCCCCCTACAATAAATATCGCGGAAACAAAACCTCGTTTCAATATCTTGTGGCTTGCAATCTCACTTGTGACCTGTTTATCATTAGTCAAACTGGAATGTTGTGGGATCGCGATCGCCTACAAAAGTTGCGTTTTCCCAACCCGAGAAACTGAAAACTACAGAAAGGAAGGCAGTCGCTGCGCTCGAGGCATTCCTGTTTGGTTCGTGGTTCCAGTCTGCAGTGAAATTCCCGCTCGCCCTGGCGACACCAGCGAAGAACAAGATAACAAGAAACAGTGTCTTGATTAATGCGAGAATTTGGTTAAGATCTCTACCTGCTCTCCCAGAGAAGTAGTGTAGCAGACAAAAGAATGAGAGAGCTACAATAGCGATAAATCGTAAAGCCCGAGGGTCCAAATCCGGGGAAGGGTTATCTCCAGCGGCAGCTGTAAGCACTTGAGTTGCGAACTGCATACTATTGGTGGCGGTGTTGTAAATAAGCACGAAGTAGAAGGTGTACATCGTGTACGCTAACATGCGAGGTCTGGGGAGTGTCTCATCCAGCTATAGTTCCCAAGTTAGTTGAAGCCTGTCTTTTAGAAAAGAACATCACAAGTCGACATGCACTCACATATATGAGCTCTCCGCCAGTATGAGGCAACTTCCTGGCAAATTCTAGGTAAATGACCATGCTACAAATATCACGTCAGCATAGGATCTAAACTTAAGATGGATGTCTGTGATTTACCTCACTAGAGTGTAAACAAAACCCAAAAACCATAAGCCCAATGCCTCGCCTTTACTTCTAGTTAAGAGCAGTACAACTGGAGGGGTTGTATATATTCCTGTGCCAACCATTTGATTAATTATAAAAGCGCATACATCGCGAGAGTTGAGCGGACGAGGTGCGTTTGCGAAGTTCGGAATACTGGTAGAAAAATTCTCAAATACGTGGTGGTTTGCTGGGTTATGATTTTCGTTGTGACCAGCGGGGGATCCATTCTGCTGGTTATTTGGTTGATGAGAATTGGGATTTGATGACGGAAAGGGATTTCTCCTTCTTGCGTGATTCTCGTCATTTTGCACCTCAGCCGTTGATTCGTCTTCATGGATGCCAATATCATGGTCTACCACAGTGGGTGGCTCTGGTTTCCTCTGGAAGGGGTTCCTCTGACTCGCCATTTTTTTTTATGATGCAACAAGATTAGATTTACCGCTGGAATCTCTGGAGACAGTCACACGTAAATGAGGAAACATTGCAAGGCAGTGAGATATTTTGTAGTCCTTGTCCGAGTAAGCGGACTTCAAATTTTTATATTTTCCCGAGGGTGTATCCAGAGATGTGACAAATTCCTTCCCTAGTGCACAAGAACTCACAATAGTAGCATAGCCTTGTACATCATGCACAAATTTGTAGCTGGCTGAATAATTTGGGCCGAGAAACACAATTGTGGAGGGCGGAAGCGATTAATGATTGGTGTGAGGTGTGCGAAGAACGCCATAATCAATATGTGTTCAGAGCCTCATCTTGGAAGCTGAACTGTTGGTCCTTGCTATGCATGTGGACACACCAATAAAGACCTTGTAAATATCTGTGGGGCTGTCCACCATGCATAGATAACCACTTTCTGATGTGATATCTCAACGCTAATATTCGGTGACTCGCTTCGGCTGAAGTCCCAGGAATGTGGCGTCCTGCAGCGAGCCTGCTGACGAGTAAATGATAAGTCTCTGAGCTGCTCACTGTGCCACCACCGTGACTGCAAGGTGGTGTTAGCCTAGCAAATCTCTCGGGTTTTATTTGCAAATGCTGAAGGCTGCAGCTTGGGAGAAATTGATTCTACCAAAGTTCGTCGCACTACTGTTAACTTCCACTTTTCTAAATGTGTTCGGATATTCAGTGGATAATGATCGCCAAAGAGTTTATTCTCGACAGTTTGTCATCTAACACCGAGAGAGAATGAATGCCGCATGAGCCATCGCCAGTCACATGGGTCACCAGGACCGCTTCTCTTCAGCCTGGCATGATGTCGTCCCCAGTCGACGGATCTTCTGCATCTGAAACTTCGTCGCCGGTAGCAGAAACGATCGAAGACGAGGAATACTTTATAAAGCAAACTGAAGCCCATCCTCGTCCATGTGTTGCCGTTAGATTTGGGAAGCTACTGAGAAGTAGTGCCGTGCCTAAGGATGGAAATGGTCACAACAGAAGCGATTCGAATCTCCTATTCCCATCAAGTACCATTCAGAGAGTCCTCTCGGTTACAAATGTCACCTCGGTTCTCCATTGTGATTGTACAATCTGTAGCGATCTTCCCGGAGGCAGAGACACTTTGAGTGATAACACTCTTATTGATGCTCTGACCAAAAAGTCAGGCGCAGAAGCTGATGATAAGCGTCGATTATTCTCGGTAATTCTTTTTATGGGAGCTGGATTTACTGCTCGGCATGTCTGTATGTTTCATACACGAGGACTCGAGATAACCGGTCAGCAAGAGATACTCCGAACAGAAGTCTTCGAGCCTTTGCAAAAGCGAGGTTTGTTCAGTCATCGAAGAAATCTAACAGCTCTCTTCACTGCTACCTTCAAGAAAGCGCGTTGTGTATTCAATACACCATCTATTGAGGCCGGAAAGAACCTTGAGACTTTTTTCGTGGATGTGAATCTCCCATTCGTAAAGGAAAGACGCCTAGGAAGCTATAGTAATGGCAGCATGGGTCACGGACGATTATATGAGTTTGAAATCCATCCAGAATTTCGAGGTGAAGGCATACCTGTAAGGCGATATCACGAATAAACATGGTAGAACTACTGACAGGTTATTTAGAACGAACTTGTCCGGAAAGAACTTAACTACAATGGTCAATCGAATGAAAGATCCACACTTCAATTTCTTGCAGGTTGCAAGCAACCCCATCTTATTGAGTTGCTATTCTGGTATCGCCACGAGAAGAAAGTCAACTATGTCTTCAAGAGATATCCCGGTAGCCTGTTGGATATTTTGAGTGGTAGCTTGAAGGCACGTTTGCGACCACAGACTCCAGCTCGATATCGAGGATCTAAGCTTCAGCATTGGTTGTGGCAAGGTGCTGTAGATATTATTGCAGCTCTAGCATTTCTACACTATCCCAAGGATGCACGTTACAAACCGCGTCAATTAGCAGCTGCCCATACTGATCTTAAGCCAGCAAACATTCTCATCAATGAAGACGGCTCTTTGGTGGTAGCAGACTTCGGTCATGCTCAAATAATAGATTTGGAAGCAAATCAAGACTATTCTTTTACTCTAGAAGGCGGCGATTACAACTATCGGCCGCCAATGCCTCTTTCTCCCACAAGTCCAGCATTGCAGGGTATGGCAAGTAATATCAAATGGTGTCAAGCATACGACGTATGGTCAATCGCCTGTGTACTCACGGAAATCATAGAGTTTATTCGAACTTCTAACGACACAGGAGCACTTGCTAAATTTCGCGACCGTCGGAGAAAGGATAGTGCCACAAATCTATCTTTTTGGGTAGCGAAGCCAGGAGGTTACGAGCTGCGCGCCAGTGTTCGATCAACCCTGAACAAGTTCCGTTCACCACAAGATCAATATCTTAATTCGGTAACCGATCTTCTCGAACGAATGTTTTCGATAGATTTTCACGACCGTCCAACTATGGCACAGTGCCTTGCCATCATATCACAAAATGTCCCTACCGATGAATGGCCATTGTTAGACGATGACGAGATTTCAATTTGTGGTTTGGGGACCAATCCTTTGTTGAGAAACATGTCAGTTATACGCCGACCATAAATTCCAAGTGGAGTTGAATTTATCATACTAACAACTATTTAGGCGTACGCAATTTGCCCGAAAATCAGAGCATGGTTGGGATCAAAGACGTTGCAAAATGTATATGCTTCTCAATGAGCATAAGAAAAGGGTTCGGCTCGCTCTAGAATTCGAAAAAGAATTAGACGATAAAACCACCGCCTCTTGCGTGCTATCAGATTCAGGTAATTTAATTGTCGTCAAATTACTAAGGTCCTATCACTAAAGATAAGCAGCTCGATTGTCAGAGGAAGTCATCAAACCACTCAGCCTATTCGATCAGAAGTATAAAGCGGAACAGGATATCCCTTCTGTTTGTGCATTCGATATAATCCATCCTAACTTGAGATTTATCTTCGAGGAACCAATGGGTATGTTGAACAGTCCTTTGCGGCGTTTGGCGATTAATCATACACAGAATATTATCATTACTTGGCAGCAGTGATGAGACAAGAAATGTGTGTATTAGATGATGGCGACAGATATGAATATGTCGAGTAGTTTCCCCTCCTTATTCTAAAGAATCTTAGTTGACTAGTAACTAGAATGCCGCTGGCGAAATGTAGGCTCAGACCAGCTGGACTGCCATTCCAGGATAACAAAGAAGTTTTTACAGGTGGGCACTTGCAAATCTGGAAAGAGTTGCCGGAAAAGGATTACAACGTTCGTCGTCACTTGCAAGAAGTTTCCGGCCATAACTGACACTTCATATCAGGCACGCTTCATAGCATCTTCCCATTCAATGCTTCCTATTGAAAGACGAGAGTCAGGCACAAGTATGACAGCAGCATACTCAAGCCCAACCAGTCTATCTCCAAGACGAGTTGGGACAGAATACGCTTCTCCTGCGAGTTCCACGGGATCGGCGGGTAAAGTTAACAGGACTGGTGACCATTCTCCGATATACAGAATGTTTATATTCATCCCCGAGCCTTATCGTCGTTATATCACAATCGAATGTATGCCTCCATTTTCTGTCAATGATAAAGAATAAATCATGCAGCTTTGATTACTAGCTAACATATCAACAGTCACAAACGGCCAAACCAACATACACACCAGACTTGATTCTAACAAAAGGAAGTCTAACTTGCATTTGCTCGTGAGATATAAGCACAGCCGCAAATTTGAGATTGGTAATTTTACAGCGGAGAAAGATTGCCCTGGCATTCCTATTGATCCAAAAGTCCTAAAATCGAAGGAAACATTTCAAGCGAGCTGGATCGAATTGGAATTCCGAGACCCTGCCGGTTAGTACATCTCTGGGGCCCACAAAGGTCAAATTTCTTCAGACACTAATTATGCGATGATTTTAGGTCTAAGGGGGTTTGAGGAACTCATCGGAACATTATTTCCTCCGTCAAGATTCGCCTTGACCACGAACGAGTGGTGAACAGAGAATCAGCGACTTCTTGTTCGACCAAAAAGTGCAAAACTCTATGCATGATCTAGTTCAAAGTATCAATGCATACAATCGCAAAACCATTGTCAAATAAAACAACGCTTTACTTCGATCTGATGCTTACGGCGATGAGTATTCATGGATCGAAAAGGATTCCATTCCGAGAGACACATAACCCGTGAAAGGTTATATCTTCAATCGAAGTTGAGGGGGGTGGGGATCTTATATGCAAATATAAATGAAATGGACTATATGAATAAAACTGGAATGCAAGAATGGTTGAAGTCCGTAACTCCTATCTCTGTTTTAATACTTCTCATGCTAAATATTGCACCTAGAGTCACAAGACATGTACCTAGTTAAACACTCAGTGGTCAAATCCCTTCAATTGTATAATCACAACTTCAAACTTTTAATTTACTTATGAGGTTTGCTCGGAAACGGATGCTAGCATTCTCTTAATTTAGAGGACGTCAGATATTGTAGCATTTTTTTCAGGGCTGTAAAACTCATGTGACATTTAGGCGAAGGAATGTATTGATACCTTGCTTGATCATCTAACCATAATCAACATGTTTACCCATATCATGCCTAGAAAGGCTCGAGAGAGTCAAAACTTCCTATATTTAGTAGCAGGTCGCCCACGGCTTGTAGTTCTCTGACATAAAAAGCTTCTGCAATGCTCTCCTTCGAATGCCAATATTACCCCCGTCAAAAATAGGTAGAACCATCGCATCGTTGAGCAGATCCGTGAAGGGTGTGGCTAGATTATATGCAGAGCTTATAATTCAGCATATGGGATTTGATTTAGCAAAAGGCAGGGGAACTTACACTCCTACAAGATTTATTGCATCAATTGCAGATTTTACGGCGGCATCTGAACAATAAATCTTAGCTTCCAAGGCTAGTTCCCTCTTCTCATCAGGTTCAGAGTCAGACTGCAGTCTCTGTCCAGCTTTCCAAGTGAGATATCTACAGAATATTGTTAGTGAGGGACAGAGATTCATGTGAAATTAAGTTTAAGAAACTACCTTGAAGTTTCAGTTCGCATCTTAATATCTATCAAGAGATCTGCGACGGATTGATGTTCACCAATAGGTATAGTCCCTCCGCGTGGGGATTTGGAGAACTCCAGAGCAGCATCAAAAATAGCACGTTGAATTCCGACACCCATAGCGCCTACTAGCATTGCTATAACAAAGAGTTCAGTAAGGAGTGTCTGAAAATGACATGAAACTCAACTATACCTGATATCTCAAAACTAGCGCTGACAATTTGAGCTCCTGTGCCAGGAGGGCACAAGAGGTTCTTTGAAGGCACACGGAGATTGGTGTACTTGGTCATAGTCAGTGTTGTCTTTATAATTTAATAGCATTGAAGATCTCAATACCTTGATATGTGGCCCCGAAACGGCTGTATGTCCTGCTACCTGAGGATGACCTAGTACTTCAAAGGCGTTTGTTCCGGCGCTCTTGATATCGGCTCGAGTGAGCAGAAGCACCATGATACGATCGGCTGGAGCAGCATCCTCTGGGATATCAGAATTGGTGCATCGGCAAACAACGCAAGAAAGTTCAGCTCCTCTGAAATCCCATCCTCCGGAATTAGTTGCCCAAAGCTAGATGAACAGGGATTGTTAGTAATATCATAATAGTGAATCATGAATTTGGCTACCTTCTCGCCATTTAAAACCCAACTGTCCCCATCTAGATATGCTGTTGTTTGCAGTCCTGGAGCTCCCACCTCTAACCAGTTTGCCTAAAAATCATGTCAGCGTAGTTCTATGTTATCAATAACCTTTAACTACGAACCACGCCTGCTGGCTCTGAGAAAACCAAAGATGCCAAGGGTGAGCCTTCGTTCTGGAGAAACGGCTCTAGGAATTCTTGAAGTTCTGGTCGAAATGCTAATGCCAGAGGTGTAAGTCCTAACCCAGTCCCAAAAATCGTTAGGCTCGCTGCAGGTTCTACAGCATATAGCTCTTCGACCAATATAGCAGCTTCGATAAGACTTTTACTCGTTCCTCCAATTGGCGCGGGGATCTGGCCTTTGATAAGGCCAGCAAGCACTGCCTCCCGATAGATAGGCTGTGTAGATTGGAATCTCTCGGCATGAGAGGTGATTTTTGAGTATGCAGCTCTGGCACCACTGAGATGCTGCATCGCAAATGCTTGAGCTGCCTTTTGGACGCCGGCTTCGCTCGGTGATAGAGTGAAGTCAACCATGATTAATATAGTGTGATGTGCCAAATGTTTCAACGAGTAGCTATTTTGGGGGTTTGTTTTCTGGTTGTGGTTGAGGCTTTTCCCCCCTCGAATATCGTCCAATTTTTTGGTTTATGATAGATGAGGGGTTGTCAGATCTGGATCATTGGATCTTATCTGCGCCACATCTGATAGGGTGGGGCCGAGGTTTGTAAGCCTGTAAAGTTACTTTGCCTATGTTTATTAGTCTTGCTACTCATCCAGAGAAACAAAAAAAGTTGAAATTTCGTCGATATTTATTGAGGTGGATGTTCACCGGCAAGAAGTCATCTAAGGAGAATCTGGGTTAAGTTGTATATGAAGGGATGGTATTTATACCCTTGTCAAAAGTTATAAAAAGGTCGCACAATGCTAGTTGATGCTCTGACTGTTCTATTAATTCGATTTATAATAAGTGGATGTAGATTCTTACCACTCTAATTTTTCAAGTTGTGATAGTAAGAACTGTGTTCCATGTACAAGATAATTAAATTTATAGGTAGGCACATTTTTTCTACCGATTAGGGGCTTAATAATACAATATATAAGGAGGTCTCTTTTAGCTCGGTGATTGAACATTTCATAAAGCACCTGTATGTGCGCAGTAGATTCATTCAATACTCTATTTTTAATGAAGCTAGAAAGCTTCTAGTCTCTTAGATACTCTTATCGTTTTCTTCAAGCCAAGGCAGTCTATAACCTTTTATATCTATCCATGTTATCTGTTCTGCAGTCTATTCCGTTTTGAATTCATCAAAGCTTATAGACTCTCTTTCCCCCTAACCAAGTCTCTTTTACTTTCAACTCTCGGAGATTTTCACTTGTCGTATCTGCCCAAAAGTCTCTATCGATAACGACCCAATCTGCCCATTTTCCAACTTCAATTGCACCAGTCTGGTTTTCTTTGAACCATCCGTAAGCTGCATTTTTTGTGAACCCAAGCAAAGCTTGCTGTAAGGACAATCTCTGCTCTGGTTGCCAACCCTCTTTCCCAGATGGCGAAGCCCCCGTAGCGGGTGAAAGTCGTGTAACTGCTGCATAGATGCCATGAAATGGGTTGGGTGGTTCCACTGGGAAATCAGAACCTAAAACTGGTCCTAGGTATTTGCTGTTATCTTCTGAAGGGAAAAGGCTTAACATTCTATAAGCAGATTGGGAAGTCCGGTCTGAACCTAAGCGAGACATAGCATATGCCATATCTGAGGTTGCGTGGGTAGGCTATAGTTGGCGTTAGCAAGATAGTTGGATGTCCAATACTATTTAGTTCTCCTCATACCTGAATGCTTGGAATGATGCCCATCTTCTCAATTCTCTTCTGATCATCTGGATGCTGTTTTGAAACTCAGCTCAGAAACCACTTTAAAATCTGCATTGATGGGAGTAATACGAACAATGATCTGTGCATGTTCAATCCTGAGCCTTCTCGCTATGTTACATCCATCACAATCTGCTCCTAGCACATTTTCGAATGCGTCCACAGCTGCTCGATTGGCTCGATCTCCAATGGCGTGTACATTTACCTGGAAGCCTGAATGATACCACAATTGAAATCAGCCAGTCGCTCAAGTAATTCACAGTCCGTACCCACCTGCTTCACAACTTTTGTCAACTGTGTTTCGTTGATCAGCATAGTTCCGCTCGTCTCTTTCTTATCCGAATATGGCTCCAGCAAAGCGGCGCCCCATGATCCCAATGCTCCATCACCAAATAATTTAACACCTCCAAGCATTAAGGTGTTGCTTCCAAGGCTCTTTCCGCCTAGTATCTTCAAGTCTTTTGTGTCTTCGGGACAATATGTGTTTCTCTCTGGGCACTCGAGCATGACGTTGATACGAATAGTTAGCTCGCCTTTGACTGCCATCTCTTCAAGTATCTGGACATCTTCTGGTCGCATTCCTGCATCCCCGACTCCCACAATACCGACTTTATTCAGCTCTGTCATAGCAGTACGGAACCAGCGAGTCTTATCTTCAGGGGTTGCTTTTGGTGCTTTTGGGTAAATGATTTCATCCATTGCATTATCGCAAAATACGCCCTTTCCAGGGTCAGTTACAATAACACCTCCTGGTGGCGCTTCTGGGAGCGGGTTTGGAAGTAGATTCAAAACTGCATTTGAAACCCATACACAATGAACATCGACTCTATCCAACATAATGTAGACGTTCTCGTCAAGGTCAAGGTCATCCTGAGCAGTCATTAGCTATAAATATTCTATGCAAAGGGATATCTATACGCACAGCAGTTGGCATGACACCTCCAAAGAAAGCCTGATCCCATCCAATGCCTCGAATCCACTTCTCGCGTGTTCCATATTCTTCGCCCTCATGTTGCTTCAAGAACTCTTGTATTCTTGTCCTGACTTCTTCAATGCTTGTAGCATCATAAAGAGATACTGACTCTAGCATTTCACCATATTGCAAAATGTGACCGTGTGACTCAATGATTCCTGGCAATACATAACCATCGATGTAGTTGATCTTCTCCAGCGAAAATCTAGGTTTCTTGACTAGAACTTCACTAAACTCTCCATCGTGAACTCGAAAGCATGTAGCACGAGGAGCACTTTCATTGAGCGTCGTAATTGAAAATGAGGGATTTGATAAACAGAATAGAGCGGATTTGGCTGCGAACAAGACGTTGGCTATGAGGGGAATGGCTACCACACTCAAAATAGCTACGAGGCTTGACATTTTCGAAGGCATGGTGCTAGGCTTTAAGACAACGCCACCATCAAGAATCAATGGAATGTGGGATCTTAAATGGAGGTGAATTGGCAAACAATCATATCGTCACACATTTAACCCTTGCCTTATCGATAACGAATTGTACTCATTATGTCACGTGTGGAATCAAGTGACAGAAGAAAATTCAATGTCGTTTCTCAGTACTCAATCCTCAGAGCAGTAATTGAAGGGTCTAATGAAATACCTTTATTTTAGTATTCGATACATCAAAGTAAGCAATAAGAATTGATATAAGATTGGCCTAAGCTATCTATTGTTGGTTCCCTATTCTCGGCTCTGGTGGTTCTCCAATAAGCTGAACTTGGGGACAGTCTCGTGTTCGCAATGCCATATTTCAGTCAATCAATCGGAACATTTTTTGAAGCTGAGCCCATGTGCCGGACCTTCCTGTTCTCAATCTTCTTAGCCCTTTATCGTGCATAATGTGATTAGAGCTCCTTGTGACAAGATCTCGGCAAATCATCTCGTCATATTAATTATCACCTTTTCAATCTAAATATGATGCATCAAACACTCAGACATCGCACGATCTCGTTATCTCCCTTTCAGACAATCTCTGGCTCATTTTACTTCTTTCTTGCATCTGCCTTGAATCGTTATCTCTCGAGTTGTAGCCCCCTTGTTAAAGTGTTGAGACCAAGCGAGAAAGTTAGAGATCTGCCAGGTTCAACGCGATTAGACCATTCTTCAAAATGCTAGTAGTTTGTTGTCGATAGAATCAAGAATATTCCGAGAGGCGATTGAAGTACTTCCTTTCCATGCTTATCCAACTGTTGGTTTGCCCCTGAAGGGTCTGCCAAGGTTTTCTGAACCTGGTCTCACGTCAGCGACGCTCATTGACCTCCATTTTAATCTGTAGATTGCACTAAACTGATCACCAGACTTCTCAGTAGTTTTATCGCTTGGTCCTTCTCATCGAGCCGTCCTAGAATAAAGAAACATAGTATCTCATCCATTGTACTTGTCCCAGAGAAGCCAAGGAGTGGATACACAGTGAAGCTACAGAGAATATCCAAAGTAAGGGACCCGGCTACCGAGAAAGGCTCAGGTACTGGCCAAATTCCTGGTAATTTTGGACCCTCCATAATTTATCGCTTACCAGGTACTCGGGCATCAAGATACATAAATACTTTACACTGATTCCCATTATGTTTGATCTGGTTTTGAGTATTACGTGCATCAGGATGTTAGGCTTCAAGTGTCTTTTCTGGAGACTCATATGGTTCGCCGTGGTAAAAAGTAGAGAGATTTCTCAATGGTAAGCAGTACAAGTTGACATGATCAGATTATGCGCGTACACTAACTACACATACCAGTCAAAATGATGATTGCCAGCGCGCACTATCAAAATATGTCTCTATTTCCGCTGCATCTGCGCATCTCTTCTGCTCGGGGTTCATCGCTACCAGCACCTCTGCCAGTTTTCCAGTCCCAACAGACTTAGCGAGATGTGATGCATCTTCTTTGAAGATACGTTCGGCATGTTCTTGCTTCATGGCTACGGAAACTTCCTCAACACCAACTACAATGTCCTTGGTGGCTACAGTCACCATAACCGAGACTGTAACATTCTCACCTTCGCCGACTGCGTCTCCAATAACACCAAGAGTGTTAATCATCAGTTTAGTAAGTCATACTCACAGCTCTGCGTCAGTGCTACTGAATCTCATTGTGTGTATAGTTTACAGCGGAAGCTATAGTGTGGAAGATACCACTATCTTTAAATCAAGAAATACATGTTCCGGGATTCTCTCCCTTATTCCCAAATGCCGTGTGCAATTTATACAGCACAATTTGCCAGGTCACAACTGGAGAAGGAGGTAAGGAAATTTATATGTCGTGCTCTATTCGGCTTTTCTCGGGTTCTCACAGCCCGTATAGAGATCAATGCAGCCAGCACAGTTTCAGCACTCATACAATCTCGGCGCTTCGACCTTGCCCGCACATATTTCCTTGTAGCCGGTATTGCTGGAATAAACCCAGAATGTGGTACGCTTGGAAGTGTCAACTTTGCCAAATATCTCGTACAGGTTGGTCTATCATACGAGATAGATACCAGAGAGCTTCCATCAAATTATACCTCTGGGTATATTCCTTTCGGAGCTTCGAGTCCAGAAGAGTATCCTTCTGTATTGTACGGAACTGAAGTCTTTGAGCTCAACTCGGCTTTGCGTGCCCAGGCATTCAATCTTGCACAGTCACAAAGTCTTCTAGATACAACAGAAGCGAGAGAATACCGCGCCAGATTCCCATTCGCCCCAGCGAATAGGCCACCTCAAGTCATCAGGGGCGATACCACTACTAGTGACGCATACTTCCACGGGAAACTCCTCGGTGAGGCATTTGCCCAATATACAAGTCTGCTGACCAACTCGTCTGGTCGATACTGCATGACAGCTCAAGAAGACAATGCAATTATGGAAGCCATGCTACGTGGAGCCCTCACGAAGCTTGTGGATTTCTCCCGGATCATCTCTATGCGTACCGCGTCGAATTTCGATAGACCCCCACCTGGCATCACCGCTGCTCAGCAATTGTTTCATATGAAGCAAGGGGGCCTGGCTGTCAGTTTGCAGAATCTGCTCGTGGTGGGGAAGCCAATCGTGGATGATATAGTTACCAACTGGGATGGTGTATACGAAGCTGGAATCCCTGCTACGAATTATATCGGAGATGTTCTAGGAAGCATCAAAAACCAACGTTTTGTCGCCGATATAGGGTATGTGATTCTCAAACATAAAGTCTGTGATAGCTGACAGAGTTGCAGATCGCAATTTTTTCAAGAAGCTTGAGCCTTAGGAGGAGTATCTACAGTTTAACAATACCTTGAAACAGAATTTCTGCTCCACCAGTTTGTGGTTTTAGCCGAGGGGTAAACTTGAGTGCAAACAGAATCATTCTTTGAACTTGGACCACCTGGCAAATTATTGAGAACCGCAATTGCTGATTGAAAGATCTGCGCAGCTCCTGAACGGTAGATTAAGCTAGCTTTCTTGCAATGGAGAAGGAGAAAGAGATCACTAAGCTTGCGAAATCTTCCGTCAAATTTGTGAAATGACTAGAATTAGAGGAATATATATGTAAAAAAAAAAAAGATTTGCATTGAACTTTTAGAACCTTGTAAAAATCAAGACAAAGATAAAAAGACATTGCTAATCTACCCACAGAGAAAAGACCAGTCCCGCAATTGTGGTGTAAAATCATTGCTCGCTACTACTCCAGTTCCCCCCACAAAGAGGGGGAAATATCGTAAAATATGAAGCTAAACTCTGAGCTGCGATTTTGAGTTCACATGATTGTCTCAATTCTTGATCTCCCTGAAAGTTAAGAGGATCGCTAAGTAGGTAGATGTGGAGATAAAATCAATCCCACCACTTTGGTGTAGAATCAATGCTCGCTTCTGAAGCTCAAAAGTATGAAATCTGAAAAGGGTTTGAGCTTCCCACTTCCGATTTCAAGCTTGTGATACTATGGTAAGACCAGTATGCTTAAGACCATTCAGGCAGATATCCAGGTATATAAAGTTCCAGACCCGCTTCACAAGTACTGTATGATGCCAAGATGTCTTCACGTGGAGCGTGAGATACTGGTGCACGTGGTGATGTTCAAGGGTGGTTACGTAAGCGAGGGGTTCGTCTGAAGTGGTTCTGCCCCACGTTGATAGAATGAGGGGCACGACAACAGCCATCCCACAGCTCCATCATCCACAACTTTTAGACATCATCTTCGAGCACACTCTCATTAAAGCTTTGTACTTGGATTTTAGAATCTGCTCTGTACAATCGTCATGGCTCACAGTCACGAGCACGGCCATTCTCACGACCATTCCCACGCAGCTGCTGATCATGGCCACAGCCACGAGGTTCTGGATGGTCCCGGAAGCTTCATAGCTAGAGAGATGCCGATAATCGAAGGCCGGGATTGGAGTGAACGAGCTTTTACCGTTGGTATCGGAGGGTATGTATATCTTCATTTAGATTTTTCTCCGAGCTCTTCGTTCCTCTTCACGAGAAAGACTTCAAACCATCACGTGGAGAAGCTCTCCTCTGCCTTGGCTTTAACTTTGGCCAGCTACCTTAGTTTTCGCACCGGCTAGATGTAGATATTTGGTCTATTTGGTTGAGCAAAAGCTGATGTATTTATAGACCAGTCGGTTCCGGGAAGACAGCCCTTATGTTAGCACTGTGCAATGCGCTACGCGAGAGATACTCCATCGCAGCCGTCACAAATGACATTTTCACGCGCGAGGATGCCGAGTTCTTGACGAAGCACAAGGCGCTGCCAGCTTCGCGGATCCGAGCCATCGAGACTGGAGGCTGTCCCCATGCTGCGGTGCGTGAAGACATCTCGGCCAATCTAGCAGCGCTCGAGGATCTCCACCGGGAATTCGAGACAGACATTCTGCTCATCGAATCTGGCGGTGATAATCTCGCAGCTAACTACTCGCGAGAGCTGGCGGACTACATCATCTATGTCATTGATGTCAGTGGAGGCGACAAGATTCCTCGTAAGGGTGGGCCAGGAATCACCCAGAGTGATCTCTTGATCGTCAATAAGACGGATTTGGCCGAGATTGTTGGTGCTGATTTGGATGTCATGGATAGAGATGCCAGAAAGATGCGCGAGGGCGGACCAACGATTTTTGCTCAGGTGAAGAAGGGCGTGGCCATGGAGCACATCGTGGGATTGATCGAGAGTGCATGGCGATCAAGTGGTGCCGAGTCAGTGAGCAAGATGAGAGGAGGACCAAAGGCCACACCTGATTTGGCAGGTCTGAAGTGAGAAGCAGCGACGAGTCGAACACCGGATTGCAGTCCGGTTGAGGGTTTTCCTTGGTAGCAATACCCTCAGAAGTGTACTAATTTAAGTGCCAGCTGGCACATTTCGTAGGTTAGAATCAACACCTCTTCTACCACTTCCACCCCCAGGCTCCCTTCTGCATTTTATCATTATACCCACTGCACTCTGCGTCTGAAATACCCTGAAGCGTTCTTGTTTGCATTCCCGATTCTCAGTTCTAAAACGCACCTTCCAATTCCACGACGTCTTCTTTGTAGCCAGACACCACGGAAACCACGATAGGTTTCTACCAGTTGCTTTAAAAACGAGGAACCGCCCAGCTTTCTTCATCTTTCATCGTTCATCGTTCATCGTTCATCTCCACTCCTCAACTCCCCAACTCTTCAAATCCACCACTCCTCAACTTCTCAGCTTCAGTTTCTCGACACCTTCACCTGTCGCTACCGTCTCTCCATTGATATACCATCGCGGTATCATCAAGCCCACCTCTCCTCTTTTTTTGTTTCCTCGTGTTGCTCTCAGCAAGCAGAATGTCGTTCCCGTTTCCTGCCACAGCACAGATAGGAGGATTGTAAGTCTTTAAACTGGTTCCCATTCCATGAAAGGATCCAGTCGGCCAGATTACTGACATGGGTGATGCATACAGCAACGTGCACGAAGTCAGAACCCACCGCAATGAGACGTGGGCACAGTTCTCCAACGGAAGTAACCACAGTTTAGCATCGACTCTCGAGATTAGAGAGGACGAACTTGACTCGTTGTCTCTCCCGGAGAGCAACAGTGAGCAAGCAGCGGCGGCCTCTGCACCACGAGATCAAAATAGTGGCGCTGGGGAAGAAGCTAGGCAAGAAGCTGATGGATCCGTTCCCAGAGATACTGCGTCTACAGCTATATCAGAAGCACATGTCCAGTCTCCCAACACCGTGGTACGTAGGTCAAGAGAGCAGGAAGCACCGACAGAGCAGCCAAGACGGCTAGGGCTGAGAGAAAAGATCTCGGCCAAGCTCCGCAAGATCAGGTCGAAGGTGCGGCACGAGTGGGCGGAACTCAAGAAGATCAACCAGAGGGCGTACATGGGTTGGCATCCCAAGAAGGTGCGGCAGCGCTGGGAGGATATGGTGGAGGGCAACAGGGGCCCGTCGATTGTTCGAACGCCCACGCCGTATCATTTCGACCGGACGCAGTATTCGGGCACGAGAGGGAGCGTGATCCCTCCTCAGGTTCAGGAGCAGGAAGTCTTTACCGACGATGCTTCTTCCATCACGCGCGTAAATGATTGAAAGCAGAATCATGGATACTCAGCAGCCGCTGAGCGAGATACTGAGAATGCTCGAGAACTGGGGATCGGTTGACCTCTCCGTCAACTATCAACCACCGAGCAGCAACCATCTTCGGCGAGAAATCGAAGGATAGAGGTGGAAGAAGGTTTACAAGTCCCCATAAGGCTAGCTGCCTCACTATGGTATAGAAAATCAACCAGCTGTGGATGGGAACTCTGATACAGGCCCTCCAGGGTGACAAGACTGAACTTCGAGACCCTGAAGACCTTTTCTAGAACAAATTCTGGTTGGTCATCGATCTCGTTTTGCTCGTGTTAGAGATTGAAAACTAACGTCTGGGGTAGAGATCCATCCCTCGATGTGATGATATACGTCCAATAGCACTCGACCCGATTATCCAGATGCTAGAAAGAACGGCACATTATGTGCGGTCTCTCCGTCTGCATCTCGAGTTTGGGAAATAAGGTCTAGTTAACATACTACTCTCGATACCTGTGTTTTGGAAAATTACTGGAAGATGCATGTATTGAAGTGTTTGTTGGTCATCCTACACACTCCTACTTGGAATATCGAAGTGGAAAGGGTTTCTGGTGAACTGAATGACCTTCATGGTTTGATTGTACGTAGATTAAATAAAATAATACCTCTGAAATTTGTGTTTTGATCGAGCGTCTCATCACTCGATTGTCTTGTTGTATCGTACCTTTAGTGTTGGAAAGGACAAACTGATTCATACGTGCAAAAATATAGATAGGGTGCCGCGGGTATCAAGAAGCTGTATTATTTGAAGATTGTGTGACTTAAGCTGCCTTCCGAGCAAATCTCCCCAATGCTGGCCCCAACTCCTCCTCTGTGGTTTTTAACCGGTTCTGTTGTCTTTCACTCTGACTCTTCCGCAGCTCTTCGATCTTCAATCTTCGCTCGTCGATGATATTTTTGCTACCCTTCTTTCTCAAGTATTTCCTCAAACTGCTGTTTTTGCCTCGGCCTCTGTTCTTGATATCTGCGATCGGATCCACTGGCTTCTTATCTAGGTCCTGCTCAGCTTTCCTCTGCTCTGCTGAAAGCAAGTCCAGGTTTCCAATATAATCTGGGTTCAATGAGATCATTTCTGGTTGGAGCTTGTTGAGCAGAGACTTGACTTCGGCTTCCTGTCGCTGTTTGGTGGTCTCGAATGGATTGACTTCCATCGCATCGAAGTTGGGTTCACCGGCTCCAGGTACAAGGAGTGATGAGAATCCAGCGTTGTGTGATACTCCCAATATATCCTCGAATGGACACCATTTTACGCGCTCAATACGCTTGCCTTCTCCACCCCACGCCATGTATGGACTCTGGATCTTTTCCTGGTCCAATGATGCTTTTGAGAAAAGTCCTTGCCACACTGATGTTTGTGTGCCCCATCCAACAGCTGTTAGTCCTCGATCTGAAATTGCAACTGAAGATGCTGGTTGTCTCGTGAAATAGCTGTTTACTTCTTTGAACATGCGAATATCCCATACAGACATCTTGAGATCTTGCCCTGTCGATACCATATATCTGCCTTCGCGATCAACTGCAAGCGATCGTACAGGACCCCGATGCGCTAGGAGTTTAACCAGCGGCGTTGTAGAATTTGGGGACCATAATGTGACTGTGCCGTTCTGGTGACCCATATGCAGAACTGCATTTCGAGGGTTTTGTGTGAGGGCGGTCGGGGAGCCAAGCTTTGTTGGAATCTCAATAACTAGTTGTCCAGTAGAGACATCTTGGTACTTTAGGTATCCAGGATTGCCCTATGTTTTGTTAGTTTGTAGGAAGGACCCAGAGCTGAGAATATACATACGACAGTTGCTAGTAGATAATGGTATGGTAAAAACTCCATATTTGTGACTTCGATGTGCTTCTTTAAGCAATGCAGTTCCACGCCAGCTTTGTCATATATGTAGACATACTTTTTCTGCGCGACAGCAAATAGCTGATTATTGTGTAGCCATTTTGCATCTCTGACTGTCTCTCCGAGCTGTAATTCACAGCCCAATTTTCCTTCCCTCCAATCCATAGTCGCAACATGACCCTTCCGTCCTGCCATGAGCAACTCCCTTCCATTCCTCGTATAGTCGAAGACGTATGGTCCTAGTGCATCCAATTTTAGTTCGAATCCTTTCTTTGCCGTCTCGACTGCAACATCTCGTTTAATCTCCTCCTGTCTAACTTTATATGTTTTCTCGAGGTCATTCTCTGGCTCCAAAAACCCGCTGCTGTTTTCAAGGAGAATTTCTGCATCCTGCGCTCTCAAGGTGGCATCCCTGTACTTGCTTTCCAGACTCTTGAGGTTTTCGCGCAGTTTCTTGTCCTTGATTCCCTTCAGAGGGATTTTTCGACCGCGTCCGTAGGCCTTGTGGGCTTCTTTTCGCCGTCTGAGCTGTGATTCGGATTCTGAAGTAGAGACTAGCTCTGTTCGTGCGCGTTTGATAGGCACGGCCCCATTGAAATGTACCGGTTGGTCTACTGCGTCGATTATATCTGCCATGGTGACGAGAATCGCAGGCTTTAGTGAGAGAGTTGGTTGAGAAGCTCGTTGCGATGCTCAGATGCTGAGATTCTCGTGATGGAATTGTAGAAATTTAATTTTGGCGCTAAGACTTTTCCAGCTCCGCCTTGGACGGCGATAAGCGATAAGCCCCACACTGCCACAATCTTTGGGAGAAAAAATTGGGCGACGAGAGTTTACTTCACCTCAAATATTCCTCTCTACTCTCGTTGTTTGTTGGGCAGCCATCACACACTGGCTTCCATACCCTTTCGATTCAAAGCCGGCGGCAACGGCACCATGCCTTCAAGTGTGACCTCCCACTCGCATAGGAGCACCACCAAGGCCGCCCACAAACCCTTCAAGTCGAGGAAGGCTACCAAAGGCGCATTAAAGGAATTGACCAAGGGTATGTTGCCCACTACATAGTTATATATTTTGAAACTTATATCGCATAGGCAAAGTGCAAGATTTGAGCCATCGAAAGTCGCCCCACCAGCAACTTATGTCCAAGTTCGACCGACGTAACCAAGCCCGACAAAAGCAGCAGACGAAGCACAGAGAGCATCTACGAGAGACCAGTGTTTTTGCTGGACGTGATGGGGCCCCGAGAATAGTGGCCGTGATTCCTCTGTGCGAAGATGGCGACGCTGCGGCCGCGGTAAGACTTTTGAGCGGAAGTCTGGACATCGAGGTGGAAGTGCCAGAAGAAGGACTTCTCCGAACAGACATCGACCGTTTCAAGCAAAAGGTCGAGTATGTGGTTCTCAAAAGGGACTTGCTCGCGTGTCTGGATGCTGGAAGAGTAGCCGACTTCGTTATCTTTATCTTATCGCCTGATCAAGAAGTGGATGAGCTGGGAGAACTCATCATTCGCAGTGTGGAAAGTCAAGGGTTGTCGACATTGTTGACTGTTGTTCAAGGCTTGGATAAGGTCGAGCCTCCTAAGAGGCGGTCGCAAGTCCTTGCGTCATTAAAATCATACGTCACGCATTTCCATCCTGACCAGGAGAAAGTTCACAACCTCGACTCGAGACAAGAGTGCGCCAACTTGATGCGATCTCTCTGCACAATCACACCAAAGGGCGTTAGGTGGAGAGAAGACAGAAGCTGGATGTTGGTTGATGAGGTCAAATGGCCATCGAATGAAGGGGAAAGCGTGGTTGTCACTGGTGTTGTCCGTGGTAGAGGATTGAAAGCTGACAGACTTGTCCAAGTGGGAGATTGGGGTGATTTTCAAATCGAGAAAATCACTGCAGCTCCACTAAGTTCAAAAAAGAGACGGGCTGACGATATGGCTGTGGATGTTGAAGATGGAGAGAACATACTTGAGAATCCATCAGACGAGCAAGATGACCTTCTTGAACTTGCTCCCGAAGAGATCATGATGGAGGATATTGATCATGATGGCGGGGTGTCAGTTGCGACAACAGAGAAGCGAGGTGTCCTACTGGATGATCATCACTACTTCTCGGACGATGAAACACATATGCCTCTTGCGCCCAAACGACTTCCAAAAGGAACTTCCTCGTATCAAGCTGCTTGGTATTTGGGCGACACCTTGGACTCTGACGATGGTTCTGATCTTGAAAGTGTCGACTATCAAGGCGATGTAGCCATGGATACACCTGCACTTCCGCAAGATGGTGTTGAAGGGTTTGCACCTAGAGAACCTACAGAATTTGCTCCTTCAGAATATCCCCAGTCGGAAATGTTCTTGGACCCAAATGTGGACGACGAGGCTGAAGCGGCTCAATTAGCTGCATTCAGAGGACGAAAGGGTGATGAGGCAGAAGACGATCGCGAATTCCCTGATGAGGTTGAACTACATCCACAAGTACTAGCACGGGAGCGCCTTGCCAGGTATCGGGGACTCAAAAGTCTTCGAACTAGTCATTGGGAAGAGGACGAAGATAAAGCTCACGAACCCGAAGATTGGCGACGATATCTTCAAGTTCCCGATTATAAGTCATCCAAAAGCCAAGTCACTCGCGAGGCACTGATCGGCGGTGTGGCACCTGGAACTCGTGTCCACATTTATTTGCGAAATGTTCCTGCAGCAGTCCAATCAACTTATAACCCAAACCATCCGCTTTCTCTCACTTCTCTTCTTCGCCATGAGCACAAACACGCAGTACTCAACTTCAATATCACTCTCAGCTCGGATTACCCTGAGCCCATCAAGGCCAAAACTGAGCTGGTCATGCAATGTGGGCCACGTCGTTTTGTTATCAACCCATTATTCTCCCAAGGAGGAAACACATCCAATGATGTGCACAAATTCGATCGATTCCTACACCCAGGAGGCAATGCGGTTGCGACATTTATCGGCCCATTAACCTGGGGGTCTGTACCGGCCTTGTTCTTCAAGCGCAATGCTGCAGGAGATTTAGCTCCTCTGGAATTACTTGCAACTGGCACCTCTCTTCCACCTTCGTCGCACCGTGTGATTGCTAAACGTATCATTCTCACTGGTCACCCTTACAAGATCCACAAGAAGCTTGTGACAATACGTTATATGTTCTTCAACCGCGAAGATGTCGAGTGGTTCAAGGCACTGCAGCTCTGGACTAAACGTGGAAGGAGTGGTTATATCAAGGAAAGTCTGGGTACCCACGGATACTTCAAAGCTACATTCGATGGCAAGATCAATCCACAAGACTCAGTTGGTGTCAGTCTGTACAAGAGAATGTGGCCAAGGAACTCAAGGGCATGGAATCCTGCTGAGGTCGTGGAAGAGAATGATATTAAGGATGTTACTATGGATGAGATGGACACAGCAAATGCGGATGGCGGAGTTGTTCTCTAGATGGATGGCGCACATGTAGGGAAAATGAATTAAACGATCTTAGATTTTCAAGGGTTTTCGTGCTTGAATTTTTTCTTTGTGTCTGTCAGTTTCTTAGCCTTATCAACTCTCTCAGCCCTGAGGACTTTTTCCAAGTTTCCTGTCTTTTACTTATGTCCTATGTCTTCCAATGCCTCTACTTTGTCATTTATCCTCGGTAAAACATTAAGCGACTTCCAGTTCAAAAGGGGGGTTTCCAAATCACAACTTCCTCACCACGTCTCTCAATTCCTGTGCTTCACCCACCATCCTAGGCGCATTTCCTCCATCACCACCCTGAGTTCCCCAAGCCCACTTCCTCTGCAGAACCTCGTCCAGACAGCCCATCATAGAATCAACGACCAGATCCCCGATAATCGGCAAGAACTTCCATGCGTGCGCCGAACCAGCCGTCGCCACATGCACATTCGCCAACTCAGGATGCGGGCAGACGAGGAAGTCGGCCGTCGGGCTCTGGGCTAGCCAGCAGAGCTTCGTCCGATCGAAGGGTCGCTGAGCGAGCGAGGGCATGATCTCTTTCAGGTCCTCTCTCAGGGCGAGTTCAGCCGCGAGGGGGATCACATCACCAGGATGAGTGACGGAAGTTCTGGGCAGCGAGACGACGATTTGCTTTTCCACGGCTGCATTGCTGCTCGAGGCATTGAGACTGGCATTGGGATGGGGATGGTCAATCGTCACCGTGTTGCGGTAGCCCGCCGACCGGCGCAGGATCTTGATCTCCCCCCGGTGCGGCGGGAACAGGTTGAAGCCCGTACTGAGATTCGTCGTGATGGACATTTCCTTCCACTTTGCTTCTTCGGCCGCTGTCACTTTCAGCCACGCTACTTCGATGGCCGTCGCGTACGTGCGGTCTCGCAGATCGACCAGCTGTCCCGACCACGCACCAGCAGCGACGAGGACGGTCGACGCGTGCAGGACGCGATGATCCTGCAGGACGACACCTTGCACGACAGGTCCTTCTGCTTCTTTCTCGGAAGGAGAGAAGAGAAGTCTGGCGACGGGCGTGCCGCACAGAAACGTGATGGCCGGACACGCGACGCAGCGCTCGTAATAGACGCGAATGGCCTCCCGCGCATCGATGAAGCCGTCTTCGGTATTGCAGTAGCCTCTGCACCATTTCCTGACGCCGTCTGCTAAAGGAGCCATGCCGGACGTGTCGCCGTGGATGCGCGCGAAGACTTCTTCGGCGCTGCACAGCTCAACGACCTCGCCGTACCGCAGGCCTCTCTTGGCATTCTCAAAACTCCTCCGCCAGATGTCGTAGAACGAGCCGTCGCGCGAGCCGTCGTAGATGAACGACATGCCCTGCTCGAAGTAGTACGGCGCCAGCCCGGCATCTTGCTTGATTGCTTCCTGCGCTCGCGCTGCGAGGGCTGCGTAGATGGGATCCGCGTAATCTGATGGGACTTAGTCTTCTGTGGATTTCTTTTCTCTCTCTCTCTCTCGTTTTTTTGTTTTTTTTTAAAGGGGGTTTGGGTTTGGGAGAGGAAATTACCGGCCCGGATGCATCGTGTCGTGTCGACGCTGCTTCCGTCTTCTACCGGTGGTGTCAGTCGGTCGATGATGGTTATCTGTGTCTGTGGGTGCCGTTTCGCTATAGCGAGCGCCGTTGAGAGACCGAAGATACCGGCGCCGATGATGATGATTGTCGGTGGGAAGGACGGGGTCGACATGATGGAGTGCAATACAAAGAAAGACCGAGAGATATCCTGTTTTCTGACTCGAGATCAAACTGGCGATCAGGATTCAAGAACGAGTAGAGTGGTTTCAAGAATGGGGTTTGGAATGATACATACACGTGATTACAGTATTCTCCTCTTGATGGGTGAAACTTTG
This sequence comes from Pseudofabraea citricarpa, assembly GCA_029641185.1. NCBI lineage: Eukaryota > Fungi > Ascomycota > Leotiomycetes > Helotiales > Dermateaceae > Pseudofabraea > Pseudofabraea citricarpa. The sequence goes on from JAPWGK010000008.1 coordinate 1,150,826, forward strand.
TGAAGTTTCGATGCATGGTACTTTCAAGAATGTGCTTGAGAGACTCTTTGCCTGTTGGTTATGAGCCTTGCTCTGAAATCAGAATTTTGAGTAGTCCTCACTCGCACGAGAAGTTGAAATCCAGAGGTATAATTAGTACTGAGGAAGTTTTCGCTTTTACTCAGCACCTTTTTTGATAGAGTCAAAATAGATGCTTGATATCGCCAAGTTCAGATCTCCAATTCTAGAGCATAGAAAACCTCCCTTTCCTAAAGATATGCATAGATAAATCTCTGAGAATCATAAGGAACCCGAGTCGAAACACCACAAATACCTAGGTATGTCTCCTTGCTCTTAGCGAGTCGCTCTTTTACCTCAGCCATTAATTCTTCTTCCCCATATACTGCCCTAGGGTGAACTTAGTCTCCCCCTCATAAACCTGCAGGTTCCTAAGCGCCTGCTCTCCCTCTGTTGCAATCGTATCTCTAATCAACTCCGTCCTGGGTCGAATACGACATTTGAACGGGTTGGGTCTCATATTCAGACCATTCCTGCATATTTCCATTAGGAGAGACTCCTCTCTACACTCCAGTCCTCATATGCCAAAAAGGAAAGAGGATGAAACTAACGTGTAATCAAAGATATCAACCGGGATCTCCACGCCCATATCATCCCGTGCCTTCTCAATCCTAAACCCCCAAAGCAGTCGAGAAATGGTCATGAAGGTCCCCTGCTCAGCGAGTCCTTGACCACTGCACACCCTCCTTCCCCACCCAAACGTCATATAGCCTCGCTCGTTCGGGAACGGGCGGTTGGAGGGTGAGTCCTTGAGGTAGCGATCGGGGTTAAAGCGGTCTGGGTCTGGGAAGTCGGATTCATTGTGGTGGATGGCCCAGACGTTTCCTTGGACCCAGGTATTTTTCGGGATGAACCAGCCCTGTGTTGTTAGTAAGTACACACACGCATATACAAAATGAAAGGCGAGAGAGAGAGAGAGAGAGAGAGAGAGAGAGAGAGAGAGAGAGAGCAGGAAGGGAAAAGAGGTAGTGAAATCTACTTTATTCAGCAGCAAAAAATACCTCCCAAAAAAACAAAAACACTTACTTTATACACATCATCCCGAATCGGCGCATGCGGCTGCCCACCAATAATAGCCACCGAGCGCCAACGAAAGACCTCCTTCACAAAAGCCTTGACATACGGCAGGTTCGGCTCATCGTCCATCGACGGGCTCCTGTGCGGTCCCACGACACGATCGAGCTCCTCCCAGGCACGGGGGAGCGTGTCCGGGAAGGCGCAGCATGCGAGGACGAAGGTAATAAGCGTCGAGCTGGAAGTGTCGCTGCCGGCTCCAAAGAGGTTCCCCGTCAGCGAGGCGATTTCTTCCTTGCGCAGTTGGTAGGTTGGTGCTTCGTCGAAGAGTTTCCTCGCGTAGCAGGTTGTTTGAGATGGGTTTGTGCTGGTCTTGGGGTTCGTTGCGGCTTCTTCTGCTAGTGCGTAGTAGAACTGTCCACCGCGGGAGTTCTTACCTCCCAGGCCATGTTTCCAAGGAGCGATTTCAGTAGGGAATTTAGCGAGGACTGTTCAATAAAAGGGGTCGTTAGCAAGGAAAGAAAGATGATGGCTTTGGTATGAGGATTGAAAACATACAAGGAAACGTCTCCATGAGCATAGGAAAACTCTTGCCTGGCACGTTCAACTCAGCCGCTCTTTGCATGACCGCCAGCACTTCACTGATGATGGGGTCCTTGGTACTTCCGATCCGTCTGCCAAACCCAATGATGGACACGACGCTCGCTGCATACCGCTCGAAATGAACTACATACTCTTCTGGGTCCGTCAATAGATTGTACGCAACGACTTTGCTCTCGTCGTTCTGAAATCTGCGGTAGTTCCGCACCTGCTGCAAACCAACACCGAGATGCGTCAGTTTACGATGCACACGCCAACGAGGTCCGTAGTACATGGATACCAGATTCGTCTGTCCGGGTCCGAGTTCGCCAAAGACGACCATTCGGGGCCGCGAGGCGTAGATTCCTGCTCGCTTCTCGAGCAGATCTGATGCTGCCCATGCATCACAGATCCACACGGTGGGGTTTCGTCCAATCCAGAACGTGATTATGGGGGTCTCATACTGTTTTGCTAGCTCTTCGAAATAGATCCATGGCTTGGTGTCTGGCAAGAGATGCGTATTTCCGATTATTGGGATGGGGAATGGCCCGGGTGGCTGTTGGGGAGTTAATTAACGTGCTGAGCAGCTTAATGGCCGTTACATACCATCCTAAAATGAAGATATATCATATGTGCATAATCAATCACCATTACAACGATTCCAAAAGCGAGAACTGCCAGCAGCGTGGTGGTGGCGCTTATATTCGTGAGTGAAGCCTGGATCTCCATCCAGACCACAGTCGAAGAAAGAGAGTCGGAAATCATGGCGAATGATTCCTTCCTTCCCTAGCGATTACAGACTTTATTAATGGAGAGTGCAAGTCCAGAAATACTTTGAGTTTGTTTCACGGTTGAGGTCATCAGTCGAAGCGAAGCCGCAGCCTAAATTCGATTTCGCAGGTCGACATGCAGAGGACTGATCGGCTTCTTGTACTTCCACTTGTTGAACTACCGATTCTTCAATACATGGTTACATTATGTGGGGCTTTTACTTATCATTGATGGGCAGAGGGCGGGAGTATATATCCTGTCGCTTACCCCGCACCACGATTCCCCAGATTCGCGACCCCACATATCCACAGCGTTGAGGAACTGAGTGGGATCCAATGCAGCTGAGAAGATTTGATTTATAAGTAACGTCGTTCAGACTTGAAAAGGTTGTATCTTAATACTTGGTTGGTGACGCTTAACCATCATTTAATCGCAGAGTTAAACGACAAAGGTTCGGTGGAATATATTGAAATAATTTACCTTTCAGAGATATGCCGCAGCAACTCACTATCCCCGAAACTTCATTATGGATGAACCGAAAGTGTTTGTTGATGTGTTGCATAGTAGCAACAGCGAACATGCAATATGGGTTTGACAGCGCGGCCGTAGGATCTCTTCAAGCGATGCCAGGATTTCTGGCAGTATTTGGATATCCAGATCCAACAAACCCACTTGGGTACGGTCTTGACGTATGTAGAGAATTGCCCACCTTCAAATAGATCTCTAAAATGATGAGCAGGGTACAGTACAGCAGCTCATAACGTCGCTACTGACTCTGGGGTCATTTCTCTCCTCGCTCGTGGCTGGAATCTTTAGTTCTTTCATGGGTAGAAAACAAGCTCTATGGATAGCATGTCTACTAAATGCTGTAGCCTGTGCTATCATGATTGCCACAGAAAATAAAGGCGTCCTATATTTCGGCCGTCTTCTCCTTGGCTTTGCGAACGGCTTCTTTGTTACGTTTTCCAATATCTACACTGCCGAGGCAGCACCAGCTCATCTTCGTGGTGTTATGGTGGCGCTTTTTGCTTACTGGGTCAACATTGGCTCCATCATTGGAGCAATTGTGGTTAATTATACTCGGGTGCATCTTGACAAATCTTCTTACCAGATTCCACTTGGTTGTTTGTATATTGTCCCAACACTGTTGAGTATCGGGTTGCTCTTCGTTCCAGAGAGCCCGAGGTGGCTTCTCCACAAGGGTCGCGATCAGAAAGCCAGAGTAGCATTGGAGAAATTGAGGGGAAATTCAATGCAGCAAGAGTACCTCGAACTTGAGTGGGCGGAAATGGTTAGGGGTGTCGAGGAAGAGAAAAGCATGGCAAAGAGTATCGGCTTCTTGGACATGTTTCGAGGTAAGGTCATATCAACCTACTGTTGAGAAGAAATCTTGACCAGCATTTTTAGGTGTTGATCTTCGCCGAACATTGCTTTGTTATGCCATGATAGGATGTCAGACGGCATCTGGCATCTGGTTTCTCATAGCCTACCAGACTTATTTCCTCGCCCTTGCCGGCATCAGCAAGAGTTTTGAGTTCTCCATCATGAATACCTGTCTTGGATTCGTCGGTGTGAATATTGGGATGTATCTCATCCGGCACGTATTTGGTCGTCGATCCATCCTCATGATTGGAGCCACCGGTTGTGGACTCTGCCAGCTCGCTTCTGCTATCGGCTATACTGTGAAGCCTGGAGCTGAGAGTTCGGGCAAAGTACTGGTAGCATTCACAGCCATCTTTTACATCTTTTATAATGGATGTGTTGGTGCTGCTAGCTATCCCGTTGCTACCGAGCTGGTGAGCTCTCGTCTTAGGGCCTGGACAGTAGGCACTGCTACTTCTTTGGGTTATCTGCTGGCGTGGCTCGTGGGGTTTTGCACTCCCTACTTTATCAATCCTACTGAAATGAACTGGGTGAGTCTGGTTAGTGGTGTAAGGGTATCAAAATTTAGCTAATAACACCAGGGGCCGAAATATGGCTACATCTGGGCGGGTTCGAATGCGCTCTGCGTCGCGTTCTTCTACTTCCTCATGCCAGAGATGAAAGGCAGGTCTTTGGAGGAACTTGACGAAATCTTCGCGGCAAGAACACCAGTTAGGAAGTTCAAGGATTTCCAGTGTACCATCAAGGATGAGGCCGCCTTTGATATGAGGGAGAAATCGGGAATTCGCCTGGAGAAGAGCGATACGACACCTGATGTTCAGCATGTTGAAGGTGTTGATCGTCCAATTGAGATTAGGGCTTAAGGTCTGCAATTCCATGTTGCGGGGGGACAGGAGAGTAGCGATACACAGTTGAAGGCGACCGTCATCTTGTCCATACTGAGTGCCGCTGAAGTCATATTCTCTGTTAGTTCCTGTTAGCTTCTACCTCAATTGACAGGGTAAATACAGAGAATAGCCAAGTATGAAACAGGGCGAAAACAAGACATCAGCCAGATCCTTGCACCCTTTGCAAGTGGCCAACTCGAGTAGAATGATGATTGAACGAAGATTAGGCAATAGAGTCGTGGTCTTCGAACCCGGATAAGAGACATGGAGATCATAATACACCCTTTTAAGCTGCAAGGGGCATTAGAGGACAGAGATAGAAATGGCCAGAAGTCTTGCAAGGACAGAGGACACTCTGTAGGCAACTGAATAGCATCGAACAATGACTGGGTGTGAAGGGCTCATCGTACTTGTGATAACTGCTCGTCGTGATTGATGTGATGTGATTAATGTGACTGTGTTGTGTTGCTGGAGAATGCATCTTAGCTTTCGGCCCTGATCGGATAGGCATTAGAGCAGCAGCAGCAGCTTCCATAATGTTGCACGTCTGGCATCATGCCCCAGGCAAACTTTTGGGCGACATGCAGATTTGAGGTGAAGGAAGCCCTTGATCTGAGGCAGACAGACAGCAGCGTTGAATCTAATGTTAGAGTGCCCAGAGCCCAACTCTCATCCCCAGCTGCCGGCCGGAAAGCCTAGACCCCCTAAATCTCCGGCGCTGACACTGACATCACATGTACTCTGACTGTGCCGTAGTTGACCCCCCAAGAAAAAAGTTCGCGTTTGCACTTTTCGAAACGCGTCCATCTCAATCAATACACAGTATCCAACAGCCAGCCTCCTCTTCCCTCCCCTCCTGCAAACAATCCAACATGGCCGATACTCGAGCTCCCCCTACGGCGCTGGCTCTGGTCATCAGCACCGCCATCATCGCAGGTCTCACCGGCTACATGATTGGCGTTGCTTCGTCTCTCGGATTCCTGCCCATTCCCTTCATGCCCAAAGCACCCGTCGTGCGTGGTATTGCGAACTATGACGACGAGTCGGAAAGCGAGGAGGAGGATATCGATGAGGCTATTCTCGACCATGCGCCCAACTGGGCCAATGGGCTGGAGGCCGACAAGAAGGACGGATTGAAGGCTGAGCAGAAGGCACCCGTACCCGAGAAGCCTTCGTTTGAAGATAGCAGTGAAGAGTGCAAACTGGTCCTGGTTGTGCGAACCGACCTGGGAATGACCAAAGGTATATCTGCTTGCGCCCTCAAACCAGTGAATGCTGACGAGATAGGTAAAATCGCGGCTCAATGTGGACATGCGACGCTCGCATGCTACAAGAACTTCCTCCGCAACAACACAAAATCCCCTATTCTCCGACGCTGGGAGCGCCAAGGGCAGATGAAGGTGGCGCTACAAGTCAAGAGCGAGGAGGAGTTGGAGACGTTGCAGGCACAGGCCATCAGCTTGGGCGTGGTTGCGGAAGTGATTGCTGATGCCGGACGGACCCAGATTGCGAGCGGGAGCCATACTGTACTGGGCATTGGGCCCGCACCGAAGAGCGTGATCGATAAGATCACCGGGAATCTGAAGTTGTTGTAAGACAGATAATACATGAGCATTGCAAGGCGTTGGGGCAGGGCATATAGCGGAGGCAGGGAGTCTTCGAGGTCCTGCACTCGGAAAGCAGCAAGGGCTTGCTTCAACTCATTATATATCATCTCCAGTCGTCTTGTCTTGTTCCCGCAATTGGTTTCTTGTATGCTGCTTTGGCATTTTATATCTACGTCCCGGATGGCCGGATAGGGAGAGAATCTAGCTCAAACTGCTGGTGAGAACAAACGGTTTACTTGAACCAGCTCAGTGGCTGGGAATTGGCAGTGGTCAATACCTACTGGCTAAAGCTAAGTTGAATGTCTCGGTAGCCAGCAAGAGGCTTGGGCAGAGATACAACAACATTGGCTATCATCTACAAAGGGATATTGATTAATTATGATTGGGACAGTGAAGTTACTGATTGTGGTGCGAGGGGTCGAATGTCTCAGGTTGTGGCATCTGCTCTTTCCCTTCTTTCCTGGCGAAGAACGGCTAGATGCAGCTATCGACGATATCGTGTCACCTTCGCCCCAAACCCTCTTTTCTTGTATTCAACCCACTGCACACACTTCAATGGATATACTTCCTTCATCCTCATCTAGGTATCTTTGTTCGCACCAACATATGTAATGCTGCCAGCTACAGCTCCGGATCCCACATGGGGAAACCATGCATACCCAAGAGACCCGGTCAGACGCCTATTCACATACCAGCTTCGGCGATATATCAAGCTCGCATGCACTGTTGCCGGCTTGGTCGTGCTTCTGTGCTGGTTTTTCCTCCCAAGCTTCTCAGACACCTTGGTATCTCTTGGCAATATCCGTCATCCTCCTTCAACTCAGCAACTCAACCTTTCCCATCTCGCCAAGCATATCTTCTCGCCCAAATTCACTTACTCCCGCCGTGTAATTCGAACCAAGAAAGACAGGAAGACACGACGAAAGTCACTTACTCACATCAATGAGACGCTATATGCCCCCTCACAATTCGCTGTTGTACATGCAGAAAACCTCACCCACGTGTCTGTCTCTTCACTCCCGCCCATGACACTTTCCATCCCGTCGCCCCAGAAGAGATCGCGGCCCCCCTCTATAGACGACACGGCTAGCATCTCGATAGGAGTGGCCACCTCACTCCGTCGACTGAACGAATCTATCGAGCACTGGACTCACTGGCTACCAGGTACCGGGGCATATCTCCACCTTCTCGTTCCACCAGATGCACATGAAAACATAACAGCAACCGAGCAGAGACTACAAGACTTGGGCATAAACGCAAATATAACCACCTCCAAGCTACCGTATCCGCACGCATACTTCTCTATCCTCAAGCACTTGTACGAGAACCGAAAGAAGGAGACTCGATGGATAGCCGTGTTCGACGATGACACTTTCGTGCCCTCTCTTCAGGACTTGGTAACTCACTTGAACCGTAATTACGACGCGAAGACCAAGAAGCTAGTCGGTGCCTTATCCGATAGCACGGTTCAGATCAACAGCTGGGGTATCATCACGTATGGGGGAGGTGGAATCTTTCTATCAGTCCCACTCGCAGCATACCTCACGTCCCCGAAGGTATTTGAGGCGTGCATGGAAAACGGGGCCGGGCAAGGCGACAGGATCCTGAACGACTGTCTGTACAACTGGAGCGAAGTGCGACCGATCTTCGATTCATCGCTGCATCAGATGGATGTCAAAGGCGACGCGTCGGGCTACTTCGAGAGCGGCCGCAAGATGCTGACGATCCACCACTGGAAGAGCGCTGACTTCTACCAGCTCAACATGCCAGACGTGGCCAAGATCGCCCAGGTCTGCGGCGACGACGGCATCCTAATGCGCTTCCAGTTCGCCGACGGCGTCGTGCTCAGCAACGGCTACTCGATCGCCGAGTATGGCTCCCGCGTGGACGAGGTCGACTTTGACGCGGTCGAGATGACGTGGTGGGGTGATCGCAGTCAGTATATCCATCAGATCGGACCCCTCAGAGACCGGATGCCTAGCTACCAGAAGAAATCTTTTCGCATGGTCGAGACGACGGTCATGAAGGGCGTGGGTGTCTTGCAGACGTATCTCTTCAGGCCCTTGCCTGAAGAGGATCCGGCTGATGATTCGATCGTGGAATTGATGTGGTTGTTTGATTAGATGGATGGACGGGTCGGTTTTGTTGGTTTGTTTGGGTCTATGAGGTTTGAATGGATGGATGGATGGAGTTTGCTTGCTAGCCATGTGTTTGGCTTATGAGCTGCTTAGGTTAACGCAGGCAGGCACTTAGATAGCTTATGGGAAATGTTATAATATTGTACTGGATTTGGTTTGGTTGGGCTTTGGTCGGTGATTTTTGATATCAATGAGCAGGATTGTTGGAAGTATCGCAGCCTCCATGGCTCCTCATCGTCCTCTCAACCACCACTCCACCACCAAGATTTATGGCTTTTCTACCTGTTGAGCCGTTCGAGAGATAAAGAGAGAGAGGTGCAGCTAAGGTCTGATTGATGCCTAATTTACTTCTTATACTCTCTCTACCCTTCACATCGCTTCCCTCGATTCTCTTTTCTCGTTTTTTCGCCCTTTTGGTTTGGAAGGTAGTGGGAGAGGCTGTTCCGTACCCTTTCTTTTTTCCTGCTTTCTTCTTTTATAACATGTTTTTGGTTCTAGTCCTGGCTGGATTTCGGGGCGCAGGGAATAGACGAGACGAGAAGTGAAGTGAAGGGAATGAGGGGATGAGATTAGCAATTGGGATTTCGAGAGGAAGGGAATTCTCGCGTGCCTCCTAATCCTAACCACCATCCCACTCGTCCCCAGAAGAACGAAAACGAAAACAAAAACAGGAAGCAGTTGCAATAGAATACCCCGAAAAGAGAAAAAGAAAACCATCACGTGTTAGAGCGGCCTTCGAATCTCGGCAACGTGATTGGTTGCTTGGCAGGGCAGGATAGCCAAAAATCCTTACGAAATACGGCGTGTGCATCCCTCGATCCTGCAGCGGAATACATACCTGCACAAGAAATCCAGAACAGGATTAATACTGAAACCTAAGGATTGCGCCCTTTAATTTTTATGCCCTCTGCCTGAGAGATTAGTGAACAACGAACGGGGTTTGTAGGGATGGAGGTGCTTATAAGAAGTGTAAGAATGGCACAGGCTTTTCCCCCTCTCGATATCATCATATTTTTTTTTTGATATCACGTTCATTCGTTTACCTAGTCGGTCTCTTGCGCCTTTCAAGTCACCTTCAGACACCCCTCTCTAGTCACTTTCGTTTTACCTGTTTATCTGTTTATCTGTTTATCTGTTTATCCTCTCGCTCAATCAATCAATCACCCTCGCGACAAATAAATAAAAAATCATGTCGTCTTCTCTCTTCAAAACCCTCTTCCTTCTCGCTCTCTCCACCCCTCTCATCCTCGCCTCGCCCACTCCTGCTCCAACGCGTGCATCCGATCTCTCGTCGCGCTGCTACCAAGGCGACGGAACGCCGACGGCGCCGGAACCACCTAAGATCAGTATCACGCTCTGCACGGATCCCGAGTTCGAAGGGGAGTGTTTGTATCTTGATGGCTTGGTTGCTGATGCTTGCAGTAAGTCCTTATTCTTTTTTTGGTTGCCAAGCTTGATTTAGAGATAGAGCAATGCTAATGACATATCCGCGTAGACAACCTTCCAGCGGCATTCAATGATGCCATCACGTCGGTTTTTAACGAGGGCAACCCTTGCAAATTCTTCCCGTATGTTTCTTCTTCTTCTTCTTCTTCTTCTTCATTTAGGAGGGTTGTAGCTTGATCGTAGGCTAACAGAGCAAAATTTCAGAGACCCGGATTGTATGGGAATACCATATGAGCGTGACGTTACGCATATTGATCTCGCCATGGAGAACTTCAATGATATCATTTCTTCGTATAGTTGTGTGCTGAGAGAGGAGACGCCTGTTAAGTGCTAGATTGGTTTTTGCGGGGTTGGGAATCTGGGGCTTAGAGGGGTGTTTGGTCGGTTGGGATATAGCAGAACTGTTTCATAGAACGGTGTTAGGGGTCTTATAGATGGATGGGATATGGCGTAAATCAAATAACGTATTGTTTTCTTTTTGATCTTTTGAGCCGCTCCATCTATGGTGCGTGTGCTCTTCGCTAAATGACAATTTGTTGCTAGTGTTTAGTCTAAGAGGACTTCAAGACGATTACTAAATATAAACTTTCTACAGTATTTGGAAAGGGGTTGGATTAATAAACATGTTAGGATCTAAGGTGGCTAGGTACGCTACTGTACCAACTCCCTTCGCCTCTTCCCTCCCCGTCGCTTACCGTACCGCTATCCGAGAATACGATCCGCGAAACATTATCATCTCAGGATATGCAATATCTGTTTCTGCGCAAGCACAGTGCGCACACACCCGAGTTTTCATGATTTGTCCATCATCCGACTGAGGGTTTAAGTTCAAGTTGTTAGCGTATCAGGTTCTCGTCGTGCAATATGGAATCTTTATTTGTCGATGTTTGCCGTACTACACTCGTACGTCGTTTGTGTTTCGCTCGGCTGGCACCAATTCCGGCGACGGGATTGTGTATGTGATTGGACAAATGGGATAGATGAAGAAAATGGAGAAGACTGATGACGCAGGTAAGGCACGCGTCTTTTCTTTTGCTTCTTCTTTCTTACGGAGAAACTGCACCAAACTCTATACGAGCCTGGTACGAGAAAGCGATCGGATCAACTGACAAGCGACGAGAAACATGCGAGCGCTAGACTGGTTTAAGTCCAAGTCGTGCACAAGGTGGCGGTACGTCGTATAGCAGAATTGCTTATTGGTAATGTTGCTCTTTCAGCCACAGCCGTGTGCCCTTTATGTACGGAGTACAGTATTCGAGTGGGCTGAGTTACTCTGACAAGAGAGAGAGGGACATATAGAATCCCCGGTACCCCGGCTCAGATTTGTTCTTCACTGTACAAGCAACATATCTCTTATTATCCGTGTACTTCTTTTGCCTATTTGGTCATTGTGGCTGCTTTTTTGTATTGGCTTGTTGTCAACACCGTCCTTTTTAATATGGCATAAAGTGCAACTTGGAGTAGATTCACAATTTGCATCTGCATCTTTCTCCGTTTCACCAATACCCCAGTTTCGAAACTTCGGTCCCACGTCGAAGATCCTAGGCCTAGGGCCCGCGGTGTCCGGATCCGATCGTCTGGGTGGATGAGCTTGTCTTCTACATATCTACCATAGCTTACCTCGGCCGTACCCTTATGTCAGAGCTCTCTATCAATCTTTTCCACTCCATCAGAATCCCAATACATTTCGAGACGACAATAACTATACACATAATGGTTTTGTTCTTCCTCTTCATCCCGCTCCTCTATCTCGTCTGGACGCTGGTATGTCTCCTCAGGAACTACCGCTCGGCGCAAACCATGGGGATTCCTATAGTTGTCAGCGTCATAGCACCACACAGTCGAGCAAGGCGGCTTCTCCTGTTCGTCTTGCCGAAGCGAATCAGCGATGCGATCCCGCGCCCATACATGTCCAAGTATAAGAGCCATGGCGGGCATTACGCAGACAAGTATAAGATGCATTTGGAATTCGGGAAGGTTTTCGTTCATGTCACCCCGAATGGAAATGAAGTCCATGTTGCCGATGCGGTGGCGTGTGAGCAGATCCTCGCTCGCAGAAATGAGTTCTTGAAACCAATTCGGATTATGGGTATGCTTTCTCTTTCTCTTCTATTGTTTCTCTGTTGGGATGAGGGAATACGCACCGGAGTGCTAGAAAGATCTGACTGAGAATTAACAGGATCGGTGGATATCTTTGGCAAGAGTTTGGCTTCAGTAAGTAATTTCTCCACGTCTCTCTTTGTCTTTCCCTCCGGTATCTTCTTGAAGTTGAGTAGTACTTCCAAACCGACTTACTCTTCTCTTCTCTTGCAGGTCGAAGGACCCGACTGGCAACGGCACCGAAAAATCACCGCCCCGCCCTTCAACGAACGGAACAGCGCGCTGGTATGGCAAGAATCGAGACGGCAGGCGTCACAAATGCTCGAAGTGTGGCGCGAAGGGGGGCTGCTCGGGGTGAGCAGCGTGACGAACGACACCATGACGCTGGGGCTCCACGTCCTGACCTGCGCCGGGTTCGGAAAGCCGTACCATTTCCGCAGCGCCAAAGAGGCCGCGACGAACGGCTACCAGCTGAACTACCGCGACTGCCTGGCTGCCGTCCTCGATAACATCTTCGTGCTCATCCTCACGCCGGACTTCATCCTCAATTCGCGCTTCGCCCCTAAGAAGATGGCCCGCTTTAGGTTCGCTGTCAGGGAGTATAAGCGATATATGGTCGATATGGTCCAGAGCGAGAAGGAGAAGAATCGCCAGGGTAAGAGCTCGTCTAATCTGCTCAGTGCGCTGGTCAAGAATTCCGAGGATGCGGGTCGTGATGGCAAGATGGCTGTTGCTCCGAGAGGACTCTCGGATGATGAGATCTATGGCAATATATTCATATACAGCTTGGCGGGACATGAATCGACGGCGAACACTATCGCGTTTGCTGTCTATCTGTTCGTTGTGTTTCCGGAGTGGCAGCAATGGGTTGCTGAGGAGATTGTGGCTGTTTTCGCGGACGTCAAGGAGGAAGATACGGTGGAGTATGAAGAGTTCTATCCCAGGTTGACTAGATGTCTTGCCGTTATGGTACGGAATATCCCGGTTGAGATCCTTCATCACACCTAGCCACTCCGCTAACTTTTTATATGTAGTACGAGACACTCCGTCTCTTCGGACCAGTACTCAGTATCCCAAAAACCACCGGGCCTCTGTCGGCTTCGTTCGAGTACCTGGGCCACGATGTTGCAGTACCTCCACATACCGCCGTGCACGTCAATTCTGGAGGTGTACACCTTCTCCCATCATACTGGGGTTCTGACTCTCTGACTTGGCGACCCGACCGCTGGATCTCTACCAATGAAAACGAAAACGGAAAGGGAGGGACAGAAACATTGAAGATGCCCCTAAGTGGGACGTTTGTTCCATGGGCCGAGGGGCCGCGGATCTGTCCGGGCAAGAAGTTCGCCATGGTGGAGTTTGTCGCGGTGATTGCGACGTTGCTGAGGAGCTGGAGAGTCGAGGTCGTGTGTGAGCAGGGAGAGAGTGAAAGCGAGGCGCGACAGAGAGTTAAAAGTGTCGTGGAGAGCGCATTCACGAAACTCACGTTGCAGATGAAGGAGCCTGGGCGGGTTCGGGTTCGGTGGGTCAAAAGATAGCGACAAGCTTCGCGGACAAGAGAAACCAAGGAACGTTGACTCGGGATATGATGGGATGCTTAATTTGTTTACGGCGTCTGTCTGCGCATTGGACTGGCTTGGGAATAGATTCAAGGTTTGGGCTTTTCAGCTAGGCGTTCTTCTCTTCTTTTCTTTGCGAGCGACGGAAGGAATGGGTAATGTATATATCATATCATTGTATGCATGATTAAGTCACAGCTGAAATGTATCAACTTCTCTCATGTTAACCTTCTTGCTGTAACATGTCCGTTATATGTTCTGCTCGGTATCACACCGAATGCCAAAGTCAAATGCAAGAGGACAAGGGAACATGATCATCTGAGCACGAATTAAGATTCCTTCTTGAGGTATTCGTAAGCAGGCACCTTCCTAGTAGTACGCGCTCAAGCTTTCTAATGCCATGAAACAGTTTGTGCTAGTGTAGAAACGAAGAAGAACCATCCTGGACAAGATGAACGGATTGGATTAATCCGTTTGTTGGCAGCAAGTGACAGAAAATTACCTAGGTAGCTATTATATAGCATTTTAACATGAGACGAGCAATTACTTGACTGTCCTAGATGGTGCGCATGCTAGTTAGACTTGTTCAACACCCAGGTGATTCACTGTTACGAACCGGATGTTGGTTATACACTAATTGAGTTACTTTATTTGACTATGTAAGATACCTATAACTATCATCTCTACAGGACGATAAACCGTTTAACGCCTCGCTCAAGGAAAAAAGAAAAGTGTGATAAGAAGACCGTGGCCGTTCTATAATGTATGTATGAAAACCCCCAATCCCAAAATGATTCTTAATTAGACATGCAAGCAGTGCGTCTATTCGAGCCGCCTGCCAATCTCCCAATGTACAATTCCCATCTAGTGTTTGGGTCTGCTCATGGCATACTCAACGCCGTCAGACTCGACATCGTTGTTTCTGTGACGGCGGCGCTTCTTAGGAGAAACACTGCCGCGTCCAGCATCCATGTCCTCCTTGGTGAAGTTCGGGTGCCAGATGTTGAAGAGGCACATCATGACGAACATGATAGCGGCGTCGAAGATATACAGGTAGATCTCGCTGCGGAGGAGAACACCATCCTGACCCATCACATACTCGATGATACGGAAGACGGATCTGATCATGATCAAGGTACTGGTGAGGTAGAGGACCATAAGGTGTCGTCGCCATGGGATGCTGATGGTCTGCGATCGCTCGGTGGGTACCTTGTTGATTCGGATGTTGAAGATGGCCGCGGCGATGATGAAGAAGCCAAAGAAGAGAAGCTGGATCGCCAGACCGGCGATGATGATGTTGTTTCCGAGATCGACCTGGCTCTGCTTATCGGCCTGGGCCAGCATGCCACCACCGGCTGACTGGGCCAGGAAGGAAATAACATCGCCGCAGACGAAGAACTTGGTGAGCCAGCTGACTCGGATCAAGGAATGCGAATTTCCATCCGTGATCAGGATGATGCGTCCCAGGACCATGTAGATGGATGCGGCGAACAGGGCGGGTGCCACGAGCAGGAGGAGACTCTGCATGATGTAAGGGCCCGTGGTCCATTCGTCCTTTTCCTCTCGAGAGCCCAGAACACGCCCGACATAACCAATTGCCTCAACTAGCAGACGAGAAACGTTAGCTTGGGCGAAATCGAGTCAGGTAGGGTAGGCAACTTACACAATCCACCAATAAAGAACGGTATGAAGTACCATGTCCGTCTCCGAATCAGCTGGAAAAGATGCAATGCGGTGGTGAGCGAGAAGAGCACGACGAAAATGACTGCGGCCACGGTCGAAGGTTCATAGTGGTACAGCTTGAACTCGTCGATGGTGGTGGTAGTGTCAGACATGGCGAAGGATTGAGTTCGCGTTGGAACTTCAGGATGGATAGAGGTGTTTGAAGAGAAGCTTGGTGTGATGGTCTACAGACTCAGTCCTTGAGGAGCTGAGGCAGTATATAACTATGTATGACTAGGGCTGGAGGCATCATGTTTGAGTGCCAAGACGAGATAATGTGCTGGTATGCGGTAAACGAGGGAGATTGCGCGTTCATCAGCCATCGCTTATTCGTACAGCGTACAGCGCTGCCCACTTGCGGCGGCTCTATCACTATGTCGACAGTGCTCTGGCGCTCGATTTGGTAGGAGGGCTCCTTCGACGGTGCAAAAATTGCATCCAGAGTGACGATGTAAGGCTTAGAGTCCTCGTTCCGTCGGATCTCGTATCGCATCTCGCATTTGGTCCTAAGCGACGAGCGGTCGTTTAACGGCGGATCTCATTGGCTGCAGCCTGGCATTCCCACTTTCGGGGTACTGCTTCTAAGATGAAGAGATTGCGCCCTGACACGCTAAGCTCATATCACACTCTGGAAATAGCTTGTTTGCACACCTGTGCCGTGCCAATGGAATGGTACATGGGTAGTCTATCTTCACGTGACTTTATGGTTCAGGAAGGGCAGGTTGAGTACGGAGTATGGAGTGGGGAAAGCGAACGAGATGGAACTTATTAGGGAATACTGGCTGGACAAAGAGTCCTCAACTTGACATGCTATTTAATGCTCAGCAGGTAACGTGAGAATCAATCTTTGAATATATCAGCGAGCAGAACGTACCACCGCTGGGGATCTATCGATGACATGGAAACAAATACAAGCCTTTTCCCATGACGACTCAACACTGTGTTCTGGATTGGCAACGTTCGAGTCTGAGGGGTTAAGAGGAGGCTAATAGTTGATCCTGTGGGTGGTCCGCGCGTTGTCTGGGCATTTTTCGTGTTCGCATAGGCTGTAACAGGCCTGACTCTGTGCATTGTTGTTGATTTGAGTTTAGTCGAGTAGCCGGCTGAGCGTTCATCCAGTGACATGCAGCGTTTTGTAGTACCAACCGAATTATCGGAGTTTCTGCTTATATGGATTAAGCAACACTGACCACGAAATGCCATGTTGGCCATGTTGGGAGTGAAACCTAATTCTAGTTGGGCCTCTGTCTACCTTAATTATTGGAGTCGTTCCCAAAGCGATTTCATAAAATAAGCTCGCCCTTTGCTGAATCCGTGATCCGGGAACAGCTTAGAAATTTTAGAGGGGCTTGAGGGGCCTGAGGGGCTGCTGACTCGGCCGCCCCCTGTGTAGTGCCGGAAGAGAAATAGCGGTGTGGGTTTAGTTAGCGAGTCGGTCTATGGCCCAGAACATCTCCTCTTCTTGGTTTCTCCATGCACTGCGATCACTGCAATCACTGCAACATCACACACCCATCTTCATCCATCCTCACCACTCACACTGCTCCCTCCGCTTCCACCGCTCCCGCAAATGTTTCTCCTGCCATTGTCTGAGCCCCGCACGTAGCCCAGTTTCAGGTGTCGCTCTATCAGGGCCAGCCCGGCAGCTCGATCTGATCGCCGGGCTCCAGGGCAAAAGGTTAATGGTACGGATCTGCAATGGCGCCGTAAATAAAGTCGATTGCACCCCAGCCAGACTCCCAGTCTTCCCAGAGCTCCTGCGCGAACGAAGTTAAGAGAGCGAGAAATCTCGTACTGGTCTTTTTCGAGAACTCGTTTCCGACGACACCTCGCATTCACTCCCACCCACTGGCCACCTCCCTCGTGTTGGCCGCTTCCCGCTCGCATTGTCGCCTTAGGACGTCTTCAGCCCTATCCAGTCTTCCTTGGACGTCTTTTTGCGGCTGTTGCTGACGCGTTCCTGAGGCTTTGTGCAGCATTCCATCATACTTGTGCTGTGCTTGGCTCGACACCGTCCATTGTGCTGTCGGGGACTTAAGGACTAAATACCAGCCTTGGTCGCTCGCGGCGATACGAGTTGGTTCAGGACATTGACCGTTACAATACGAGAGCCCCGAAGCAGAAGACGATCAGAGGGAAGCATCAAAAAAGAAGGACAAGTCCCAAGACCAAGACACACGAGACGCCGCCATGAACTCGTCACGCAAATCCCATCGCAAGACAAGAACCGGCTGTGGCCTTTGCAAGAAACGCAAGATCAAGGTGTGTAAGCTTCAGCCTCTGTTCAGCGTCAGCCAGATAGATTGCTTGTTTCTCACTCACCCCTCCTCCGACCCCACCTTCCACTTCCCACTTCCACTTCCACCTCCGCTCATCCACCGTCTCCACTCTTCTGTTTTTGTCATATTTACCCGTCGCTCATACTCATACTTTGGAGCAATGGCTTTCTTACTTGACTTTGTTTGGCCCTGCCAGTGCAGTGCTATCAACGGCTTTGACATGAGAGAACTATCGGGTCATGACTGTAGCTAACAAAGCCTTGTTGCCCACCTACAGTGCGATGAACAAAAACCACAATGCAACAACTGCATCAAACATTCTGTCCAATGCGACTTTCTACTCCGACCAACAAGCGTCTCAGGCAGTCCCAATGGCAATTCAGTGCACTCGATACATAGCCTTGTCCAGTCACCATCAGGTCCGATTGACTGTCCTACCCCACCGATGAACGAGTCTCCCATGTCCCTAAACTTGGTGGACCTTGAGCTGCTTCACAACTTT
The DNA here is from genome assembly GCA_029641185.1 of Pseudofabraea citricarpa. NCBI lineage: Eukaryota > Fungi > Ascomycota > Leotiomycetes > Helotiales > Dermateaceae > Pseudofabraea > Pseudofabraea citricarpa. The sequence continues at coordinate 1,168,870 of JAPWGK010000008.1, forward strand.
ACTACCTTGACAGCCTCTACACTGGCTTTTGATCCGCTTATGAGAAATCTATGGCGCATCAACGTGCCCCAGCTCGCATTCAATTATGGATTTGTGATGAGGGGAATACTGGCCGTGTCAGCCTTGCACCTAGCTTACTTCAAGCCCAACAAACGAGAGTATTATCTTGCACAAGCTATGAATCAACACCAGACTGCCCTGCGTACGGGAATAAGCATGCTCTCCAATGTAACCCAGGAGAATTGCTCCGCCATTTACATATTTTCTGTTCTCACTTTCTTTTTCACTCTGGGTAGTCCTCGGAAAGAAGGAAACTTCCTTCTTAACGGGGACAATGGAATAGCGGAGTGGCTCTACCTTCTCCGAGGGACGCGTACCATCGTTGAGTCCTGCATAGAGATTCTCCAGAACGGCATATTAGGACCCATGTTTCGGGCTGGAGATCGCCGAATTGCATTGTATGATTCCGCACAGGGAACGGAACAACTAAAGGATTTGAGTAACTATGCGAGAAGTAGTTGCACAGATCCGGAAAAGTTACAGATATACCTGGCAGCGATCGAGGAGCTCGACCGCTCGTTTGCGCTCATTTATAACTCAGGCGTGCAGAGTGTTGAGACGGCTCACATTTTTACCTGGGTCTTTCGAATATCAGAAGAGTACCTACAACTGCTGCGCGAGGGGTCGCAGGAGGCGTTGGCCATATTCGCGCATGGTTGTGTGCTCTTGAAGCACCTGGACTGCCATTGGTGGATGGATGGTTGGAGTACGCATGTTATCTCGAGGACTTACTACATGCTTGACGAGGAGCATCGACTCTGGATTCGATGGCCAATAGAGGAGATTGGATGGATTCCAAGCCAGGAGGATGTCACCATGACATGAAGATCGAATGCCACAGGAAGGCTGTACTTGTATATTTCGCGTTGATACTAGGTCTGGGCAGGCTGACAGACCATCATATAAAGAGGACATTTTGATATCCGGTTTTGGGAGTTGGTCGGTATCGATAATGATATCTGGTGGCGTTTTCTTTGGGGGTATTTTACGAGATGAATGAATGAGGAGAATTATTTTTGAGCGTTAACCTTTACCTTTTTATACTTCAGAAGCATGAGAGGGGAGAACCAGCATTTTATTTTATTTTATTACCCTGCCGGGCAATATCCCGCTCTGATCTTGTGTTATCAAGGTTTGATGTATGTCGCGATAGGATACGAGGTGCATTGTGCGAACTTGCGAGGTGCGATACTGGGGTAGCGAAGCCGAGATTTTGAAGAACGTATTTTTTCCTTGTGATAATTACCAGGTTAACAACTGACTTACGCGCGGCAAGGACTCGTACACTACTGTAGGTACTACCAATAACGTTATGCTCGACCAATCCCCATGCCAGACTCCTGGTACGTACCTGCAGGTACGTAGTGATCAACGCACTTGAGCGAGGAGCTAGATACAACAAAACTGCAACTCGACCCGGCTGAGCAAACACTATTAGACTCACGCTTGTACAGTACTGTACGGAATACAGCCCGACCCGCTCTTTCCCCGGTCTTGCCCCGGCTACCTCGTCTTTGTCTTGTCTTGTCTTGTCTTGTCTTGTCTTAAGCTTTTGCAGGAGCGGATGCTACTGTATGGTGTGCTAATAAAGCTTATTAGATGGTATCGAATGCAGGCTCTCTAGAGATTGAGACAGCTGTGTTTGGATTGCTGTGCGTAGAGGATGTGGTTTATACTGTAGAGTGTGTACTCTGAGGGCAGGGAGCGTTTCAGGATTGAGAACTGTGGTTCTCTCTCTTTATTGCCTACCTAGGTCCTTGAGCGGACGTAAAAGTGGATGCTAAAGGGGTGCTATTGAGTCCAGTACCGAGAAATGAATTCTCTTTCTCACCTGAGTACCGGCTTTTCTTTGTTACTTGTTTCGCCGGAGGACTCGACAACAAGGGTTTCTACTGCTTGGTGGCTAGAAGACGGTTCCACAAAGTCTAGTTCATCTCGATGAGGCAAGAAAGTCCGCCGAGTGCTTCTAGATCCCCTGTAGTGGGAAGGTGAATCTCGGCATGTGGAGGGAATGTTGAGTTGTGTTCATGTCGTCCATTTGCTTGTTTTCCTAAACTGTCAGGTTCTAGGCATTCCTCTCATCTATATGCTGCCCTCCTATGCCATTCCTTGTAGCACTTGTCTTCTTTCCATGTACTGTGTTTTTGAACAAAAGCTGGAGGTTATTTGACGTGGTATTGTGTGGTTTGGAGAGTTGGGCCGAGTGGAGTGCTCGTCGCTTATCGATCAGTAGCGAGTGTGTGTGTGTGACCCGACGGCTAAATATCCCCCCTGGCCAGTATATGTTTCTTTACACGGGCTATTAGCAGTAAGTTCACATCTAACAGATTATCACTAGATGCTGCACTAGCCGCTCCTACCAGACTTATTGATTCCGGAAGAAAAAATAGTTAAAGCAGGCGCGTACACCCTCTATAAGAGGTGAAATTCGGTTCCAAAAGTCTTTGTGCATGCCCTACCAAAATCATTTTCTAACACTTATTACTACTTCCTTAGTCAAGAAATAACCACCGAAGATATAATTTTGAAAATGAAAACCAATAAAAGTCCCTGAAATAGAGCTTAATATTCTATATACTAACCCTTTGCCTTCCGTGGAGCCTTAATTCTCCGTGGTACAGAATCAATAAGAGTATTAATAATCGATATCCTTCCCCAATTTCGCGGCGGGTAGGCAACGCGCCTGAACATAGTCGTTCCCTGGCAGTCCTCCCTTAAGCATGTATCCTGTGTGCGTCGTAATAACTTCACCGGCGGCTCTATTATTCAAGGACAAGTTCAAGCTTTTGTTCGATAGTATCGGAAAAGGACCACCGGTTATACGCAGACTCCTCTTATCGGATACCAAGCGTGTTCCAGATGAGCAGAAGTTTATGCTGCGATTATCCCTGGAGTCTGGATTCTTTGACGGAAAGGATATCTCACAAGATGAGTTAATCGAGTATCTTCGGCTCGGTTTATTTTTTAATGATAACCTTAAAGAGGCTTTCGGACTACAAGAAAATCTACTTACTCGACCAGTTACTCGACCAACTACTAACCCAACTACTAAACCAATAACTTAACCGACTACTCTACCTGCCGAATCCTATAAAGAAGAGCAGGTAAAATAGCCACGAAAGAGCAAAAGAAGACGTAGGGTAATACTGTAAGGGAAAATAAATCAATAGTTATAGATAATAGCAATAATTATAGGAAAAGAACAACAATTATAAAATACGGAATAATGGCTATAGAAAATAGGACACAAAATAGGTTATACGGAATTTAAGCGGGAGCGGTAAATATATTCTTACTTTATAGATATTATTATAGGTGATATTATTTTGTCTTTTTTTGTAGGGGGATATTATTATATATTACGTGATAATACACGTAATAAGCCAAGAAGTATAGCCGAAAGGCTATAAAGGGAGGAACTATAGTAGATAGAGAATATCTATCCCTTTTATACTTTACTTCTACTTGCTTTTACGTACTGCTGCCTACCACTGCCGTGAGCACTTACAATCGACTATGGAATAGCTTCCCAGGCTTCCTTAATCTAACCACTTAATCTCTTAATATCCGCCTGATTTATTTTCACCAAATATATATCAGGATGATTCATATGTAAAATAGCCTTCATAGCCTTCCAAATATGTTCAATTAGGTTTATCTCTGGGCTATAAGCAGGCCAATCAATTACTTATATTCCGTGCTCTTTAAACTATGCCTTAGCCTGTTTTAAAACGTGGATTTTAGCGTTATCCTGTTGAAAGAATTGCCCAGGAGTATATATCAGCTTATATAATTTTCGCATCCCTGAGAAATTAATTAGGTAGCTAGGTGTTAAGTCTCTCAACTCACAGCTCTTACTTTTTTATACATTTAGATAATATGTAACAGGTGAAGAGAGGTTAAAGAGTTGTGTTTTGATATATATATTTATACGCATGTATTTGTTCAAATGTAAATAGATATGAATTCGATCTAACTCTGTCGTTTGTCTTCACCTCGATTGAACTTAGGCTCAAAATGCTCATTCATGTGAGAGCTCGTCAAACTTTTGTACTTTCCGTCCCCAGATGAACCAAGCATGCTGGAGAAGTTCGTCGACGGAGTACTCAGGAATACGAATACTATGAAGATCATCACACCTCTGATAATCGCTCTCATGCTTCAACGTCTCAACTTGCTTGGTCGGGAAGAAAGACGTCGGCGAGTCGTACTCGAAAACCGCCAGGAACTGTCCGTCCGAGACGATCTTCTCCTGATCAGGAGGGCAGACTCCAAGTTTCTGCAGATCCAAGCCGGGCGGACACGCAGTCCACGTATGCGGCACACCACGGCCGATGCTGACGACCGTTTTCGGAGGCACAACATAGATCTCGCCCCCTAATTCCATGATAGCAACACCGTTTAAGACCAAAATCCTCTCCACGACATAAGCCCTATGGCCAGCATCATCTTGAGGTTCTGTCATGTGGACATGTCTGGGCATGCGTGTCTGGGTATCGAATGGCAAGCACCCAAACGAGCCGCCGAATAATGGCACATTCTCATCTTTCTTGTTCCCTACCCCGAATACCTGGAGCTGGCCAGGGATGTTCGCGTCAGCTGGAAAGGCAGCCTTGACCATCGAACCTTCGCCGTGGATAATCTGCGTGCCGTTGGGAAGTTGAAATCCGAACTCCAGTTGAGAAAGCGCTGGCGGCATGATTCTAAGAGCTGACGTTGGACGAGCTGGTATGTCTTGACAAAAAGAAAATCGTGTGATTGATAAACACCTAGCCTGCTTGTCGACCCGTGGACACCTCACATTTGCATTCGATGATAATGATTATGGTGATGGGAGTGCAACACTGGCTGTTTGTGGGCTTACAGAACATATTAGCAGAAGATCCTGCGAGGGAGAAAATATCCGAGCCGATTCCATCGCTTACGGCCACTCATCTTTTGGTGGCTTTGTAAGCGTTTAGTATGCGTAGCTCGTATCTTGTGGCCTTTGGAGCAGTTGGCGGGATATCCGCTGGTATGGATAGGGCGACGAAATGCAAGGCCGCTAGGTGTTGTTCCTAATACTGCATGCTCCGGTATCACCAAGGTGGGCGGTATCTTCGGCCACTGTCGTTTTCTTCCGCTATATGCAAGTCCTATAGTAGCTAAACTTCCGCTCTTCCGCTGACTAACTATATGAAGCGGAGACTAGAATTCAGCAAGGTATTGATTAGAAAAGCGGAAGTATTCCTAAATAATCTCTAAACTTGGATTCGGTCGCTAGAGGATAACAACGCTCCTGGGGATTTGAAATTAGCTTGTTTATCTCAGTTTAAAGTGTATCATATTAAATCCTTATAATTGAACAATAATTATTTGGTAGTTAACGCAGTTTAATTAGCATTTATAACGTGGTATCAGAGGGTATATTAGAGGAAGCACTTACCATGATAATTTGTGCAAAATATACAGCCTCACTTTATTACCTATATAGCGGGTACCAGTGTATGGGGCTGCTACATACCTCCGCTATATGTTCAGGACGTTGTGTGTAGGCCGAGACATATTAACTATTATAAATCATTTAGTAATCGTGTGTTTAACCTTTTAATACTGAGTTGATACAGTGATATAAATTAGGATTAAAGCAAGCAGATCGGTCGACGTTCAGAAGCACAACAAGACCAGAGACACTACAATCACACCAAATACGTCAAAGTTCTAGTCTCTCAGTCATGTCTAAAGTCCAAGGCCATTGCAGTGATACTTTCCAGGAAGTGCAACAACTCTTTCAAACTTATATAATCAACGGGGAAGAGCTCGGAGGCTCACTTTATGTAGCTATCGATGGCATCCCAGTTGTTGACATCTACGGTGGATACAGGGATGAAACTTTCACAGAGATCTGGAAGGAGGATACCATCACCAACGTGTTTTCGACATCTAAGACTATCTGCGCCCTTGCGGCATTGACGCTGATTGATCGGGGCATAATAGATGTCAATGCCAAAGTCTCCAAGTACTGGCCCGAATTTGCTCAGAATGGCAAGGAGAACATCGAGGTCCGCCATATCTTGTCGCACACGTCAGGCGTGTCTGGCTGGGAGGTTCCCATGAACGTCTCAGACCTGTACAGCTTCGACGAGGCCGCTCGTAAGCTGGCAGAACAGAAGCCGTGGTGGGAACCTGGCACAGCATCCGGATACCACTCGCTGACCTTTGGTTTCCTCATTGGAGAGCTGGTACGCAGAGTGACGGGCAAGACCCTCAAGGCCTTCATTGCCGACGAATTGGATCGTGGCGATTTCCAGTTGGGTGCGCGCAAAAACGATATACGCCGTATATCGTCTATCGTTCCAGCTCCACGGACGCCAAGCGCAGCAGAACCCCTTGAAGCCGATCGAACGTCTATTGCCTTCAAGTCTTTCTCAAACCCGCAGATCCAGGCGGAAATGGCAAATACCCCAGAGTGGAGAGAATGTGAGCTCGGCGCTGCGAATGGGCACGGCAACGCTCGAGGTATCGGCCGTATGCTTGCTCCCATTGCTCTGGGCGGCAGTTTCAACGGCACCCAGGTCCTGGCCCGCGAGACAATCGATCTCATCTTCCAAGAGCAGTCTTACGGCATCGACCTGGTCACTGGCGAACGCATCCGCTTTGGCATTGGCTACGGCATCACAGGCGGCTCGCGAGGGAATTTCGTCGACTCATTCCTCCCAGATGGCCGGGTGTGCTTCTGGGGTGGTTGGGGTGGTTCTATGGCTGTCATGGACTTGGACAGGAGGCTTACCATCACCTATGTCATGAACAGAATGGAAAATGTCGGCATGGGAAGCAAGAGGGCCAGAGCGTATATTCGTGCGATATACCGTACGCTTGGTGTCGAGTTCAAGTCTGCATAGAAGATCATATACCTAGTTTTGACATATGCCTTGAACATGGATGAATTTCTCGTGCTGATTTAGTCGACAGTAATAGTTCCTAGAGAGCTAGATTTTATTTGCTGTCTCAGGAACTAGTCGACAAGGAACTCCCAGAGTTCGCATCTACCACTATTGCTGTTCATGACAATGGCGATTTGAAATAAATAAATCAGAATATCAAGTATCATAAATCTAATTATAAGCATATCTCTTCCGTGCTGCGAAATTAGGGAAGGATATAACGCCCACGGGTATTTGATTCGGCACTCTATGATGTACATTCATGCAACTCTAATAATTGAAAGATAATCAGAAATCCTCCTTGTACTCTGCTTCGACAGCAGCTAAAATCTCTTCTTTGTATGTTACAACAAAGTCCAAAGAAGCTCGTCCTAGATGAATCGATAGCTGGAAGCTACAATTCCTCCATTTTCCTTTAGTCAATGGATTGCGATACGAGTCCTCTAGCCAAAGCTTTGTGCAGGGTACGCTGTAGTGTAATTGGCACAATTCATGTACACCTTTACGATAAGAATAAGCTTTTGAATTAGCTTGATGAAGACAGATTACTTACTGTTTATTTTTCTAGTTGGCGGATTGAGATCTTCACAGCAGTATAATGGCGTTGCAAAGTTTCGATCGCCAGAATCCCAAAAGCCAACCTGGACACTGTTGTAGACAGATCTTGTGAGGATATTTCCTTCCTCAACTTTATCATTCTATCAACTTGTTAGCCTGGATGCTGGACTGAGGCAACGCATCTCAAAATACATACAACTTTTATCAGCCATGACATTTGATTTCTTGCTCTGTATACACCTTCAGACTCATCCAAAAAGCGATCTTCTTCTCGGTGTTTGGAAGGATCAAAAATCTCCGACATTGGAAAGCCGTAGCTGTACCGCGCAATCCTTGAAATTACTTTTGGGGTAGCGCGTAAAGAACCACCAATACCCTCGAGTCCTGCAAGTGTAGCTCCGCGACAAATGGCCGACCATCTATAAATATTAGACTATGGTTCGACATAGGCTTAGAATTTACTTACGCTCCTTGGACTCTAAGAACACGTATGCCCTCTGAACGATGACTATTCTCAACCCTATCATAGAGATATCTGCTTTCACCAAAGCCCCCAACAAGGAGAATCGCCTAAAATTGAGATTTAGTGAAAGATATCTCAAAGGAGTTCATCTATCATACCTTGACCCTCTTTTGTTTCTTTTTGATGTATGCTATTTGATCATCGATCAATTTTTGGATTTGCAAGAAAACATGATCAAAAATCCCTTTAAGTGCAGACCTGGTTGTAAAGTCGACGTGGCTTAGCATGAAGCAATATAAGCACCAAGTGAAATATCTTACTTCTTGAGGATGATTGTGTCAGTGTCAATATCATTTTCGGGGTCATCTTGAACACCAAACAGGTCAACGGTGTAGACATCTCTACTGTTCTCGTTGAACATTCGCTTTAGAGTTTGATCAAACTCCTGCATCATCTTATTCTTGGATGGCTCCGTAAGGGCTTTAAATTGTTCTTTCCCCACTAGAATCTCGATGTATTTTTGAAAACCAATATTAAGGTATACCGATCCGCAAAGACCGCCTATGAAATTTTTAATTGTGTATTTGGGCTAAAGGTGGAAAGCTTACCCTGCCCTCTAACAGCCTCTTCAATTTCAAGGGGCTTTAATTTATTTATAGTATAGCTAATCAAGTCCTGCACGCTATGTCAGGAAAATCAGACATCTTTTGAAATTCGGGGTTACTCACGACTGTGCCACCGCCGGCGTCACAAACTACAAACGTATCACCAGCCTAGGTTGATTAGCAACGAATTCAGAAGTGCAGTGAAGCAAATCATACGCTCAGCGAATTATCATCAGCCTTGTCTCTAATCACTGAAAGCGCTGCGGCTTCTGGTTCGGTAATCATTGTGATGTTATCTGGCATTCCAGCCATCAGAGCAGCCTTTTTCGTTTTATCTTTGGCGGCATCACTCCACATTGCTGGGACAGTTATAACGACCTTGAGATTATAATCTCGTTGGAAATCTTCATCCTGAACCTCGCGTCTGATATCATCCATTGTGTACTCCCAAAGCAGCTTCAAATAATCTGCGACCACTTGCTCTGGGGACATTTTTAGGTCATTAAGGAGTCGATTGCTGCTCTTGAGTTCTTCAATTTCGCCATGGTACTTGTGACTCGGTTCAAGTAGAAGTTTGAACCACTTGAAGGCCTGGTCTTTTGGCTTGATCGAGTATCCCCATTTGTCAACCTTCCCATTCGACCCATAACTGATTGTGGAAGGAACTTTGTCGTTTGTTGCATTCATCGTCCCGGGATTTGGCCAATCTGTTATGAGCCTTGCATCTCGCCGACCGGGATATGCCCACGAAACACCAGAGTACCTTGTTTTACCATTTAGTCTTGCTTCTACAATGCGTTGGAAATCTACTCACGTCGTACCAAAATCAATCCCGATCACTATATCTGAGCTTTGAGAGTTCATGATTGAGATGTAGAGTAGAGGAGCTTCTGGGCAAAGTTTTCTCCAAACACCCTTGCGTACCACACAGCGATATTCAATATTGTCAACCAAGAGCTTGCACCAACCATTTGAGGGTGGTAAATCACCAAAGTGCGCCCATTTAACTCATGCTTATTCGGGCGAATCATGGAAGTTCGAAATCGAGAAGTGCTTTGGCCGCCGAATCTGGCTGGTTCGACGCCAGCATAACGCCACAAGGCAGATTAGATTTCCAGATATGCTATCATTACCGGGCTGGCGGTAGTATCACATGTGACTACTACTAGTTCGCACGATAGTTTAGGCTACAAAAAGGGCTGAGTTCATTGCCAAGATTGAATCACTCTACTGCATCTGCTCCGTGAGCGCTGATGTACCAATTCCAATTCTTTATACCACAAATAGTTAACTCAAAATGATTTCAACTGGGTTTCTGTTCATATCCTGATTAAATTCAAACCCCGAAGCTTGCATGGTGAAAATTAGCTGGACCAATTCATGGGGAATGCGGAGAGCGCCTTGCAAGTCCTGCAACCGAACTACTGTAGGCGTACTGTATCACTCTTTACGTGAAAGGCAAGAAAGCTAAGTAGATGGTGGAAAGTTATACTGAATTTGTGCAACCACCGAAGTGATTGTGCATATATGGTAAGTGTTCTGGATCATTGGCAAGGGTTCCGCGAACGGTAGCACCAGATGAAGTAAGTTCTGTTTCAGCCTCACTGCCTAGCTGCCTTTTATTGTGAAATGCTAACAAGCCCAATAAACAGATACCTATCTTTATCAATCTGCTTCAACATCCATTGCTTATTATTATTAATCTCGAAAATCAAAATAAAACGCTTTCAGGGATCAACAATATGGCTACAAACAACTTAAGTCCTGGTGATGCGAATATGATACTAGTCATGGGCGTCACTGGCTCGGGCAAAAGCTATCTCATCAATCAACTTGCTGGATATGAGGTTGTCAAAGAAAGCGCAAAATTACATGCTTGTAAGGAGCTTCGGGTCATTCCTTTCAACAGATCCGAAAAGCTTACTTTTATGTACAGGTACCCAAGTCTGTCAGGGCATACCAATTAATATTGGGAAGACTAAAGTTCTTTTGATCGACACTCCTGGTTTTGACGACACCAAACGGACAGACGCTGAGATATTGATGGAAATCTCCAAAACACTTACTGCTCAATATAAACTCGGGGTTAGCCTGAAAGGCGTCATATATCTTCATAGGATCATGGACCCTAGATACAATGGCTCCTCTATTAAGACACTCGAGATCTTCAAGGAGATATGCGGGGATGCTGCATTAAAAAATGTCATCTTGGCAACCTCACGTTGGGATAAGGTTGAGGAACATGAAGGCGCCGCGCGAGAAAAAGAACTACGGGAAGAGTTCTGGTCTTACATGCTTGCTCGTGGCTCCACGATGGCCAGATACTATGGCGATCGAGACTCTGCCCATGCAATGTTGAGCCAGCTACTTGGAAGCGAAAGCATCGTCATGGATATCCAGCGCCAGATGGTAGATGAAGGTAAAAGGCTAGACGAAACGGCCGCAGGTGCCCTTATAAATGGCAAGCTATCAAGAATTATCAGCGACTCGAACGCTGAGATCGAGAGCCTGCGTCGAGAACTTCGTGAAAGCAATGGTGCTTTAAGGCAAAAGATGGAGGAAGATGAGGAAAAACGGCAAGCGATCTTAAGACAAGCACAAAAAGATCAGGTAAGCCTCCATGCCAATATTGCTTCCGAGATACAGCAGGAGATAGACGTTGAGATGAGAACGCGGAAGAAGAAGAGCAGTAAGCTGGGAATGGTTTTGCCGCTTTTTCCTGCGGCCCTTTCAATTTTGGGCATGTTCTTGGGCATCCCCATGAGTAGTGGGGGGCTGTTTTCTTCCTGGCTTTTTGGCGAAGACGGCGCAGATGGCGAAGGGGGACTCTTTTCTGAAATATTCTCTTAGGATCCTCGAGCTAAAGCTTTACGCGTGTATTATCTTTCTAGAGCGTTGAAAAACGTGAGGCTACAAGGAGGAGGGGTCTAAAATAAAATATTTCAGGTGTTTCTTGATATTCACAGAGACTGAGACCTACTTTTAGTGAACTGCATTGCCCGTTTTCCTATTTTCTTCTCATAGAAGTTACTTATAAATATCATTCGTGTGTGATCTAGATTGTGTAGTAACAGCAGGTAAACCGGCAGAAACTCAGCCTGCAGGGTTCCATTCCTCATTCTACGTGTATCAAACTACTCGGAATACATAAATAAACGAATACGATCCTGTAGATCAAGCATTTAGAACGAGAGACTTGTGGACTACTGACAACACCCGAAACTCCTCGATATTTTGCAATTGTTTGTGATGATTCCACTGTAGCTACACACTAAAGGCGAAAGGAAGCAGAAAGTCAATAGTGCGCTAGCTTCAGCTCCAGATTTCAAGGGACGGCTAGAATATGCGGCTAAAACAAGTTGATATTGCTTTCATGTGATATGGCGAGATTCCGAATTCAGCTTAGCCAAAAACACAAGCTAAGGTGCCATCGAGCTTACCTGGATCCCTTGTTTTGCTTGCAGCATCTCTTACAGCCGGATTGTGCCCTTTTATTGGGCATAAGCTAGCATCAGCCTCCAATAAGCGCTTGGCTGCATGGCGCTCTCTCACTAGAAGCAAATTAAATGCAGTAGGGGTATAACCTGAAGCTACCAAAAAAGCTCCATTTCCTTGAAGTCCAATCACGTTTGCCTACCTAATCCGGTTGCCTCAAAATGCCTGAATGTGCCTTAACTGCCAAGGTATCTTAGTCTCTCATTCATAATAAATCAAAGACAAAGTATGATTGATAGAGAGTAGCTGATATCTGACAAGGCAGACAAGATCAAAATACGCTGCGCTTAGCACGATTCCAAACAACTTTGAAGCCAATTGTCGACCCTCAAGGAGAGAATCATATTTTAGATTTGCTAAGTCTGAAGATCCAAAGATTCTTCCTTACATGTACTGGCATGGTTAAAAGGAATATAAATCAAAGCATTCAGATTCTTCCAACAATATCTGGTCATATCCTGAACGATTAAATCATGAGTCAACATCGGGGTTACCAAAAAGGTTTTGAAGGAGGAAGTGAAATGAACGCGACAACATCTGCAGTGCCCGAACAAGGCTCCGGCCATGGTATGTATTTCTGACGGCCTCCATGAGTAAAGACTGACATACTTGACAGGTAAGGCAAGCCAGAATAGCCAACACCACAGTCATTCTCATTTTGGATCCAAGACAGAGCGTTACAGGAGAGAAAGGAACGAGGCAGAGAATCAACTTGTTATATTGCAACAAGAATTAGACAAATCAGCTCAACTGCTTGCAGCACATAAAAATGCTGTAAACGAAAGCAAAGAGTCCGCTACTCGGGTGAGACTAGCAATGCAAGATAAAGAACTTTTCATTGGCCCACAAGCCCTTGACCCGCAGATTCAGATTGCATACAAAGGACTTTTCAAAGGTGTGAGGACTTTATCTCGCTTCCTTGAAGTGGAGGACATTGATCCTGCTACCTTCACCCCGGAAATGCGTGCTCAGTTCAACCGCATTGCCCCCCGCCTCGACGATTTTGGTTTGAAGAGACTCCTTGCCAACAAATCAACCAGGAGATACTTATTCGAAGGATGGATTGGCCATATAATGGTTGAAAAACTTTTTGTGGCGCTGCCTGATGGTCCGTATCCCGGAAACGACGCCCAAGATTTATGGCTCGAGCCAAGGCAAGCAAGCGATCTTCAAAATCTGGAGCGAAGTCTTCAAAATACCTGTGCGCATTCCCTTTCAATTAGATTAAATGTTTTGGCTAACATGCGCTTCGCGTGCAGTCATTCCACCACGAGACTTCAACGATTGGCGTGCATACAGCGCATCCCTGCTTTCAAAATCGAGAGGAAACAACGATCTGCCAATCTCTACAGAAACCTGTGCTCGGGATTTATGCCATTCGATAATGGGAACCGTGGAAAATTGGATTTATGGTCCTCAAAACGGCCAAAAAATGGCTTTGGAACTTTTAAACGTCATCGGTGAAGCCGTGAACTTCTCCAGGCTTCTGCGAGTTCAAAGAGCACAATGGTCCCTGCGATTTCCAGTACAGAATACAACCATATCTTCTGAGGATTATAATGACCAAAGTCAGTACACGATCAAAATTGGATTATAGAACTTGAGGGCTGATATTTGTTTAGATTCTTTGCAGCGAAAATCTTTCGTACTCTTTGACTCCCACACCATGAAAAGCCAAGAGCCTCACGATGATGATGAACCGACAGATAACAAATACGTCCAGATATTCATCACTCCGGTGCTCTTCAAAAGAGGTGATGCTGATGGTAATAAATTCGATGTCTTCTCTCCGATCGAGCGAAGTGTAATTCTCTGGGGAGAGGAGAATTTCCACAAGAATCTTCCACCACCTCCACCAGAAAAAGAGCCCCAAGCATCACGGCCAGAGCCTCCAGCACGGAAATACACAAAGGATCGGATCGAGCAACATCATGAAACAACACGTCCAGAACCACCAGCACGAATATACACAAAGGACAGGGTAGAACAGCATCATGAAGCAAACCGTCCAGAATGTTCAGCACGAGGATACCCAAAGAATAGGATCGAAGAACATCCCGAAGACCTCCTCCCCAATAAAGTTCAAGATAATGTAGAAAGACAATATGTCGAGGGGTCAAAGGATTAATCCTTAAGCTCTAAATGTCCTTCTGCATGCGTGTTGGAGAAGCACAACTACATAAAGAAAAGTTTCAGGACATGAGACCGTAGAATAATTCTGAGTATTTATTTTCAATGCAAATTTTATTTTTAACATGTTTGAAAATTACCTGGCGACGGTTTCGTTGAAATTCGTTCCTCTTAAGAATTTTCGGAGTTTTTACAACCATGAAAAATGAAGCTTTGATAGGTAATTATATAACTGTAGGGCTTGTCAAAGGCCTTCATATGCCAGGTGTACACAGCTTGCTGTAGCGTATGGTTCTAGAATTACAAACCAGGGTTCCCCTAGGGCCCTATGACATTTAAGGAGTAGCTATTCAAGCGGGATGTGATTCAACTTCAGCAAATTTTCTCCGAATATTTTAGCTAGAATTACCTTATTTTGTTCTTCGAATTCTTGCAAAATGTTAACCTAAAGTATTGGAAAACTATTCCTCCTATCTTTGAGATACTCCAGCATGTGTATCCTTTGTGTTACTCAAAGTCGAATATTCCTAATAGTTTTGCCTAAGATCTTATCATAGGCCCCCAATCTTTTACAGCACTTCTTCCGTCACAGCAATTTACTTTATCTTCAAGCCAACGGCTTTGTACGAGCTTAATTCTAAGCAATCAAGTTTCTCGTCCCAGGTTTCGGTTATGAGTTAAGCGACAGCACCCTTTTTAGAAACAATATGTATGTTTTCCAAGTTGGCCTAGGAGCGATAATCAATAAGCAATGGCAATTTCACTGCTTCATTATACTTGCCATTATAACTAGAATTATACATACTCTAAGATTCAGGTGCTGACTGTGGATTGCTAAGTTACGGGTAGTAGAGTGGTAAAGCCGTTTACATGGAAGCCACGATTCACTGTAAACGCAGACCGGGGGCTGTTAATCGTGGATTGAATGGCAGCTATTCAACAGTAGCTAGATACCTTGCTAACTGTGTAGATCATCCGTGATAAGAACGGCAATTTAAACTCGTCGCCCGAGGCAGGTCTAGCGATCTACCTTGAAGACTTTACTTCTCTAGGCGTATGCCCTCCCTCTGTGATCGATCGTATCTTTATATCGGCCGCTCAGCTGTTCGGATTAGCTGATGAGACGGAAGACAAAGAATGACACTGAAGCGTGAGGGCAACATAAGAGGTTCTCAATAAATAGAAGAAGCTGACTTCATCTTTGAAGCGGCTGGGAGATTTAGGGAGAGAAATTTAAGAAGTATGGGGAATTCAAGAACTATGGGGCGAAGAGTAAACGAGGGGTCTTAAGACGACGATGGAGATTAGAGACCTGAACTCGGCCGTTTTGAGTTTGTCCAAGGCTTCGTGTACAATAGTAGAGACAGTGGGTCTAATTCTTAATTTAGTACAATGGTAAAACGGGCAGTAAGATGAACATATAACCAGGCCATCCAGCAGCGGTGATGTTAGTGATTACCGACACGGCGACAAGGTGATATAGGTAGATTGTCTGACTTGTCTAATTTGTCAACGGATCAACTTATTTTATCACATCCAATCATCAAATGGTAGTGTTGGGGTCCTATTGGCTATCGTGGATTGCGCTGATATTTACTCGAGTTTTGTAGCTTACGCTCATGCTGGCCTTGATTTGCCTCTTAGAATGAGGAACGAATGAGAAGAGGTTTAAGACGCACGTGATAAGAGGAAAGCCAGAAAAGTTTTGTACCGGTCGGGTGGCCTCTGATTGGTCCTTTTAGCGTGCGTTCTGGTTGGTCGGCGTTCTGGCTTCTGGTTGGTTAGAGTTCTGGCCTCTGATTGGCTAGCGTTCTGGCTTCTGGTTAGCTGAAATTTCCTGAATCCTGCCTTCTGGTTGGTTCCTTTCTATAGTTTCTGGTTGGTTCGATAGTTGGTTCGGTGGTTGGTTCGGTGGTTGGTTCGGTGGTTGGTTCGGTGGTTGGTTCGGTGGTTGGTTCGGTTACTCGGCGCGTGTTTTCTTTTATCCGCGCGAGAGCGTACCGTAGCGTAAGCGAGGATTCGGTACGGGTTTTCTTTTATCCGCGCGAGAGCGTACCATAGCGTAAGCGAGGATTCGGTACGGGTTTTCTTTTATCCGCGCGAGAGCATATTATAGTATAAGTAAGGATTCGGTACGCGTTTTCTTTTATCTACGTGAGAGCGTATTATATTTTCTTTTAATAATAATAATAATAATAATAATAATAATAATAATAATAATAATAATAATAATAATAATAATAATAATAATAATAATAATAATAATAATAATAATAATAATAATAATAATAATAATAATAATAATAATAATAATAATAATAATAATAATAATAATAATAATAATAATAATAATAATAATAATAATAATAATAATAATAATAATAATAATAATAATAATAATAATTATTATTATTATTATTATTATTTTTATCTTTTAAGTTATAAATATTTAATTGAATCTTAGTATTTTATATAAATAATATATTATATATAAGTTAATATATTTATAAATAAAATAACTAAGTATTAATATATATATATAATTATAAGATAATTATATTAATAATTAAGAAAATTATTATAAATAAATTAATTATATTTAATAATATATTAAAATATTTTATATTTTTATTTATTAAAATTATAATTAATATAAGAATTATAAATAAATTAATTAAAAGTTATATTTAATATTATATTCTTAAGAATTTTAATTTATTAATAATATTAAATAAATTTACTAAGAGAATAATAAATATATAATTCGAAATTAAATTAATATAAGTAATAATATTAATAAAAAAAATTAAATTTTATATTATTAATATTAATATATCTTTCTTACTTTTAATTATAAATATAAATCAAATATAAATATATTTTAATAATTTTAATAACTAATTAATTTATAAAAATATTATTATTATAATATTAATTATATAATACTTTAGGTATTTATTTTTATTATAAGATTTAATTCTTTAGATTTATATTATTAAATTCTTAAATATAAACTTTTATTATTTTATTAATACTAAAATATAATATTTTTATTAATATTTTAAGTATTTTATAATAAATAAGTTATATAAGTTACTAGAATATATAAGTTATAAAATTAAGAAAAGAATACTCGAATTCTTATAAAATATTATTATTATTATTAAAAGTATAAGATTTTATTAAGATAATTTAAGTTTACTTTTTATAAAAATATTAAATTAAATTATATAATAATAATAAATATTATATATATTAATAATAACTTAGTATTTTATATTATTAATAAAATAATATATTTTTAGATAAACTAATAATTATAAAATATCTTAATATAATATATATAAGATATTTTAAGAATATATTAGATTAATATATACTTAAGCTTATTAGATTTTATTATTTATAATATAAGATTTAATATCTTTTAATATTATAAAATTAATATAATAATTAATATAAAATAATTATTTAATTAAAAAAATTATATAAAAGAATTATTAATATATTAATTATATAAATAATAAAATTAAAAAGTTAATTTATTTAATTAAATTAATAATATTATAAGTTTTAATAAATTAATTTATATATTATTAGTATTTAATATATACTTATAAATAATAAAATTAAATTTATTATTATTATTAATTACTTAATATATTATTATAATTAAAAAAGCTATAAATAAAATATTATTAAAAGAATTATATACTTTTTATTTATATTTCTTAAGTTATATATATTTAATTAAATCTTAGTATTTTATATAAATAATATATTATATATAAGTTAATATATTTATAAATAAATTAACTAATTAATTAACTAAGTATTAATATATATTTATAATTATATATATATTATTTATATATATATATATAATTATAAGATATTTATATTAATAAATATAAAAGTTATAAATAACTTAATAAATTATAAATATACTTTTAATATATATAATAAGCTAAAAATAATTATTATATATAATATAATATTAAATTCTAATATTTTAATATAAAAAAAAGAAAATATTAAGTAAAATAAATATTAAGATAAATTATTTATATTAATTATAATAAAAAAAATATATATATTATATAATTATCTTATAAGCTTATATTATTTTAATTAATTATTATAAAATCTTATAATTAAGATTTTAATTTTAATAAAAAATTTTAATTATATATTATTATATATATTTTAGAATATAATTATTTTAAAAGCTAATAATACTTTTATTAATTTAATTAAATTAACTTTTTAATTTTATTACTTATATAATTAATATATTAGTAATCTTTTTTATAATTCTTATAATAAAATAATTATCTTATTTTAATTATTATAAGTTATTATAATAAATTATTATATTAATCTTATAATATTAAAAGATAATAATAATAATTATAATTTATTATTATAAAACTAAAAATACTTATAATAATTATAAAAAATACTTTTATAATTACTTATAATATAAAAGTATTTATTATAACTTATATTATAAAAATTATAAAAGATTTTATTATCTTAGAATTATAAGTATTATAAAAAGAAAAACTAAGTTATTTATAAAAAAACTTAATATTATTAATAATAATAAATATTATTATTTATTTAATAAATAAACTTAATAATTCTTTTAAGAATATACTAAAAAAAAAAAAAAACTTATTTATTATATTATATTATTAAGTTACTTAAGAAAAATATATTTAAATTAATAAAATTAAAAGATATATTATAAGAAATATAAGTATTTAATTTATAATTTATAAATAAAAATAAAAATAAAAAATTATTATAAATATTTAAGAAATTATAATTAATTATATAAGTTTATAATAATATAAGTAAGAAAATTATATTAATTTAATTATTAATTATATAATATATAAGCTAATATTAAGAAAATAAAATTTTATAATATAAAGTTTTTAGCTAAAAATTAAAAAATACTTATTATAAATAATCTACTAAAATTTAATAAAAGAATTATATAATTTTAATCTAATAAATTAATTAATTTTATATAAGAATATTAATATAATAATTTAAATATTATTAATAATAAATATATTATTATATTAATTAGTTTTAAAAGAATTATATATTTTATTCTTATACTAAAAAATTAATATATAATATAATATACTTATAATATATATATTATATTTATTTATTAATTAAAAGTTTCTTTTAATTTTTCTTTTATTATTTAAATAATTAATCCTAAGAAATTAAATATAAAAATATTAAATTAATAAATAAAATAATAATAATATTAAACTTAGTTACTTTTATAAATATCTTATTTATAAATAATAAGAATTATATTTATTTATTAATTAAAAGTTTCTTTTAATTTTTCTTTTATTATTTAGATAATTAATCCTAAGAAATTAAATATAAAAATATTAAATTAATAAATAAACTAATAATAATATTAAACTTAGTTACTTTTATAAATATCTTATTTATAAATAATAAGAATTATTTATTATAAATTAAATATATTATTATATTTTTTAATTTTATAAGAAAAATAAATATATTTTATTAGTTATTAATAAAATATAAGAGAATAATATAAATTATATTAGTTACTAAGTTATATAAGATAACTTATAAGTTTAATATTATTAAAATAATTAAATTAATTATTAAAAATATATTTTTTATTATAATATTATTATTTATTTATATAAATTTAAAGTTATTATTTAATTATCTTATTTAACTAAGAATTAAATAAGAAAAATATCTTATAATTAATATAATATACTTTTATTAAATATATAAATATAAGAAAATTATAAAAATTAAGTAAATTAAAAGAAATATTAATCTAATAAATATTATAATAAAAAATAAAAGTTATAATATATTTATATAACTAATATTAATTAATTAAATTAATTTATATTTAATAAAATAAATAAAAAGAATATAAAAGTAAAAGAATAAAAGAATTAAAAATATATTATAAGATAATCTTTTAATTAAAATTAAATTATTTTCTAAGTAATTTTAATATTATAATATATATTATATATTATTATATATACTTTAAAATATAATTACTTTAGAAACTAATAATACTTTTATTAACTTAATTAAATAAATTAATTTCTTAATTTTATTACTTATATAATTAATATATTTATAATTTTTCTTTTAAAAATCTTTTAATTAAATAATTATCTTATAATTATTATTATAAGTTATTATAATAAATAAAATTATATTAATTATATAATAATTAAAAATATTAATAATTATAAAAGTATTAAATTTTTAATATAAAATCTTTTTTCTTTTTAATAAAAAATAATATTATAAAAAGTATTCGAATATATTTATAATAAAATCTTTTAATTTATATATTTATTAATTAATATTAATATCTTTTATTATTATATTTATTATAATAACTTATAATAATTATTATAAGATAATTTTTTAATTAAAAGAATTATAAAAGAAATTTAATATAAATACTTATATTTATATAAATAAAATTAAATATTTAATTTATTCGATTAAATTAATTAAAAAATTATTAGATTAAAATAATTATATTTTAATTTATATATAATAATATATAATATATATTATAATAATAATAATAATAATAATAATTAAATAATTAACTTTTTATAATTATTTTAATAATATTAATAAGTTTTAATTTTATAATATTTAATATAATATATTATATTAATAATTATTACTTAAAAAAAATTAATATTTTTTTAAAAGTATTTATTATATTATTTAATATATATAAGATTTAAAGTAATATTCTAAGAGGTTAGTTTAGTCGAAGGCTAACCTCTATTTGTACTTCGAAGATTTAAGATAATCTTGGAACGTAAGGAACACAAATCCTTATAGTTATTCAAGAACATTGAACTTGAAAATTTAGCCTACAAATGAGGATGTCTACGCATCACTTTGTAACAAATCAAAGTAAGTCGACTATAGAAATGCCAGCTTTCGTAGTACGTACGACAAAGTAGTCGCTCTTCAGAAGCTTATGTCAAAAATTACTACAGCAATCAACTCAAGTAGCAGCCCTAGGTAATCTGATCATATGAT
The DNA here is from genome assembly GCA_029641185.1 of Pseudofabraea citricarpa. Classification (NCBI taxonomy): domain Eukaryota; kingdom Fungi; phylum Ascomycota; class Leotiomycetes; order Helotiales; family Dermateaceae; genus Pseudofabraea; species Pseudofabraea citricarpa. Next base: position 1,190,211 of record JAPWGK010000008.1, read on the forward strand.
ATAGCTTCCAGACACCCCAACCCAGATCTCCTCTCTCCCCTCCTTCTACCCAGTCCTTCATGTCTACAACAATCTGGCCAACCTCCTTCCAGCCCATATTCACGTATAAGTAACGTCCTACCGGACTCCCTAGCAAGAAACTGACTTGGCTCGCTTTATCCGCCTTCTCGTGTCCCCAATTGAGCAAGGCGGTCGCATATCCTCTTCGCTGGAAGCGCACAGAGGTTGCTAGTGCTTGCAGTTCTATGTAATTCATATCCGCAGCCCAGGAGTTCATGAATCTGGTCTTTTCAGCACGAACGAACGACCTTACGTTCTTATCATTCCCGAGCTCGTCTTCAGATAGCAACGAGATCATATGAAGGCTGATCTCTCCTCTCGCCAGATGAGATCCAGAACATTCAACACGTTCCCATGTCGCGTAAGCAGCCACCTCTCCAGTCTCAGGATCAACAGCTTTCATCAGTGTGAAAGCGGGGTCACTCAGCGTAGCGAGCATCACCTTCTCAAGGCCCTTGATAGCATTCGCTCGGTCAGATGGCGATGGGTAGAAGTAGGACTGCAAAGGTCCCGCGGCCGAGGCCTCGAAGGCAAAGATTGATATTGGATGGACATCCTCTTTTTTGACGGGGAGAATGACCGGTGGTGGATAGCGATGCCCTGGCCCACCACCTCGCGTGGGTTGTGTTCGCATTTTCCTATAATTTAACGAGTCTTGGGAATCGATGTTTGCGGGGGGAAAGACCTTTAATTTGTGAAATTTACTACAGCTTGTTGCTTTGAACTGAAGGACGTGTCATCTCTCTCTTGTGAGAGATGCTGACACCTATAGGTATTGTAGGGATTATCACGTTACCATCACATGATATCGGAAACTTCGGATCATTAGATTGGATTTATACAGAGAGGGGGAAAAGGATATTCCTTTCCTTAGGTACGTAATTAGTTTATCGATATAAGATTAATTAACTATACTAACACTCATTCGTCGTGTGACCAATTGTTATCTGGTAACTTCTCTGATATTCATCAGTTGCCTGACACCTACACTGTCTTAAAAGACCAATCGGATATCTCAGAGTATGACGCCGTGGACCAATCAGCGACATCACAAATTCAATCCTTGCGAAATCGAAAATCACATATCACCTTCCGAAAACAGCTTGATAGGCGGGGGACCAGTTCCAAGAGTCCCCTTGAATCAAAAGAACCATTCTGAACAGGCCTATTGTCTTCGAGGTAAGTCAACTCGCTTATGGTCCCCTATCGCCCTATTTGTGTCGAGGCTCTCCAGCTCGCTCATCTGGATGCACAAAGACTTTTGGAACCGAAGTGTATATGCAAATAGATGCCTCTATTATACCTTGAGTTTATAAGCCTGCGTTTTTTCCATCTATGATTATGAGAAGGTCGAGTTTTAACATGTCAGTAATTAGCCTCCACGCACATAAGTATGGGTGAGTTATGCTTGTTTTCTTATTCATTTATTTAAAATACTCTCTTTCCTTCTTTAAAAGAACACAAAACAGAGGCAGATGAAAACTTAGAACAATATATACTCTTAACATTATAGGGGTAGATAATGGGAGAAGTCTATGGAGTATTATCAGCCACACTCAAGCAACAGTATAACTTATATTGCCCTTTGATCTAGGCAGCTTTTTTCAAGAGTAGTATAAATTTATGCTAAACCCATGAAATATAGAAATCTACCTATTAGATCTAGTCCTTTCCCCCCAATGTCTGATAATATAACTTCTTTTAACTTGCCCTTATCGATCGCTAGAAACCAAATATGATATAGACAGGATACGGGGTTATTAAATAGAAACTTGGCTTGGTACTAAGGTTACTTGCCTTACCTACCAATACCTTAGATATAAACCTTCTAAATATATAAAGTTATTACCTTACACTAATTCATGTTATAGAGGAAGCAGTAATTCTTGGTCTTAGTCTTTTTATGCTCTGTAGTTTCTAAGCGTGTTAGTATTTTATTTGTTGCATATCCCATTTCCTGCACTTTTAGCGCCTTCTGTATTATCTTATTTGTTGCATATCGCATTTCCTGCACTTTTACTGCTATCTTCTTTTGTCCTTTGTATTTTCGTATACCTTTTCTTCATCTTCTGCAGATGTATGGTTTGTTGCATATCGTATTCTCTGCATTTTTGGCATCTTCTGTTTTTCTGTTGTTTGTTGCATATCGTAGTATCAGCTACTTTGACGTCCTTTCCAACGTCTTGACTAACTTCTATTATTGCATAGGCGGACAAATTTTGTTAATGTCGCATTTTCTACAGCTCCACATCTCCTATACTTTTATTTGGTGGATAAATTTTGTCTGAGACCTCTATTGTTTGCAAAGACTACTTACCTATTTAACAATAGATCTCTAAAAGCTATTCTAGGTATAAGTTATTAGGGTGTTTGTAATTATAGAAAATGCGGGTTAATCTGGCAAAAATAATTTACATAGCTACTAAAAAGAGGGACTAATATTTATAGCAAGAGCTTATCTGTAATACAGTATCTACTAATAGCATGAAATTTATAATCTGTAGAATATGTTAGAGTTTGAAAAGCTAGGAGAAAAATAATTATTAACATGTGGATTCTAAGGTATAGTATTATTCTTCATATACCAAAAATCCATTTTATATTGCAGGTGAAAATATGTACAATCTTAGTTTGAGAGTAATGAAGAAGAGAAAGGATAGGATATGAAGGTGGGGTATTGGATCCTATAGTCCGCTATTTCTTAGTTCTAAATTATGCAATCAGTGCTTTGAAGCATGATATAGATCATCTGGGTATGAAAAACTTCAAGGTCAATTTTATGTTTCTTCTTTCGGGCTTCTTGTCGCTAACTCTAGGGAGGTCGCTTAATGGAGGAAACCCTCCTTTAATAGACGAGAAAGGTCTTAGCCTACCTACTCTGTACCCATTTATCTTCCTACATGTCCTAGTGCAATATGAATTTGTGTTTTCTTGGTTTGTTTTCCCCATGAATGCTATCATAAGCTTAACTTAACTTGGGTCTAAAAATCATTTGCTGCAGTTCCTTTCCTAAAGATGGAGTCTAGCTTAGCAGTATGAAATCTGGGGAACTCGAAAACACAGTCCTTGCCAAGATAATGCTAGAATCTTGTTTACCTGCGATGACTCAATCTGTCGTGGATGGCACTCTGATCAGGGGGGAAGCGTGATAATTTCGTGAAATTCATGCAAACAACCTCGTTTCCCCGCTAGTCTTGTTGAGGGGAAACATTCAGTCATCAGCAGATATGCAGAGATTCTCCTGAAGAGACACACACAATTCTTTACACTGACAAGAGGGGAAAAGAGGATATGTTCCAGTGCATTACTTTGCCAAAATAGAAATCGAAGACAAGTTGTTTAATTGTTGTGTAGACTAAAACACGGAGAAACGCGTCACCGAATTCCCGACGCGTCAAGAATCCAAAGACAATTTTTCTGCAACCAACATTCCCCAATTGGGACACCCTCAACCAATTCAACCCTCCACCTCAAAATGTCGTCCGCCGAACCTGTTGCCATCCCAAAGAAGCGGGGGAGACCGCGCAAGATTGTCCCAGAAGTCGAGGCTATAGAGATTCTAGAGGTTCCAAAGAAAGCGACCACGACTCGGGCCAAATCCACAAAAGCGACCAAATCGGCGACGACGACGTCGACAACCACAAAGAAGGTCCCTGCAGCAGCAAAGGCAGTAAAAAAGGCACCAGCAAAACCTACTGCGACGAAGGCCCCAGCTACGAAACCCATACAGAATGTGGAACCCACACCGGCTGTCGCGACCCCTCCTAAAACTCCAGAACCTGAGAAGGGAACACAAGCGCTGTCGAAGCCTGTATCTATGCCAGTGGATGCGCAGACGCCATCCGATAGTCCTCTTACTACACCGGGGAATTCGAAGGTGGCGGAGAATGTTGCACAACCAGAGGCAATACCCGCGAAGGTGCCAATTGCACGAGGAAACGCGAGTGCGTCTTCCGCCGTCAAATCGTCAAAGGCCACAAAGTCAATGGACGAAGAGATAGCAAAGGAAGGCGCGAAGCCAATTGCCGTGACTGCAGAGAATTCGAAAATCATCAGCAAAGTCCGAGACTTACCAAACAACCCCTTCGAATCCCCAGTATCCTCCGTCAAATCTCCTACCAACTCAACCTCCACCCCAAAAGTCACAGAAGCCAAGTCATCAACAGAGAAATCGCCCACCAAAGTTTCATCGAATAGCGCAGCAAAGTCGAAAACACCTGCCACCCCGTTACCTGGCAATCCATCGAAAGCCACGCCACCAGGAGCACCGAAACCGAAGATACCTGTAGCCGCAATGAATTCAGCGATCGTATCTGGTATCTCATCGCGGGCTGGGGCAAGGCCAAATACAAGCGGAAAAAACCCTTTGCCGCCAAATTATAAGGCGACTGCTAGGAAGGTTACTGCAGCCATTATAGCCATGCCAATTTTGCTTGTTACAAGTTATGTTCTATACCACAGACGTGAGTACTATTACCATATCAGACCTAGTCTTGCGACTAACATCATCATAGTGATATTAGGAGAGGAACGAAAGCACTTAACCCCACCGAGCACTGTACTGGTACAGATAGAACTGAGTGATAATACCAAAACTGGGCCTACGGGAGAATAAGTAATAATTGTTATAATAATGGGAGGCTTGTAGATATGGTGTATGTCTCTATATGACAATGATCTTACGAAGTATGTGTATTTTAGCACAAAGAAAAATCTCGATCTTGATACCCCAATGAATTCTCATCTATGCTATTGATTGGCTGTGAGCACACAAACTAATCAAGCAGGAATCATTTGTTTGTCATCAACGTTAAGTGACGCTGTGGCAGTTCTAAAAATCATTACCATCATACTTCTACAGCGAGAGGCAGAGTGCATTAGTGGTTTCGGGTCGAAGGTCATCGTCATCACTGGTGCGGGGATTGTGAGAGTTTATGTCCGGATCATGTCCACGGATTCCTTTAACTAGTTCCTATCTCCGATGATCTTGCATCTGTATTTAAGCAGATGATGGGGTTCTGAATTTCTGGATTCGTCGCGACTTTTAAAGATAGCTGAATAATACACCCACCACACCTACTCAAAATGCAGTATCCACCAGTGGAACCCGAGAAAGGTTGGTTGCAAAACATGATTCAAAGCAGCTTTTATACTAACTGATTTGACAGGCTTGAACTTCACCAAAATAACCCACAATGACACGTACCCAGAGATTGATTCGGCGACAAAGTCAGACTGCAGTGGCAAATATGTCTTCATAACCGGTGCCTCCAAGGGTGTCGGTCGAGCGACAGCAATCTCGTATGCGAAAGCCGGGGCTGAAGGTATTGCACTCGGAGCACGATCTGATCTATCGTCGCTCGAGCCTGAAATCATATCTGCCGCCAAAGCAGCCGGCAAGAAAGCACCAAAGGTATTGGCGATTACTCTAGATGTTCTCGATGAAAGCAACGTCAAAGAAGCAGCCCGCAAGACCGAGGAAGCCTTCGGCAGGCTCGATATCTTGATCAACAATGCCGGCTATCTTTCAGAGTTTGTACCGCTCCTAGAATCGGACAGTTCGGAGTACTGGTCAAACTGGGAGATCAATATGCGCGGCATTTATCTGACCACCAAGGCTTTTCTTCCTTTATTATTGAAAGGTGGTGATAAAACCATCGTCAATCTAAGCAGCGTTGGTGGTTTAGGTTTACGACCTGGAGGGAGTGGCTATCAGGCATCGAAGTTCGCCGTGCTGCGATTCACGGAATTCATTAATGTCGATTATGCCGAGCAGGGAGTTTTGGCATATGCTGTTCATCCAGGTGGTATTATGACGGAACTAGCTTCTAACATGCCTAAAAATGTTCACCATGGTCAGTCTCGCTATTCTGTTCTATACTCTGATTGGTTCTCTTTGCTAATCCTACTTGTAGTTTTGATCGATAAGGCGGAAGTTGCTTCTGATACCATGGTGTTCTTGACGTCGAAGAAGAGGGAGTGGTTAGCTGGAAGATATATCAGTTGTCCTTGGGATATGCCTGAATTCCTGAGTAGAGAAGATGAAATCGTCAAGGGAGATAAACTGAAGATGCGAATGGTGTTCTGATTTTAATTCGTGGTAAAATATTCATTAAAAAGCCATGATCAAGAAAGAGTCTTGGACTGTACAAAATTCAACATTCGTTCTTACCACTCCAAGTCTACCACCTAGCATACTGAAACACTTGTTCTATTCATTCCTACTTTATCCTCAAGCCCGTGCTTATAAACGGTTAAACCGGAAATAGTCAGCCATTACACCGACTGCATTACGATATAAATTCTGGAGTTTCTTTGCCGCTATTCAACGGCACAGCTAGGTACACGGCAAGGCAGAACCGCAGGCAAGCCTTCTGCGCCGCACCAGCCGACCAGCATCAAGTCCAAACGCCAGCAAACCAATACTGGAGGCTCAGCAAACCTTAAGCGAGGTACTTTACGTACATTATCATACCATGACTACATCTCTCAGGCATCCGCATATATATTTCCTCTACCGCTCTCGAGCTCTTGAGGTTTTCCGTTTTCTATTTAATCAAAACTCCCTCATCGCAAACATGGTTTTCTTCTTCCTCTCGCTCCGAGAATCGCATACTCAACCAGGCACTATCGAGCCCGACGTACCTTTTTTGAATAGCAGCAACAACAATAACGCTGATACGACGTCCACCAAATTCACAACTGCGACTTCTAGTTATCGCGAATATGTCACACGCTGGGATATGTCAGATCGACCAGCTTTTGCTCGAAGGTGTATTTGTTTCTTGATCCTCGGACTGCATGTCCCTATCAATATCCTCAGCATCTTCGCCCACCACATTGGGCTCGGCTTTATCTTCGGGATCATTTGGAGTATCTTGAACTTTGTGTGTGTCGCATATGCGGTATATAAGCTGGATACTATGAGTGGGCAGAGGTTGATTTTCGGAAAGATGTATGTATTGCCTTACTTTTATTTCCGGAGTAGGAGGATTGATTCTTGCTTTATAGGTACTCGAGGCATGATTTCGATTATGTCTTGCTTGGGCTTTTCTTGTTTTACGCACTCACTCTGGGACTGTTATTCGCAAGGATGCCTAGTTTTGCATGGCAGATCTTGGCTTCTTTATGTGTGTGCGCCGATATAATTTGTTTCCTGACAGGCTGGTTCGCTACTTGGAGGGATTACAGTGCTATGCCGCTGGGTCAATGATCCGTGCAAAGAACAGCACTCTAGAGCTAGATAAAGGAACTTATGATCATCTAGTTTTGCAGATTCAATTCTGTTCGATAAATGTGATACTAGATATGGAGTGCTGGCTAATAACTCCATGGAAATATAAGTACAAAAATTCTTTTGCGGCCTTTTCGTTTGCACTGCTGCTCGGTTAATTGTAATAATGGTTGTAAGCAAAGTATTTTCTTGTGTAATTTTTATTTATTAAAACCTTAAGAGTTAATACTCAAGATATGAAAACCAATGATATCTATTTCACTTTGATTAAGGCAGAAGGGAAAGGTTAGTCGAGTAGATAACGATAAAGGCTCGCTTGTGCTACTTGAAAGGTAGTGCCGAGTAACAAGGGGCGTTGGGTATTTCCAAGACCTTAGATACACTCGATCCTTAATATAGCCTAAAGCATGGCATCGAAAGCTATCATAATACCCTACACCATTCGTTGCAATCATCCCATGCTCTTTAATATACACTTGTAATCATTATCTGTTATCTCGCCCCAATTCTCACCTCCCTTTGCGTGCGTGCCAAACTACATGACACGTGACCCATCGCCGCTAACACTCGCTTTACCTCAACCTCACCTAGCCTGACCGGCTTTTATTATATGCTCTCTACCATCTCAGCTCTGCTCACCTGTCTCGCCTAGGACATGCCTATCTCTCTCGATCCTATATTTTAATGTGTCGCGCAACACTTTTCGATTGACTAATCACAGCAGTTCCGCTTCGTCGATCAGGTGGCGCCGAAAACCATTTACGCAAGGCTTAATGATCCTTGTCGTGTCACAATGGAGGAAGCCAAATGCTGATACGGGTCGAGCTTTTGTTGGAGGGAGTGGAATCCATCCAGTGCCACGGATTGCCCATGAAGTCCTACCAAAGCTGCGGAGCCACTCTTGATAGGGACGGCCCGCAGAAGCATCCTGTTGTCGGATCTTTCGTCCAGTCAGAAATTCAGCCAGTTTTAGACGTGGCGTGCTGATACGAATGTGGCTGGCGTAACCCAGTATTCAGCTTAGGAGGCCCGGATGGATCGACGATCAGAGAAAAGCTGAACTCGAGAGCACGAGAAGATCTCGCTCATGCAAGCATTTCATTTTCTCTGATTTATTCTATGTCGACAACTGACTAACGACTAGCATCGTACACCCTTCAATATTGCATTGAGAGCTCAGGGTTGCGGGTCTGCTATGTTATACAGCTATCTATCGGAGCCGCACGACATTTGATATGACGATTCTAATCTTCTACTTGCTTGGCTTGGCTCCGGGAGTGGCAGGAAGTGGCATGGATGTCACAAACAATCTCTTTTCCGACATTGGCCCGTGAGTATATCCTCATTAACAATGTCATTGCTCTTGGTGACGTTCAACCAGGCTCCTGGCTTTGTTCGGCGAGAAATTTGCCCAGCAGTTCCTCCAAGAGTCACTTACATGGCTCGACCATATCATTTTCGCCATGGCCCCTTTGGGCATCATCACCGCTGTTGTAGGCGCGATTCGAGTTGGTGGACCGCCTTGGCTGAAGGCTGTCATTGGTCGCGCGCGGGAAAACCGGTCCTCGGTGGAGCTGGAATTCATGTCTTCAACGTCGCATGAAGTCTGTGAGTTGTGGAATGGAGATGGGATTATTCGCATGACAGGCAAAGGTCTCGTCAAACAGATCATCTATCTTGAAGGATGTGGGAATCCAGAGACGGAGTGTTTCCTTTTCACACTCACAGAAGCAGAGAAGGAAGGGCAGAAGTATATGAAGAAGGAAGGTGCGAGCAATCTTTTCTGTTGAGTGCGGCTTGTCCTTGAGCTAACGTTGAGATCTCTCCTTAAAGGTTATAGAGGTGCTCTCTTTAAGCGATTGTTCGCCAAGGAAAAAGTTGCGCCAGCTCATGATGACCGACAGGACAGAGCTCCAAATATCTCTCTGAATTTGCATTCGAAGCAAAAAACATGGGAATTGTTAGCTACTGCTGCAGCTGGTGTCGTTCTTCAATCAGGAGTCCTTGTATTTTCTGGATTTGTTGCCTACAACACTCGATTTGGCGACCGAGTCGGCGGCCGTCCAAGTCCTTATGCATATCCAGTCCTCCTTTCGGGAACCGTCGCTCTTACTTTTGGGATGTGGATATGTGCGCTTGTTATTGGGGAAAGCACAGAAGAGTTTGAGTGGAGGATGACGCCTGAACCTCATGCTGGAGACCTAGATAAGTCCGAAAAGGGACATTTACCGCCCAATTCAGAGAAGGCAGTAAAGACTGCTATTACTGCCAAGTCTGCCAAAACCCCCAAGACTGATAAACCAACATTTCGGGTCTTTTGGGTTCAGAAGAGGGTATTTGTCGGCGACCAGAGCTTTGATTCCTGCATCCTTATGGCAAAGGGCACGAAGGAGATCATCCTCACTTCTTACCGCAATAACGACCCAGTTTCTCCCGAGGAAGCTCAGAATACCGGAAGAACAGAGGGACTAACTGATACTTCGATATCTCATAACA